>OU015753.1:12632454-12656068 GCA_907169655.1 Acomys percivali
GGGGGTAGGGGGTGGGATTCAAATTCCGATTCTACACACTTGCATGGTAATCGTCCTTACCCACTGAGCTGTCTCTGCCGGCCTTAGTCTACTCTATTAAAATCAATTGTGTGCAAATCTGCCCCATCAGACCTGCCTATTTAGCCCCATTGAGAGTGAGGCTCGCAGATGTAGGGCTGTTGGGAATCATCCCAGTTCTCGTCTGGACAATGAGAACAGTGATGATGGGTTTGGCAATTAGGATCTTAGCATTATTAGAATGAAATACCACCAGGGTCACCCATGGTGCAGTTTAGTTGGGCCTGTCTCAATTTCGGTCCTGAAAACCCCTTAGGCTTGGGAGACCCCTCCATTGCAAGCAGCAGGGATTGCTGCTCACCTTTGCCTGTCTCGCCCAAACCAGCAAGGAAGAGGTGAGCAGATGACCTGAGTCGGCGCAATCACCCACGTCACCAATTTTTCAAACGAGCTTATTATTTGGTCGAGGCCCTCGGCAGGCTTGCTTGGATGGGATCCCAGAGTCTCTATAAATAGACAGGAAATGTTCAGGAGCCTCAGAGCTGGCCTCTTCATCATTGAATTCCGTGTTGTCACACTCCCTCCCTGTCACTCAGAAGAACGGTCTCCCCCAAGCACCAGAAAGAGATGCAGCCCATGATGTACTGGAAGCAAGAGCAAGATGCAAAGAGAGATGGGAGGAGAGGGGGATGGAGAGAGAGAGAATCTTTAGGGTCTTGCTCAATTTCCTGATTCTGGCCCGGACTGAGACGTTGTGTTTCTGTGCGGCCTCTTAAGGGGCTGAAGGCAGCAGTGCTGTTGAACACTCCAAGTGACTATAGCTCTCTCTGGATTGTCTTAGTCAGAGGCGTGGAGAGCAGCTTGTGGAATTGGACGGAAGGCCCTGTTTTATTTGTTGGTCTTCTATGCAAAGATACAGCCCTGAGGAATATTTGCTCAAAGCACCTAGCCCAGGAGCCAGAACACAAAGGGGGAGGCACAGGGAAGCCTAGATTGTCACCATCCTTCCTAGGGGGAGGGAGAGCTTGCAGCCACCTCTGGCCAGAGAACGGAGAATGGTGTTTTTTAAATTGGCAGGTACAGGGTGATGCTGATTTATTGCAAACTGGAAACAGGGGAAAGCCAGGGTGGGGGTGGGCTGTCACTTCCAGGGCCTGCGTGTAAAAAAAAAAGTCATTCACTAAACTCTTATGAAGCCCCCGCTTTGTGTCTGGCACAGTTGAGGCTTTGGCAAGGAGTTACAGATGTGCAGACTTCAGAATGGGGGCAAAGGCAGAGCGCTGGGCAGATACTGCCATGATGGGAGAGAGAAGGGAACTAGGAAGAGAGGAAGAGAGGGGGTGCGGAAGGAAGAAGGGAAAGAGAGAAAGGTGTGCTGAGATCGAAGAGGCGAGACAGAAGTAGTAGATCAAGGAGACCAGGTCTACAGAGGAGCAGGAAGCTCCTCTATAGACGAATATGTAAACCAATGAGTTTTATTTTAAAAGCTAAGTGCTTAGGGGTAAGTTAGGTCTTAGGTCGGGGAACTAGTCATTTAAAGAAGGAGTTGAAAACAAACCAAAACAAAATAAAAACTCCTGCGTAGTGCAAACTTAAAAAAACAAAAACAAAAAGCAAAATTCTTAGCAAATTGGTGCCCTATGTCCCTCATTGATAAATGACTGATAGAACTGATTTTTAAAAACAAAGTCGTATCGAATCACCCACACGAATGAGTCATCTTCATAGACACGTTGTTCCATTCCGTTCAGGCGCCCAGCTGTGGGATCTTGTTTTTGTTAAGTGTCCCTGGCTCATGGTGCTGTTCTCAGCCTCACCTGCAGCTTAAGACACAGCAGTGGGTAGCATGCACGAAAGCACACCCCCCACTCCAGGTCTGAAAGCCCCATTTTCAGCAGCGTGCAGCAGAGGCGACTGAGCAGGAGCAGAAAGGCTTTCTAAAGTGAAAATGAGACAGGAAGGATTGAGACACAGAGGCACGCGATGGTTGAGCTAATCTTCAGGGGAGGGAAACATGTCAGAGGATGTAAACCAGAACGGCCCAGCCCTGTTACAATTCTGCAGAGGGAATTAAATTCCTATGGAAAAACAAGGCTTCTGATTAGGAAAGGATTTGACTGCATAGAAAAATCTGGAACATTGGCCTATTAAAAATACTTGTAAAACCAGGGGAATCATGTAAGAAATTAGAGAGCTAAAAGAAGTGGGAGAGCTTACAGGCTGTTGGAAATATAGTTATTATTTCAGATGCCGGATCATATTAGCAAGAGCGCAAGGAAGAGAAAATTGCTTTGAATTCTGAAAGGCAACGTTTGTGATCAGGTAGCATATTTAATACAAGGCGGCCTTCTTAACTCTTTGTAGGTAACTATTTTTCCTCTATTTTTAAAGAAGAAGGAAATCTCAGGGCTGGAGATGTAGCTAGTGGTAAAGTGTTGGCCCAGCATCTATCACGCCCTGGGTACCGTGCACACCATTCTTGCCGAAGACCTAAGGAAGCAGGCCATGTTTCAGGAAGCTCTCAACTGCCTGCAACTGCAGCTCCTGAGAGGATCCAATGCTTCCTGCCTTCCCATGTGCCTTCTAAACTCATACAGACATATCCATACACAGACACAAACACATACGCATAATTTAAGCTAAAATAATCTTTTGAAATTACTATTTATCAGGACACATCCAAATTAGTGAGAATAATCTATTGCCATGCCAAACATACCAGAAATCGGAAAGTAAGCATAGTACAGCCTGGCTGGAACTTCACTGGAAGATAACCTAATAAAATAATACATAGATATGTATATATATTATATATGTATATAATACATATATAATATATATATAAGGAAGCAAAGTCAAATGCACTGGGGAAAGATGCTCTATGCTGGCATTCTAAGCATATTTAGAAGGAAACAAAATGAATGGAGTTTAGGCTCATTCTAGAATGGAATGGGCAGTGGTTATTTTCAAAGCATAATCACTAGCAATTCACTTTGGTTTGGGTATGCTGGGACAGTATCTCCGTTTTCCATCTTTTAATGAAATTGTTTTGATGGAAACTCAAATGGAAGTTAGAGAAGGCATGTATGATTAATCACTTCTTACTCTTTTTTTTTTTTTTTTTTTTTTTTTTTTAAACAACAAAGCCTTCTGGAAAGGTGTCTTTGTTCTGCTGCAGCTAAAGAAGGGCTGGGTGACCATGGGCAGCAGTCTGCAAATGTCCCCAACCTGCTCCATGTTATGTCTAATGAGAAAGAGGTGCCTTGAGAACATACACAGGGAGTGTTTGGACTATCTGGACAAGATCTTTTCTCTCCGCTTCAGTGCCCGACCTCCAAGGGCTCGATTTTCAGGGTTCGGCAAGAAGAAGCGGGACTAAAGCAGGTTGTGGTCAACTGTGGGAGCCACCAATGCAGGCAAAGGGCAGGTGTCCCTGGTGCACCCTCAGAGCCACTGGGATGGGTACAAAGAAGTTAGGTGGGATGCCCTTGTAAGTGTTGTTGCCTATTAGAAGAAAACATCAAACCTGCCTCATTTCCTTTCTTACTGACAGGCTGTTCACTTGCAGATGCTTTTACATTCTTAAACTGTTCTCCAGTTGGCCAGCTTTCTGATTCTTGAACCCCATGCATCTCTTTACTACCTCGGGGCTCTTGGGTGGACTCTACCCTCCTTTGTCTTCCTTCTTCTTTGTCCTCAGCACAGTTGAAATACTCCCATTTCAGTGCCACCTTCCCTGAGTACCTGCTCTAAGAGCCCTTCCTCCGCTGCTTGCCTTCCACACCACAGCATCCAGCTTTATTTTCTTCATAGTGTTTATTACCGGCTCAATAGGTCTCCTTGCTCAATGGCTTTTGTTTTCTTTGTCATCTGACTACAGGATGTGAGGCCCATTAGAGAGCCTAAAAGAGGGGCCTTAATTGTTGAAAGTGGGTGGCTAGTTAGATCTGTGGATGGATGGATGGATGGATGGATAGATGGATGGATGGTCAGATGGATTGACAATGGAGGAATCATTAATGAGTGGACAGATGGATGGATAAAGAGCTAGATGCCTGGATTATTACATGAATGGTCAGGTGGATGGACATGCATAAGGAAATTTCAATTAAGGTACCTTTTATTCAGGAAGATTTTTCTTGGGAAAAGGATCATACACTGAGTTTTTAGACTGAAACTCTTTCATGTAAGAGGAAGTTTATCAGTGTGGCACCAGATATACAGATAAAGGGGAAGAAGGGAAGAAGGGAAGGGGACCAAACCAACCAACCAACCAACAGAGCACCTGAGGGAATCTACCAAATTTCAACAAGACAGAATGTCCATGTGCCTTAATATATATATATATACTCATTCTATAGAGCATTGTTGTGTCTGTCTCTGCCCTTGAATGTCAATTCAGTGTCTCCAAGTCCATGTTTCTATATAGCTTTCCTTCACTCACACCTGTCAAGAGAACATTGATCATCCCATGACACTCCACGTCCTACTGCCTCCAGCCTGCCCACTCCCATGGTGATCTTCATGAAACAAATGGGAGAGGAATCTTGGGCTACCATGATGATCTATTGAAGATGATGATTTTGGAGGCTGAGCAGTTAGCTCATTGGATAAAGTATTGTTGTGCATGAGGGCCTGAGTTTAGATCCCCAATATCCACATAAAATCCTAGTGTGGTGATGTGGATGGGGGAGGCAGAGAGGAGCAAATCCCTGAGCTTCCGGTCCAGACAGTCTATTTGAACTCCTGAGTAACTCTATGCAGATTGATGCTAAACCCAAGGGACAGGTTCCCTTTTTTCAGAGTCTAATCTTGTGAGAGGTAGTGACATGGCAGGGGCCATAGCATGTCCAGAGGACAGAGCTGTAGAATGGTGAACAGTGGTCCAACCATTAAAAAGTCAGGGTTAAGGGGTAGTATTGTTAAGAAACTAAGGGTTAAAAAGCACTGGGAAGTGCCTTTCAAGAGATTCTCAATGCTATAAAGCTTTTTTTTTTTTTAATGGCTTTTCTCTCTGTCATTTGTCCCTATGAGACTCTTGTCCCCCACAAGACTTTAAGAAGAAAGAGCCTCAGGAGAGGTCCTCAGCAAAATCATTGGCAGGTCAGGTCAAAACTTGAGAAACCCAGAGACACCAACCAAACCAAGTATATTCCACAAAATGGGAGGAAACTCCGTAATGGTCCAAAGTCAAGAGAAACCAGGTTAGTGAAGAACGGAAGAATGAATGGCCTCTCTTGGCTCACTATGATGGGGTACTCAGAACCATGGCTCATGGCGCTTTCAGGCTGAACCACCAACTCTTGACTAAAGGCAGTTTGCCCTACAGAGGACATTTGGTGATGTCGGCAAATAGTTTGTCTCTACAGGGTGTGGTGTTGCTATAGGCAATGGTGAGGCCCAAGTGAAGGATATGGGAGCAGGCAATAGGGCAAAGGACAGCTTGGCCAAGCAAAGAAGGAAGGAATGACCCAGCCTAGAAATTGGTAGCCAAGAGGCTGAAGGATGCCAGTAATACATCTGAAAGTTTTAAAAGGGAACCTTTATCATGAGTGGGCTCCCTGAGTTGGAACTCACCTACTTGAAACTCCCAGGTCCTCAGAGTCCAAAAGCCCAGAAGATGTGTTCAAGAGCCACCCTCACACTAGAAGACCTTTGAGAAGCCAGAAAGAAAAATGGAGAAAATATTCAACCCACCATTTCCAACCACAATTTGCCAAGCAGTATGCTTATTAGCCAATTACAGAAGAGATTTACCGACTGGAATTGCATGTTCATTTCTGTAGGGCCCAAACTGTTTCCTCCCCAGCCACCGTCAAACTCCATGGGGCTTTAATGTGACTGAAGACCAAGTCAGCTAATAGAGCCTGGGTGTTAATGGGAGCCCAGGATTTATTCTTTAATTGTTTCCGCGGATCCCCATCCTGGGAGGTATTTGTCTTGGTACACAGACACCAACAGTGAGCTATAACATCACACACAGGATCATGAGGCCTCTTTTTAATTATTATTTCATCTGTAATTATAGGCAAGTTCCCTTTATTATCCAGAGATTCTGAAAACATTTTAATTGGAATGGTCAGTGTCCTTTCCCTGACTGTGTCCCAAGATCGGCCTTCGTGACCAAAGTCTATTCCACCATTGTGGTAAAATGAGCAGCCCCTGTTCTAAACCAACTCATAAGCATTATTTAAAATTTGGGATCTGAGGTGGGTTTTTTTTCAAGACTTATGGCTCAGCTGAAATAGGGTCAAGTAGACCACTAAAGAATTTAATTAGAAATGTCCTCTCGAGCTGTGGATGCCTGTAAAACTAGCTAGGTTGTCTCTGGGGAGCTGAGAGTCAGTGGCAGTGTGGATGGAATATATATCTATATATTAGAGCTCATAATAAAAAAAGGAGGAGCTACATGGGGCAGAGATGATGGCTCAGTCAGTAAAGTGCTTTCTGGGCAAGCATGGGGACCTGAGTTTGAGCCCCAGAACCTATACAAAAAAAGCAAAATGTGACAGTGCGCACCTGGAATCCCAGCACTGGAAAGGGAAAAACAGGAGGATTTCTGAGGTTCACTGGCCATCCAGATTAGCTGAATCAGTGAGCTCTAGGTTTAGAGAAATGACCTTCCTCAAAATGTAATAGGGAGAAGGCCAGGCAGTGGTGGCAGATGCCTTTAATCCCAGCACTCAGGAGGCAGAGGCAGGTGAATCGCTGAGTTCAAAGCCATCCTAGTCTATAGAACAATCTAGTCCACTCAAGCCTTCTGGTGTTTCAAGGCTGGACATCAGAGTGGGACTTTGGGATTTTTTTTTGGTATATTCATGGATCTGTGGGAGACACAGAAAGATGGAACCAAAACAACCATAAGACACAGTCATTTATATCAGAAGAAATTCAGAGTTCAGTGGAACTATAGGTAGCCATGCTTGGATGACTCTTGACCATTACCTGAGGATGTCTACTGAGTTGTGGATTTTTATGGATATGTAGGAGTTACATTCAGCACACCCAGAAGAAGAATAAGGAGGGAAAGGAAGCTTCCAGCAGGGTTGTGGGGGTACACACCTAGTGCAGAAACATCAGTCAGAATGGCCCATCAGAGTCAGTTCACACATTTCTCTGTACCCACCTAGCTAAGCAGTTCGTCTGGAAGCCAGTGCTTGTCTGAAGTCCATGTCAGGCCCACCAGCCAAGCTCCAACAGGGCTAGCATATAAAAGCACAGAGTTTCAGTCAAGCTGGGAGCTCTAGGAAGCCAGGGCAGGGGCAGTTGAGAGATGTGCAGCTCTCTTGGGAGATGAAGAGGAAGAGCTTGTTTTGTGGGAAAGCTTGGCTGGCAGCAAGGGCTGGAGGTGCTCCGTGCCTCTTCTGCTTTTGATTCCACCATTCCTTTGCCAGCAGATAGGTAAAACACAGATAAGCATCACGGCTCTTGGAGCTGATAATACAGTTATAATATACTCCTGTGGGTGTGATAACGTTCTAATATTTTTGGACACAGGGTCTCATATAAGTAGCCCAGGCTGGCCTCCAAGTCACTATGTAGCTGAGGATGGCTTTGAACTCCTGATCTTCCTATCTGTACCTTCAAGTGCTAGGATTATAGGCATAGAGCAACATGCCTAGATCATGCTGCCCACTGCAAAATACGTTGCAAGGCCAAGATCATAAAGAGAATGGGGTTGGTGAATCACGCTACGCACTTGTTTTTGGGCTGGATTGGGTACAGGGAGACCTCTGTGGCTGAAGGCCCTGGAAGCTAGTTCTTCATTGGGTGATCCAAAACCAGGAGCTACCAGCCCTGTTTCATGATAGGACAAAGGGGCTTCCTTCTCCTAGCTGTCTTTCCAAGCTGTGGGGCCTCAGCTTGTGGCCCCTTCCTAGGGGACATCATCTAGAAGACTTGGATGTTGAGTTTCATAGACAACTCTAACTCACATTGCATTTGAAAACAGTATGAACTAACAGTCATTAAAGCATGTCAGTTTATAAGTACATACATTTTACAACCATTTGCAGGATATAATGAGATATGCTACTAAACTGAGAACAAACACTCCGTTGTGTGATTGCTGTTCTATAAGATATTTAGCATATTCATTTATTTTAGTATCATGTTTTATTATCAAGCTATTCTTTTTTAATAACTTAATTTTCCAGATGACTCTGGGGTCTTTGTAATCTGGCTGAGGGCAAAAAAAAAGGGAATTAGTTGGGTGGTCTGTGCTGAACTAACAATGCTTGGTTTCTAACAAGTAAGTCTCACCATTGGCGGTCCCTGGGAAAGTCCTGTGTGTCTGGATTTCAAGTGTGATAAGATATGTTGCCTTCATCCCAGGCCAGTTGTAAACAGCCACTGGGACCTTGCTGACAAAGAGGTTGCTCCTGAGTGAAGGAGCTGAGAAGACGGGCAGGTCTGTGATGTGTGAATGTGTGTGCAGGTGTGCATGTTTGTGCACGTATGTGTGTGCATATGAATGCTGAGGTCAGACAACAACCCTCAGGTGTCATTCCACAAGCCTCACCTACTTTTTTTGTGAGGCAGAGTCTCTCTCTCACTTGTCTGGACCTCTCTCAGAATGCTAGGCTGGCTGGTCAGCCAGGGATTCCCCTGTCTCCTCTTCACTGGTGCTGGCATTATAAGCACATGCCACTGTGGCCGTCCTTTTCAAAACATGGGTTCTGCGGATCATACTCATGTTCTTATCCTGCAAGGCAAGCATGTTTACCAACTTAACTATCGCCCATGCTCAGAGGTGCATTTCTTAAAATGTTTAACGAATGCAAAAATTGATGTTTGATTCTATCCCGTTATACATACGTAAGTCTACGTCTACTTATGTAGTTATCAGTGTGATAACTACATATCATTTCAGACCCAATGTGCTTCCAATGGGGAGTTTCATTGTTATCTAAGCTTTGCCAAGTAAGGCCCAGCTAAGACAGAAGAGCTCTTGGATCCATTATGTGGACTGCTCTTATTTTTACACCCACTTCCTTTGCTGTTAAAATCCCATTCTTGGTGGGACTTCTTTCTGGTTTACATCTAATAATTAGTGTTTTTAAAAAATCCCACAGTGCACAGAGAGATCACATCCGGTTTTACCTAAGGAACCAGGTCAGAAAACCAGTAATCCAATAACCCCACAAGGGCCTAGCTTTCAGAATGTCAAAACCCTGCCCCAGAAGAGCTCATTGGCTACAGACTTGAACTGTTGGCTCCCTGATTCCTTACCCAGGCATGTGCAATACCTTGGCTGTTCCTGCTAATCCTGCTGGGGGTATACCCGCCAGCCCTTTCCACTGGAGGCAAAACTAGGGACTGGAGAGGGAAAATGACAGTCCTCACTTTAATTTGCTTTTCAGTGAATTTTTAAAAATCAATATTTGAGTGCTCAGCCAGTGAAGTGCTTAGCATGCAAACAAGGGGACCTGAGTATGATCTTCAGGTCCCACATAAAAGATCCAGGCAGGCATGGTGGTGTACACATGTAACCCCAAGGCTGGAGATGTGGACATGGGTAGATCCCTGGGGCTATCAGGAGAGCCCAGACCCTGTCTCAAAAGAACAAGTTTGGGGGCTGGAGAGGTAGCTTAGTGGTTAAGAGCACTTGCTGCTCTCCTAGGAGACATGTGTTTGGTTCCCAGAACCCACACAGGGCAGCTCACAACCACCAGCAATTCCAGCTCCAGGAGATCCAATACCCTCTTCTGGAGGCTGATGACACCCATATACATGGCATATACTTATGCTGACACACATGGCTACAAATAAGTTAAAAAACTTAAAAGTAAAATCTTAAAGAAAACAAGGCACATGGCACCCGAAGGACAACACCTGAGGTTGGTTGTTCATGAAAGTTGAAGTACAATTTTAGGCTGGGATATTTGTCTCAGAAAGAAATCTCCAGCTTCTGAAAATGGTCTGAACAGTGAGTTTATGAGAATTACTTTTATGTGCTTTATGAGGTTTTTTAAATTTTGTGTATGTGCATGCATGTATATGGGTGCATATGCACATGTGTGTGCATGTGTGTGGAGGCCAAAGGTCAAAGTTTGAAGTCTTCCTCAGTCGTCTTCTTCTTCTTCTTCTTCTTCTTCTTCTTCTTCTTCTTCTTCTTCTTCTTCTTCTTCTTCTTCTTCTTCTCCTCCTCCTCCTCCTCCTCCTCCTCCTCCTCCTCCTCCTCCTTCTTCTTCTTCTTCTTCTTCTTCCTCTTCTTCTTCTTCCTCTTCTTCCTCTTTCCCTCCCCCCCCTCTCCTCTCCCTTTCTTTATTTCTTTCCTTCTTTCTGTTTTTTTCCAAGACAGGGTTTCCCTTTGTAGCCTTTGCTGTCCTGGACTCACTTTGTAGACCAGGCTGGCCTTGAACTCACAGCGATCCACCTGCCTCTGCCTCCTTGAGTGCTGGGATTAAAGGCATGCGCCTCCACGCCCAGCCTGAGTCATCCCTTCTTAAGAGGCAAGCATCAATCACTCAGGACACCTACGAGTATTTAACCACCATTCTTATAAACACCCAGTAGACACACACGTGTTTGGCAAGTCCTCACCTTGCAGAGCCAGCCTTAGTTTTTATTTAATTTTCTGGGAATGAATGTCAGAATGAAAACAGGGATGTGTTCTCTAGCATATCAGTCTGGCCTTGCCTTCTGTCCTTGGCCTAGTTAAGGTGGGCTTCTATAGGGTGACACAAAGAGGCAGAAGTAGCTCACAGGATGTGAGAAAGAAAAAAAGAAAAGAAAAGAAAAAGAATGGGGGATTTAGAGTAGTGTTTTTAATAATATTTTTCTGGAAGCAACTATCCTGCAAATTGATAAGTCTCCCTCTTTGACTAGATGGTGGGGCAGCATTCTTAATGCTGCAGGCAAGAGGTCTACAAAAATGAAGTTGTTAATATGCGGATTACTGTCAATTCCAGGTTGCAGAAATCAGGTTGTTGTAGGAGAAGCATAGGAAGCATACCGCTACTCAAGCAAGACTAAACCCAGCACCTTTCATTCTGAAATAGAGACAAGGGATGCTCGGGATTTCTCCTAGACTCTGCAGACTACCATTGCCCTGGATGGTTGGACCAACAATCACACATCTGAAGATGTAGGCTGATGCCTGCTTGTGTCTGCCATATCCTCCCTCCTCTCTCCACAGATGGATGGAGGTAACACTGCACAGCCTACACACTGCACGCCATTAGCCCTCCCTCTCTGCCCAGCGCAGAACAACAGGGCCCCAGTCCTCAGGCTGTTCATAATACTCTGACATTTTTATAGCTCCCCTGCTCTCTGCCAAGGGCTGGCAGCTCCCTCAACACGCAGAGCAAATTCCGCAGACAATAGAAAGACAGCTCTCACGGCAGACGAAGAAGGGTCAGGCAGCTCTTTAACAGGCCATCAAAGAGACACCCTGCAAAATGCCTGCTTTCCAGATGAGTGGTGGGTGCCCACAGGGCTGTCCTCTTACAGCTGAGTTACTGCTTGTTTTGTGGCCACACTAAGACCTGTTGCCAGGGGACAGAATGGCCCATTCTGATCTGGAGGTAGAAGTGTGAACTGAAACAGATCTGACTTCTGCCATCGCTGTGCTGTGTCTCTGTTAAGGATAAAACTCACTGACTAGGTGAATCTTATTTTTTCTTCCTTCTTCCTTCCCTCCTTCCCTCCCTCCCTCTCTTCCTTCTTTCCTTATTTAATTCTTCCCTTGATAATTTCACACATGCGCTCAAGTCCCACAGACCACTCACACTCCCCACAACTTCCCATCTCCCTACTGCCCCTGTCCGGCCCGTTTCTACTCCCTCCAAGATCTCTCTTGTGTTCATGTCTGTTAGTTTTGTTGCGACCCACTGAGTTTTAACTGGGGTGGTCTGTGTGAGTGTGAGTTTGGCTCCTAGTGGGTTTAGTAGGTACACAACTAAAGGGATAATGTTTCTTTTTCTCTCCCAGAATTTATCAATAGCCAATTGTTCCTTAAGGAGGTATGGAGGTTGGTGAGTCCCTCCCCATTTTCATGTTTTTTCCATTGACAGCACCAGCCTTGTATAGTTTCAGTGATGGGAATTGCAGCATATTGAGACCGTGACCATCATGGTTGTAACTGAATCTAGAGGAAGGCATTCACAGCCCTTTACTCTGTCTGTCCTGAACCCCCTTTTCTGCAGCGTTCCCTCAGCCTTAGAAAGGATATTATATATGTCTCGTTTTGGGGATGAGGCCTCAACTCTCACTTATTACCAGCACCTTGGTCACCCTGTTCACTGCACAAAGAGGCTTCTGTGAGTAAGGCTGAGAGAGTAGCTTTTGTCTGAGGATATAAACAGAGATTTAAACAATAGTAAGCTTCCTAATTAGATTCAGCATCTCCACAGGCATGGGCTATTAACCAGGCTTACAGGACCAGGCATGGGTTCCCTCCTATGGTGGGAAATTAGAGAGTGGTTGGTTACCTCCACACCACTCATGCCACCACTGCATGCACAGGTGAGCACGTCTTGCTGAGCAGGTTGATTTTATGGTCCATAGGGCTCACAGCTGGGTAAAATGACTGCTGTTTTATCTCCCCAAGCAGCATACACAGCATGTTTCTAGCTCTATCCCAGCTCACTTTCTCTATATCTTGCAACCAGGGTATGGGGTATGTGCTGTCATGGAGATTCTGGTTAGAGCATCAATTATTCCGGCATTTATATCATGGTTATTCATATTTTTACTGTAGACTGCACTTTTAGTCCGATTCACCTCCAACAGAATTTTAAATAACTCGAGATAGATTCTAAGAGCAAAATAATACTGTTATCAGATTCTGAAAAGAAAGTTCTTATCCCCTCACTCAGAAATTCTGTCAATATTGCTGATATACATATATGTATGTATAATATATATAATATACATATTATATATGTATTTGTGTGTGTATGTGTGTAAGCAGGTATGTTCACCCATAAGTGCTTTCACATGTGAAGGTCAGAGTTTAATATAAGACCCCCCCAATTGCTCTCCACCAATACTTTTTTGAGAGAGGGTCTTTCAGGGACACCCTCATCTTACACTGGCTATTCAATGACCCCAGAGGCTCCTCTTGCCTCTGTCCTTCCTGTTCTGGGGCTACAGACATATGTCACCAGGCTTTTATTGAATGCTGAAGACTTGAACCCAGGCCCCCATGCCTGCACAGTAGCCCTTTCCCCACGCAGCCTCCTCCCCAGCTCCTGCCGATAATTTTTGTATCTAGTGACCTCATCCAAGGTTCGCAGATGAGCACAGCTGTTCCCCCAAGTATTCTTTTACTTTTCTAATGATGATGTTTAAAAACTTCCCATGTGTAGAGATGAGATGAAGAAAGAACTCAAGGCTTCGGCGTATCAGTTAGCAGCAATTGAGCAGGCGATCATAAAACACAGTGTAGAGGGGGCTTGTCATACGTACCCACGGCAAGTTTTGCTGATGTTGGTTGTAAATGCCCAAGGTTAATAGGGCTGCAGTGGAGAAGAGAGGTGAGGAGTTGAACAAATACAGCATGCTATACAACCTTGAGAGAAAGTCAGACTCTAGAGAGGAAAATATCTTTTAAATGCCACCAGCTACACAGAGGTGCTGTTTGTATACAGAGCTCTGAAAGGAAATATTGACAACTGCTTACTTATTATTATTTTTAATGAAATGATAATAATTCACCTGGCTTTGTTTTTCAGATACATTCTTCTTTATACAATGCAGCCCTAAATCTTGCAGTCAGTTCCTGTGAACCTTAAAAACCGTTGCATTTCTGTCAGTCCCTAAGCTCAGACATCTATGGAGAAAGTCAGTTATGCATCCCACAAAACCCACAGCTGGGCTGAAATACTCAATGACACAGGCATGTTGTATAACTGCTGACACGTTTCCTTTCGTTTCTATGACTCTTGCTCTTTGAAAAGTAACACGCGCTAATACTCGGCTGTGGGAACTAGATATAAGAACGAATCAAAAACATCACCTTCAGTTTCGCTCTGCAGGTAGAACTTCTTTCTCTGCCATTTGCTTCCTGCCTTCTTTCTCTCTCGGCATGTAATTTCTGCATCGAGATGTATGGCTAGTGCTGGGGAGACGGCTTGCCAGGCAAAGTGCTTGCTGTGCAAGCTTGAGGGAGCGGAGTGTGGAACGCAGCAACCAACAGTAAAGCCAGGCATGGGAGCGTAGAGACAGAGGGATCCCTGGAAGGGCTCCTTGACTAGCTAGCCTCACTAAAACTGTGAGCCTCAGACAAGGAAAGGCCCTGTCCTAAAGTAATAATAATAATAATAATAATAATAATAATAATAATAATAACAACAACAATAACAATAATAATGTGAGATCACAGAGGAAGACAGTTAAAATAATAATAATAATAACAATAACAATAATCTAAGAGTATGTGAGATCATACAGGAAGACACTTGAAGCCAAGCCGCATGGTCACACTCAAATAATTAAAAAATGTTTCATGTAGACACAGAGATACATATTTACCTAACAGAAATAGGACGTACTCCTCAACGTTTTTTTCTTTTTTAAACTTGCATTTTTACCAGCCATTTGTAAGTATCACTAAATTGATCGCATTTCTGCTGTGGCATTATCACCCTGTACTTGAAAGGCTTGTCTTCCAGCGCAAACATGTCAGAGGATCTCACGTTTTCACTATTACTATCATTGTTATTGCTTCCAGAGAGACATTTCCATCTGTGCCCGGAGGATGCTGCCATCGCTGCTACACTTAAATATCAGAACACAGTGGCCTGGGCTCAAAAGACCTGGCATTGAACACAAGTGAACGGTTTCTTAACATGTAACACATACATATTACACATGCACACGTAGCACACCTCAGCCACTTTAACGCTTATCGACAGCGCAGGCTCCTAATGTGGCCCTGTTTTAGGATTTATATAGAGAAGTTGAGTTTATGGGTTTAGGGTGTATTGTTTTGTGTGGACATTTTAATATGTGTGTGCAGGCATGTGGCTGCAGGCGACCAGGCAATGTCCAGTGCCTTCCTCAATCACCTTGTACCTTACTTTTTGGAGATAAGGCCTCCCGTTGTTCTGGAGTGTAGCACTTTGATTCAGATCATCTGGAAGGTCAGGGAGTGCCAGGGATTCTGTCCATCTGTGTTTACTTCTCTGAGTACCAGACTAGAAGCAAATGCCTGGCTTTCTAAAACATGCATTCTGGGGCTTAAACTCAGGTCTTCATTGCATGTGCACCAAGCACCTCACAGACTAACCATCTCCTGAGCCCTGCTTTGCACTATTTATAATGATCATTGTGGAGGTTTTTTTGGGGGGGGGGTATTTTATTCTAATCATCATCTCTACTACCATTATTGAATGTGAACATGATATTATATACAGAGGCTTTTGTGTTAGAAAATCTTTGACAGCCAACTGGGTGACACATCTGAATTTTTTTTTAACTACTTACCTGGGAAAGATCTTCCCAGCCTCCTTCCATGAAACAAATTTGAAGGCAGCCAGAAGAAGCAGCGAAAGGCCAAACACTTGATTGTATAAGCCCTCCAATCTAGGCCAGCCTGGGTAGAATTCCCCAGAACTGAGTCTGAAAGGTGGGGCCAGCGGGGGGCTGTCTCAGCACATGAGGCAGATTCCCAACCATGTCCCAGTGCTGGTACGAAAATCTTCAGATCTCCCCAGGGCTCCTTGCACTGCAGAACAGCCAATGAGCGCCAGGCAGAGGCCGGAGGTCCGGCTGACCCAAAACTTCAGCTGGCGCCTTTCTGTTTTCTGCATTCAGCCATTTTTATTATTATTATTATTTCCGCTGATACAGGGTTCCTGTGCGTCTTGGCCTTGCTTCCAGGTGGAAGGAGCCTTCCACACCCAGGAACTTTCCCAGATCCCTTCTCCAGACTCATGCTATTAAGCATCAGATAGGCAGGTCATCTGAGGAAAGAGCTAGTCCACCTTAGTGGAAAAACACCTGCGATGCAGCCCCACAGCCCCATTGTTCCTCTATACACAGTAGAAGTAAAAGCCAGCCCCGTGGGCAACTCAAGACAAGTCTCCTGTCTGTAGCTACCAAGAGCCAGGAAGTGTCTTGCATTGTTCAGAACTTGCAGCCTTCTTGGTTCTTTATGAAAAGCAACCACCTCTCCTAAGAGCCTTATGTAAATGTATTTACCCAATCTTTCTCTACAACAAAACCTTGGTGGAGAAAGGATCTTAACTCCGATTAATAACAACAACAAAAAGTCATAAATTAAGGCTACTCATCTGTCTGTTGACTTGATATGTGATCACAAAGGCATCGAAGGATATAAAACGAGTTTATTTATCTTGAAATATATAAATGCATAGAGGGAGCAAGACACCAATAAATCTGAAAATACATTTTCAAAATAGAAGGAACTGTGTCAGAAGGTTTCACCTGGTCATTGTGAGGCAAGTGTGGTTGCGTGTTTTACTGAAGCTGAACATTTTTCCCCTAAGCTGAAATTTTAAGCATGTAGTTGAGTTCTCCCGTCAAAGCAGCAATGCGTGCTGCTTCAAAGACAAAATGACTCAGCAATCCATTTTTAAGATCAGCACTCTTTCAATGGGATTTCTTAGATGAACCAACTGCATAAATCATATTCAAAGGACTAAAAGGAGAAAATACATGCAGGCAATTTTTTTATAACATGTGTGTGAACTGTATCTGTAGTATACATGTGACTTATGCACACACATGTCCCATGAGTGTACAGATAGGCCAGGAGAGAAAGTTGAGCATCCTGATCTATCACTCTCTGCCCTGTTTCCTTGCGACAGAATATGCCACTGCACCCGGGCCTAAGCTAGTGGCCGGAAAGGCCCAGCAATCGTCTATCTTGGCTGCCAACAGCGCTTGGAGTTGTAGGCATTTGCGGCTACTCATAGTTCTTTTGCCGAGAGGCTTAGGATTTGAACTCGGGGCCTCATTTTAGTGCTGTGAGCACTCTTATCTGCTGAGCTGTCTCCCTAGCCTCCTTGGGTTAAGTCTAAATGAAATCTTGTTAAAAAGTTTTATAGATGCCTAGAAATAGAAGATAGAGTGAGAGAGGGGTGATGGGGGAGGGGGAATTGGGTCAGAGATAGATGGGCTCAGAGCACAGTGTCACACAAAGACGCCATGGCCTCAGGGTCCAATGCCTTCCTCATTGACAAAAAGGAGAAAAATCACAGCGACTTCCGGTAGCAGGGGATGAAACGGCACACAGACAGCTTTTCATGTAAGCCATCAGGAGAACACACTCATAATCGCTGAGGAAATGAAACCCAGTCAAAGACGCTGTTCTCCATCAGGATGCCCAGCATCCAACGAGACACGGCCACAACTGCAAAGTCAGAGGACAAGTTCCCAGTGAACCTCAGATAAAGTGGGGAGACAGGGCCTCTCCTCTGTGAATGAGTGATCAAGAGTTGCTATTTGCATATTCATATGCCATCCATTCAAAGTAGCTTTGCTTCCTTACTCTAAGATGCAGTGGGAGATGGCACCATAAACACAACAGTGAGAGAATAGACAGTCCCTCTGATTGCTGTGACATAAATGACATTTAATAAGTCAGATACTAAGATGTGGTCCCTTGCGGGACTCCCAGAGGTAGCACAGGAGCCAATGAGAACCAAAGACATTTGGGGCATTCATTCTGGTCTGGGTACCAGATTCAGATGAGGTCACTGCCTTGCTGTACTGATGACTGGAAAGGAAGAGAAACAGGATGTTCTTTGAACACTGGTAAAGATGAGATACCTTAACTGGACTGTTCTTCTCCCATCCAAATCCTTTTTTGATACATTCATTTTTAATTTCCATGCTAATTAAAATTGTGAACTCTTCCTGTGGGAAAATGAAGGACAGGTGTTTCTTCTTTAAATAAGGAGGCTGACTGCTATAGGATATTAGCGTAAGTAGATATAGCTTGTGACAAGAGGGTGTTGAAATAAATTTGAAAGAATAAACAGCACACAGCATTATGAGGCTGTAAACAGATACACATGTGTTTTTCTGGTCAGCTTGCCATCACTGGAACATACCAGCCCTGTAAGAATCGTTGTGCTCCCTGCAAACCAATGCTAAGGAAATGAATTCTTAAAAATCTATATGTTTAAAGACACTAATTGAGACATTGGTTCTAAAAGTACAAACCAGAGATTACCTGAATGTTCCATAGTAGAAATGTGGGCCTATAGTAATAGCCCGGATGCTGTACTAGGTATCTATTAATGTTACTGAAAAACTTGAAAAAAATTATTTTTGTGGGGGAAATGAAAAAATTTGAGGAGGGATAAAAAAATCAAATGCTTAAGCCAACAGCAAAGACTTGAGAGATAATATGGAAAAGGGACACAGTCTGTATTTCAATTTAGCAGTGTTACTAGGCTCTTCTTTTCCTTTTCTAAGAGTTATCTTTGCTGGTGGTGCCTCATTTCATGAATTCAGTGATTTCATGGATTCCATGATTCAGATCAGTGCCTTCAATAATCATATGGATCATATTTAATGACCTTACTTAATATTCTGAAGTGATTTCAGCAATTGAAATGTTAGGAGGCACAGAGTCAATGTGTAGGGGACATAGGTATTGATATTTTAGGTTTATTTTTTTAAACATACACTTCTAAAAGTGGTGAGTACCGGTGGTGAGAACTGGCAGGGACTTTGCAATTTGAGACTTTCTGGCCTAGCATTGACCTTGATGAAAGAAATGAGGCTGCCTCTTCATTGAGGTTCCAAATAAAAACTGCCCATCTCCTCATTCTAAAAGAGCGAAGCCACAAGCCGCAGGCTGCTGCCACTGCCTCAGTTTCCTTCCTATTGATAAGTGGCAGCAAGGTCTTATTCAGGCACAGAAGCAGAAACCTGATGCCTTTTTTTTTTTTTTTAAAGAAAGAGGGACAGCAAATAACTTGGTGAAAATGAGCACAGGGAAGGTGGCTGTTCCTTCTCATGTTGGATGTATTCTATACAGCTTCATTAGAATGTTGGACATTGAGTCCATGCTGGGAACAGACTTATTTTATAACTGTAACAGAGTGGGGGATCGGGGGAAGGGTAGACCAGACCAGTATTGCTGGGTCAGTGGCAGGTATGAAAGCCATTTGTAAAGCTTCTGTCCACCACTGGCTCCAGAGGGACAGCCGCATTCCAGCCTTAGGTAGAAAGTTAGTCTTCCTTTGTGAGTTAACTCACCCCTTGTCTAAATGTACCGTCTAGACACTTCTGGTCCCTAGCTTGCCCATAAAGGGGATGTTGTAGTAGAAGGTACATGGGCTTGAAGACAGATTTGCCTAATCTATTACTTATTAGGCACTGGCTGTGGGGAAGCTCTTTTCTGCATCTCCATTTTATCCATTGAGCAAACAATAAAATAATGGGTATGGTTTGTGCAGACCCTTAGCTAATTCAACAGATAGCCTAAGTTTCATGGAGTTTATACTGTGAGAAAGAAAACAGGTAATTCATAATGTGTCCAGTGCTATTTTGTATCTGAAAGGAGAAACATTAAGGGCAAGGTCGTGGTGGTGGTGGTGGTGGGGGGGGGAGTATTGAGGTGATACCATGAATGGAATGGCCAGACACCCTACCTTCTCTGGAACAGATGAGCTGAAGTCAGAGACAAACCTTTATGTGAGAAAATCATTTCCACAGAGGGAGCAACAGATAGAAAGTACTTGAACTGAAAGCATGTTTGGCATGCCTGGGGGATACAAGAAGTCTAGAGGGTGTTCTATAGGAAACAGAAACGGAGAAAGTGCTAGAATATAGGATGGGCAAGGTATCTGGAGTTCACATTAAAAGAGAACAAAGAGGCTATGGGGAAAACCTTTTTTTCTTGCTCAGTGAAATGAGAGCTGTTACAGCTAGCTTTTGCTGTGTAACAAATAGTCCTGAGATCTGATGGCTTAAAAAAAATCGCAGACATGTACTATTCTCTATAGTTCTGTGAGTTCAGTGTGGAGTTTCTTTTCCTCTGGGTTGCTATAGATAGCATGGGAGGCTGTATCCAGGCTGTGAATAGCTGAAGAGCACTGGTATTTGACTTGGCCCACCGGCAGTCAGAGGCCCAGAGATCTGTGTTATTGGCTGGCCTGAGGCTGCCATCCCAGGGGGAGGAGCAGTGACGCGAGAACGTCTCCACCCTCACCGCCTTTATGTCTCATGAGAGAGTCTCTCTGTCATGTCACAGAGGGCTCCTCTGTATCTTGCTGACCTTATACTTTGAGGTTCTCAGATGGGGGAATGGATGTATGGAATGGCTTGGTCCTTAGAACATACGAGCATATTAACTTACTTAAAGTCATCTATCTCCATGTCCCCTTGCCTGGAGACCATGGTGTAAGTGGAAAGAGTGAGTGAGTGTTCTCAAGTGACCAGTGATCCCCGGAACCATCCCTTGAGGACTGAAATAATTGTCTGTAAGTGACAAGAATTAACATAATTAAAATGAAATCATACAACAGTCACTTTTCTCTTCTCTCTTTCCCTCACAGAAAATACGATGCTGACATGCTTATCCCGTGAGACAACTTGGCCCACAAAGCACAAAACCTAAACTCAAACTCAGAGAAGAATCAAGAATGGTGTTTTCCTGGCGTCTACAAGAAGCGCTTTATTTTTCTTCTAGATTTCTTTTCTAAGAAAAAGGGAAAAAAATGAAAACAAACATAAACACAAAACAGGACTGAGATGAACATTCAAGCAAATGACACACACTTCAGGCAACCATAGTCAAGCATGCTCTTTTATTAAGCATAGCATGGGAGGGACCAGGGAAAGCTGAAGCTGGATTCTAACTCAGGACTGAGGCGTTGTAACACTCACTACGGGGGTTGTGCTTGGAACTGAGAGTGAAGAAAGAAGGGGACTCCTTCCTAGTCCCCACCTCAAGAATACACCCATGCTATCATAAGGACACCTTGTTTCCTTGCTTGCCCATCTGTGTATCTACGGAATGATTTGCACAATGTATTTGTTATAATCTCTAAAGAACTGCTTGCATAACTTTGGCAAGGAAGACAGTGAATGGTGCTTTGGGGACCCACTGGTTCTGCATACCGACGCTGCTCCCCTCTGATGGCACCTTTTGCATTGGTTCTGCGGGGATAAGGTACTGAGCTTCTCTCAAAATGGCCAAGCCTGTTAAGACTCGATAGGGAAAGATGAGACAATGGCCTCCAGGATTGAACTTAGCACTGAGAGGTGAACGTGTGCATTTTCTTCCCCGCAACAGGAGAAAGCCAGCCTCGGGGTTGCAGAGGTGGCAGTGGTAGTGCTTGGGTGGGTCAAGGGTCAAGGGTAACAGAGAGTCACATCTGCTTCTACAGTGAGCCAAGGAACCTACATTCTAACCATGCGTCCATTTTCAAGCAGGCAACCACCAGAAGAGCAAGCAGACCCACGGCTAACCCTGTCCTAGAAAGGGAACGTTGGCTCTTAAAATTATCTTGCTTCCAGCTACTGCACAGCCGTCCACTCCCCCTATGGATTACAGCGGTTCTTATTTCATTTACTCTCATTTCTCTGCAGTGGAGGGTCAGGGCACCCCAGGCTTATGGGGTTGACAATGATGAGGGTCAGGGCATGGGTGGGGATTTGCCCAACATTGTGGGGCTCTGATTAGCTGGATGGCCTGACCAGTCGGTCCTGGATGAGCCTCTCGCTGAGTTCCCACAGGGCCCGGGCTGTCTCTTCACTCTGAGCCTCCTCGGATGGCAGGCAACGGCAGCAGTTGTTGAAATACATCCCTCCGAGGCCCTCTAGCTCTGGGGCAACTGCACAGTAGACAGTCGTAGCAGCTCCCTGTTGCTGAAAATCAGAGAAGAAAGAAAAACAATAGTTTTTTTTTTTAAATGAGTGATAAGACAACGCCATTTTGGCCACCTAAAGATCAGAGAGCTTTTCTGTACTTGGTCCCAGCACAGGACTGCAAAAATATGATATGTGACAGCCTTCGAAAAACAAGTCCATAAACTCTGCTTGTAAAGCTGGTGTGACTTTTTACACCTCATAGAGGAAAAGGCCTGGGAAATAAAGACACATTTCAATATATTGTGCCAGACGCCATTTCAGCACAAAGAAAAAGAGGCTTTACTCCCCAACATGCAAGAACAAATCCATCCAACCCTTTGACTTCTAAATGTGCAATATAGTTTGACACCAAGACCTTTCTAGGACCTTCTGTCTAAAAGAAATCGACCACTCTTGATTATGGCCAATCAAGTGGACAACTCAAGGGAGGCCGGTGCCAGATTTTTCCTATATTCTTTGCCCACGGTGCTCTTAGGGGTTAGGATGGGCTAACAACACTGTTGAGATGTTACACACACACACACACACACACACACACACACACACACACGCACAGCCTCGGCCTCACATGTCTCTACACTAATGTTTCTTAATTCATCCAGAAAACACTTTTCCAAACGTATCTGTTTGATTTACAAGATTTGGCCTAAGGTGAGAGGCATGCTCCCTTCCAGCCCATCAAAATGCAAGTTTCTATGAACAACTGATCATTTCTGGTCTCCTCCAGAGTAATGGTTGGGGCTGTAGCTAGGGGTGTGTTCACTGATGGGGCACCATGTCATCCCAACTGACAGAATATTGCCAGAGACGCTATAAAGAGGGCAAGAGCTCACTTTGCTTTGCAAGCCATAATTAAAAATAATAGGTTTCTGTTTGTAGGGAGGCGCAGTGAGCACAGCTCCAATTTAAAAGCAGTACAGTTTATCTGCTGGCCTGTGGTCATTTATGTAGAGGGCTGTTCTTGACGTATCAACTCGCTATCAGCTGACGGGTTGTGGGGTTACAAACAAGGACCGAAAGGTAACCACAGATGTCACCTTCCGGAAAACATTAGGGATGATTGCTTGTAAGGGGGATGGCTTTCTATCCCTACTCAAATGCAGCCATGTTTTTCTTCCCCTACAGGGTTTAGATTGTGTCAGTTTAGAGGGTCCATGGAATAACATACCCCATAAAAGGCTAGAATGACTGGAGCCAGGGTCACTTCGAGAACCGGGTTCCTGGGGACTTAAAATTTTAGCAAAATTCCAAGAAGCCCACTTGGGTTCTCTTTAGTGTTGGCTTCTTTGTCAGGGTCTGTGGTCCTATACGCATTGGCCAAATGCAGCCATGTGGCCTGACTGTGGGAGGGGTGTGGAAGAGTGTGTGATACAGACTTGAAGTTGATAACACCTAGTCCCACCCACTCAGTATTTGAGCATACGGCCTTTGATTGGTGCTTAATCGAATAACAAATGGTTTGTGACTTCCTGAAGGCCCTCAACATGTTCAACCCCCCCTCAAACAGTGAATACTTTGAATTTACTGTGTTGTTTATCCCTCATTACCTTCAGCTGAGCATCATGCATATCTAGGTACCTGTCAGATGTTTAGGGACTCCTCTGCATTCTGTAAGGAGGAATTGGGCAGCCAAAGGGCCTCTAATAACTGCGTAGAACACAAGGGTGTCCACCCTGCTAACTCAAGCCACACAGTAGCTTGTCGACAGCTCTCTGCACAGTCCAGGTAGAGGTGGCTTTTTGGGTAAATCTCTCTCTCTCTCTCTCTCTCTCTCTCTCTCTCTCTCTCTCTCTCT
>OU015753.1:12656078-12675189 GCA_907169655.1 Acomys percivali
TCTCTCTCTCTCTCTCTCTCTCTCTCTCTCTCTCTCTCTCTCTCTCTCTCTCTCTCTCTCTCTCGGATTTTAATTTTATTTTGTAGGTGACAAATACAGCCAAGAATGTTAGGTGACTTGCCATACACTTCTAAGTGGTGGCTGAGAGAATGGAGCCAGCTCACCTCCAAATCCATCCCTCCTCATCCTTCCCCTCCCCCCACCCCCACCCCAGTCCTAGATGATTCTCATGTCAGACAGTGGTTCTAATTTCACAACAGGCTGGCCTCACACAGCTTTGCCAATCTTGAGACATGACCCTTGAGAAAATGAAAATCAGAGTTCTTCCAAACCTAATGTAGCATATTGCCACTGTGTCCTTCTAACGTGATATGTCTATGTGCTTGTGCTATTGAAATGATGCTTTTGTGAAGGGATTCTGAAGTCACCCCAATCCAGAATCAAGCTAACTTGGGGACCAGGAGGAGATGTATTTTCCGTCATTGGAATTTGCAAGTGACTGCAGTTGGGATACTTTCATGGAAATGTACATTTGTTTAAAAGCACATGTTCCAGGCATGCTTATTTCAGTTCTTGGCCATTGGTCTTAGGGTAGTTTATAACCCTAATTCTACTGCCAGTACCCCTAGCTTTATAAAAGAACACAGTACAGGGTACAAAGGCCACCTTTGCTACTCCAAATACCAATTGTGTGCTTTCACAGCCTCCCTGCCCGAGCATGCGCGCTGCCACTGGCTCTTGTTTTATCTTCTTTTTAGGACAGACAGTGAAATGCTGACAATATCTTTTTGGTCCCATGCCCACTACCTCATGGGCTTGTTGGGGATTTTCTTTTCAGCTGTTCCAAAGGCAACCTTTGAGTGACATCTTTATACCATCAGATGTGGTGGCAGTTTGATAACATGTTCCCACTTTGGGCTCATCAGCATACCACCAGCCTGAGACAGGGCCACATTTGTGATATCTCATTAGGAAATAAGCTTGTGCCACTGATAGAAGACAAAACATTTTTAAACTGATAAGAAAGGTTTGGTTCTTTTTTGTTATTGTTGTTTTTCTTGAGCATTTTAATCACCATCAAATGACTTGTATGCCACTTTTGGGGGCAACAGTACTTAATTCAGAGAAGATGAAAGAGACGTATAAAGGAAATAATGTTAATGTTATTGCGTTACTGATACACAGTGATAAAAATTATAACCTGTTTACATACGAATGCTGGCTGGAGCTATGGGTGCTTCCAGACTATTATTTATTTATTTATTTATTATTTCCTTCAGAAAGATTTGTCATGTTGCTCATAGTCACTCACTTCAAGAAGCGGGGCAAGCAGCACCTCAAATCCAAAGTGATGCCACAGGTTTAAAGTACTGGTGGCCCAGGACTGATAATTTGTGGGAAGCTCAGTAGAATTTTTAATCACACCCCAATGGTATCCAAGTTATAGCAAACATTTGTGAGTGGCCAGAGTTCAACTGTGACATCAGTTGTTACCATGTATGTAAAACTGCCCAGGGTTCTTGTTTGAGGCTTAAGCTGAGAACAGCTGGTTTATCATTCTCCTTAGGAAATCATTTTTCCTAATCCCATCTTCCACTTCAGGTTTGCAATCCCATCTTCACCTCAGAAAGTCAGAGATGCAGATGGTAGCTGCTGTTGGTTGCTAAGTCCCTGAGATTTAAAGGGGCCATTCTTCCAAAACCCTTTGTTGGCATGAAAATGTTAAGTAGCTGCCTTCCATAAACATTTATTTGATAACTGTCAGCCATCAATTTGTAGCCATCAGCACAGAATTCAAATGCATATTGAGTCCTTTAAAAAAAAAAGGTGCAGAGGTTTCAAATAAACAAAACATGCTAAAAACAACAACCACAACCGCATATTGCTATCTGTGATGCATTGCTTAGTCCTGTGATAGAAAACTCATGTTCTGATAAGAACACATGTTACAGAATTAATTTAGTTTTCAGGTGACTCTACTTTAATATGCATGCTCATTTAAAAGGAAACATAGGTTCCTGTCTTGAAATACATGTGACAATGCATTTTTAAAAAATACACACAATATCATGGCATATCTATATTCAAAGGCTTGAAAGAGCAGTAGATGTATGAAGATTGCTTTATGGCAGACGTAGCCACACCAGGGCATCGCACAGCAAATGCTGAATTAATCAATTTATGCAAAAAAAACATAGATTCAGGAAAAGGAACACACCATGCAAGCTAGATTAGGCCTGGATCCTCAAGGGCAGAGAAGGAAGGCAGCTCTGGAGAAGTGGGCCGTGACTGCAGAGATGGATTGAAAGTCATGAGCTGCATTGAGTGAGGGGGCTGAGAAAAGGGGAAAGACAGGTAGGTACAACTTCAGATCCTCAGAGCTTTCATTGCAACTCATCTGGGGGCTTGTAGGCATAGAATATACTTTCTGAATGTGAAGCCAGTGGCCCTGTGGGTAGACCACACTGAGTGGGCTGCTCGGTCACAAAGCCATGGTAGAGAGGAACACCTCACCACCCTTACCCTCTCCTCATAACAATCCTGCAAGAGTGTTTATGAGACTTCTATCAGAAATATGCAACAACGCATTCCTGAGTTCAGCTCCAAAGGCCTTGGTGCTTGGGACATAGCTATTCCATTAGCAATTATAATTTCAATCTCTGGTTTACAGGGCAAAAAACAGCTGTTCCTAAGGGGTGGTGTGTCCCTACTTACTGTCCAAGAACGATATTGTCAGTGGACAAATTGACCTCATATTCCAGAATATTCCAACTAGAATGTTCATAAAGCAAAGTAGTTAGTACAGGAAGGAAGCCCATGCACCTTTCTGGTCAGTGACCACAATGAAAGAATGCCTCCACCTGCTTCCCACACAACCGGAGGCTACAATGCAGTGAGTCAGTGTTTATCAATAAGCATGCCAGGTCCTGTCACAATGCAAGCAGGCAGTGGAAGAGAACAAACAGCTCTGGTCTCCAGTGCATTCCAGCCAAGAGTGACCATGCTGTCCGCTATGATGACTAGGTAAAGTATTTGCCAGGTGCCGGGAGAGGGCTTCATAAGCATCACTTTCTAATCCCTATGCTGTCCTCATGACAGCCACAACTAGCACCTTCATTTTATGGACCCATGTAGAGTCAGATCAAATGGAACTTGTCCAAAGTCACAGGGACAGTCTCGGTTTGATTCAGAATCCATGAGTCAGTGTAGGACACCTCCTCCCCAAATGCGCCACACGTTGTCCACTTCCTCTTAGGTGCCTCCCCCTTCACTCAAGTTTTCTTGGGCTATTTTGTCTCCCTCCCAAGTCCATACCTAGTTATAGAATGAGACCCTGATTTGGCCTAAATTAAATATATAAGCTGTCGTATGCTCACCTGAAAAATGGTCAGAGGAGATTTTTTCCCCCACTGTTGATTTAGTCAGTGAACTAAATTGAAATTATATCCATTTGGATTAACAAAAAGAAAAGAATGACTCAGCACCCCCTCCATTGACTCAGTATAACCCTTTATTAAAAAAAAATAATGTTACCTGACTAAATATGCTACCTCCAGGCACCAGCTCTGGCAAGTGAAAGACCTTTGATGATATATAGTTTCAAAGAATGGACAGTAAAGCCAGTGAGCTAACTGGCTGCCCCCATTTCCTCTCTAACCTGCCATCTCCCAACACCACTCTCATAGGAGAGCTTGCATGTGCTCAGCCAGAAAGGCACAGAACTTTGAGGTTGTTTCCAGAGCCACCCCTGTTTTGTAAACTCCTAAACACGTGTGGCTTTCATTAGGCGCAGGCTCTAACAAGCTCCACTAGACTTGCAAACCAACCCGTCCCCCTCCTTGCAACCCTCAATAAATCCCCAGCAAATTACCTCCCACAGATCCCCCACAATTGATTCCTACAACGGCCTTGAACAGTGCAGGCTCAGAAAGGTGCAAATATTTTGTGTAGATACAGAGACACTTCTTTACAGCCCTCGGGAGTTCTGAAGGCTTCGTTACAAAAAGCCTTCAATGCAGGAGGGGAAAAAAGTGAAGCGCTGGAGACTACATATTTGTTTACAGGCTCTGCCCAGTGTGAGACACGTTCCAGAAAAGCCAGATGAAGCACACACAGCCCCTTCACCCTGCAGAAGGGAATGTGCTCACCCTAACACAGTGGCTTTGACAGTGCGTTCAGGAACCTAACGTGCTACCACAAATCCTCTTGCTAAACACAGGCTTATGGGTGTGGAAGATCTCAGGATCTTTTCTGGTGACTCTCCCATGGAGGCGGAGGGTGCATTCTCAGAGGTAGGGACATATCTTCAGAGTCCTGTGATGCCAGTGCTCCGAGGGAGAGGCACATAGTGAAGTATGCTCTCCTGCCATGCTAAGAACTGTCAGGCCAACAACAGACTCAAATTGCAAAACTCCTATTGAGTGACATGAAGGAGAAGAAACAATGATTTTTAACTATCAGATGCCAGCGGCATATTCAGATAGAGTCGCAAAGATGACCTGAGAAGTTTCCGGTTGCGTTGACAAAATCCAAGTAAGATCTCTGACAGAAGACACAGTCTTCTAGAAAGGTCCCTGAGGAGTTTTGTGCTGCTGGTTTGAAAATGAGGGTAGAATGATTGTGAAAGTCCCACGCATAATTGCTCTTTCCTCTGTGAGAGGAATTTCTGGGGCCACTAGGTAGAAAGCTGGATGGAATTCTTGTCAAAGAGACGAATATAGTTGCCATATCTAGCTGGATGCCTACAAAAGGACAAGCTAGCCAATCCCAAGAATTCCAAGGCATCCAAGCATATATTTGGTCTCAGAAGGGGAGGCCAGGTGAGGAGTTTAACTTAGCCAGTCAGGAGAGTTGGAGGGCAGAGCAACCTCTGTAAACTGTCTGTGCTCTGCCTGTATATCAAGGATTGTTTTAGACTTTTCTCTCAAAATAAATGAGGTATTTTTCTATCTCCCTTATGTTAGAGGATTTTTGCCATAGACAACCTCCGGGTTCCAGCACAGAATTATGTGTGGTCTTAAAGAATTAGGAATGTGATATTTAGGATCATTTCACCTTTTGAGACCTGTTTTATACCTTGTGAGACTCTAGATATGCTTGGGTGGGGAGAGAGGTGGAGGGCACCCATGATGAGAAGAGGGACAAGGCATGACTCAAGTGTTGTCTGCCTAGGTTGTCTCAAAGCACATTTACGCCACATTCCATTTGTGCCTGGCACATTGCTCTTGAGCAGTTCTCATTAGACAGACGGGAAGGTCTGGTAGATTAGGCCTTACATATGCATGTAATATTCCCCAGGCATTCCCTGTTGAGCTGCCCACAATGTGTACGCTACTCAACGCTCAGCTCACCCTGTAGCTCTTTTGCAGATTGAGATTTCTTTTGTGGGATGGAAATGTGATCTGGGTATCCATTCTTTCATGAGTTACTTTGATATGGCCCAACAGAAGAACCCTAAAAATTCGCCACTGAAATACACATCTTACTAATAGCATAATTCTTCTACATCGGGCCTACCACTATAATATTCCAACTGGTCCACCCCAATGCCAGAGCTGAAGCACCACTGAATGTTCATAAGAGATAGAAGATATTTAACAGGTGTTAATTTGAAACATCTTACATTTCACTTCTTTATCCTCTGTTATAGCTACTTATATATTGTATATACATGTATGCCTCTGTATTCACCATGTATGCTGTAATAAACCTTTAAAATGATTGCCAGGCAGAATTAATGGATTTGGTTCTAATATAATGGGGGAAATGTCTCCCTAGTATAAATGAAACACATAGACACACACACACACACACACACACACACACACACACACACACCCCTTTTCTTCTTCACAGAAAAGGTTCGGCCAGTTTACTTGTCCTTTTATCTCTTAGAGAAAATAAAAAACCTGGCTACATGGAGAGTAGGCAGGATTTCAGGGCACACCTCAAACAAGCTATTTAGAGTGTTAAGGTCTACAGTATCTACATATTTATGTCACTGGTAAATTCTACAAGTAGAAATAAAAATACTGGGGTGGGAGGTGGAAAACACAGTGTCTCTGATACGACCAAATCAAGGTAAGAAATGAACTGTTAATAATCTGTCATCACAGCATGAAGTAAGAAAGCACGCCTTACCATAATTCAGCTCTCATGGGCAGTGCCCCCAACTCCCATGGCCAGCCCTGCCCTGTCAAATAAGGTACATCCTCATTTAGCTGTGTGTGTGTGTGTGTGTTCTTTGAGAACTCCTTGGAACAGATCATCTCTCTGGCTTGAAGATGTCCGCCTTGCTAATATTTCATTTAGAACATACAGTGGCGAACATCTCATTTGTTATGACTTCCATAATTAATGGTGATCGCTCAGGCACCGCCTTTACACACACACAGAGAGAGCTCTTCTCAGTGGTCCAGGGGCTAATGAGGAACAATAGATATTTTATTCACCAGCAGCTTGTTGCTAGTTAGTGGGAAATGATGGTGTGTGCTGTTGCTTTAATTGCCAGGGTAAATAATTCTGCCTGGGTGTTACTGAGCATTTTAAAGCACTGGATGCAAATACACTAGAAACAAAACAAACAAAAAAATTTTAAAAATTGCATTCTATCATGCAAATATTATCTAAATATGCATGTGCTAACTACCCAGCTACTGTATTTTAGGAAATACAATTAGGCTGCCTTTCTCTTCCCCTACATAGACTGTAAGTAACTGTAGATCTTTCTCTTGCTTCCTTATGTAAATATATGTAAATACTAACACACTATGCATGTTGATATTCTAGGCGATTTCAGGTACTTTTGTAATCCGAAGGCATGGACTTGACCTGGTTTGTTAAAAGGGGGGAAAGGGAAAACTCCCTCAAACTCTTTAAAGCTGAATAGAAATGAAAAGTTTCTTCCTAGACTGGCGTGGTGTCTTTTGTGTGCTTTCTCCACCATGAACACAGCCCTGGCCTGGCTTCTCCTATTACAGGAGGGAACTGCTGAGCACAGACCCCAAAATCATACCTGAGTTCTTTGGAATGCATGTTCACACACTTTTCTTGGGTGTATGAAAACGAGTCTAGAGCCATAAGTAGGATTCTTGAATTGTCTTCACTTGCTGCCCCCCCCACCCCCGGCCAAAAAAAATTAAGTTAAAAAAAGTTTTGTTTACATCTTAGATGCCAAGCACAGCCTTAAAATCCTCTAAGAGGCTCCTGTTCTATCCATTTCAAAGATGTAGCACCTGAGTCGCAGTGAGGCTGGGTACTTGTATAAAAGAATAAAATGATTAAATTCCACCAAAATTCTGATTTTTTTCCCTTGCATACATCAGATCTATGAATTTACCCTCAAAAGCAAGAGAGAATACGTCATTTAGGTTCTATGGGCCCTACAGTTTCTGTTGCAAAAAGTTTGACAGTTTCTGTAAAAGGAGTCAAGAGCAATGTGCACAGGACTGAACATAGCTGTGTCCCAATAAAACTTTATTTATACAATCAGTCAGCAGGCCAGATTTGGCCTATAGGCAAAAATTTGCCAACCTCTGCTCCACACATTGTCAGAACTCAGTTCCTCTTCAACAGAACATTAAGAGTTCCTTCTGAGTGTGTGTATATGTGTGTTGAATGATCTGGGGAAATACTTTGATCAACTGAAAATCCTCTAATCTGGTTCCTGGAAGTACCAACACTCTTAGAGGAAGTCATCGAATAATGAGATGAGCAGAAATGAAATCTCCTGGGTTTATAAATCAAGCTATCTGTCTCAGACAAATGACACTGCCAGGTTTCAATTTAGTTATCTTTTATTTTTATAAATGGGGATGGAATAGGAAAGTTAAGAAAGACGAAGCAGAAAGAAAAAGAAAAGAAAGAAACCAAACAACTCTCACACTATAACGAACGGAAAGAGGCCATTACTTCAGGTATCTATGGAAACCAAGCAGCCTGCGCACGTCTTTAATGGTTGGCAAACAGCATTAGTGTTTGAAGATGTTTTGCCCAAGTATGATGCTACGGTGTAAATGCATTAATTGACAGTTTCCTTTGGGACTTCTTTTATTGAAGTTTTCAAACCTAATTTGACGGCACAAGGAACTCTGCAGCCCTGGAAGAACGCTATAATGTTAAGGGCTTTGGAATGCAGAGCCAGCAAAGGCAGAACACACACACACACAGTCAACTCTCCCTGCTGTCTCGCAGCACAGGTGCAGAGAAAGCCTTTGCTGCCTGTGCTTTTCCATAAAATGGTCCTCTGAGCAAACCCCTTTGGTGTGGAGAGGCCCTTTCTAAACTGTCCTCCCACTCCCGGGGTGGGAGTAGAAACTCTTCTGTCCTGGGAGAGGCTGGAGGAGAAGGGACGATCTAGTGTTTGCACAGGATGTGTGGCTGTATGAAACTAAAGTCAAACACTACAGCTTCCAGAAGCTTCCTCTACAAAGGGCATAATACTATGGCTTTGATGGGCTCTTGTGATGGCATTGGTCCTTTTGTGCGTTAGGCAGCAGACATGAGTTCATAGACAGCTACCGGTCTGTTTATTCCTCTTTGAAAAAAGGAAACATGCAGATCAAAGTGTCTTGCCTTCTCTTCATTTACGGGACTTAACATGTGGGGAACCATTTCTATCCCAGTGGTCGCCCTTCTCCCCAACCTCCTTCAACATCCCTGGGCACCATGCTGGCCCTGTTAGGCACCACACTGTGGGACAGAGGGAGCATTTGAACTACCAAGATCCTTAGCTCAGGGCAGTCCCTGCACCAGCCCTTAACAGTGAAATTCTCTACATCTTCAAACATTTCTCTTCAAAGGCAGCCAGAGAGAGACACTCGCTGGCGATGGCATGAGTGAGTGAGTGAGTGAGTGAGTACTGTAACAGGTGCAGGAAAAGTGGGGGAAAGCTATCAGGCCTAGAGAGATGGCTCAGCAGCTTAGAACACTTACTGCTGTATCAGAGGACCAGAGCTCAGCTCTCATCACCCCCATTAAGTACCTCACCAATGCCCATATCTTCAGCTCTAAGAGGTCTGAAGCTTCCTTTTGGCCTATGTGTAAACACTGTAAACACACACACACACACACACACACACACACACACACACACACACCTTTTCAAGTGTGGAATCTGTGTTAGTCGATGACAGTGGCTACAATATTCTTTGGTTACTAGTTTTTTACATGTGTGTATACGTGGGGTACAACGATATGCACTTACATGTATGTGTTTAGGTACACATGCATGCATGTGTGGTTGTATGCACATGCATATGTGTTTGTGTGTGCATATGCCTATGTGTTTGTGTGCGTGTGGAGGCCCAAGGATGATGATCCTTGTCTTCTTCAACCACCCTCTTCTTTGCTTACTAAGGCACTACTTCAGTGTTTTCAGGTAGTGTAGCTAGCCACCTTGCCCTGAAGACTCTAGTCTCTGTCTCTCCAATTCTAGGATTAAGGGTGGCCTCCCACACTTGTGAGCATTTATGTGGGCCATGAGAAGTCAAATTCCACTCTTCATATTTTTGTATGGCAAGGGCTTTAACCATGGAGCCATCTCCCCAGTCCCTCACCCCACTCCCAGTATTCTCTCAAATGTCCTATCTGAAAACAAAACAAAACAAAAGGTAATCTGGGAACTCACATGAATCTATCCCTAAGGAATATTAATACCATTTTACAAGTGAAAAAACTGAAGTTCAGAGGTGGCATTGGCTGGCTTACTGCCCACCACAGACCCAGATGGGTTTCCTTAGTGAGAAGCCTGAACCCAGCTCCAGTGTTCTTTCTGAGGCTTCTGTGTGCCCATCCAACACAGCTTCTACGCCCACTTCAGCCTGATTCTCTGATTCTTCCCACTGAATATTTGCTTTAAAAAAATAAACAAGACAACAACAACAACAACAAAAATGAAGGGCTGGAGAAATGGCTCAGGAGTTAAAGCAGGGGCTGCTACAAAAAAAGAGGGGGGCTTCTCTCACACAGGGCCTGAGTTCTGTTTCCAGCACCCACTTGGCTATTAACAACCATCTGTGATTCCAGTTCCAGAGGATCCGATGCCCCCTCATGGCTTCTGTGGGCACTGCTCACACAGGGTGCACAGGCATTCATGCATGCAAAACACCCATAGTTGCAAAATAAAAATAAGCAAATATTAAAAAAAAACACAATAGCATGAATTTTATAAAAGTATTCCTAGTGGGCTTCAGGGAAATCTCAGGGTCCCCTAGTTCAGAGCCCAGAAACCAACCAGAAGATCACTGGTTACCTGCTGTGTGATAAGAAGTGTGGATTTCTGTCAATTCCACTGGCAGCTGTTTCATTTGGCTTTGGACTTTAAAGCACTGAAAGCTGAGGTTCATGAGTGCATTGTGGGTGCCTGTGATTTGAACCCAGAACTTGCTATGGTGGAGGCCTGAGCAGGCTGCATGGGAATCAAGTGTACAGACCCTAGTCCCTTAGCTAGGGGTGTCAGAATAGAGCCTGATACTTTGGCTACCTGGGCCATTGATCTGACTGGTAGCTGTATCTTCTCTATGCAGAGCCTGAGGAACCTTCCCATGCTCTGAACTCTATTGCCAGGTCCTTCCAGTTCAACACAGTCAAAGGGACCATTCCTGTCTGCAAGCGGTGAAGCAATGCGTGCACTGTCCCGGGCAAACCTCAAGGGACTCTGCAGGCTGGCGGCTAGGCATGGGTTAATAGCTCAGTATGTGTGGGTCAGCTGGCACATCCACTGGGGCAGTCACCTGACAAGACAGATCCACTGGAAACTCTCTTGCCCTCACAGCATAGAGAAATGCTGAACTCAGGAAAATGGGGTATGCGGAGGAACACCTTACTCTGCTTTCCCTACCTCTGGCTGCTGCACCTGATAGGATTCAGCCTCTCACAAATGCCCAGCTTGTGAAAAGGAAGGCACACAAACGCAGGCCGTTCCCAAGCACAGAGTCAGCGAGAATGCAAGCTGGCTGCACAGTTGGTCCTCGAAGTGTCAAGGTGGTAAGGAGCCTGTCCTCACTGACTATACCTTGACATCCAGAATCAAGCGGTGTTTACAGGACAGGACCTTTAATACACAAATCCAATGGGGGGGGGGGTCCTGGATGCTTTCCATGGCACTTTGGATATGCCAAGAGGTGGAAGTTCACTAATTTCTTGCAAGAGTACTAGGCAGTGTTATTAACCCATTTTGTTAGGAAAACAAACCAGTCATAAGGCCACTGGGCTGAGTCAGGCTCTGTGGGAAAACACTAAACATAAACTGATGTTTGCTGATAAAAAAACTGATGAGGTTAGATATTGATTCAGTGTGGTCCTCATAACCTAAAGCTGGTTCCCTTCAGGTACATCCCTAGCCCAAGACAACCACAGTTTCAAACATGTATTTTATCAGTGGCAAGTTCTAAACAGTATTCTAGCAACTTCACCTCACTGCCTCATTAAACACAGCAGGGACTCTGCAGAGGAAGGTGAGGAGACCAATGGTCAGGTAACCCAGAGCTCTTGAAACAGGGGGCCAGGATTCAAATCAGAAGTGTCTGACCCCACACCTCATGATGCTCCTAGCTTTCTTGTTGAGGGGACAAACCTGGAACCCTGCAGAGCCAAAAGGGGGTTCAGGATATGGGTGAGAAAGTACAGGGAGGGGTATAAATAAAGTCCAGGTATGCAGCACTGAGAGAGAGATTGAAGATAATGTTGGGATAGGAAGTCCTGGGACACTGAGTTGTTGTTTTTCAGGTAGCCACAGAAATGTATCTAAATAGGCTCAGAATTTGCTCCTTTGCACAGCAACACAAACCAACTGGCCATATTCCTTTGGCATCCAGAAGCTTCCAACTCATAGTTAGAGTATAGGTTCTTAAAGCCAAAGGACCTGGGTGGGGGCGGGGGGGTCAGAGACACGGAGAAGTAGTTTGTTCACACAGCTTTGTCTAAGGTGCCAAACCTCGAAGCCACTTTTGGTTTTAGTACTTCCTCACATGAAGATACAGACAGGCCCCTACACAGGAGACTGCACGAGAGGAATCTCTCCCTAGGAGGTAGTGATGTCATAGCCCTCACCTTCAAAAACCACAGATCCCTAGATCTCAGTGAGAGCCTCTGCCTCGGGAAACAGGGAGGGTGGCTTCCGAGAAATGACTCCTAACAATGACATCTGGCCTCTCCATGCATGCACACACACACACACACACACACACACACACACACACACACACACACATCCAAACAAAATGAAAACCAATGACAGCAAAGGAAAAAAGAAATGGTCTTCTCCTTGATTAATGCCCCCAGCACACTGAAATCAGAAATGTAAAATTGATGCAGCTACTGAGTTTTACTCTGGATTTTCTTTTTTCTTTTTTTTCTTTTTTGTGACAAGGTCTCTCTGTGTAGTCTTGGCCGTTCTGGACTCCCTTTGTAGACCAGGCTGACCTCGAACTCACAGCGATCCGCCTTCCTCTGCCTCCTGAGTGCTGGGGTTAAAGGCGTGCACCACCACGCCTGGCTTACTCTGGATTTTCTTATTAGAGTCAATCTCGACCTTTCTCATGGTGAGCTCCTTCAGAGACCAGAAGCGCCCATGTAGACCCATGCTAACCCCCCTTTGTAGCTCTCCTCTGCCACTTTCCTCCTCCCTGAAGCTGTCTACCCATGGACTACAAGCTTGGCTTGGGAGCAGGCCTGGGGCACTGCAGTAGATACTGTGATATTCTACATACGTCTATTCTGCATCAAGGTGATTTCCAGGCCACGAGGCTATTTTTTTTTTCCAGAAGGATGCATCATCCTCAGGGATTGTGCTCAACCAAACTGAGCGTCCTTGTCCTGGCTAGATCATTTCCTCCAGGAGGTAGCCTCCATCAGTGACACTTGTCTCTTTATCCTACATGATAGCATGTCTGAAGGGCCACCCCTATTTCAGAGTCTGTTGGGGACTGTCCAAACCACCTACTATTCCTGCATCACACCTGGTCCCCTCCACGTTCCACATTCCCTCGCAGACGTGCATCCTAGACCATGCCCCCAAGTATCCCAAGTACTAGACTTAGTCAGCTTGGGCTACCCACCCAGCCTTCCACCTTCAACCAGCAGGGTGACTGGGAAACACTCTGGTATACACTTGGCCTGCTTCTTCTTCTAGGATTATGACACTTAATGCATTGCATCCATTTTGAAGATGGGATCATACTGTGGCCAGCTGTGGTGTGACAGAGCATCTACTCACACTCCACTCCTCCTCTGGTGCCCCTATTCATCCCCCCATAATGGGGAGCATGATTGGTTTCACAGGGCATCTGGATAAACATAGCAGATTCAATTCAAGCATCTGTGCCTGTTACAGAAACTACTAAAAGTCTAATATGAGGGATGATGTTTAGTTGGTGATTGAGAAACCTTTGGGAGATGGAGATGTAGCAACTCATGACACAGCAGAGTGAGACATCCAGAAGAGGAAGGGACACAAAGGATCCATCACACATGCTAGAAACAGAGCATGGAAGCGAGGTGACAGAACACAAGTGAGAAAGTGAGGACTGGAGGAACTCCACTGTGCTCTCGTGTGATGCTACTGAAAGGGGACACCCTCCCTAGGGGAAGTCAACCCACTGTTGTCACCTCTTCTGTGAATTTAAATACAAACACCTCTTCACCCCCAAATCCCATCAGTCTGAGGCAGATGGGTGTGTGCCATTAGGGTGCAATATCACTAAGAAGGGGTCCAGCACCCCACCCAATTTGAGGTACACAGTAGTTATTCATTAAATAGTTCTAGGAGAGATGAAAAAGTGATACTTAAAAAAAAAAACCAGATTTAAGATAAAAAAAATAAACAATACAACAGTTTGAACTGTTTCCTTCTTGAATTACTGTTGCTGTGGTTTAAGCAAAATTGTTCTCTGTAAGTTGTGACTCGCATAAGAACTTGTCTTATACAGGGCTGGCTGTGATGCAGACACCAGGCTAAAGGATCCTGTGCTTACTGTCCCCAACCCATGCCCTTCTTATGGTCCTGGTGGACAGATTTGCTGTTTTCTTCCTAGGTTACAGAAAACTGAAAGAAGACAGCACTTGTTTAGGTCTACACAACTCGTAAGTAGCAGGCCTGAGATTTGAACTCATGCCCTCGACACTAAAGGCCATCTTCCACAAAAGAGATGGAGCTAAGAATGTGCCTCTGCGGGTCCTTCGGTCTTCTTTTTATCCTTGGACTTGATTTCCAGGTACAAATTTCTACAGGGCTCCAAGCCCACAGAGTTTGCATTTTCCTGCAAAGTGAGTTTGGGATGGAAGGGGGAAAAAGGATCAGGGCTGCTTCCTGGAGCCCTGCCTGTACACGGAGAGGGAGATGGAGACTAATATAGGGAAGTAAATCTCATCTGATGCCTTGTATTTTGTTGACTCTTCTTACTCCTGAGATGCCAGATGTTAAAATACTGCATGAAAGAATGAATAAGCAAGTAGATGTTGGATAGATGAACAAATGGGGAATTGAAAAGATGGATGGATGGATGGATGGATGGATGGATGGATGGATGGAAGGATGGGTGGGTGGGTGGGTGGATGGATGGGTGGATGGGTGGATGGGCAGATGGATGGGCAGATGGATGGACAGGTAGATGGATGGAGGGTGGGTGAGTGGATAGATGGATGGATGAATGGATGGGTGAGTGGATGGATGGATGGATGGATGGATGGATGGGCAGGTAGATGGATGGGCAGGTAGATTGATGGATGGGCAGATGGATGGATGGGTGAGTGGATGGATGGAGGATAGATGGATGGATGGATGGATGGATGAATGGATGATGGGTGGGTGGGTGGGTAGATGGATGGGTAGGTGGATGGGCAGGTAGATGGATGGATGAATGGGCCAGTGAATAAGTGAATTAATCAAGAACTGAACAAATAGCCAGACAGCTGTTTGGGAGTACTGCTAGTCACCTTCCACACCAGAAGGGAGGCGTGCTGTAGACATGACTCACTAGTGGTCACTCAGACTTTAAAAATATACACATTCCTCGTCAGAGCTAGCAGGAACATCTCTCTCCCTGGAGCAGCTCTCTGCCTACCTAATACAGCATGGTGTTAACTACATTATCTGGAAATACGCCTATGACTAATTCCCATCCCTTATCCGGAGGAGAAGAAAATTATCTGTAGTGTGAATGCCCCAGATTCCTGGTCAGTTTATGTAAGGCATGTCAAGTCATTGCAGTATTTAAAGCCATTTTTAGCTTCAATCACCTGATGTGTGATGAGCCCAGAATACCTGATCTCTTACTCCCTAAAACTCCCTGTTTTTCCACTAATTTTGTTTAAAGTGGTTGGTGCACCCTGAGTACTTCCCCATAGGAGAGAATGATTATGAGCACTCATCCCAGCATTACACTACCTCTAAAATAGATGCTACTCAGTAAATTCCCCTGGCCCATCTCCCAGCCCATCTCCTGGCCTCCTCCAGCTCTGACACCTCAGGCTGATCCCAGCTCTGCCAGGTTGTGGGTGGGTGATATTTATTCTTTGTCATGGCCTATTTGGTGGTTTTTGTTCACTGAAAACTTATCTGCTCATCCTAAACACTATTTGATAGATCCATTTCCCAAATGATGTCTACAATGATCAAGTAAAACTTGAGGTCTGACTAACCAATAGTGAGAAGAAAAGGCGGGGGCTTTTATTAAGCAGAGAAAGAAAAAGGCCCTTTCTTTGTGCAGTATAACTTCTTTGAAACAAAAGAAATGCTCAGAAAAGCCAAAACTCAGGGTGTCTGACACTTTCTCAGAACCTAAATGATGCTTTCACTTGCACGGTGGTTGCCTTTTCCCTCCAAGAAATAAAATCCTACTTTTAACGCCTTTTCCAGCATCTTATTGTACATTTGTTTGCCTTGCAGATACAGTCTCATTTCAAGATTGTGTAGGTACCACCAACTGGCTAATGATAACTGCGAGTCCTCAAACTGCTTTGTAAAAGGGTTGAGAGTAAATAGCAGGGTGTATTGTTACAAGAAATGAACCCACTGTTCGTGATGCCAAAGTGACTACAGCTGTGTTGTAATAAAACTTTATTCCACAAGCATAGCCAGGCAACATGCCTTGGCCCATAGCCTGTAGTTCACAAAATATAAACATCAACAAATTTATCATCAGAGCATATCATCTAAACTATTTCCTTTCCTTGACAAAATGGACTTGAATTCTTGAACTTGAATGGATTCTCGTTGACACTTTAATCCAGTTTTATCCAAGTTGAAAATATCATGAGAACATTTGTTGTTGTTGTTGTTGTTGTTGTTGTTGTTGTTGTTGTTGTACTAGGATCTGAACCTAGGGCCTTGCATATGTTTGGCAAGAACACTATCTCTAAAGTACATCTCCAGCACTAAGAATTCTCTAAGAGACATCTCACATATCCCCTGATGTCCTCAAGCTTACTATCGCCTTGAACTTCGGATCCCTCTACCTCTGCTTTCCAAGTGCTTTGATTTCTGGCTTGTGCTACCATATGTGTCCTATGAAGTGCTGGGGACCGAGTCCAGGCCTTTGGCAAAAACTCTACTTACTGAGCTGTATCCCCAAGCCAACATAGGGAAAGCTTCCCAGAGCTCTCTGTAGAGGTAAGGTCACTGTGTGCTAAGAATCAGTAAGTCCTGTGGGCAGTCTTGAAACTTCATATCCAAAAGTTAGGCATGAGTCCATGCCTAATGACTCTATGACAATTCTTCTTAATTTTTTAAATTTACAAACCAATTTGCTGTGAAGACATTTCCATGGAAGGTAAAACAGTGATGCACTTGATCCTTCCAGGTGGAGAGACATCTTTATCCCCTTGGATTAGATATGTTTCTCATCATTGAGAGAAACGACTGGCAGAAGCAATTCAAGAAGCATCTGTGCTCACTGTTTCAGGGGGTGTGGTCTATTATGATGTGGGAGGTAAGACAGCTGGAGTAGCTGTGCCTGTGGGAGCACCTGGCTATAGCCTTTCACATCCATCATGGCTAGAGAGCTCAGACTGTAACCATGGCTGGATTATACCGTCAAAGGTCCACCCACAGTGACCCAGCTCAGCCAGCCAGCCAGCCAGCCAGGCTCTACCTTCTGCAGGTTCCACAGCTTCCTCAGTGTTTCCAGTTTGGTACCAAGAGCTTAAACACATGGACCTATAAGGGACTCACCCAGCTAATACTCTCTGTCCTCACTCCATCCTATCTGAAAACTAAGAAGTGTATAAAGAGTTAAGCCACCTGAAAAGACACTTTGCCTAGATCAGTTTCAAGATGGAGAATGCCTGCTCTAACCCTTCTCATGGGAAGGAGGCAATGATTTTGTGTTGCAAAGATTTCAATACAGACAAGCAAACCAGGGAGACGGGACAGAAACGAGACCCTCTCTTGCTCTTCGTGTCCACTGGTCAACAGCTATTTTTTTTTTTAAAGGACCCCTTTGCTTGGAACGGCTGTGAATAAACAGCCTTTGAGAAATATGCTTTCCTGACAGATAACAGTCTGCTGAGCCAGGTCCTTTGGAAGCCAACATGACCGTGCTGGCTAGAGGGTTCCCCCAAGGGGCTGAGTCAAAGCCCTTGCTGCATAGGTTCAAATCCGAAGAAATTAAAAAAAAAAAAGCCAGCCTCGGTAGGGTGCACATCTGCAACTGCAACACTCCTAAGGACTGCGTGGGTGACAGAGACAAGAAGCATTGCCGGGAGCTCTCAGGTAAGCGACCCTGGGATACACAGTGGAGAGACAGCGAAAGGGGCCTCACCATAATAGAAGATGAGGACTGACACCCGAGATTATCCTCTGACCTTCACATGTGCTCTGGGGCATGTATGTGCCTGCGCTTACACACATAAGTGTGTACACATGCGCACACATACACAAAGATGGAGCCCCAAGCCCAGGTGCCACCAACGTCTCCCTGTTTATGCAGATTTTTTTTCTGAATAGTAATTTTTGTCATTGTCACCAGCGAGACTCTGTCAACTCTTCCACATAGAATCTGGAGGCTTTCTAGTATGTGTCACAATACAGATCTGAATGCAATAAAGACTGTAATTATTGAGCATTTATGAGAAGTAATATTTTCCCTCTGGTGCATGTTAGCTCGGCTGTTCACACGCAAGTGTGAATACTAATACTATGGCTGCTGCCTACATCCCTCAGAGCCTTCCTCATGACAGAAGTAGAGAAACTCTGAGCAGGCCCAGGACACTCCACACTGCTCTGCACCCGTGACCCCTGGAGATCAGTGTGCGCTTGGCAGGGGATTTGGAAATAAAAGTGGTGATCTGCTGGCATGGGTTTAAACATCAGGCCTCTGTGCAAAGAGATTTGGAAGGCTCGACCCAGCACACACGACTGTGCATCCTAGAGATCCCGCTCGGCAACAGATGGCTTGCAAGGGCTGAATTGCTGGATAAACATTTCACTGAAATTTTGATCTCCTAAGTGTGGAAAATTAGGCAAAACAAAAGGAAAAATGATTCTCAGAGGCACTTCAATTAGTAATTTGTAATTTCTCTGACAATGCACGCTGTGCCCTGTACCCGTGCAAATATCCTCCAGTAAAGGAATCCTGGAAATCTTGACAAGAAATCCAGAGACTAAAAGAAGTTATATGATTGAAAAAAAAAAAAAGGCACACGGACCAGGAACACATGGCTTAGCAGCAGCAGTAACAACTCCTAGCTGTGTCTAAAACCACAGACAAGGAGTCACCCTGCACCTGCCTCCCAGACCTTTCCTGTCACACATGGAGGAGAGGAGGGAACGCATTCAATTCTGTTTCACTCAGCCCTACTCTATGTGCTCTTAAGCCCTCTCCTGTGTTTAGCTCAGGAGTGTGTGGATGTGGGTGTGTGGTGTGTGTGAGTGTGTGCTGTTTGTAGTGTGTGAGTATGTGTGTGTTAGTGTGTGAGTAGGGGTATGTGTGTGGTGTGTATGAGTGTGTGTTAGTGTGTGAGTATGTGTGATGAGTTTATGAGTGCATGTTTGGTGGTGGGGTATGTGTGTGAGTGTATGTGGTGTGTGTGAGTGTATGTGTATGTTGTGGTGTGGTGTGTGTGTGCATGTGTGTATGTCTGTGTGTGTGGTATGTGTGGTGTGAGTGTGTGT
>OU015753.1:12694401-12707093 GCA_907169655.1 Acomys percivali
ACACACACACACACACACACACACACACACACACACACACACACACACACACACACACCCCTACATGAACACACATAAATAAAAAATTAAGTAAAAATCTTTTCATTTTAAATGTCATTTAATATTAAAATTGGGAGCTCTTGTTGAGGGATGGAGACAGGGTGGAGACACAGTACAGTGCAATGGTGCCCTCGGATAGTCCCAAGGAGAAGGTAACATTTTTTTCCCATTTCACAGGCTTTTGCAAAAGGAAGGACAAGCTGGAAGGGAACCCCTGTAGAAGTCACAGTACTGCCTGAGGCTCAGAGGTGAGGAAGAGTGGGGACTGGGAGCAGGATGTTGGGGGAGGGGTGACTCAAAGGGTTTTACTGGAAGCCACCATGGATGGACTGTGAGAGGGCGCTAGGAGGCAGAGCAGGTACCAACTGTCTTTGGCATGGGAGCCACAGCTGGGTCAGGTGTGGTTCACAAAAGGTCACGGATCCAGAATATAGGGGTCTCTACCCCATAAGACACATTCTCCCAGGACTGAGCAATCTACAGGGTCAAACCCAGGCAGCTAATAATAGAATCTGTCTGTCATGTGATAGAAGATGGTCAGACTGCCCAGAACCACAGCTTTGTGGTTGACCTGGTGGCCACACAGCAACACAGGCAAAGCCCATCCAAAATAAAAGTAAAACCCACACAGAGAGAACACTTATACCTTGTGCAATATGGGAAATGTCTATCTTTAGTCTGTAGAGGAGGAGCTGGGCCTCATAATGCAACATCACAAAAAGGCCGCAGCTTCTTTTTCACTCAGCACGTTAGGCAAATAACACCTTCATATTATTTTGGCAGGAAAAGGAAGGCATCATAAAAATGAGAGCCATTAAGTCTGAGTGGACTGACCAGTCTTGCCTGGTTTATATAGTTGGACTCTCTGGGTCTTCCAAACTTCTGAGGTATATATGGGGGGACAGCGGCAAGTGACAAAGGTTAGGAGTTAATGAGAAACAGCGTGGACAGAGGGGGAAAGGTCTGTATGATGATATACATAAAACAGTTGTGAGTTACTGGTGAGTAGTGAGAATATCAAATGGGATCAATTGTGCAAAGTAATAGAAATGTATAGAAAATGGTATCTAGTAAAGGCTCAATAAAAACTCCTTGCCCATCTTCTTCTTTATCTATTCTCCTTAATTAGCCTGATGTTTTCTGGTAAAGTTATCAGATATATTTGTTATCAGCACATAAAATCAACCCAATAATGGTCTCTAATTTCATAAAATACCACACACATGCTTCATTTTGCCTGAACTCTTTGTCTGAAAGAAAAATCTCAACAGATATCAGTTGATGAGTGTGTGTGTGTGTGTGTGTGTGTGTGTGTGTGTGTGTGATATGCACCTTGTCTTTTGAGACAGGTCTTTCAGTGAACCTGGAGCTCACAGTTTGGTTAGACTTGCTGGCCAGGGAGCCCTGGGGATTCTCCCGTGTCTATCTGCCTCGCGCTGGGATTACAGGTGCACAGTTACAGCCAGCTTTTTATGTGGGTCCTGGGGATTGAACTCAAGTCCTCATACGTGCAGTGCACGGTGCTGTTGTCCACTGAGGCCTCTCTTCAGTTTACTCTTCACTTGAAGAATGTGCCGTGTGCCTCTGGGCTAGGCATTATTTGTGTTTCTGGGTGAGACACACAATCTCTCAGTTACTGCTTGGCAACTGAGGCAGCAGAGAAATGCACACAGCCTTGGCAGGCATCTGGCAGGAGGTTGAGCTGAAGAAGAAGAAGAAGTCTGCTTTCCCTATGAACCACAGCCCCCATAGGGGCATCTCATCTAATGTTCCCCACGTGACCTCTCCTGCTACAAACCCATAAGATTTGAAATCTCTCTAGACCAAGTTAAAAAAAAAAATCCTGGCTACATGTGAGCATCACAAACCATTACATGGCCAGAAGATATGGTATCCTCTGGGTTTTAAGATGATATTCCTGGTGAGGCATTTAAGATTCTAAAGCTGATAAAATATATTAAATACTTTGAGAAGTAAAAACAAACAAACAAAGAAACAAAAAACCCTTGGACATGGACACAGAGTCATAGTCACCTTCTTTTCTTGCCCATTTTTCCTCTAACCTATTTCTTTCTTTCTTTCTTTCCTTCTTACTTTTTCTTTTTGTATGTGTGTTATTTTATTGTTGTTGTTTGTGCCCCCACGCTGCCCTGAAACTCACTACATAGATCCAGCTGATCTTTTCATCTATTTCTAGTCAGATGGTCTAATTTATTTTGAATCCCACTTTTGACACCCAATCTTTTGTCATGAGCATTTTCCCCAATGGGCATTTTATTTTAGGGAATGCATAATACTCCATTGGGTAGATATACCATGGTTTGGGAATCACCTCCCTGCCACTGAACATTTTTACACTTTTGTTAAATTGGTTTTTTTTTAATTAATTATAGAGAAGTGTTCTATTTTGTGGGAAACATGCTTTCTCCCCCCCTGTGGTTTTGACTGTGGGTGCCCATGAGCTACAGTCTCTTCATGCCATGGAGACTGAATGAAGGGGCCTCCCTAGGAGATCTCCAGGGGTTACCATTCCACATTCAATTCTCTGTTCAGTAGTGTTTCCCACCCTACCCCCCTTCTCACTCTGTTAGGTTCCTTTGCTTTCACTGTGAGGATAGATGAGGAGACTGGTGTAAACCATCCCAGTCAGACATCTCTGAGTCCCTCCACCCTCCACACTGCCTAAAGCATGTCAAGCATTTAAGGCTTCTAAAATGTTTAGTCAATGGTTCTGCATCTGGAGCGTACCACTCCTATGGCCCCCAGGAGGCCCCGGAGGGGAGCAGATGGTACAGGATGTACTGACAAGGTTTGTTCTACATCGACTTAGATGGAAGGACAGGGCCTTGGCGATGTCAACAAGCATGTGTTTCAAATGTGATTAGCATGGTATTTTATGCCAGGAAAGATGTTTTTTTTTCTGGAGAGAATCCTGACTGTCTGTCCAATGTAAGGAGATGAATTCAGCAAAGCATTTGTTACAATTTTATATGTCTATCTATATTCTACACAGAGGGAGAGAGAGAGTGAGAGAGAGAGAGACAGACAGACAGACAGACAGACAGACAGAGAGATAGAGAGACAGACAGAAAGACAGAGACTGAGAGAGAGAGATTGACAGACAGACAGACAGACAGACAGACAGACAGACAGACAGACAGACTAGGGGTAATAACTACTTCTCATAGTCCATCTTTATCATTGGGAGTAAGCCTCTACCATTCTATGAGGGAAACAGCAGAGGCCCTGAAGAGGTTCCACATGAATAGGGGAGATGGATCAGCAGGTTAAAGGTGACCAATGAGAGCCTGATTACATGAGTTCAACCCAGAACCTATGGTGAAAGGAGTGAACTGACTTCCAAAAGTCATCTGACCTCCACATGTGTGTTTTGGCATGTGTGTGTGTCCCCCCACCTATAACAATAATAATAGATTTTTTAAAAGAATTTCTGTAGGACCATCCAGAGCAGACAGCCTAGACTGAGAACAGACAGTCACTTGTGAGGAACAGATGCCTACAGAGGGACACTCCGACACAGACACAACTTTTACAACGCAGACTAATTTTAGATGTGTGATGTCTACCCTCCATGATTTTGCAGTCCAGAGCAGCTATATAAAGTGTGTGTGTGTGTGTGTGTGTGTGTGTGTGTGTGTGAGAGAGAGAGAGAGAGAGAGAGAGAGAGAGAGAGAGAGAGAGAGAGAGAGATTGAGACAGAGTTTCATTGTGTAACCCCAAGCTGGCTAGAGGTAATTCTCCGGCCTCAGCCCCTAGAGCGCAAGGATCATCGGTTTATGCCACTATGTCTGGCTTTGGAAAATGCTTGTAGGACAGGGGCAGGAGGTATGTGTGAATTCCTCCCAAACCACATGTCTTTGTCTGGCTCTGAAGCCCGTGCTCTCTGTACCACAGCAGCTGCAGATCTTAGACACCTCTAAGGACCCCAACAGACCAGGCAAAACTCTGAGATACACTCAGAACCTTCTCTCTCAAGGTTTGACACCAGGTGAGGAAAAGCCAAAATGTGGATGGACATCATTAAGGCAATGAGAGAAGTTAGCAGAGCATGCAAGAAACCTCCAGAAGCCTTGCTGCTTCCACCTGGTACTTGGTAACAATCACAATCACTTGCTGGCACGGGGAGGGACTTGGTGTGCCCTGCCTCCACAGGCTTCGACAGGAGCCCCAGGTTCCTAAGAGCCAGGATGACCTGCCTGATGCTTGGGCAGGCAGCCAGCTGCATTTAACATAAGCCTATGTGTATATCACAATGCAGGAAGCCCTCTTAAAAGGGCGCACGAATTAGCTTCCTGGGACTTTGGATTTTAAAAGCTTCTGTGATTGAATTTCCTTTGGTATTTTTTTTTTTTTTAAATAAAGGATTCTGAAGATTGGTTCTGCTGTCAGGACATTAGAAAACAAAACAACAGTGGGGGGGGGGGGGGGGGGGGGTGGAGAACTGACTTACTTGGTTTCTATCGTAAAATGCTCTTACCGTGGGTGGAGATTGGTTGGTGAAAAGCATTATGGTACTGGAAGGCTGTCATGCACAGTGAAGAATCAGCTTCCCTCAGGTGACTTGACATCAACTGAGCATGTGCTAACACCCATAATCCCAGAGTATCTGGGGTCTGGGCAGGGGCCATTTTGATAAAAGATTAAGGAAAACACAAATCTAATCATGCGTCACCATGTAAAGTATAATGTGCATTACTCAGTGTACTTACTCTGTAAGTTGACTGAAAGATAAAATTCAAATGAAAAGGAAAAGAGGAGCAGACACGTAAAAAGAAAATCAACCATCCAAACGAGCCAATGAAAGCAAAGCAAAAGAGAAAAAGAATAGGAGCAGGACAGACTGCTCAGTGGTTAAAGGCACAGGTAGCTATTACAGAGGACTCAAGATTGGTTCCCAGCACCCACACTGGGCAGCTTGTAACCACTCGTACCTCCAGATCCTAGCGGTCCATCACTTCTGCTCTCTGAAAGCACCTGTGCTCAAATACACAGTACTACCTCCTACCTCCACCCCATGTAAGTCAAAAATAAAATAATTGTTTCTAAAAGTAAAAAAAAAGTCAAAATTCTGGAAAGACTAATGAAAACCATTGCTTTTTTATAGGAAACAGGTGACAGTGGCAAGCGCGAGTGTGGCCATCACACTTGATCAGAATGGGAGTGTACGAGGAACAACCAGAGTGCTGTACTATTTAAAGCCTGGATGACCATATTACGAGGTGTGTCCTAGAGTTGAAAGCCCTCACTGAAACACTCAGACCCTCCCTCTGAGCAGGCCCTGGGGTCGGCATCATACCCAGGCACACAAACCCCGGGTTGTTATTAGCCGTTGGTCACGTATGTCTTCCGTGTTAATCTGCGATGGCCATAGCTGTTCCCTTCTTATTCTCTAGGTGCTGGGTACTTGGTCAGCAAATAGTCCATCCTTGAACTTGCTTCAGCCTACTTCCTCTTCCACTTGACTTCTCCAGGCTGACTAATCCTTTTCTCTATTCTCAGAAACATTTCTCAATACCTCACATTTTTAAACATTAGGGAGCGTACACGGGGGAGGGGGGAAATATTTAAACATGTCGATGTATTTACAAACTGTAGGCAGGGCGTGGATAACCACCAACCCAGAGGAATTCACAAAAACGTGGCCCAAGTGAATGAAGAATTATAACCCTTACCCTTCTCCTACACCTGGAAAGGCTTCACTTCCTGTTTACGTCAGGAGGCGTGGGGGAAGAGCAGGAGAAGGGGAAGAGGAAGAAGAGGAGGAGAAGAGGGGCATGGAGGAAAGAAGGAAGAAAAAGGATGACCTTGCAAATCACAACAGTATAAATTACACTTCTAAATTTGGAAAGGAACTGAAAGAAAAAAAAATCCCCCCCCCCCTTAAAATGAGCTTGCAAAGCCTTAAGGAAACCTTTTCCTGCAAAGGAAGAAGAAACTCCTAAGTATGAAAACTGACTTCTGGTTTTTGTTTGATTTTTCTAGGAAAAAAAAATTATCTTCCTAGATAATGGAATCATGCAATCCTTTAGGGGAGTGATTCACGGCCAGATTGCATTTTCCTAATCTGACATTATTTGGAGAATGAATGAGACTCACTGACTTACGAGGCTGGTACCATTTTCATCTGGAGATAAAGTTAAGTGGTCATGTCAGTTCTGTTGTACGATACAATATCCCTCCCAAAGAAATATATCCAGAAGGCAGAGGAGGGCAGCACTCCCTAATCAGTTCTGGGTCTACTTCCATCTTTCTCATTTGTTAGGGGATGACTTTAGGCAAATCCCATGACCTCTCTGGTTCCCTGCGTCTCTGGTTTACTGTGGATAAAAGTGGAAATAACAGTGTCAGGATGAAGTGAGATAACATTGGCTGAGAGAAATGTGTGAAGGAACCATGCCATTCAACAGGGAATCCCCCCCCACACACACACATACAACCCATGGTTGGACTGGGTTATTGAAGAGCAAAGGGTTAAAACTGTTCCAGAAAAGGAGGAGGGGTGGGTCCCACAATCTTCCATTTATCTGATCCCATTCTCACATTTCCTTTTGGAAGAGTCTGTGTCCCTGAGAAAGTATGGCCCTGGAGATGAGTTACAAGTCCTGGAACACTGCTGAACAGAACCGTTTTGGACCACTGTGCAGGACTTAAGAGGATTTCCACATCTTTATTCCTAGTTCCAAGTGATTGCCAAGACCTTCCCAGGAAGACAGCAGTGACGTCTAGGCCCCTCCGAGAGGGCAAAGTGATTTCTCTTGGGTACCTGTGGTCAGACCAGGTATCTTTCCCATTAGTGTGTGTGTGTGTGGGGGGGTGTCTTTCCAGCCACCTGTTCACGGGGCCCACACTGGTTGCATTGGTTATTTGGCAGATTGATGTCTCGTTGTTAGAATATACATGGTTTTATCTTTTTGTATAATGCATGTAGGACACACTCCAGATTTTTCTCCTGACTTTTGCTTCTGGGCTGGGCTCATTGGTTTCCAAGGACATCCAGGGGTGGTGAAAGGAAACACAAGGGGAGATTGCAAGCCAAACTGTTATGGATCCCAATAATTGATACCTTTAATCTTAGAACTCCTTAGGAGGCAAAGATTGAGACCAGCCTGGTCCATATAGGAGTTTCAAGGCCAGCCAGGATGATATAGTAAGACCGGGTTTCAAAAGGAGGAGATGGAAGAGAAGAGGAAGAAGAGGATGAAGAAGAAGGGAAAAAGGAAAAAACCCCTAAAAATGGTGTTTGGTGATGGCCTGCAGGTTCAGGTTCAGGGTACCACTGCAGTGTATGGGGCAGCGGGGGGGGGGGGCAGGAAAGGGGGGGTTGGTGGTGGTAGTCAAAAGGCCTTCAGGAGTTAATCCTTGCCTTCCACTTTTGTTATTCTCTACTGAGGTCTTTATTCACCATTTTTCCACAGGAGCACTAGGATTGCAGACACATGCTACCAAGTCCAAATTTTAGAAACTTCCTGGGGATTTGAACTTGTGTCCTCACGTTTGCTTGCTGAGCTCTTTACTCAATAATTCTGCTCCAGGGCCCAAGCATTAATTTTGTCTAGGTTTCTTAGTTTTAAATGGAGGCGGAAATGGCAGCTTCCCTCCTGTATAATCCCCACATCTCCTGCAGTCACAGCCTTTGAAGGCCTGGCCTTGTGATCTAATCCTGTGCTGACTAGCAAGTAACATGTATCACATTTGATGTGCTGGACACTGTATTCTATTGCATCAAGAGAGCCTGCAGCTTACATGATATCTCACATGTGTTATTTAACACCTCTGTGTCTCTACTTCCTCTTCTGAGACATGGGACTCTGAACTTTGGGGACATGTAAGGTGAGGGTTAATCGAGATCATGTTTACTACATAGTAAGCTCATGCCTTGCTCATACTCATGTGTGTCACTTCTGGATCACTTAAAGTCTCCAAATTCTGCCATCAGGAGAGAGAGAGAGAGAGAGAGAGAGAGAGAGAGAGAGAGAGAGAGAGAGAGAGAGAGAGGGGGGGGGGGGGGGGGGGAGAGGGAGAGGGAGAGGGAGAGGGAAAGGGAGAGGTTTGGATTGTATATTGTGTGTAGATGTGTGTTTAGAGTGTGTACACTTTTATATGGATGTGTGTGTTGATGTGTATGGATGTATATATAGATGTGCATGTATGTTTGTGTGTAGTTTATGTGTGCATGTGTGTTTGAGTGTTTGTATGTGCAGGAATATGTGCTTGGTACAAGCATGCAAGGCTGCATATATACTTGTATGCACGTGGATGGGGAGGTTAGGGGTCAGCCTCAGGGGTCATCGCCTCAGCACCTGTGATTCTTATATTTGAGACAGAGCATCCTAGTGGCATGGGACTCACCAAGCAGGCTAGGCTGGCTAGCAAGCATGCCTCAGGACCCACTAGTCTTCACCTCTAGGGGTCAAACTCAGTTAATCAGGCTTACACCAGCTCTGTGGCCCAGACCGCAGCCTTTATAGGCTGTCACCTTTCAAATCCTGATAGTTTATAAATAAAGATCTTTCACTTTTTAGAGGAGCACTTCATAGATGTTTTGTTAAATGTTAAGGTGTAAACAGTGGCGTGGAGAGGCTGATTCTGAGCCCATCTGGGATGGGAACGAATTCTGGGATGGTGGGAAAGCTGAATGGATGGTGGGAATCAGCTCCCTCTTCCACACAATAGAAGGGCCTTTCCTGAGGGAAAAAAAAGCTGGAAAGCCCAGGCAGCACCAGGCAGGTCTAATAAACTAACTCCCTTCCACTGTTCTAGGCCACACAGCCTCCACTGCCCAGTAACGTGGCGTTTGAGTGGGGCAGGCAGGCATGGGGAGAGCCTGACGTAACAGGGACTAGAGATGTCTGTGGCTATTTTGGTTGCATGAGTGCGTGCATGGTGAGCAGGTCCCTGGGGCTTGATTATGGCTACTGATGTGACTCTTTAACCCACCCTGCAGAAGTGAACATAACAAGGCTAGTGCCTACAAAATACAGAGAATTATCAAGATTCGGGCTTCCTAGGAAACTGTTTAGCCACTCTGGGAAGTAGTTTGGCAGCTTCTCGGGAAGTGAAGTGTAGAGCTAAGGTAAGATTCAGAAATTCTACAGCAGGCATATGCCCAAGAGAAATGAAAATGCAGGTCCACACAGAGACTTGTCACCAAGTGTTTACAGCGCTGTCATTCAGATTAGCCCAAAACCCAAAGAAAGGAAAGAAGGAAGAAGAAAGACAGACAGATAGAAAGAAAACATGTCCATCATTGGATACAGAGATAACCAAATGTGGCACATCCAATCAATGGAATATTAGTCAGCCCTAAAAAGGAATGACGTGATGATACATACTTCTTAAATGAATCTGCAAAACATTATGCTAATCAAATGAATCTAGACACAGCCACATATTTCATACTTCTCTTTATGCCCAGAACAGGTAAATCCATAAGACTGAAAGCAAAAGAATATGGAGAAGAAAATGGGGAATAATTTCTTAGTGGGCATAGAGTGCTTCCTTCTGGAATAATAATAGGGTTGTAAAACTAGAGAAAGAAGCCCTAAACACTTTGAACTCATTAAATGCCACTTAATTGAGTACTTTAAAACAATTGTACTGTACAAATTCTGAATCAATTAAATGTGTTTATAGGAAAAAAAAAGATAAATAAAACCCCAGAAGTGTTTTGTTTGTCTGTTTGATACAAGGAGGAGGTGAGACGGGATCTAGCTATGTAGCCCCAAGTGGCCTCAAAAGCATTATCTTCCTGCCCTGGACTTCTTACTGCTGGGACGGCATTTGTGCACAGCCTTGCTCACATCACTTAGCCTGAGTTAGAATCGCATCGCTGCCTCACTGGGCTTCAGTAACCCTGCGACAATGACATGGGCAGCCAGCCTTTCATTCCATCTTAGTTTAAGATGGTGAGAATTTGCCCATGGGAAGCTCATGGGAAGTTTGATATCAGAAGCAAGGTGGTTAGCTCTGGCCTGGTGCACATGTACACAGACCCCCACCTCCCTCTCCTGCCATCACCGTGCCCTTGCTGTCAAAGTCAATGCTCTTAGGAGAAGCTACTGATTACAGAAGAGATGGAATAACAGGTTCTACACCAGACACTTGGAAGTAGAATTCTCAGCCCCTGGTCATGTTTGAGGCATAACTTCCATTTTTTTTTTTTTGATAAAATAAAATCTTTCACTAAGTTGAATCTATTAGATATTCTGTACTTAGCTCAAGAGCTCTTTGGAGGAAAAAACATAGTTCATTCTTTAAAGAATGTATATAAAGTGGGGGTGGGTGGGGGAAGGGAAGAAGGGTGTGAAGGTGGGATGTGAGGTGAGGAGGGAGGGGGCTGGGATCAGACTGTAAAGTATTAAATAAATAAACAGGAAGAAAAAGAAATGAATACAGTGCTGGAGAGATGGCTCAATGGTTCTGAGCTCTTGTCTCTCTTTCAGAAGACCTAGGTTTGGTTTCTAGCACCACCACAAGGCAGCTCACAACTGCCGGCAACTCCAGCGTCAACGCTCTCTTTCGGCTGCCACAGCTTCCTGCAGGCAGGTGCCCATACTCACACACGATATATATAAACATAAAGAAAAATAAAGCCTTAAAAAAAAGAAAAGAATGAATGTGTGGCAAAATAGTTTATTCAGTGAAGTGGCTAGCCATAAGCTCATGCGTCCCATGGTGTCAAGGAGTTTCACATTGCCCAAGGTGGCCTCAAACTCATTGTGTAGCTGAGGATGACTCTGAAATTCTGATCCCCCTGTCTGGGCCTCTTGAGTGATGAGAGTTCAGGCATATGGCACCACACCAGAGCTTCCTTTCTACTTAATAGTGTGAACCGCGCACTGGAGGTGACACACTAACAGTCGGCTGATTCTGTGAGCCTTGGTGGCTCGCTGGTTTTAAATGGGCCCATTTCTTTTAATTACTGAATTTCTTTTAACCGCATGCCAAGCTGACATCTTTGAGGCACTGCCTGTCCAGCAATTTAAATAAGAGGATTCTGAAGGTGTGAGCTGCTGCTGCTGCCCATGTGCTGCAGGTTCTGAACCCTCAGAGAACACTAGAATGGAATACGTGTCACCTGGAATTTCTTAACATAGGGAAGAAGACTCAGAGGGGGATGGGATAGAAAGGAAACAAAGCACACAGGTGAACTACTAAGGACATAAACTCCAATAGGGGCTCATGAAATTCCGTGTTCTTTATCTTGGAAGCTCAGGGCTGGAACAGTGCAAGCTGAAACGGCCAGCTAGCTCAGATCAAGAGTAGGGTGGAGGAACGAGCTGAGCGCCCCACTTCCTGGAGGGACTCAGACCAATTTCTTTGCAAAAACGTATTTTCCTAAGAGTATCTTAATTTGTTTGCACCATAAACAAGATGAGGAGTGGTCTATGGAAACCACGCCCCCCCATATGCATCTCCATATTACCCTGGGAAGCGAGGCTCTTTATGTGTCTGGGGAGGCCATCTCGCCAAAGGAGATCGCTGTCCCTGAAATGTAGATAGTTATAAAAATGGCATTAATTTGCTTAGACCCAGAAATTTTCACAGGAGAGCAACTAGCAGAAAACATTATGGAAATGTCCGAGAGAGCTGGTAATTGAGTTGATTGGTATGACCTTGGTTATGAAGGTAATGGATTAGGGACCCGGTGTTCAGACTGAGTTATAACTCTGTTCCCGGTTCGTCGACCCACTGAGAGATGTAATTTGTTCAGCCTGCCTCGGAGTGGCCAAGCTTGCCTGTGACAAAATAATACACTCACTAGCGGAGCTTGGATGGCTCTTGTATCCTGCCAGAGTAAACAGGGCAGGGTCAAGTAAGAAATGATGGGCCATGCTCCAGCACGGGGCTTCTGTGTGGGTCCGCTGTGGGCACAGCTTTACGGAGTGCGAACCCGGGGAAGCACTAACTCACTGCTTCTCTCAACTGCCGAGGAAGGAACCGAACTCAACTGCTCCCCAGCCAGAACAGGAAAAAAAAAAAAAAAAAAAAAAAAAAAAAAAAACAAACCACCAACACTGCAAAGAATAAACGTCCAGGAAGGTCTATGCTGAATTAGCTCTGGCTCTGTTTTCATAGTATTTATAGACATTTAGGAAGCAATATACCTCTGGTTGCAGTGGGAAATTAAGTTGCGTTAATCATAAGAAAGTCTGGCTCTGAGGATCACGCTGTTTACAGGACACCTGCTTAAATAGGCAATCGAATCTCCATAACACACGGGCACCCACACGACCCTGGTATGACTGCCCATGAGGCAGGGCCAGCGGGGTACCTAGCTTTAGAACTATTGTGCAGAAGGTCACATCCAGGGATGTCCTGCCCTTCTCTCATCCAGATACCCTTGGTCACCCATACCCCGTTAGGAGGTGATGTTTGTGGGATGTCTGAGACTTCGGGGAAATCTATGGCATCTGGGGCATCTGAAATAGATACAAGTGAAAAGTCTGTGGTCATTTTATACTATTCTTAAGGAATCCATCCTCCTATGCTTGAACCAGAGAACTATACCTGGTGAATAATGACAGGCCATCTGTATGCATTCTTCATTTCCTTTCTGGGATGGTGTGTGTGTGTGTGTGTGTGTGTGTGTGTGTGTGTGTGTGTGTGTG
>OU015753.1:12724996-12755866 GCA_907169655.1 Acomys percivali
TGTGTTTCTCTCTCTCTCTCTCTCTCTCTCTCTCTCTCTCTCTCTCTCTCCCTCTCTCTCCTCCTTTGTGTTGCTCCAAAAAACGATCCTGTTAAAGAATAGTCAGCCAAGAGCCAGGAACAGAAAGGAACAGAAGTTATGTCTTTGTGATACCAGCACTCGCGGGCCTGAAGAGGAAGGACTGTAAAACTGAGGTAGCCTGGGTTGCATAGAAAGACACAGACGCACAGACACATGCATATACACTCAATCAAACAAAACGAGAAAAACGAGAAAAGGAACAAAAGCTGAGCATAACATGGTAGTACATGCGTGTAGTTCCAATGCTCAGGAGGTGGAGGTAGGAAGCAGTGTTGTCTTAAGTTCAATGACAGCCTGGGCTACAGAGTAAGTTCATCGCTAGCATGGGCTACATGGAGGATAAAGCCTGCCTCCAAAACATCAAAACAAAGGCAACGACACAAACAAACAACAAAAACAGAATTTAAGACATGGCTTGTGTTTCTTAAAAATCCAAACAAACAAAAATAACATAGGGGGCTGAAATGATGGCAAAGAGCACTTGCCATTCTTCTGAAAGACCTGGGTTCTCAGAACCCAAATTGGGTTGCTCACAACCACCTGTGACTCTAGCTCCAACAGACCCAATGCCTTCTTCTGCTTCCAAGATCATCCACACACAGAGAGAGGCACACACACGTGAACATACACATATACACAGAAGCACGTACATGAAAGCATAAATAGAATAGAAAACGAATGTTAAAAAATATATAATAACTTGGAAAATGTTTTCTTATAAGCTGATTGAAAGAAGATTTAAAAAAAAAAAAAGAGCCCCAGATTTTATATTGAAACTCAAAATTAAAATTCTTTCCAGTAAATGACTTTCCTCCATGTTCTCTGATCAGTGCTAAGTCAGCTGGCAGCAGGGAGGGGCCAGTTTCCCTGGTAACAGTACTAGCCCTGTGGCTAAACTCAGGCTACCACCCCCAAGATGTCACTGACCACAGGAGATGGCACAATAGATTTTTGCTTGTACCACTAGCTAGCTCCGCAACACCACTGAAACCTTTTCCACCCAACTTTTTTTTTTAACCTCACCAGCCTGTTTTCTAGGCCCAGAGGCACTGTGACTACCTTCTAGAAATTATTTTATATGTCTGTGACTTCCTTGCCTTTCACCTCTGCCTCCACCAAATGGGAGTTTCAAGAGGATCCAGGCTGCAGTCGATCAGATTTCTAAGACTTGGAGAGTTCATCTAGATCCTGGCCTCCTGAGGACTTACTATGTAGTTGTGGAATGAGTGATGAGGATGAAGAAGGGAACGAGATGAGGAAAGAAAGGAAGAAGTGGGCATGATCCTACCCTTGTCATTCTTCAGGAAGTGGGACCACTTCTTCGTAATGAGTGATGGGGATGAAAAAGGCAACAGGATGAGGAAAGAAAGGAAGAAGTGAGCATGATCCTACCTTTGTCATTCTTCAGGAAGTGGGACAGTGCCATGGGGCCACTTCTTCCCTGTTAGTCAAAGCAACCCAAGTGCACTGAGACCCTTTATCCTTCTATCTACACAGGCACAAGAAAGTGCCAGTTGGCTTTGTATTTTTTAAGCTAACTTTTATAAGATATTATTAATTGATACTGTTTGGGTAATTCTGTACATGTACATATAATGGTCTCTGAGTACTCGTATCTCCGCCGTCTCTTAGCTTCCTCCCACCTCTTCCAATCGGCCCTCTTCCTTACAAGCTTCTTTCCCACATTCATGACTTCTTGTGTTGTGCTGTGATCCTCTTGTCTTTAACCAGGGACTTCTCCATGACCAAAGGGGTACCCAGCTAGAAATGATGACTATCTTCCCAGAATCCACCAGTAGCCAGTAGCTCAGTAGTAAGGGTTAACCCCATAACTTTTTTAGAGGGTGTTTTCAATTTAGAGTCTTCTAAAATTCAAAAAATAGGGTAAAGCTTCTTTCTGATGGGAATGAGAGTATTGAAAGTGCTTGTTCCCTCCTCCCTCCCCTCCCCCACCAAAGGTTTATGTAAGCAGGCCAAAGGCTTGTATTTGCTTTGTAAAATTCTTTTAGTTTTGATTTTCTGCTGTAGAAAGTGAGAGGGAGATCCAGCCAGCTCTATTCCAAGCCCAGCCCCTTAACACCTTTCCTAGTAGGAACATGCAAAATAAAGAAAAAGAAAGATAGATAGAAAGAAAGAAAGAAAGAAAGAAAGAAAGAAAGAAAGAAAGAAAAGGCACAGAGAGCTGATATGTGGAAACCATTTGAATAATACCAAGTGTGTCTGGCTAACTATGAGTCTGTTCATTTTCACACTGATATGCTTCAGCCTGTCCCTTCAGTCAGAAGTATTGACATCTGTCTAACGACACAAGCAGATGTCATCTTCTGCCGCAATACTAATCCTGAAAGCTGAAGTCTCCCAAGCGATCACGCTTCATGCCCACACAATGTTCTCTGAAGCTGGCTGGCCTCTGAGTTTATATATGAAGAACTGTGTGCTCTGTCTTAACCCCTCATGAGGCAGTTGGCAGGCTACCCACTGTCTCCCTACAAGCCCAGAGGGGAGTGATCTGTGTGACGTTCAAGAGAAATCAATAATTGGCATAGTTTTCTCCTGATTTCCCAGAGAGCAAGAGTCTGCTGGATTCCTAAGGGTGCTGTGCTGCAGGGCACAAAAGGCTAGCTAAACGCTCATTAGTACCACAAGGAAAAAATGAATAAAGGCTGATGGATGCTGGTCTGGAGGAAGCTGGACTGCCAGAATCTGGGTGGGGACGGGGAGGGGATGCTGAGCTGGGACTACTGTTAGCAACCTTCTAAAGAAGTGAGTTCAGTTCTAACAACAATAGCAGCATGTGCCATTGATCAAAGAACACAGCAGTCTCAAGAATCTATCGGCCACTTGGCTCCATCTGCTAGAGCATTTGAAGTGTGCATTTTAGAGACATATCCCCAAATCCACTTTCTGGTGTAACTTCTGATTTCTGTGTTCCTAAGCAAGTTTGGCACATTTTGACAGTTTCTTGGGGCTTTCAATGAAATCGTCTTAAAAGAAGAAAAAAAAAAGACACAGGTAAGGAGCGACTAATATTTCCAACAGCGCTGAGATAGCAGGGCACCATAAGAAAACACACAAATCCAAAACTGCTTTATCAGGCCCCATGGTGCCACAAGCTCGGCCAGGCATGGCTGGAACTGCAGCCAGCTGCCAATGTGTGAATCAATGCTGGTACTAAATGGATCAGCAGTGAAAAAGTCCCTATTTGAGAAATTACTTTCAAACAGTTTATGAAGAGGCTCTTAGGTACGGGCTAGACCAAGCAAAAATAGTAGTAGTAGTAGTAATAGTAGTAGTAGCAGCAGCAGGAGCAGCAGCAGTAGTAGTTTTAGATGCTCTCCTGGCTTCATTCTATTCTGGTAAAGAGCATTGCTAAAACCAACTTGAGAGAGGGAAAGGAGTTTATTTGAGCATACTTTTCCAGACCACCATCCACTGCTGGGAAAAGTCCAGTAAGAAACTCAAGCAGAAATTGGAGAAAGATGGCTTACAGGCTAGCTAGTTCTGTTTCCCTCGGCTTGCTTTCTTATACAGCCTGAGCACACCTGTCTAGGGATGGTGCTGCCCACTATGGGCTGGGTCCTCTGACATCAACCATCAGTCAAGACAGTCTCTTATAGATATGACCACAGGCCAATCTGATCTGGACAATTATTCAGTTGAGGTTCCCTTTTCCCAGGATATGTCAAGTTGACAGTAAAAGCTATCCAGCTCAGACAACATCCCTAGAGCCATTCTATTCAGGGACATTTTTCTAAGGCCATTTTTCTACCTTATCATACTGTCCCCTCTTCGTAGGAACACCAACTTTCCTTGTTGAAATGTCAGTTCTCAAAAGCAAATGCCATCTATGATTCTGGTGCTCAGAGAAATAATAAAGAATTCAACAATATCATCAGAATGCCCCCTCCCCATTTGTGATCCTTTAACTAAAAAAACCCAAAAGAAAATTTAAAGGAAAGAAGGAAGGAAGGAACGAAGGAAGGAAGGAAGGGCTATGTAATGTCTACAACTCCTTTCTAACGACACAGAAGGGAGCATATTTGAGCATCAGAAAAAATGATAGGTGGAAGTTTCTACAAAAGCTTCATTCAATGTAATGGGTTCCCTTGAAAAATATAAAGAGTCTCTTTCTGGCACTAGGTGCCACATTAACTAAAGGCAAAGTGTGTCACAGACATTCACCCAGCAGTTCACACAAAACCAGAGTCCCATATGCAAATGAGGCACGGAAGTTCCTCTTTCTTGGATAGAATTTGACAGTAAGTCTCCCTGGCATGAGCCTGCTCTGCAGTGGTACCAAGAAGATCCGTCCTTCTCTTTGCATTGTGCAAAATGGTTTATTTGCCCTCTTCGGAGGCACGCTGATACATAAATCCAAGATATGATTATTATTATTTTGAACTATTATTATGAGTTACTATTATTATTTTTCAGAGACAGAGGGAATGGGACACGGAAGCTGGTGAGTAAGACAGGACCAAGGTGTGAACGCTGAAGTGAGGACCATCTATCTTTGTTCAGGGCAGTTTCTGTAATATTTCAGGAGAGCACAGTCATCAATACTAGAGGGAGTTAAGCACGTAGGTGGGGAAAGACTCTGCTGCAAATGGATTGCCTGGGAGTCTTGTCCTGCTTGAATTATCTTTGGCATCCAGCCTGTTTTGCTCTCAGCTCCTGTAACTTTAATATCCTTGTGGCACCTATGAAACATTTGCTCCCTGCTGCTCTTTCTAGAAACCTACCGTGTGCCATGGCCTCTGCCGGGACCAAAAAGTCAAACACAAATGAGATGTGGTGCAGCATCTTTGGTAAGTGACATCTAGATAGACACACCTAGACAGATGTGGGTGAGCAAGTTACCTGGACCGAAGGCTGTGATGGTGGCTAGACTTTGGGAGGGGCTGGGGGGCTCACAAAGTATCAGGTGACAGGTGGTGCCTATCAGACAGATAAATGAGATTAAGCTAATCTCAGCCATGCCTGACTACTGTGGGGTCCAGATTTGATAAACTGTGTAGCTCACAGGGACGTGGGCAGGTAGGGAGGCAGCCCCTACAGCAGCAAGGTGCTAAAAGTGTCAGGCAGGAATTCATGGGGGGACAGGGTGGTACTTAATCTTAGTAAGGAAAACCCAGTCATATGGGGAACAGAACTCAGGCAGAAGGGAAGGCTTTGGATACAGGATGGAAGGATCCTCTTGTTGAATAGGCCAGCCCCATCCCAAGGCCGAGAAATAGAGCGGGCTGCTGTCAACCTCCCCAGGGGAAACGATCGTGACTAACTGCTGACTTTCCTCTGAATGCAATACCTTGCTCTTAGAACATAAAACCTTCCCAAACTTTAATGGCTCCCTGAAACGGTTTCTGGCCTTTGGAAAGTGGAACATCCAAGAAAAACAATCAAGGGCCATTTGAAGGCCCAGGCAGTGTTCTAGGGGGATTATTTCTGGCTGTGGACCCTGCCGTGGATCACAGGCCTTGGGCTTTCAATCATGAGGTTGAAACATATTCACAAGAACCCACTGGGTCCAGAGAAACAGTTTGCGCAAAACCGTTTTCCTTTCTTGGAATGTGAACCAGTCAGGCTTCATCTAGAATTATTATTTACTAGTTTCGTCCGCAAAACTTCAAAGTTTTCTTTTTCCTCGTCTCCCGGTGTTGTGCTTGGTTTGTATCCCTTAAGCTAACCCCCTGCTCCCCCCCATACCCCAATCCTTGGTTTTGTGTTTGTGGAGGCACACACCCAGCAGCCTCAGGATGGGGTCTTGGGAGGCCAGCAGTCACACCTGGAAGTCATTAAGAATAGAAGGGGCTGGAAGGGAGGATGGTGGGGGAGGAAGAGAAGGAAGCCAGGGGGTGAGGAGGAGACAGCAAGCAGCCCCCATCTCTTTCCCAACACACTGATGCCCTTTTCCCGTGAATGAAAAGTCTGGACCAAAGACAATTGATGTTCAAAATCAACAGTAAACAAACAGAGTGCCTCCCACAATTCATTGCTGTGCTGGGATAATGTAAGTGGTCTGATAAGTCATGCTGAGTGAGAGAAAGAGGCAATCTAAACCCAGACTGCATCCATCCCGAACCATCCGCCATTCTAAAACATTCTGTTTGGGATTGATTGTAATTAGCACACAAAATGATGGGTTTCATTGTGCCATCTTCACACAGAGGATCTTGTACTTTGCTCATACAGGAATTATATTGGTAAATGTTAAATTAGGTCAATGCTCCCAAGTTATCAAAGATGACTGTACTATTAATCATATTTCTACTGCTCTGACAACACTTCTGGCAAGAAACTACTTAGAGAAAGAAGTGTTTAACTAGGCTCACAGCTTGAAGGCACAGGCTATCCTGGTAGGACCTTGAGGCAGAGGGTCGCGCACAGCATCCACAGTCAGGAAGCAGAGAGAGATGAACACTCCTACTCAGCTAGTGCTCTCTTGTTTAGTTACTCTGGACCCTTACCCCCAGGGATGTGCTACAGCTTTCAGGGAGCATCTTCCCTGCTCAGCTAAACCTCTCTGGAAACCCTCTCACAGACATAGTCAAAGGCGTGCCTCCTGGGTGCCCCAGTGTTGTTACTTAGCCCAGTGAAGCTAGCAATTGTGATCAGCTATCACAATTACAAAAGAAATTTGGAGAAACATTTTTGATTAAGGCTAATATCCCTGGGTTTAATTTTGATTACCACTCACCCACCCACCCACCCCCAGGCCAAGATTATCCAGTTTGTTAGCACCGGCTCAATGTGACCTGCTAATTCTTTTCTGAAAGGAAGTGTGGTGGTTTTTATGAGGTCCCTCGAGGAAATACAGACTGTAGGTATTAATGGGTGGGGCACAGTGTAAAAGTGGCATCTGACAAGAAGGGAAGCATTAGGGCCGAATGTTCCTGCCAGGGAGACCCATAAAATCCAAGAATTTCCTTCCTGAAGCTGGGGATAGTCATATTAACGGAATTGGAATTAGTTAGTAGATGACAGTTGCAAGTGACCCTTGCCGGTTTATGGTAATAAAATATCATCATAATCTCCATTCAATCCCCGCTTCTCTATTTTCCTCAAGGTTCTATTTCCCTTCCTCATGCCTTTAAGATGGGGGAGGGGGAGGATTAATTTAATTCAATTGCCTTGCTAGATATATCTCCCAGTTTGGACAGTTTACACACATAATTTTAGAATATGACAAATATAATTGCATTCTTTCTAGAAAGGCCAAGAGATCGCTGGCATCGACCCATAGAACTATTTGCTTTGCAGGACGCTAGTGTCTCCGTCATACATCTGGAAGCTGAGAGGGAGGCATGTTGAGTCACAGCCTTAAGTCACACCATGAAAGAAGTCAGCCCCTCCCTGCCTGTCTCTAGAATCCATGGCCTGACCCCAGCTGAGGACAGAAGGTCAGCTTCTCATAGCTAGCCCAGTGTTTCTACCCTCCAGCCTCTCTGTGACAGTCTGACAGGATATGAGAACGGGATTGCTGTGGCACTATACTCTAAATGATTTTCTGACCTCAGCGTGGACACCCAGGTACAAACATTCCCACTGAGGCAAAGTTGGCAGCTGTACACTCACTTGTTTTTTTTCAAAATCTAGGCTTCTAATGGTGTTCTCTCAAACTCACTGTTCATAGTCAAACTATATTTGAATATGTAAAAATCTAAATGGCTGCATGGGGAAAAATGACACAGTGGAAAACAAATGATGACTGAAAATATGACAGTGGACTTGTTTCCTTGATTTACACAAAGTTCTCAACAATAAATGAAAATAATCTAATAGAAAACTTGGCCAAGAATATAGGAAGGCAGTGAAGAGCAGAAAAAATAGCCGATGAACATATTAAAATCTAGGGAGCCCCACTCCTAATTGCAAAATGAAATTAAGAAATGGTAGAGATATTCCAATTAAAAACATATTAAAATAAACAAATGTTAGTGGACTTTTAAAGATGAGCAACTTTTGCTTTTTAATATTTTATGTGTATGCATGAATACCTACATGTATGTATCGCACCACACCACAAGCATCCCGATACCCTTGAATGTCTAAAGGGCATTGGAGCCCCTAAACTAGTGTTATAGATGGTTGTGAGACACTGTGTGGGTGCTAGGAATTGAGCCCTGGTCCTTTGCAAGAGCAGCCCGTGCTTTTATTTATTTATTTATTTATTTATTTATTTATTTATTTATTTATTTATGCTCTTGAGACATCTCTTTAGTATTCACCTTTTTGTTTGTTTGTTGGTTGGTTGGTTTTGTTTTTCAAGACTGGGGATTGAACTCAGGGCCTCATACACACATGCTAAGCACATACTTTATCATTGAAACTCTATCACTGAACTACCACTATAGCCTGTGTAAGCCTTTTTTCCCCTGGTGCTGGACATTGAACTCAGGGCCTCAGACATGCTAGGCTTGTGCCCTAGCATTGAGATACTTCTTTGTACAAGCACAGGTTGGTCCTCCCAAAACACTGTGGCTAAGGCAGCCTCCATCAGCACAGAACACTCTCCTCCTTCAGATTTGCTTATACAGATAGCATAAGCTCCAGCCTTCTACATCTGTTCCTCCTTTTCTTCTTTCATGAATTCATCTTGCATGAATTCATCACATTTTATAGTAATCTCTCCTTTGGAAAATACCAAAGGAAACAAAGTCTTATTTTGAAAAAAAAAAAAAATTGGTGTGAAGGTTTTTGGAAACACACATTTTTTTGGAGAGTGATCAATGCTGGTCCATTTCTGCCCAGGCCCCACCCCAATTCTACACGCCTAGTTAAGTACTATGTCTAGCTAACTCCCATTCGGAAAACGTCATCAACCAGTGGAACATGCACTGACTTTTAAAACTACTGAAACGATACAGAGCTCCGGAGTGCCAGCCATAAGCAAGGACAGCAAAAACACGTATTAATGCTTTTGTTTCATAGGCCCTCATTCCATACCATCAAAAAGACTGCACTTTCACACGCCATTTTAAAAATGTAGAGCAAAGTTAGTATAAGGGGCTTTAGTTTAAAAAACGTGAAAACGAAAAAACCACCTCTTTCCTGCCTCATCTTTGGAAACTGTACCCCTTCTTGGCAAAGATCTTTGGCTCTTCTTGCAGTATGAACTGGGGTCCAGGTTTGGGAGGGACAACAATCTATGTACCCACTGAGGAAGCAAACAGTAGAGTTCCCTGTAAAACTTGTGAGTGCCTTCACATTTCAGAAAGTTCCCGAGTTGTTATATGATCAACCTGGGCATGGAGAGGTGGCTCAGCAGGCAACAGTACTTGCTGCTTTTACAGAGGATCCAAATTTGGTTCCTAGCCCTTACATGGCAGTTCTCAACTGCCTGTGACTCCTGGGCCAGGAGATCTGACACCCCCTTTTTCACCTCTGCAGGCACCAGGCACACACATTGTGCACATATACAAATTTGGGCAAAAATACTCATACACGTGAAATACCTAAGTGAGTGAATTGTCTGGCAAATGACTGGTGGTAGAAACTACAATATGCATTTCATTAGCTCAGTAAAACATATGACTTCACTCACTTGAGTACACAAATAAAGATGTTAAACAAAAAATAAGAAATAGAAAAATAAACTTGGTTGTTCACCATGCTAACTGGGACAGGGTGGAGGGGAGAAGGGAGCTCTCTGTAAGAGTCAGAAGGTGGAAGAAAGATAGAAAGGTTACTTGCATGTGTTTGGTTTCTTTGTAAAAAGCTTCACAGGGAAGCAGAAGGAAAAGCTCGCCAAGGCTTCTGCCTGCCAGGATTCTGAAATCCAAGGAGAAGAATAAACCCCAGGCATCTGTCTCTGAGGAAGCTGAGGCAGAGGCCTAGCCAGCACGCCCACCACGGACCAGGTTCTCCTGCATCTGGCTCAAATCTTAGTGTAGAACACACTGATGTGATAAAGAGTTAGACCTGTTGCTTTTGGCTGTTTAAACAATCCAAATTCTCTCTGTCGGAAGGGGCCCAACATGCCAAGCTGCACATTCACAACTGAGCTTAGAATTCAAGAAGCTGAGCAGAGAGGCTGAAGACACGTCGCTTGTGAAAAGCACGCCAGAGCTTCCTTCCAAAGATCTCTTCAAACGGCAATGTAAGGAATAACTTCGAAAGGTGATACAGGATTTATTTGTTTTGTTTTGTTTCGTTTTTAAGGGGGTAGGGGAAAGAGTGTTTGAGGGACAGATCCATAGAGAAAAATGGCACAGTGCTGAAGATGGGCCAAAGTTCTGATGGTTCCTGCCAGAGCTCTACTCTATCTCTAGGTCATGGGAGATTGGCCAATCTCTAATGCTGGATTTTTTTTTTTTTAAGATGACAGAACAGTGTTCATTTAACACCTACTGTGGCTGTTTTAGATAGTCTGTCCTGAATGGTTCTGTAAAGAGAGAATTATTTTTAATCAAAATTCAGCACCTACATGTCCCAAAGCTGTGAGTTAACCTGATCCTGACTGAGGAAAAAGCTGATTTAGGCCCTTTCAATTTTCCCATGCTGTCCTTTAGACTGCAAACTAAAAGTCAACTTACAAAGCTGAGTGTGATGGCTCATGCCTATGACCTCAGCACTCAGGAGGCAGAGGAAGGAGGATTACCCCAAGTTCAAGGTCAAGCTTGTCTATGTAAAATGTTCTAGGATAGCGAGGGCCACACAGCAAGACACTGACTCAAAACACAGCCCAAAACAACCTTATATAGCCAAGTGGAGCAGCGGAGAAGTTCAGGGGCCTGGACAATGGCTTGGTGGGCGTTAGTGGGTAAAGTGCTTAAAGGACAAACATGGATATCTAAGTTAAGTCCCCAGGACCCACATATAAGGGTGGGAGAGAGCATACACCTGTGATCCCAGCGCTCCGGAGATGGAGACAGGCAGATTCCTGAGACCTGATAGGCGGCCAGTGTAGCCTAAGGTGAAGAGCAATTGAGGAAGACAAAGTGTTGACCTCTGACCTCTGCACCTATGCACACAGGTACATGCATGTGTACCCATACATACCAACACTGTCCAATAGTGGAAATAAAGTATTAGAACTGTTTGTTTTGGTCACATGATTGTATGGACATGCATATGTCTGTGTGTGTGGGTGTGTGCACATGCTTTTGTGTGTGTGTGTGTGTGTGTGTATGTGTGTGTGTGTGTGTGTGTGTGTGTGTGTTTCTGCATGTGTTAGGTGGTGGAGCAAAAGGCATCACTGTACCATAACCACCTATGCCTACTGAAATTAGTATCTGAAGTCAGTTCATGAACAAAGAGACTACAAAAGGAAGAAAACATCCATCCTTCAAGCATGACTCGGGACATGACAAGGTTGTAACCAAGAACACCATGGTTCAGTAGTTGATGTATGGGCTTCTGGGTGGCCAACTTTGCACTCAACTCTAGACATTCCTGTGGCAATGCCATCCAGGATCATTTCTTAAAACTTCCTGTGTTGTTTGAGAGTATTCATAGATCTTGTGTCTGGGGATTAAAAAAAAGTCCCACAAAAAGCAGTTTAATTTTCTCTCCCAAAATGGGATATGAGTTGAAAACACCTCAAAAAGCTTCCTGGGTTTTGAGGACCATTTGCTCTTCTTGTTTAGGAGCCAAGTTTTATCCCCCAGCACCCGTCTCACTCAAGGATACATACCTCTTTTGAGGAGAACATGTTCCTTTGATTTTGACTCTGTGTCTCTCTTGTAAAAATGGACCTTTAGGACAGGAGAGGCCATTGGCAGGCTGGCAGGACTGCTGTACCGTCAAGGAAAGAGCACAGTAGGGAGACCTAGGAGGTAAGGGCAATGGGGAAGGCACAGTGACACTCCCACACCCATGGGAGGCCTACTATCCTAATACTTTTGTTGACAGCTAGGAATGTTGGGGGTCACTGGATGGGAGGCAACCCTTGCCCCTTCCCACTGCAAGAGCCCCCGATCCTCCTGGTCAGACCTCCAGCAGCAGCTCATCACCCTAGACCTTGAGAATCTATCAGAATAACCTGGGAGTGGGCGTTCTTAATGACAGCCACAAAGAGAAACCATCTCCGCGCTATGAGAATGCCCATTCGGAAGAAGCTCAGACCAGAAGCACTTTTTTTTTTCAGTTCTAATGGGCTGCTGTGATAGGCTGCTCTGTGATCATTTGTTATTGGGCTGCCTAACTGACCAGCCATTGAAGTATAAACCATGTGACCATAGTGTCTCTGTCCCCTGAGTGGAAACAGAATGTCAAATAGGGCAGGAGAGTACTCTACAGTTCTGACCCATTTGCTAGTTTTTGTAAATCTGCCGAAAGGACCCAGAGGCAGCACTAAGTGACCTCATCTGTGAGAGAGTGTTGCCCCACTCTCTTAAGGACCTGAGCGTCATTGTGTACCTACACCACAAATTCACTGATGTTCAAGCCACACTAGGTGGAATGTTATATATTACTTGGCATTTCCTTGTTCAGTGAAATGGTATTTTTTTCAGGATTGAGTGGCAGTCACTATAGTAAGTACTAAAATCAATTGTGTATGTGTGTGTGTATGTGTGTGTGTATGTGTGTGTGTGTAAGTACATATATCTGTGCATGTATGTAGACCAGAGAAAAATCTCAGATTCATTCCTCAGGAATGACTTATATCTTCTTTGAGACCAGTGTGGGTGACATCACTCCCTAGGCAAGGGCTCCTAAACTGTGTAACAGAGAAGCTTACCACAAGCAAGCGAGCAGATGAGTACTCATTTTCCTCTGCTCTATGGGAGCAATGTAATTAACTGCTTCCAGCTTCTGCCATTGTGATCTCCCTGCAACTACAGAGAGTAACCTGGAACTGTAAGCTAAAACAAATGCATTCTTCTCCAAGTTTCTCTTTTTCAGGGTGTTTTACCTCAGCAACGGAAATGAAACTGGGACATGAGAAGAACAAGAGACAGCAATGAGGATTGAATATAATCAAAATGCATTATAGAGAAATGAAACCCATCACCAATTATAATTAATATATGCTAATAAAAACATAGAAAGGGAGCTGGAAAGATGGCTCAGCAGTAAAGAGCTCTGGCTCTCTTTCAGAGGACCCAGGCTGGATTCTCAGCTCCTATGCAGTAGCTCACAACTATCTGTAACTCCAGTTGAAAGGACTCTGACATCCTCTTCTGGCCTGCCCTGGCACCAGGCATGCAAATGGTACACAAACGTACAAGCAGGGAAAACACTCACACACATAATTTTTTAAATTAAACATTTAAAGTTTTTCTTTAAGGAACTTATCATTAAGGAAAACTTTCAAGTGTTCCTGACAGCTTCTTGAGTGTTAAGCCATCCTAATTTCTTAATTATCAGTCCCATTACATACAAAGCATCATTTTTTCTCCTAAAATTGATATATGAAGCTTTAAAGTGCAACCATGCAGTCATCTTATTATTATTTGAAAAATCAGATAGTTAGGAGTGAGCACTCCTTCACATATGACCCTTTAACATCAAGGAGTGCCCTAAAACTACATCTTGGCTTTGGACCTAAGAGTTTACAAACCCAGGGCCAGCTCATCCCCCACACCTTCTCCTAGCCTCATCTGGATGCTTATGAAGGACTCCTCTAGGCGTGGGTACCATTGAGGTGGACCTAGCCACAGCATGTGGCCTCATCCGCAAAGCCATTCTGATCAGGACCAAGCATTTCTACAGAGACAAAGAGATAGAGTTGTCCATAAGCATATGGGAAATTACATCTCTAGCCCAGAGAATGGTTGCCGAGCCCTGGCCCTGGTTCACCTCACTCTGGCTAACAATTGGGCCTTTGTGTGGGGTGGTACTGCCAGCCTGGGTTCCTAGATGGGCAATAGAATCAAATCCTTCACTGGGGCCACTTCCCAATCCCTCACCCCAGTCACATTGTGCTGCGACTGATGGAAGGACATACAGCCTCTCCATTCAGCTCTATCCCCACTGATTTCCAAACCATCACTGCTGGCTTACAAATGCACTTTTCAAAATCTGGCACACTCATCCCCACACTTGAAAGCCAACCAGGATGTTGTGGGAAGACTGAAGCCCTCCATTTCAGTGAAATTTATTTTGTAAAATAACCCCCCTGCCCCTTCTGTCCCACTCTAGCTGGAATCAATGAGTCAAAAGGCCCAGCACTGAAAAGAAACTGGGTCCAATCCGCTTCATCACACAACAGCTATGTGAACCTGGCCGAGCTATTTAACCTCCCTTGACCCTCAGCTTTCTTACCTGTGACAGGAACAATATGGTTTTATGACAGTTCTGGGAGCATTTAGAAACTGTATTTTAACTATTAAAGAGTTGTTTTGAAAACTCTTTTGCTTTTTAGAGACTTGAGACTCACGATATTAGGTGTTTGTAAAATCTATAGACCAGCATGGTAGGAAATATCTCTGAATAGGGTCAAGGCAAAAGGGTTTTCCAAAAAGAACAGTAGGTTCTTGCTCAAAGTGTTGTCATAGCATCAGCATCTGCATGAAGCCAAGACCAACGTCTTTCTTCATCTCTCTGCCCTTCCTTCTTAGTGGGTAAGAGCACTGAGCAGTGTCAGCATCCCCTACCTCATATGTCACACCCAATTCCTCCTCAGTAAGCCTCTCTGGTGTCTTTTTCTTCTCTTGCTTGTACATCAGCCCAGGACCCAACACACTGTCCCATGGACAGAGGCACACTGCATAGATGTGTAGACCTCAGACTACTTTCTTCTTCAAGTCCATCTTCTGTGGCCCCAGTGTTTCTCCTTAAAAGTATTGAGGAGCTGTGCACTAGTGCACTAACTACCTATCAGCACAGTCTCCCCTCCGCCACCCCGCCACCCAGGGAGGAGGGCCAGGGAGTACCACCCTTGCTGTCCTCCTCTGCTCGATGGGAATGGCAATCAAGAGCACCCACCATGGAGGACACTTTGTCCCCTTCTATGAAAATGACCAATGCATGTATCTCTAGGATTCCGTCCTGCAAATCTGCTCTCAGGAGCTTGGGAAACGCTGTCTGCAAAAGGTTACCTGTGTGGCAGCACAATTTGCAACAGCAGGAGATTGGGAACAACCCAAATGTCTATCAATAGGGAGCCAGTTCAATGAATTATGAAATATTCGTGCGGGGGCATAGTCACCAGTTGTTAAAAAAAAATGAAGACATCATTTATATGCTGATTTGGGGCCATTGCTAAGATATATTGTCAAGTGGAAGGAATGAAGTACGTACAGACCAGGAAGAACATGAGAGAATAATACATCGTCGCATCAATGCATAAAGGTGTCTATGAGGATGCACAGAGAAATGATAATCGAGGTTCGGGAGAGGAGCAGGTGAGAAGGAAACTGGAGATTCTTGTAAGGCAAAGCCTATGTATATGTATAAAAATGATGTATAAATATATACACAGACACATCCACACACTCTTGTCTCCTGTCATCTACTTTTTGATATCTAACCATGTATGGACATTTCTATTCAAAAGTAAATACTTTAGCCACACATATTTCTCCATTTAAAAATATTTTTAGTGTCTGTGTGTATGTGCATCTGTGAGTGAGGTTGTCCATGTGTGTGCAAGTGCAGGGAGAGCCCAGAAGAGAGTGTCACACCCATTCTAGCTGCAGTTTTTAAGTGGCTGTGAGCTGCCCAGTGTGGTTGCTGGGAATCTAACTCGCCTTCTGCAAAGCCCTCCAACCACTGTGCAATCTCTCCAGGCCCTACATATATTTCTTAATCTTAAATTAAAATAAAAAAGAAATCTAAGTTTTAAAATGTGTTGCCTATGTTATGCCTTCCCTAGACAGTAGGTGCGTTCTTTTCTACCTCCAGTTTCCTTTATCTTCTACACAGAGGCCAGATCCCCACCCTCTTCCCCCCTGATTCTTGTCTTATTGCACGGAGTCTAGGTTCCATCATCCGGAGCTCAGGATGGACCTCTGATCTCCCAGCTCAGCTTTCCTGCCTGCTGGACCCATGTCCTGGAGCTGAGCTCACCTAGCAGGAATACCTGTTTATCCTTTTCACCTTTGTAACCATTCTCTGTCCTTCTGTTTCTATGGTCCTCCTGCCCCTTCAAAACTAAGTTCTACCTGACTCCAAAGCTCAGCTCCCACCTTCCCACATCACATCATGCTGAACCACCATGCATCTCCAACCCCGGCTGGAAGAAACCCACTTTTTAAAAAGTGCTAGGGTACCTTTGGGTTATTTCTACATAACCTGTAATGCACTCAGTGGAGTCATGCTTAATTCCATATAAATGTATTCATTCACTCAAAAAAAATAAAAAAAAAAAAAAGTACTGTGCATGGACCAAAAGTAGGCAAGGGGAGAAGGGTTCTTGCCCTCACACAGACACAAGCTTCACAAGGAAGATAGACAATAAATTCTTCACAATTTCAACGTAGGACAAGTATATGGCTCACTACTAAGGCCACTGGTTTGTCCATGTCACCAACATCAGGCAGCAGCTAAGAATGTTAAGCTGTGAAGGATAACAGACTCATGTCTGCCTCCCAGCACCGTCCCAGAGCTGTAAGACTGCAAAGTAGTGCCTCAACTTCAGTCATCTTGGTGTCTGCAGGTTGCTTGTGTTTATGTTGGAAGAGGTCCTGGTCCCATGTGCTGGAGGATGCTAGCAGCATCTCTGGCCTCCACCCACCAAATATCAGTGGTTCCCTCTGTCACTAAACACTACCCGCCCCCATACAGAAGAGGCAAAATCACCCTCTTTTGAGAATTACTACTCTGAGGGAACCTTAGTCTCTGTCTCTCTCTCTCTCCATCCATCCATCCCTCCATCCCTTCATCCCTAGGTCCCTCCCTCGATCCCTCTCTCTGTCTCTCTATGTATCCCTCCCTTTTTCCATCCCTCCCTCTGCCCCCCTCTTTCTTTTTGTCTCTCTCTGTCTCTCCCCCAACCCTGTCCCCTCTGCCCTCGCCTCTGTGTGTGTGTGTGCATGTGCATGTGTTTGAGTGTTTATAGGAGACCCAGGTAAACATCTGACAAGTAAAAAAGGAAGTTAGGTAACAAAGAGATAATCACACTTCCCTGAGGTAGGATTTATACACAAGAACAAATGCACTAAACTTGTGTATTGGTACTATTATCAGTAACAATAACAACATGCATTCGCAGATTTTCTCTCTGCCCTTAGAACGCTGGACATGATGGCCACTCAAGACCTTTCCCTGTGAAAGCTGTCAAGTTCGAATATAGCAAGTCTTGCCCAGGATCTGTCTCCTTGGGAGACACAATGGCAGACCAAACTCCAGTTAAAGCTAGACTGTCTACAGTCGGATGTGGGTTGAAATCTACATCATCTCAGGCTTGCTGTTATTCATCTCATAAGAAAATGTGAAACATGGCCAGATTCCCTAGCTGTTATCAGGTCAGGCTTTAGGTAACACATCTTCTTCTGGAAGCTTCATTTGCATGTCCCAAATCATCCTTGTAGACCATTTATCTTCACACACTACTGGATGCTGCAAGCATTTAGGAAGGAAGCATTCTCAGGGTGTTTGAAATCAACAAAGCAATTAGGCAGGCTTTAAAGGAATCAAAAATACAATTGACGGCACTTTGGAAACATCGATGAGCTTTTCAGCCTGGCAGGCCAAGCCAGCAACACAGCATTTGTGATGAAATTTCAACATGATTCTAAATATGCAGCATTTGGAATTTCAGAATTGATTTTCAAACTCAAAAAAAAAAAAGTGGGCAGAGAGGCCCAAATACTTGAGAGAAATATTCCTCTGAGGTGGGGGAGATGTGTATATTTGGAATCAGAAAGAAATAGATTTTAATCCCAGATGTGTGACAAAAAAAAAAAAAAGAGCAATTTTGGGAAAACCACTTATTCTCTGAGAGTTTGTTTTCTCCCATTTAGAAATGAGGTCAGTGACGCCATCTTTAATTAACATCCACAAGTGTCCAAGAGCGTGCTCGCGTGGACCTTCCTTTTTATTCTTTTTCTCTTTAGGGAGCAGCATTGGTTCCATTATTAATACACCCTCCAAGACTGCACACTTTGTAAGCTCTTTTTTTTTTTTACTTTTTTTTATTAATTTATTCATATTACATCTCAATTGTTAGCCCATCCCTTGTATCCTCCCTTTCTTTCCTCCCTCCCGCTTCCCCCCTACTCCCTTCCCCTATGTCTGTGACTGAGGGGGACCTCCTCCCCCTGTATATCACTTTGTAAGCTCTTTAGTCCTCCCCTGACCAAGACACATCAGGACACACACGTTGGTGTGAGGTCCGCTCTGCTACACTAAGTAGCATAAAGCTATCTGTTGCTTTCTCTTCTGCCACCGACAGTTAACAAAAATGGAAGAGGGCTGAGGACCAGACTCAGGGCTCCACATGAAAGATATGGCATGTAGTGAAACATGGACTCTATCTTGTACAGGGAAGGCCAGACGAGGTGGTCTTCGAATGACTTCTGTGGTCACTCCTGGTCTCTGTTTCTTCTCCTTAACATACCTGTGTGAGGAAACTCATCTCAGGTGTGTTTTTACAAGTGCAGTGGAGCTAGGATGTAGGCCCGTTGGAGGACTTTTGCTGAGCACATGTGAAGCCCTAAACTTGGTCCCCAGTACCACATACACTGGGCATGGAAAATCCGAGTACCTGAGAGGTGGAGTCAAGACAATCAGTAATCCAAGGTCATCCTGAGCTACACAGTTCAAGGCCAGATAAGACTACATAAGACTTGCTTCAAAATAAAAGTCATAATAATTACTTATATTTCACTATGGTTTCCAATAAACTAGTCTCTGTTGTTTTGTTTTGGTTTTCTTTTTTCAGGTCCATGAATAAAACAAACCCTGTCACTACTGGAGATACACTTCCACGCCAGTGCGGATGCTTTTAAGACCATTTGCCGAGCACGCTGCACCATTTGACCAGTTCTGGGGCAGGGGCCATGCTCTAATTACTGATTGTGGAGTTCGGTATCTATAGCAACAGGCAGAATTGACAACAGGAAGCTTTGCCCTCTGGGGCACCATCCGAAGTTTATAAAATCAACTGGAGGCCAAGGCTATAGTTAATCAGGCGGGCTTTCAGAGGCGGGAGCTCCTGGTCCACACTTAAGCGGCAACAAGATTATTTAATAAGACAATCACAGGGCTGGAGAAGGCAGCGTTTATTTAGCTGTGCTTTGCTGGGCCTCTTGTAGTAATTTCTCCTAATGGCACTGATTCGTGTGCTAATCCATGCAGCAGGAGACCTGGGGGTATCAGTTTAATCAGACCACCAACCCCGCCTATTTCTAAAGGGCTGTTACCATACATCAATCAATTTCACTCAATTTATTAACTGGATGGTGAAGGGATATCAAGGATGCTGTCTGACAGGATTCTTTATAACATCTCTGCTTTTAACCAGCATTAATCCCCCTCACTCCTTTTATTTCATGACCCTGTAGCTGACAGGTGAGGTCTGGATTCTAGGCAACAGTGGCTGAGAAAGGTTTTGCAAGAAAAATACTAGAGACGTGGGCTCAAGTTATTTTGCTGGCTCTGTGTCCTGCTAACCAGGGCCACAAAAAAAAAAGTTGTTGATCTCTGTTGGGTCTCAGTGTCAATTTTACTGTCATGGAGCTATGAGAGGCTGACATAAGAGTGAACCTCCACAGTGCCCGGAAATAGGACAAAAGCACTTGCTGCACAAACATGAGGTTCAGAACCTCAGAACCTGCTGAAAAGCTATGTGCGACCACCATATGCCTGTCACATGGTACTGAGTGGACAGAGACGGGGGGAACACGGGACTTCATCGGCCAGACACCCCAGATGAATCAGCTTGTTCTAGGTCAAGTGAGGGGCCCAATCTCAAAACCCAAGATGGAGAGTAATCAAGGGAGATACTTGATGCCTACCTCTGGCTTACACACACACACAGACACACACACACACACACACACACACACACACACACACACGGTACACAGACTCACAAACAATTTTAAAAAAGGAAATTTAAAAAGGAAACTTTGGCCATCTTTCTTCTTCCACGGCCAGGTAGACAACTCTGAACCATTTGCGCAGGGTAGGATGTTAAGCTTTACAGCACTCTCTGGCCCCAGTCATGCCTGCCTTTGCAATCCTAAGAGGGCATCCATGCACAGCTCCTTAGCTCTAAGTTCCCCACCAAAGCCAAAGGCAGAGAGTTCCCACTAGGCTCCATACACATACATCACCAGTACAGTTCCTCTTACTGATGGGATACTGCAGCCTTCCTGGTCCTCTTCTCACATAGAGGGAGGCTCTGATTGAAACCCCTGGCCAGGCACAGACATGCAGTGACAGGATTTGGCCTCCTCCTCCTCCTGTGGGAGGAAGTCCTCTTTGGGAAGCTCAGGTTTTCTGTGTGTCAGTCAAGAGAAAGGAAGAACACGGCATCACTTGGTTTTTGTGTTGGGAGCAGTGACTATCTGGGTGGTGAGGCCACAGAAAGGAGTCAGCCATTGCCCCTGCCACATTGTAGCCTTGGCTGCTGGAAAAAGGGAAGGAAGGAGGAAGAGAGGACAGAGAAAGGGAAACGAAAAAAAGGCAAGAAGGAAGAAAGGGGAACTGGGAAGGAAAAGAAGGGAAGGAAGAATGAAGACATGGAAGGAAGGAAGACAGGATGGCTTTGCTGTCACACCTTTTGCACGCTCCAGCTCTCCTCTCCTAACACTAGAGACCACGAGGCATTTGGAAGCTTTATTGCTTCAATAGGCAGGGTAAGGAGGTTAATGCCAGCCTTAACAAGGGAGTCGTTTCTTTCTCCCTCCCACCTTCTCCCTTTTAGTTTTTTGGCTCAGCCTAAATTTCTAACACTACCTGATGAAATGTATAGACAGCTTTTAATTGCACCCAGAGGCAGTACAACTTCATAGAGGGTTTGCAGCGAGTGGCGGAGGATTTGAGAAACAGCTGTGTTCCCAGCCCGCGTGCTCCGAGGTGGAACAGCGCCGTCAGCACCTGCACCCGCTGAGCGCACACCCTCACGCCCCACACGCGTGTGCACAGCTGGGACCCATCCGGCTGGTGAGGAATTAATACTCTTAACTTGGTATTTTATTGTACCTGGGGGAGCCTGATGTTGTATTAAATCTGTAGAATATTGGTTGGACTTTGTTCGGTATTAGGGTTCCTGGGGATGGGAGTCTGGGGGGCTGGGTGGGATTTCATACACACACACACACACACACACACACACACACACACACACGGATGCGCACATGCACACATACATACACATGCACACTCACACATACCAATGATCTCTTTTCCAGTGCCGAGGACAAATTGTTTTAATATCCCAAAGTTTGGTTTATTTATTATTAGAGATGAGGGACTGCTTTGAAGAAGACTGGATTAGTTCCCAGCACAATCCAGTACATGTAGAATCCCAGTACTGTGGAGAACCTTGGAGACTCTTTCCTCTCAGTAACTTATTAATGCCAGTTTACCTAGGCGAGCCCCTAAAACAGCTCTCTCTGGGGAGACCCCTTGATACAATCTTTGAAATATGACCACATCCGAACCCCTCACAGACACTGTTTCATATTTCATGAGATGGCCTCATGATCTCAGGACATCCTGCAAGGTGAAGGTCTGGGTGCCCCTGTTACTGTCCTGTAGGAGAATCAAGATGCCACCCCTGCCTAAGTCATACAAAAACTAAGGGCACTGCTTGAGTTCCATGGACTTGCTTTTTCTTAAAGCAAGGCTGATCTACTTGGAGAGTTCTACACCAGTGAAAGGCCCTGTCTCAGAAAAACACTGTGGGTAGTGCCTGAGAAGCAACACATGAAATTGACTTCTGGCTTTAGCATACATGTGCACACACCTCCGCCCCCACATGTGTGTGCGCGCACACACACACACATACACACACACACACACACACACACACGGACACACACATACATGCGTGAGTGCACACACATACACATGGACACACACACATACATGCATGTGTGAGTGCACACACTCACTTATTGGCGCTACAAATCAAGGAATGCTGACAGCTCCCAGAAGCCAAGATAGGAACAAACCATCCTCTACTAGAACCTCCAGTACTAATGGCACATCCAGGCTTCTTGGCTCCAAGACATGAGTTCACAAATACCTATTTTCAGCTACCTAGCTTTTGGCAATTCATTATAGTATCCACAGGAAATGAATGTGGGGTCTTTTGTTCTGGGTACCACGAGAAATAGATGTTGCTGTTAATAAGAGCTCTTGGCAAGAGGTCACCTTACAGCCTGGGCACTGCGGAAGTACAGAAAGGGTTGTCCTTGGGAAGGATGTCATACCTCTAATGTATGGCTCCACCTTCAAGGACACAATAGTTTAGTATCTCAGAGAAGCCAGTCACTGGGAGACACATCTCCAAGAAAGGGTAAGGGCAGTGTACTGTCCTCTCCTCTGACCAGTCCCATGCTTGCTGGACTGTTTTCTACATGTGTGCCTTAAGCAAGTCATTACTACCCCATCTCGTTACTCAATGAGATCAGCAGTGTGCACCACTGTTTGAAGAGCAGAGCCCCTGGTGAGTGTTGACGGTTTGCTTTCATACCTAGCTATAAGGCATCTACAGAGACTCGTGGGTTGCAGGTGGGGCCCCAGTTCTGAGAGAGGCACCATCTCTAGCAGGTCCCCCCAAAGCATGGTTCCTCTTACATGCCTGCTTATCATCCACAAATATACAGAAGTCCCTTTAGACGGCATGTCATCCAAATGACCCAGTTAATGTCACACAAATTAAATTTCTACCATTTCTTCAGAGTCTCCAAATTTCCCTCTTTCAGGCATTAAACAATAAGACCCCAAACCAACAATAACTTGCCATTTGTTTGTTTATCGTATTAGGAATGATTTTTTTTAAAGAATATGCACTCAATATTGGCTCGAAGAAACTGGACTCTTAAAGGCTGATTTTGCTCATTTAAATTGCGACCAATCTTTTGGAAAGCAATTTGGCAATATGACTCAGGAACCTTTAAAAAAAATTGTGCTCAACCTTTGACCTAGTAATTCCATTTCTGGGAATCTATCCTAAGGGCATAATGGGGACTGTGGAAACTGCTTTATGCACAAAGATGTTTATCAGAACACTCTTTCTGACAGCAAAAGTATGTAAAACCATTTAAACGCTCAATGGTACGGAAGAGGATAAACGGATACATCCCCTCTGCTAAGAACTGCAGTGAAGTCTTAGTAACAACGTGATGGAATGTATAATGTCAAGAAAAATTCCAAGCAGTGTGCCAGATGTGTGGAGGTGGGTGATCGCAGTACGAAGACAGGGAAAAAAAAAAAAAAAGACCTGGAGGCACACACATGTTAATTGTGGTGACTTACAGCAGGCAGAGGGATTCTTTCTCTCCCTTTCAAATGTAAAGAATCCTCCACTGAGTTTGCACATACACTCGCTCTTTCATTGGCTACTTTTCTCGGTGGCCTGAACTTTCTCTACTCAGGTTGGAACAGTCTCTACCCTGGTCCTCAAACACCTGGAGTGTTCTATTGGGTTCAAGGTCCAAGGTAAGACAAGAGGTTACTGAGGGACACTCTCTGGGCACATACTCTTGGGTCATTTGTTGACTCTTGGTGAGAGGACAGGACTTTGGCTTAGTGACTGGCTTCTGTTGAGTCGACAGATCCTGCAAATGGAGTAACCAATGGCTACTGATCATTTGTTGTGGCTGCTAAGCAGCTTGGTGATGACTTTGTGCCTTGCCGGTCACAAAACCAGCTGCACAGCTCACTGGCTGGCCTCCCTCTGGCCTCCTGTTGAATCCCACACCCTGAGTGACCGCCCTGGCTTCATAGGTTGCCCTGTATCAAATAAGTCCCTGGTGGATCGTTTCAAAGAGTTAACCCTCCTGGTTAGTTATAATAGACTGCGTGCACTTCTATGGGTTGTGCTTATGCTGGTGGAGAAAACTGCCTAGAAAAGAAAGGCCTTGATCAAAGAGAAGGGCCCCACTGTTCACCCAGAGCCCTAGGTACCAAGGATTATAAAGAACAAAAGCTAGTAGATTTCCAAGGTAGCTGAAGAAGGGGGTGGAGTCACATCTCTGTGGGGATAAGTCCCTTCCCTGATGGGAGGCACAGGGGTCATCAGAATAGTCAGGAACTAGCTTGTGGCTTTGTTGAGAAGGCAAACAACATTCCTGTTAACTGCAATCCTGTGGGTGAGCTGACGGTCCATCTTCCCGCAAGATGTGCCTGATACTACCTGCATCCGAGCTCTCTCCATGGCCCCTCACTTGTTTTGGTTTTGCCAGGCTCTCTCCTGGGGTGGCTGGTTACTTTGGAGGGCACACCTTCAGGAAGGCTTGGGTAAATTGCAAAGGGCTGGCTGTGTGCTCAATCCCCTGGACCAGGTAGCAAAACACCACAGAGGGAGCTGCTAGAAACAGCAGAAACGGACTCATTCAAAGTTCAGAGGTCCAGAGGGCCTTGATTTCAGAATTTGTCCTGGCTCTCGCTCTCAGAGCTTGCCATTTCTTGGCTTATGGCAGAACCATCCTCCTCCATGTTCACAAAACAGTGCCTGTGTGCTCATATGCACAGGGGCTGATGCCTCTCCAAATGGCCTTCTTTGGATTTGGGGGGGGGTCAACGGATTTGGGGGTCACCCTAAACCAATGTGTCCTCCTCTTTGATTATACAAAAAAAATTTAAAAAAGGATTCGCAAGGGCCCCATAATGGCTATCCCTGGGGGATTCACTTGTAGGTACGTGGGCCCATGTCTTGAGGCATCATTGCAATATCCAAGGATACATGACGGCCAAAATTCTGAAATTTAGGGTTTCAACGAAGGGGAGTATAAACACATGATTCGCCCTACAAAAGAATCCTTTGCAAATTAAATAGTGGTTGGGGCATGAACTTTTGAGCAGTGTGGAGTCGAATCCTGGTTCTGCTGTCTATAGCAGGTACCTAATCTCCTGCAGCACCTTTATCTCATTAGGAAAATGGACCAGATCTTTGCAGCTACCTCCTAGGGTTATAGGGGAAACCTAATGGGGTTATATGATATTCGAGCTCACTGCCAGACATGTATAAATCACCCCAAAGTATAAACTGTGGCTTGTCCTTGATGATGTCGTCATTGCCCTGCCATTCGAGTCATTGCTAACTGCTAAGAGACCCGGGTTCAAGTTAACGGCAGAGGAGGATTCTTGGCATGAGATACTATATGCATCTTGCTTGGATGCCTTTCTGCATCCTGAGGTTTGTTCCTATGTGACCATGTGACAAGGTGACCCCCTCCCCAGCCTCCAACTTGGCCTTTATTGACGTGCATCCCCAAAGATCTTCTAGTCACCATGCTGAAAGTGGCTTGGTCCAACACCTGCTCAGCTCTTCTTCTAGCAAGCAGAGGTTGGGGTCTCTCTGGCTACATGGTTGCTATATCCACTCAAATGCCCCTAGGGCTGTGTCATCAAATATAGGAAGCCCAGTTAACTTGAGTTTCATGAATAATTTTCTTCACACAAGCATACTTAAAAATCTTACCCCCGCCCTGAGTACGCAGAAATCAATGTCCTGGTATAAGCTCTCAAGTGATGCAGGTGGGCAGTGAATAAGTCAGTCTCTCAGTAACTTGCCCCTAATGATGGCATTCCCTGTGGCATCTCCCTGAGTTTCCCAGGGTAAATTTTAAAGTCGTGTGTACCCTAAAGAAACCTTTGTACAAAAGCATCTTCAGTGGCTTGCTTAAAGGCTGGGCGGGCTTCTCTGTGCTCTGTCCTCTCACCTCTGTTCTCCGCATCTGAGCTTGTGTGTTTGCCCCAGATGGAGCCTTTTGTGCACACCGAACAATTACGTATGCATGTGCTTGTGCGTTTTGTCCCCCTAACCCACACCTCTGTAGTGTCTGGACCATCCAGTTCTCCAGCAGCCTGCTCTGAGCTAGCATGCTACAGAGATTGACTTCAGGATGAATAGGAAAACCTCGCTGAGAAGTAGAGTGCATAGGGATGCTGGAAATGGCCGCACCTGGCAGAGGCCACAGGATCTGCAAGTGGCTTTAGGTCTCCATAGTGACTCTTTCAGACTTGACCTTGGGGTGAGCGCTTCACCCCTCAGTTTCCTCAGCTGTAAAACGAGGGGCGGAAAGTAGATGATTTCTCTGGTGTCTTCCGGCCCTAAACTTCTATGACGCTATATTCTAGGTAATAAACTTTATGGCTATGAATAAATTAATGGAAATGAATATTTAAATGATGTGCAAACATTTCATGCAAGTGCTTTCTTAGTCTTTTATGTAGTGGGAGAATGAGAGAAAGCCTGGGATCTAAAGGGTGGGGAACGGCTTCATCGGTAGAAAGCTGGCACCTTGCTCCTGTCTAGTTCAGAAAGAAGTACGTGTACAAAGCAATTCCCTGTACAACCTTACAGAGGGAAAGTAAAAAAAAAAAAAAAAACGTGAGTTTTTTGGAGAAGCTGAAAGCCACAGATGAAGTGAATTTCCAGGTCTTAGGAAACAGCCTGGGGTGCCAGGACACTCATATGCTCTCCATTTCACTAGCTCCCGCCCCCATCATCAGTTCCAATAATGCTGAACATGAAGGGATGGTGACCTGCCACCTAGAAGCTTCCCCAGGTAACCTGCTATCTGCCAGTCAATTGCAGGAGGAGGAGGAGGTCTATGGCAAGAGTCTTGATTTTGGTACTCGAGTGGAAGGAGACAGAAGGGTCAAAGACACCACAAGAAAAACTACAGAATCTACTAACCAGGGCCCATAGGGCATCATAGAGACTGAACTGCCAACCAGAGATCATGCATGGTGTGCACTTGGGCCCTCTGCACACATGTGACAGTTGTGCAGCTGGGTCTTCATGTGGGACTCCTGAAGGCAGAGCAGGCATGGTCTCTGACAACACTGCCTGTCTTTGGATCCCTTTCCCCTAACTGGGCTGCCTTGTCTAGCCTCAGTGGGAGAGGATGTGATTAATCTTACTGCACTTTGGTACACCAAGGCTGGCTGCTATGCCTGAGAGGCCTCCCCTATTCTTAGGAGAAAGGGAAGAGGAGTGGATTGGGAGAGGGGGGAGGTGAGAGCGAGGGATCGGAAGAAGAGGGAGGGGAAGCTGCAGTTGGGATGTAAATAAACAAATTAATCAAACTATTTTTTAAAAAAAGAGGAAAAACGGACAGAATATTTAGAGGGAGGGCTATCTAAGTGGTACTGTTAGGAGGTGGAAGTTGTGGAAGAGGGAAAGAGAACAGATCCTCAGACCTAGCCTGGCTGTGACTTGACCTGGCGGTCAGGCAAGAAAGATGTGCCTGGGAGCTGATTGAGGTACCCAGAAGAAAGAGTCATGATTGTGGGTGGTGCACTCCCCCAAGAAAGAGCCAGAGCAGCAGAGCTTCACCTGCTTACAAAGCTTGGCTTGATGGACAGGATTCAAACTCGAATTGAGGAGTCAAGATGTTACAGGGATCTGTCCTCTGCCAGACCACGTGGATGGCCACACATAACGTGCCTATCTATGGAAGAGTGAGGGCCGTCATGAAGAACCAGGTATTCCTTTTTAAATTTTTATTAAAAAATTTTCAGACAAATATTGAAATACTCTTTTCCCTTTCCCAACTCCTCCCGGATTGTTCCTACTTCCCTATTTACTCATTCTCTCTCTCTCTCTCTCTCTCTCTCTCTCTCTCTCTCTCTCTCTCTCTCTTAAAAACAAAACAAAACAAAAACAAAACAAGAAAAAGACAAAAATCAAAACACACAAACTAAAACTAAAAAAAACCCAACAAAGCAAACACAAAGCACACACACAAAAATGGAGTCCATGTTGTGTTGGTTAAGCACTTCTGTGCATGGGGCCTGCCTTAGAGTGCAGCTGACATATCCAGGGACACCTTCCCTGGAGAACACTGCAAACCCTTTCTTGGCTAGGGATGGGACATGGTCTGGGCTCCCATTCTCAGTGCTGGGATTTTTGTCTGGTTCGAGCCTATGCGGCCCTTGAGTTTGCTGTAAGAGACTCTTGGGAGAGGGTTGAGTATTCCTCGGATGACACTCTGATATGACAACCCCCACATTACCCACCGCCCTGCCTTTGGGATTTTTCAGACACCTGCCAATGAAGCTCTAAACAAAATGGCAAACAAACGACAAAGGCAAATATGTCTGGCTTTTGCCTCCAATCATATTTCTTTATGTAAAAGACTGAAATAACAGTGATCATTTGTCACTGAGCTAAAATAATACGGGATAGTGAGTGCACAGTTTCAATTAGATTTTTCATTCATTATTCATTCCTACATGCCACAGGCACCAGAATCTCTTACAGAAAGTGATGAGGCGAAGGCCCCTCAAGTAGCATCCTGCTACAAAGTAAAGCATTCTAATACAAACAGGACAGGAGAGAAGAGCTGTGACCGAGAAAGCAATCCACAGGCAGAATGCTCTCCACCCCATATCTCAGTGTCCGATGGCTTCTAAGTTCTAACCTCTACTTGGTGTCTGAAAGATGTACTCCAACTTCCCAGTACTGGGCAGTCTTCATATGACTGACCCGTTTACTCCTCAGGGCCATCGAGCCTAGGGATACCCTTGTGGAGTCTCTGAGACACCACGTGCACTGAAGGTATGAGCCGAGTCTTATGGAAGATTCTCCGCTGCAGGTATTTGCTGAGAACCTGAGACACATGCCAGTAAAGGGGGATGCAGAGCGAACTACCATTTCTGTTTCGTTTGTTCATTTGAAACAAGATCACATCACGTAGCTCAGCTTGGCCTTGAACTCGTAATCTTCCTGCCTCAGCTTCCCAAGTGCTGTGAGTGAGTGCAAGTGCACACTGCCTCAGCAGGCACAGAATTACTTTTCTTGCACTGCGGGAGGAGGTGGGGAGGAGGTGTTGAATCTAGGGCCCCTCCTATGCTAGACAAGCACTCTCTCACTCAGCTACGCCCCCAGCCATTTTATAGACTTTATATTAAGATGAGGTATCTCTAAATGTCCTAGCCTGGCCTTGAAGTCACTGTGTCCATAGCAGCCCTTGAGCTAGTGATACTGCTGCCTCAGCCTCCTGAATCAGGGATGACACGTGTGTGCTACCAGGCCCAGCTCACCCACGTCCACTCTCCGACCATGAAAAACAAGTCCCGGAAGTATGCACATCTACTTTCTCAAAAGAGTACCTTCATCGCAAGGACTCTGCTCTTACTGTGCTGACAGGAAAGCCCAAAGGTTATAAGTCATGTAGGCCCAGCACTCGGCTTATGAAGAGCAGAGGTATCAAATACAATGCAGATTCTAGAACCACCAGCTGTTTCTGCTCCTGTTGCCCTCCATAAGCAAAACACACCACTTCTTCTTTGCAGTCATCACACGGGGATCCTCACTGTCTGCTCACTAGGGTACAGAAGACAAAGCTCCTAGCACTGCCAAAAGGGCAGGGGAAAGAGAGTGCTGGGGATGTGGTGTGGTGGGCCTGGTGCGGGGACTGATGCCTCTCTCCCTTCACACCAGAAGAAGAATGACTTGAGGGGGCAAGCTAGTCAGAACTGGGTCAGATATTCTAGCAGAAAGAACGGCTTGTTCTCTGCTCCAGCTGTTATCTGAGCTACACAGCTGGGGGTGGGGGGATGGGGTGGGGGGGTGGAGAACTCCAACCTGCTCCTTGGGCCCAGAGCTCAAGGATTCTCCAAGCTGCATTTGATGGCCTCTGGCAGCTGGAAGGAGTAGGGGAGTGTGGGGGGAAAGAACAGAATGGGGGAGGGGGAGGGAGAGGCACCCTCATTTCTACTGGTGCAACCAATTACCCAGTGGGTCAGAGCTACCTGCCTCACAGCTGACAACCCGTGAACATTCATTCTCCGCCAGATGTTCACGGGTGAGAAGCTGAATTATTTAAGAGAAGCCCCAAGCAGCCATAGGGAGCTCCGATGAAGTGGGGAGGAGGTCATGGGGATGATGAGATTGCTCCACTAAAATCTGAAAGTCCAACTGTGGGGTCATCCCCAGCTCAACATCTGCCAGCCTAGAGATAAACCGGGATTCCTCCCAAATCTCTGAAGACAAAATGTAGTTGGGGGGGGAAGGGGGGCTTTCCTTTGCATGGCTGGCACTTTCCTTTCCCAGGAAGCTGGGGTTTTAAGCTCCTGTACCATTCCAAAGTTCTGCTTCCAAACAATCCCAGCATGCTTGGTGATAAATCTTAGGCCTTCAGAAAGCTGGCTTTACTCCGTGCCAATCATTGAGTCAGCCATAAATGCTGTAGGAAGAGGCCTATTGATTGCTTCCCAGATAGCCAATGCTACAGTTTCAGAATCTGGGTTCTTGAAGGGGGAAAAAAAAAAAAAGCAAAGCAAGGAGTTGTTACATGAATTTCATAATTTAGAGATAAATAATGAACACCAAACTTGGAGGGAAATACCCTAGTGTTCATTTTATTTAATATTCTCCATTGGTGGAAATAAATTAAAAATGAACAAGGCTTGTTTATGCTTGCATCACATTGCCCTCTACTTTTGAATAGCAACCGCATATTAATTTGCCAGATCCCATAAATTATAATTAGCCCGGAGGATTAACAACATAAATCCTTGAATTTAAAACCAACCTGCCTGGCTCTCTCTTCCCTATGCCCTAAAGTAAAAAAGGGCCATAAAACCTATCACTGCTACTTGATCCATTAAACTCCGGAGACATTCTTATTTCAGCTCAGCTAGTGGAGACGGTCTTTGTCAAATCCTTTTTAAAGTTACAGTAGCTTGATGGGAGCTGGCGATAGGGAGATGAGGCTCTGGGTCAACAGCCAGAGGAGTACACAATGCCAGGAAGGGGACTAAGGAGAGGGT
>OU015753.1:12759537-12770188 GCA_907169655.1 Acomys percivali
TGTGTGTGTGTGTGTGTGTGTGTGTGTGTGTGTGTGTGTGTGTGTGTCAAATGCACCTCCTCATTTTGTATGCCAAGCATTTTATTAACTAAGCCATGTTCCCAGCCTCCCCATGCCACTGCACTCCTTCTTGAAAACAAAATCATAAAACACTACTGAAGTATTTCAACCTTTTACAAAGAAGTATCTAGCAAGTAGATATAGAAGATACAGAAGCAGAAGCTAAATATATTTTTCTATCCCCATCCCTGCTTTTTAAGTGAAAGAAAATAGAGAATGAGAGGGGAGGATAAACAGTTCCCTTCAGAAAGTTTCTATCGTTCCCTTTTTCTAGAAATTTCTGGAGAATTCTGTGGACTTTAGCTTAGTCCTGTCTGCACTGGTCTGCATGAAAAGACTCCCCCTGGATGGTAAGACATGAGCTCCCCGGTTCCAGGGACTCATGCTGCACTGACTTAAACTTGGTCACTCTCTTCAGCTGGGGTCTGGAGTTCATGTTTCTAAAAGAATCTCTTGCAAATGACCTTTGTCATAAAGCAATTGGGGGAAATTTACCAAATTTCCATTCCTGAAAGTCCCCTACCTGCCAAAGGAGTCTCTAAGCCTTGGGAGAGACACCAGGAGACTGATTAAGACACATGAATAAACAGAATCTTGTTCTTTTCACAGCATTGGGCTGCCACTCACGTCAACAAACTGGGTTTGATTTAACACACACACAAACACACACACACTACACACTCACACACATGCATACATATACACACACACTACACACACATACACACATCTACACACTCACACACATACACTTGCATACTTATACACACACACACACAAACACACTCACACACCTTTCTAAAACATCTTCAAAGTCTCTCTTCATAAAGAGCTGATTGAAAAAAGGCCAACTTTCAGCAACTGTGCTTCTTTCTTCTTCCCAGAACAAGGCTGACAGTAACAGGCGGAGCTCCTGAGTGCCACTTAGGAATATGTCACTCAGGGGCTTCACCAAACTATCACCCTGGGTGCCCCTCTCTCTTCTTCCCTCTATTCCTGATCCACCTTCCCACATGTGCTAAGTGTATAGAAGACATAATTTCCAGACCCCCCATGGACAAAAGCCTGTCAGGCCTAAGATGCAGACAGTACCACATCTTGCTGGTGGCCAACTCATCAATAAATTTCACTGCCCTCCACTCACATGGTCTTTCTCCATGGGGGACTGGAAAATGCAGAGTGTTCCAAAGGGAATGGGGACTATTTCTGCAAGCTTAGCCCTGGTCCCTGAGTTATTTTAATTGCAGCCGAGTGGTGCCAAGGTGCTGAAGCACCCGCTTAGGGCTCAGTGCTTAGCTTGGAGGTACTGAATTAAAGTGTCAGAACATGCAGGAAAAAATTGCAACACCGCTCGTCAACAGAGTTTGTTAGGAGACACGAGTAAGGCTGGTGACTTGTGTAGAAAAAGAGCCGCCTTCACAGAGCCATCAAAGCACAGCCTGGAACTAATGGGGTATTCAGAGGTCTTATTCTATTTCAACGGTCAAAGCCAACACAAGCCTGTAAGATTTGGGCCCGTTTGCTGTTTATTACTGTGGTAATAAAGGCCACTTAAAGATACAAGCCCATCTTGTATTGGCTCAGACCCAAGGGTGCCTTTGTAAATCGAATTGTCCAGGTCTCGTGTCTCAGGTTATTTGAAACAACCTTTTTTTTTTTTTTTTTTTTTTTTTTTTTTAATTTAGAAAAGATAAAAGGGAGAAATTTTAATTTTAAGACTCCCGTGAAAGGATGATATAGCACTCTTGATTTTATTTCTCTCCGACTTGTTTCCAGTTTTAGCATCTGCCCAGAGATAGCCAGATTTACAGGCCTTCTGGGCTAGGCCACAGCTCCCAATTTCCCCATCAAATATGAATCAAGGTGTTTCTGGGAAGGTATGTTGTAAATGTGACTCAAGTCCACAGTTGCTGGCCTTTCAGTAAGAGCCATCATCCTTGACGATCTCAGTAGGCCTGAATCAAAAGGAGAGGCCCCATCCACAGGCAGTAGCTTCAGCCCAAAGCATGATGGGAGTTCTGGCTTTTCTGCAGAGCAACAATATCTGACCTGCCTAGGCACCCTCACACGCAGAAGTGAACCTGCTGCAATTAGTATCCTAACAGGCATCTGGGTCCCTCTGGCTCTGTTCCTCTGATTGATGCTGGCTGGCCTGTAGCCCACGTACAATCTCTCCTCTCATCCTTCAGTCACCTTTCTTTTAGTCGAAGATCTCAAATTGGAAGATTTGGAACTGCAAATGGCTCACATCCTTGTTGGCCCATGCCCATGTATTTATGAAATACATTAAAAATAAAAATACAATGAATTAGTTGCTCATATTGAAAACCATGAAAATCACACATATGAACACACATGCGCGCGCGCGCACACACACACACACACACACACACACATACACACCTGCATTTCTATTTCTTAGAAACAGAAAAAAAAAAATCAGAAGACTTAGATAGTCCTAGGTCGGTGTCCCCACTTTGCAACAATCAGCTAGAATGACAAATGTCTTCCCCTTTGACAGATCCCAGGCTCTGTGCTTTACCCCAGTCTCCAGCACTTCCTAGTGTCTCCCAGTAAAGAGGCTAATTGTCATCTACTGGTATATATACTGTTTCTCTTACTACAGAAAAAAATTCTTTATCAGAGGTACATCGTTCACAAGATAGCTGGTGAGGGTTTTGTGTTTCGTGGAAAAGATGGAAGATGCATGTTTCTTCCCAGAAACAAAGTCTATTTCTCTACATAAAGTTTTTAGACAGGATATGTCTGGGTTAGCCTTATCTACTCCCTCATGTTTCAGACTTCACTGATGGGCAAGTATTGTTGGCAGATGCTTCTTAAATCTTGCACAATATAGGGACAAATCACCGTGAAGCGATTTTCTTTTCTCTTTACCAGAAGAAAGCCTGAACCGACCGTAGGGAGAATTTGTCCACTACCCCGGAGCATTATGCTAACTCCTTTTGGAGAAACTGACTGAGATGTAACTGGGGGATCGAGGGCAGTGACCCCAAGGATCCCAAAGCCCCTCTTACCAGGCAACCCTCAAACGTATTCTTCTGCCCCTGGGTAGGTAATGAGGTTCCTCAGTTAAGAAGCAAAGATGTGGTCGGGGAGAAAACACTTCACACCGCGAGAGCAAGGCTTTGGGTTCAGTCAAAATTCTCTATTTGGGGGAGAATTTTTCCTTCTTTGAAAGAAGAAGGATCCCTAGATGTGCCTCCATTTAGACCAGTCAAGGTTTAAGCCTTCAGGGAGTGCATAAATCTCTTTGGAAGGTGAAATCCAGGAATCTGATTTTTTTTTTTTTCTCTCAAGCTCTCAGGTGATTCTGATGGGCAGCCAGAATTAGAGTTTGCTGAAGTAGAAAGTGTCTCTAGATTTTTTTTCTCAGATTCAAAAAAAAAAAAAAAAAAAAAAAAAAAAAGTACCTAACATCAGATTCTGTAGGCATCTCTCTAGACAGTGAACAGGCAATGTTCCAAACATATTAATGCTTTCGGGCTGCTAGGATATGATTTTTAAAGGACTTGAAGCATCACCACGTTGCCTCAGTCACCTGCCAGGACCTGACTTGTCATTTCACTTGTAATTTCTGTGGCGTGGTGGTTTGGAAACCTCCCTGAAGTCCAGGTCCGAAGCCATGATGCAGCGGTGAGAATCAATGGGCCCAAATGTGACCTTAGAATGAAGGGCCTGAAACTCCCCTGCATCTCTCAATCCGACCTTCTACACTCAGGCCCGGTGCCCGACGCTTAAAGGCTGGGATCCTGGAGACATGGCCATCTGTCCTAAATGCAAGACAAAATGGACCCTTGATTCCCCCCCACACACACCACCAAAGAGCCTTCAGAAACAGAATCAAACTGCAGTGTGTACCCCTTCAGCACATACCTAACCCCCTTCGGGATGCAGTTTTGAATGTCATCCTTCTGGAAATCTCAGGGAGCTCCTTCTGATGCTCGGGGAAGGGGAGAGAGTTATGGTTTTTTTTTTCTCTCTAATGCAAACAAAAGAAATTAGGAAGTATTTGGAGCATATGATAGCTCCGTGGTGCCCAGCCAGAGTGGGGGGGGGGGAGAGGATTTCGCTTTTGTAATGTGTGACTATTAGATCACAATGTTGGTTGCAATAAATTATCACTTTTGGTTCCTGCTAATTGCTAGAATCTTCTGCCATGGGCTATAATAATGTGAGCCAAAAAAAAAATTTTTTTTTGGACCCTAATACAAATATGCATCCTGCTGGACTGTGAATGGCACTTTGGAATTTGAATAAATGCCTAAGGAAACAGCTGGGGATAGGGCCTGAGAAGCAAATACGTCATTATGCAATTATTGAGAAAAGCAGGGGCTTTGGGGAAGAGAATTCTGACCTTCTCTGCATCCAGTGACCCAGTGTAGCCTACCACTAGTGCAAGACCTCACCAGGGAGGTGAAAATTCACTCATGTTTTCATAATCCACCCTGACCCTTTCAGTGAAGGCCTTTCTTCCACAGCACACAAAGCACAGACCCCACAAAGGGCGGCCAGCAGCAGCTATTCTGTGCCTCCCTCTGGCTCCCTTCCCACCTCCATCCACATCTTTTGTCGTCCCTGGATTGTGGAGACATCAGTTAAATCATCTAGGCAGAGATCTCGGCTTCCGGGAACCAGAGATGGCTCAGCGGTGAGGAGGGCTTGCTGCTCTTAGAGGATGGGAATTTGAAGTAACCCAGCAGCTCACAGCCACTTGTAACTCCAGCTCCAAGAGATATGACATCCTTTTCTGGCCTCTGGGGTGCCCATAAACTTGTATGTGCATGTATACATGTGTGTGCATATATACATAATAATAATGACGCCGGTGATTATAACGATAATTAATAAAAAATAATATAGTCTTTTGTGGAAATAGACCAGAACACACACACACACACACACACACACATACACACACACACACACACACACATACACACACACACACACACACACACACACATACTTCTCTATAGCCAATGAAAGCACAAAGTGGAGCTGTGACCCTTTGATACAGTTCCTCATGTCACAGTGACTCCCCAACCATAGAACTATTTTGCTGTTACTTCATAACTGTAATTTTGGTGCTGTGATGAATCATAACATAAATATCTGATATATGACTCCCCTGGGGTCACGACCCACAGGTTGAGAACCCTTGTCCTATGTGCTGCCTAAGTAGGAACAGGAGGAGAGAAGTGTTGCCAACAGAGCAGACCTGAGGGAGCCTCGCCTCCCACTCCACTCTAACTTCTCTTCTAGATCACTGCCATGACCTCATTTTGAAGGGTTTTCCTGCATTTCCCATCCCCAACACCATTTTTACCATTTTTCTACAGAAATCTAGTGGAAACATGACTTGGGCTCTTCCCCCTGCCCCGCCCATCTCTTCCAGCCTCTCCCAAGGAAGAAAAACTACAAGAGGAAGAAAACCCCATTGGAGGCTTACAAGGGAAGATACACGGGAGACAGAGCTAGAGGCCTTGTGGAAGCAGGTTGCCTTGAGTAGAGTTAACGTCAGAGATCCCTCTGCAATACAAGAGGCAGACATAGCATGGGCAAGAATGAAAGGACCAGAATTAGCCTTGCTATGGGTATCAAAAGTCAGCGGAAAGGGAATCTAGAGTGAACCAGAACAATGTGGCCCCTCCCCAAACGTAAAGAATACAGAGGCCAACACTGCTAGTGGATGCTGATGACCTACCTACCTTCTGAGCAAATGCAGTAGGGAACCGTCTAGTCGATGGGTACCAGCTCTTTTAACGAAGGAAATAGTACTGTTCTCCTTTCATTGTCTTACTGTCTATTTACGATTTCCTTAAATGTCCCAGGGATCAAACTCATGTCATCGGGCTTTTCAGCAAGCATCTTCTTTACCCATGGAGTCAGTTCATTAGCCCTAACTTTTAAAGAAATAATTTCAGATGGATTTTCAAAAGAGGTAATGGAATGAAGGTATGCTACTGCTTGTTTGTTTTTTTGTTTTTGTTTTTGTTTTTTGGTTGTTGTTGTTCTTTAAAATACAGGAAATTTGGATCACCTCACAGGTTAAAACAATAACAAAAATATTAACCCATTGTGACAGCCTGGAAGCAAATCTACCAGGCACTCATTTACAAAGGAGAAAGTGTGTTTCAATGTTCACAATACTGAAGAGTAAACGACTTTACTCAGCACTGCGACAAAATACCGGAAGAAGCAACCTAAGAGAGCAAAGGTTTGTTTGGGCTCCCAGGTCAGAGGAAATGGTGCATCCTGGCAGGGAAGGCATGGCAGCTGGAAGAGGCTGGTCCATGGTTGGCAGAGCTTGCAGTGGCTTCATACTTCAGTACTTCAGTGACTAAACCAGAAGTTGGGCTGGGTTACAGCTCTTAAGGTCTGCTCTTAATAACTCGCCACTCCAAACCACTGTTCCTGCCTCAAATGTCTGGCAACAACCCAAAATGGTGCTACTAGCTGTGCACTAGGTGTTAACATATGTAAACGGGTAGAGTATATTTTAGATACAAACCATAACAAGGAATGAGGAGATAAGAAGTATACATAACTTATCTGTGTAAGTTATATAGCAATTTCTTAATGATCCCTTCAGCATTCATTCACTCATTCATTCATTCATTCACTCTACAGTCTTTGCTGGCTTTAACTCTGTATAACAAAATACTGGCATGCTCTGGGCGTCCTGCCCTTTGTCTCCAGGAAGAAAGGAATGAGGCAAGTGGCCAGGAAGCTCTGGTGAGACTCACTTTTGGCTGAGTCACCCAGTTTCCTCTTTACCCTTTCTGCTTCAAACAGATCACCCTGGGGGTGAGGAGAACAGCTGGAGAGAAACTATCAACGGTCTGAGAAAGAGAAACAGGATTAATTAATATCTGTTTATCCTTTTGATGTTCACCGGGGAGTTACCAAGCACCCACCCTTGGCTTCTGCTGGGAAGTCTGTGGTAGAACTAATGTTTTCATGTTAGTTATGGGTATCTGTCTTTGAGCAAGTAGGTGCCTGGGGGCTGGAGAGCCAAGAGCTCAGAAAACAAGCCGGGTCCCTGCTGTGTGGGGGTGGGGGTGGGGGTGATGGCTGAACCACTGTGATTGTAACATGACTCTTCCATTAAAAGAAACAGCCATCCAGTGCAGTGTACGAACAATTTTTATGCAAATAAAATTTTCATTTAAATGAAACAGAAAAAAAATATTGGGTCAGAAGAAGCCACTGAACACGTCTTTTTGATCTCATAATTGAAGGTATTTGGTTTTGTTTTTAATGAGAAAATACAAAGCAAAGCACAGGCAGAGCCTCATCCTTAAAGCAAAACTATTATCAACACAGTTTTTTTACTCTCATATCTATGATTACCACAGTGCACGCGCACGCACACACACACACACACATACACACACACATATTTGCAACTACATAATTTTTGTCCAGATGTCTTTCTTTAGAAATGATACTCTTTTCATTAATGCAGAATGGTTATATCACAGTAATTAACTAATTCTTTATCCTTTTTATAGCTGATATTTGGCTAAGTAAAAAGCAAAAGATGGTGTTCTGCTTTATGGATTTTGGAGTTCTGTGATCAGGGCTGAGAAGAGAGCTCAGTCTGTAAAGTGCCTACAGTGCAAGCATGAGGAGCTGGCTTCGGTCTCTAGAAGCACATAAGAATGTCAAGGATGATGGTGCCCCAGCAATCCTGACACTAATGCCGGGACGCTAGAGACACAAGGGTGTGTGGGGCTCACTGGCCAACCAGCCAGCCCACTCAGTGATCTCCAGGATAGTAGTGAGAGACCTTGTTTCAAAAACAAAAACAAAAACCAAGGATGGCACCTGAGGAACAAGGACAAGGGTTAACCTCTGGCCCTTCTCATGTTCCACCGGAAGTCACATGATCAATGGTAAGAACGGGGAGCTGTGCTGGATTGAAACACAGACTTTATTCTTGAGAGGGAGGTAGAGAAACCCCTTTAAGTGAGCATCTAAAGTGCCCCATGCTGTGGTGACTGCTGAAGATTGTGTCGTAGGAAATAACAGTATCAGGTGTAGAGAGAGCTCTCAAGCACCCTCATCTCTCTGTCCAGTCCTGGGCCGATCCCGTCCCATAAGCTGTCTCTGTCCCCATCACCCACCAAGCATATCTTCTACTAGACAAAGAGCATCATAGGATTCAATTCGATCTGGCTGAAGAACAGATACCTAATGCAGTAAGAAACCACCAGCCCCTTCCCTGGAGGGCCCTGAGACACACAACCAGTTTCAGGGGAGTGAGAGCTAGGCTGCTGGGAGATGCAGAGGGTTTGTCTGCTGCAGAGACTGTAACAAATGGAGCGTGGAGTCCCAGTCAGAAGACGTACTAATCTTTTGAGGTCAAATATACCCTGATACAGCTTACGGCTTTGTTACCGTAGTGGTGAGAGAAGGAACACAGGCCAAACTGGCTGCCATTTTGCTGCTAATTTCAAGAAAGCCAGCACACTGGATTGCTGGCTCCCAAAGGCTTCCCTCCCTGTGCCTATTTAGATTTTAATATCGTTAAAGCCTTAATAATGTGAGCACTAAACATGTATGTAATGAATCCTATCAGTCACAAAGAGCTCCCTACACCCAAGGAAACCAAGGAAGGAAATCCCTTTCTTGCACACCCCCCACAACATTTCGGCAACCTGAAAAAGAAGCCGATTTGAATTACCCATTTCCTTAAGGAAAAAAATGGCTGTTCAGCATGTGGAGAAGTCCACTTTGAAAAGCAGACTTTGATCTAACCAACACTTTAGGTGGAACTGCTCTACGGAACAAGTAAGATCATTCATTCTTAGGTGGACGTTGCTGAATCACTAAGCGGTGCTTTAAAAATGCTCCCTTGCAAAGGACAAAGTTTCCCACCTATGTCAACTCCTGTTCTAGAAGCCAAGATCCTAGATTCCCAACAGTTCCTGCCATCTTCATTAAGGAAGATAGGCCTATTGTGGGAAGTGGTTCCCGAGCTCTTGACTGGCAGCAGTCAAGCTCATCTGTGCCCATGGAGCCTATAGAAGGGATTCAAGCTGGACCGTGATTCCAGAAGGTGGCCAGTGCTGAGGTCAGAGAGTATGTACAACTGGGTGTGTGTCGGACAGCAGGAGACGAGGCGGCATCAGCAGCGTTGGCTGAGAAGGTTTTATCGTGGTTTTGTTACAGAGGAAGGAAAGTAAAGTCTGAGGAAAGCATATTACAGAAGTGATAAGCAGACATTTGGCACAAGCAGATGAGACCCTGGGGGGATCTCCTTGTCTATGCTCAAGAGAAAACCCCAGCCCTTCCAGGACCTTCAATGCAAGCAGAGGCTAGGACTCCTCAGTCCCGAGAGCCACTGAGGCACACACCAGGAACTTTGGAATTTGGCAGTTGCCTGTTCCACCCGACTCTTGCCTCATTATGCCCTGCCTCTGTTTACAGCCACATCCCACAGAAAAGTCTCCTTCACACAGCCTCTAGTGTGGACATCCGAGCAGTTGAGAACACTTCTCATTCCAGGACATGGTTTTTAATTTATTTTTCTCTTTCCCTGACTAAATGAAAATGCATCCCCTGCCCCATCACCCAATAAAGGAAAACCAGGGGTTCTGTCTGTCTGTTCCTTGCTGAATACCAGCAGGGATTAGATATGATCTGGAATAAACAGATATTGATGAGTGAAGGGTAGGTGGGTGGACGGATGGATGGACAGATGGAGAGATGGATGGATGGAGGGATGGATAGACAGATGGTGAGCTAGATGACCACATACTGTGGTCTATGCCTCTAGAGACCTGTGTACTATGTTTCAGCACACAGAGAAAGGAGGAGGAGAAAGGGAAAGAGAGACAGAGACAGAGACAGAGAGACAGAGAGAAACTTAGACAGAGAGAGAAAGAGGAGAGTGTAAGGACAACCTCTCAGGAGGCTCCACTCATACCCTGACCCTGGCCCACTCAGACCCACCAAGTTAAGAAATAGCTCTTTATGAGCCTTCCAGTAACATTAATTGTTGGTCATAAAACTTCAAAGCAACAGATATTTATAGCTTGATTAGAGCCCTTTTTTCCACAGACCCTCACCACAGCACTTTCCAGCTCAGTTCCCATGAGTGTACTGAAAACAGCCTCCTGCCCACTTCCTGTCAAAGCCAGTTCCTTAACCGCCTGGGTCCCGAGGCTGGTTGCCCCCTCCCTTTTGTTCCAGCGTGCAGTCTTTCGGTTTCTCTTGGGTTTTCTCGGTTGGTTTTTTTTTTCTTTCTTTCTTTCTTTTCTGTCTTTCTCCATTCCTTTTCTCAGACACCCAAGTCCCCACTTAACCGCCCCCAGAGCCAGCATGTCAACAGGGGCCAGAGAGAGCATGATGGTGCCCTTCTCAAAACATCCTTCCAAGGGAAAACAAGCAAATTCTGTGAAGTTTCACAGGGCCCTTTGAGACTAAAATGCTAATGTGTTCACTGAGTGTGGAAGCTTGAGAGACTGGGAAAGTATTGAGCTAGTCCACCAATTCAAAGAACCCAACCAGCGGAGTCTCTCTCTCTCTCTCTCTCTCTCTCTCTCTCTCTCTCTCTCTCTCT
>OU015753.1:12770198-12795148 GCA_907169655.1 Acomys percivali
CTCTCTCTCTCTCTCTCTCTCTCTCTCTCTCTCTCTCTCTCTCTCTCCCTCTCTCTCTCCCTCTCTGTGTATGTCTGTGTGTGAGTTTGGTAGAGGCCAGAGGGCAACTTCAAATGTTATTCTTTAGGCACTCAGACATTCATGCTGTCTAGGGGTTTAATTTGTTGCGGGTCGGGGTTTGGACTCTGTTTTGAAGCTGGGTCTCTCTCTCTGAGTCCCAGGGCTCTTCAGTTCTGCTAGGCTGGCCGTCCAGTAGGATGGCCAATAAGTTCCAGGGCTCCATCTGCCTCTACCTCCTCAACACTGGGATGGTGAGCACCTGACACCACCCCTCTTGGCTTTTTTTTTTTTAACATGGGCCCTGGGGAGCAAACTCAGGCCTTCATGTTTACAAGACCAACACTTTATAGATAGGGTGATCTTCTCATCATGAAAAATTATCACCTTTTAAAAACATGAATTAAAAATAAAACTCTATGAAAGGCCAGGTGGGGAGGTTAGAAGCTGAAGAAGCTCAGAAGTTAAGAACTTCTTGCCTCTTCTTCTTGCAGAGGCCTCAAGATCAGTTCCTAACAGCCACTCCAGGCACCTCAAAGCCATCTGTAACTCCAGCCCCAGGAGATCTGTTGTCTCTAGCCTCTGAGAATACCTCTGCATAAGTGTATCTATCCTTACCCATACACCTAATTAAAAATAAAATCCATCTTTTTAAAAAAAGGTTAATAGGTCTCTTATGCAGCTAGAATATGACAGCTATCTCCTGCCTTCACCTTCCAGACCATTTCCTGACAAACTGCAGTGTCACTTATGTTAGGTGGTACCTTGGCATCTCAGAAGCCATGTGCATTGACTTTTAGAAGGGTATGGGAGGGTCGGGCTAACTGGATTGATCCCTTGGCTGATAGAGGCTCAAGATTTGCTGAGTCCATCATACTCGCTCCTCACATGGAATGTTAGGACAGAAAGTAAAGTGAAAAACTACCCAGCAACAGGAAGACTACTTTGGAGCAGTGAAAGTCATCTATGTGCCCATTCAGCTTTAGAGAGAGGGGGTTAGGAAGTGCCATGGGCTTCCACTGATGTCATCTTTCATTGGGGGGAGGTATAGTCTCTTTAAATGCTGGGAGTACATCTGAGGGTAATCTCAGGAGCCCACAAGAGACACTGATTGTGGTGATTAATAAGTATTATGCGGTTCTAAACATGGGTCACATGTTTAAGAAGTGACATACCCACAGTTGGAGGACCCCCTCTAGAGATGTTATCATCTGAGAAAAATGGAAACCAAAGTGGTCTCCACAGGGCTGGCCTAGGAAACCCCTTTTACTGTCAAAAAGAAACCCCCAAAGACAACTTTGTATCCCTTGGTCTGATTTTGTCATATCTACAGAGGCTCAGAGGATGTTGGTGGCCTTGAGGTCAGCCTTCTCACCAGTCACAAATGGAGAGTGATGCCACTAATCAATGATGCTCGCTGTCAGACCACAACACCATGCTCGGTTCACCTTGTCTTTGTCTGATGTGTCAGGATAACAACTTAGCTACAGGTCTACTGTGTATGCTTTGTTACAGGAAACAGGCATGGATGGCCACACCTTGATTCTCTCTTCTCCTAGTAACATGCTATCCACAGGCTTTGGAAAGTAAGTTCAGGAGCCAACAGTAGGTTGAAGGAAGATAAAGTAATTCCATAAGAATTGTCTTCTTTCCACATCATCTGAGGAGGTCAGTGATACATTCTAGTGAAGGTCAAAGCAGACAGTTTCTGCATGTTTATAGATTAACAGGGAAGCAGAAGTGATGATGGATAAGTAGAAAAGACTTGCATTGAGGAGAGAAAGATTCTGCTGGGGCACAGTGTGCAGAACATTCTAGTTAATTCTAGAACATTCCTCTAGTCCAGAACAGTCTTTAACACCCTACTCTTTTTTTTATATATATATAAGTTTTTTGAGAACTGGGTTTCCTGTAACCTAGGCTGGCTTTGAACTCAAAAGATGACTTTAAGCTGCAGGCATGGTGAGCATCCTCTACCAACTGAGCCATCTTTTCAGCTGTCTCACCCTCCTTTCTTCATACTTCACATACTTCTAGAGAAGAACAGAAGAAGTCTGTGGGACTAGTTAGTTGGTTGGTTGGTTGGTTAGTTAATCAGTCACAGGGTCTTCCTACGTAGCTCAAGATGACCTGTAAAGTTTTTATTTTTTAGGCCAGAATTCATGCTCCTCTTACCTTCACCGCCATCATGCTGTATTTCAAGCTGAGTTTCCGCCATACCTGCTTCCAAGCCTTTCTTGAAGACTCACATGATGGCATTGGAATTAACAGGATTTGCACTGGAGTGTTCTGGAAAGCTTGTGAATTCAACCCTTACCACCTATCTCCTCGTCTCTAAGTAGTAATCATCCCTAGGGCCTCACAGAGGTCCCAGCTATCAGTCAGGACACTAGATCTGTGGCCAGGTGCCCAGCCTCAAGGCTTCTCTCCTTGACGCTTCTCCTGTCATATCCACTCCCAACCCTGAGCTACCACAGCTCTGAAGGGTCTGTGTAGGGCACAAGACTGTTGATAGTAAAGTATGTTTAAATTCTACTCCCATCACCCTAGAGTGGGGTCCTTTCTGCAGAGGAGAGGGGCATTCATCTGTTGACAATGACAACCTATCTTCTGCCACAAGTGTCTGTAAGTTGGTTCTCCTACAACAGGTGAAATAAGAGAGGTTGTTCTCCATATCTCCAGAGCCTGCCACATCATCATCATCACCATACTAATTTATAATAAGAAACTAAAACTCACAGGTTTGCAATCTGCTTTTGAAATTCTTCAAGTTTCAAATGTGGGAAAGCGGTGAGGGCACTGATGGTTTTTTGAACTTCTACTCGGTGATAGGAATTTTCATGTTCACACTCAAAAGTGACAATGTGATTGATCACTTTAAAAAAAAATCTTGAAAATAGATAAAACATGAAATGTGAGTTTGGTTTCTTTCTTACTGACCATATTTCTGCTGCCACTTCTGAATTCCTTTTGACTGTGGTGGAACTGTGGTTAATACATAACGCATTTGTGAACTATAACACATTGTTCCAAGTAGTGATTATTATAATCGTGACTTAATTTTGAAATTAAAAATGGGAAAGTTGGTTCTAGGGATGGGGCTTCAACTCAGTGGTAGACCCCAGTTGCGTAATATGTGTGTGGTCCTGGGTTCCATTCCTGATCACTCCAGAAACAAGGAAAGAAATGTTCTTCGCTTGGATTACTTTTACCTACTAGTCTTTGCATAGAGGCAACTTGTTGAAAAAAACTGCTTTTCCAGTGGAATTTTCATGACGGTAAGTTGGTTTTCCATGTGATGAGGCAGCAGAGAGGGGAAAAACACAAGACCCAAGGCTGTGCTTACATCTGCCCAGTGAACTGTAAGATGGAGATGCTTTTTCTCATAGCTAAGCATGGCAGAGACCCCAAGGGGCCCTCCCAAGCCAGCAAAGAGCATCATCTGTGTACTAAACACTGAGGTCTGGTCCAGCTACACATCACAGTTTGGGTGGTCAGCATCCTAATAGTCCAGAGAATAGTTTCATAGTTCTGGCCACTGGGATCCAAGAGCCCTTTAAAGTGTGACATTCAAAGAAAGATACAACAGTCACCGAGCTGCCAAAAGCAACAATAAAGAAAGATGGCATGGCTGTGTGTGTGCCCCAGCTTTGGCATGCGGATGGATCAACAGCAGCAGCTTCTGCTGTATGAGAGAGGGGCAATCTCGTGTAGCCCAGGCTGGGATTGAACTTCCTGTGCAGGTGAGGGTGACCCTGGATTTCTGATCCTCCTGTTTCCACTTACTGTTGCAGGTGTGCAGAGCTGGGAGTCAAATCTAGAGCATCATACATACTAAGCAAACATTCTACCAACTCACTGACCTACAACACCAGCCCCATTTCCACCAGCCCATCTTTATACCACTAAAATCTCTTCCCCCCCCTTACCCTTCCTTCCTTCATTCTCTTTTTCCTTTCCTTTCCTTTCCTCCTTTTCTTTTTCATACTAGTGGTTGAATCCAGAAACACATTAGGCAGGGGCTCAGCCACTGAGCTATAACCCCAGCCCTAACTTCTCTAATCTTTGTACAAAATGTGACCAACTCTAACTCTGTGAAGTTCTTCTGAGCATCAAAAAAGGTAGAACAGTACTTATAAACTGCTTGATGCAAGATGGCACCCTTATTAACTTTAGGGTTTATTGATTCATTTGTTTTATAGTGCTGAGAATTGAACTCAGAACCTGGCTCATCTTAGATAAACACTCTACCATTAACTATACCCAAATCCTTTTTAACTAATTACTTTTTAAATATTGAGATAGGGTCCCAGTAAGCTGCCCAGGTTGACCTTGAACTCTAATTCTCCTACCTCAGCCTCCTGACTTGCTGGGATGATTGGTATACAGCATGTGTCCTTTCATTGTTTATCCGGGGTAGCTGTATTATTCGGTTTTGGCATTGATCGTGACATACTACTTGTATTTTTCTTTTTTCCCTTCTCTGTTCGGCACCCCACAAAGTCAGTGTCCTTCCTAAGCCCTTCACTGGGAATAATACACCCATCTGCAGACAGACGAGTCTTTCTTTATCATGGCTTTCTGCATGCCAAGTGCACCCTAGAGCTGCAGCCACGCTCTTATTTGGGCTCCCGAACCTGCTCCTTCCTGTTTCTCTGTGGCATCTCAAACCCTCTCCACCAGAGTGTAAATCAAGAAGTTTGCAATGATCTGGCTCTGCCGGCGGCGCCTTAAACCCCAGGCTAGTGGTTAACCAAGCAGCCCCCACAGAAACTGCAAGGGTGGGCTCCCCAACGGGGAGGCAGAAATTCTTTCTATGAAAAATGCAAAGCACGACCTCATAAAAGAAACCCACCGCAGGAAGATGGAGACATGTCAGCTTGCATTAAAACAAAACAGGACGATGAACATTGCGACCATCTGGCAAAAGACCCTCCCTAGGAAAACATAAAAGTTGCCAAGGAGTTAGACAAGGCCTTAGTGAGAATTACTGAACTCCACATGGCTCCCTTTGCACTTGAGTGAAAACTTTGAGTAAATTTGGGGCCGGGTGTTAGGGACGGGCTGATTATAGCAGCATATTCCCCCCGTGCCATGCAATTGTCTCTGTTTGGCTTTGAACTTAATTGCCTCATCATGCATTAGAGTTTGTAACGCATTTGGAAGGAGGTTGGAGTCATAATCACACATAAGCAGATGAATAAAACAATGCGGTATAAGGTTTTACGGCGAGAGAGGCTGGGTCCTACTGCAGATGCCTCTAAAATCTCAGCTACTGGCAACAAAGGCCCCTTCCCCGCATCCAGTAAGAAGACTCAACGGGGAAACTCAGGTGACCATGATCAACACAGGAACTCAGGAAGACAAGACTCACAAAGAGAGTGCGGTCCTGAATTCCGGGGCCACAAAAAGGCGGCAGAGTAGACCTCACACTGGCTCTCTTTCCTTCTTTTCTCCTGGAAGCAAAATATGTTACTGTTACCCTGGTTATACTGGTGTAGCGGTGCCTCCTGTCAAGCGAAGTTAGAAGGTGTCTCTACCCTGTGTCCTCAAGTAGGAATACTACAGTGTTTGATGGTAGCCACAGTGACCAGGCAGACCCAATTACAGATGGTCCAATATGTTTGGGCTCTTTAACTCACTGTATCATCTAAGCTCATAACCAAGGTGAAAACAGCCAAATGGATATGCCCAGAATTCCAGCATTGTGTCTTAATCAAAAGTGACAGAGGAGGGCTTGGGTGGGGCAGGGGCCACTGACAGCTTTCCCATCCAGAGTTCAGAATTAAAGAGGTATCTTCTTGTCGCCTTGAACTCCCCAAATGTGACCTTCCTGAACTTGGCTTGCATTTGTGCTGCCGTCATTTATGTGTGTGCTGCTGAACAAACACTTCACAACTTCCTATAGAGCGAACTGCCCACCTGAAATTTCCCGTGCCTGGGCTAAATGTGGCAAGATCCAAAGACTCTGCTAACTGGCCAGCGTTCACTCAGCAGCTATCTGTGAATCCTATGAAGATGGGCCAGGGGCCAGACACATGACTTCTGTGGGATATTTTCAACCCTTCCATAGGTTTAGAAAATAGCCCTCGAAGTCTTCACTGCGGAGCGCCTGCATGTCCCAGCCCTGGGCCCGGGTCTCCCCCTTCCCCGTTGAGCTCTCATATCAAATCTATGCCTTGGTACTGTCTGTATTTGACAGCAGCGGACACCCCTTGTCAGCAGCAGCAGCCGCACACGGGGCTGAAGCAAACAGACTTTCCCGTTGCTTTCGATTGTGCTCAGTATTTTTTCAGATGCCTGTCAGGGAAGCGGATGTGTCCTAAGCTCCCCAGTGTTTAACCCACCAGCCAAAGCTGAGTCAAGAGGTTCGGAGGCCTGAGGCTACAGTTGACAGTGCTACCACTCCACCTGGCCCGAGTGGCTTCGCTTCAACAAACTGATTGTGACATAAACCACACTCTTGTGCTTATGGAACTTCTCACGAGTGGTCTCCGGGCACACGGCTTTGAATCTTGTATCGACTATCCCCCTTTGCTGTTCAGCCAAATCTTGAGGGTTTTTTTTTTTTTTTTTTTTTTGGCTAGGGTTTCATTCTGACTGAAGTTGCCAATCAGAATGAAACTGGGATAGAGAAAGGGGTCCTAACCCACAGGAGTGGGAGGCAGCAATCTGCTTTGTCACTCAAGCAAGGCAAAGTGTCTGCCTTAGACTGGAGGCAGACAGACTACATGAGACCCTACTCAGAAAGGCAGCTCCTGTGTCTCACACAGCCTACGTTATGATGTCCCAGCTACCTGTTAATTCTTGTCTGTCTGTCTGTCTGTCTGTCTGTCTGTCTTTTTTCTTTCCTTCCTTTCTTTTTTCTTCCTTTCTTTTTCTTGTTTTCCTCATTGTCATTCCCTGCTCATTTCTTCCCTTCCTCTTTTTCTTTCCCTTTTTAAGCAAAGGTCTCAAATAACCTAGCCTGGTTTTGAACTTTCTATGAAGCCAAGGATGGCCTTGAACTTCCGATCTTCCTGCTTCTACCTCCCAAGTGCCAGGATTAAAGGCATGTGCATTCTTGCCTAGCTCGCCCAGTGCTGGGGCTGAGCGCAGGGCTTTGTGCATGCTAGGCAAGTACTCTACCAACTAAGCCTTTCGCAGTGCCTGGCCTTGGGGTTCTGAGCTGTTCCACCAATTGATATGGGTCCTGTTCACATGGGCTGTAGTACAAGCCTGTACCAATGAGGAAACTAAGGGGTAGAGTGATTACAACTTTTGTCCAGTCCCATATAGCAGATGACAGAGATGGGAACACAAGATCCACCTCACTATACCACACCACTGTGGAAATGACCACAGGAAGCAGGAATTCAATAATTACCTTAGAGAAAGTAGGATGTTTCTGCCCCGAACTCTACTGGGTCGCCTTACTCCCTGAGCAAGTGGGAACCATGACCCCTGGGGACTGTACCAAAAACTCCTGTGATAAAGTTGTTCTTCATTCTAGAAGAACTGAAAAAAAAACATGTGTGTGGGGGTGGGGGGAGGTGGGGAGTCTGTGGTATGTCTATGTATGTCTGAGTATGTCTATGTGTTTGTATCTGTGTGTTTGTATGTGTATGTTAATGTCTCTGTGTCTGTATGAGTTTCTCTGGGTGTATCCATATGTATGTTTATAAATATAACAATGCTTCTTAATACTGTAAATACCTATATAAGAAGCGCTCACTTGAAAAGTAATTATGGTTTTTCTTTGTTATGGTTGTTTGTTTTCTTTTTGTTTTGTTTTTGAGATAGGGTGTGATTATATAGCATAGGCTGGCCTACAACTAGGGCTTCTCCTACTTCAGCCTCCTTATTGCTGGTGTTCTAGGCATGTGTCATTCATTATGTCTGGCTCAAAATAAGTTATCTTAATTAAAAGAAATTCATGATGTCACCTTTTAGCAGATCTGTCCAATTCGCACAGTCCTCTTGCTTTTCAAATAAAAGCTATAATTGCGTAAGATTCTATTCCTTGACACAGAAAATCTGATCAAAGGTATACATGGGGACTCCATTCATCCTTCTGGAGTCTCTCCCCCAAGAATTTGAAATTGGGGGCCCATAATACTATTATACTGTTATAAGTGGTATGTCACAAATAATAGCACACAAATTCAGAATCCTACGCTAAGAATTACCAGGAGGACTGACCACTCATTATGGATTCCACAGGATCCCCATCCCCAAATACAGATTTACCATAATGTGCTGGTTTCCTCTGTTCCCTCTCCCCAAGTTGTTTTAGTCGGGTTCATCTGAAAAGTTTCTATAAGTTGCAGCCACTAAACACAATGAGGGCAATGACTTCCACATTTTAAACCTTGTTGTAATCCCAGGACTTGGTGCAGGCAGATATAAACACTCAGCAAATATCTGTGGGAGAAATAAGATCAGGTCTCTTAACTCAATAATCAACATCCCAGGGGTGGAAGGGACAGCTTGAGGATCTCTTTGAGCTTATTTTCAGCCTGCCAAATTTTCTACATTCACACAAAGGGGTAAAGCTATGTCCAGAGAGGCATATGTTTCAATAACGTTTGTGATTAAGCCCACTCCCTCATTCCAAAGACATGTGCATGAAGAATTTGAAACGTTTATAAAGCAATGGTATAGTTCCCAGTTGCAAAGAGTGGGATAGACATAAAAAAGTTATAATAATGAATACAACCACCAAAATGTCACAAAATAAGAAAGATGTCAGAAGGCTACAGGGATAAATTATAACACCAACTGACAAGAGGAAACCAAGACAATGAGGACCAAACAGTCCAAGAGCATACATGGTGAAGGGCAGACAACTCCAATTGTCACAGGGAGAGTTACCTGTGGTGGATGGATGGATGGATGGATGGATGGATGAGAGGATGGATAGATGGATGGAAAACATGGATAGGTAGATGAATGCAGATAAAAGGACGAATGGATTTCATTTTTCTTAAACAATCCAAGGTATGTGGGAGGAGGTGAGAGTGGTAATTGGGTTGGCATGAAACAATTGCCAAGTTGAACAGGGAGAATTGCTTATGCTGTGCCACTAGAAATAGACTTGTGGCCTGGAGTCCAAGTAATGTGTACAAGAGGACAGAGGTTACTAAATCAGATGCATTGTACAGCACTTGCCTGCACTTATGAGTGTGTACATGCAGATTATTGGCATAACCAAAGACCTTTTCGTGGAAACTATTAATATGTCTGTAGAACAGGTAGATTCAAACAATCAATATTTCTGCAGGAAAAGAAAAGGATTATTTTGTTTACAAAAGAAAAAAGAGAAAGGAAGGGAGAAGGAGAAGGAAAAGGTAAAGAGGTGACCATGAGCTGCCAAGGTCAAGGCTTCTCCACCATGGACAAGAGGTTCACTGGGATAACATTTCCCAAACATGTGCCCAAGTCCTACTACTGCTTCTGGGTGTGAAGCACAACATAAAGATGCTGGGGACAAAAGATGGAGGGCATCTCCATCTTTGCGTGTCTGCTTGGAAGTGAGCCACTCAGCAGGACACTGAATAAGCGGGGAATATTAACTGATGTCAGTGGTAGGTTAAACTAATACTTTTAACATTTTTACATTAGCCTAGTTTGGTCAATACAAGTCAAATGTATTATATTTGGGCATCTCTACTGATTTCTCTGTCAAATTTGAGAGAGGAGAAAAAAAAAAAAGAAAAAGAAAAAACATTCCAGAGCCGATACTCTTGATCTCTGGATGGGGAAAACCTAAGAGGGAACAGTGGGTGAATAGTTATTGAGTACCTCTCAGTTTATGAAGACATTGGGGCTTAATACTTGGTACCATTTAAGAAGACTAAAGCTCTGAAGTTAAAAGGGTGTTGTTGAAATCGAAAGCAAGAATTCCATATTGGATGAGAGAAGGGAGCTAGAACTTGAGCCCTAAAGGATGGACCAGGAACCATCATAGGCTATGAACTGTTAAATCCTCATTCATTGTTTTGGGTTCTTCAGATGCAGCCAGGAAACTCAGTTCAAGCCAACAAATTCTCCCAATGGTTTAACTTGAGCCTAGGAGCTATGCTATACACTAGAAAATTCATTTCCTTTATTTCTTTTCTTTCTTGTTTGTTTTATAGTGTGTGTGTGTGTGTGTGTGTGTGTGTGTGTGTGTGATGCGCCTATATGTGGGATGCGTACAGAGGTGGAAGAGGGTATTGGTTCCCTTGGAACTAGAATTATAGGTAGTTGTGAGCCACCCAACATGGATGCTAAGAACTGAACTCTGGTCCTTTGCAAGAGCAGCAAGTGCTCTTAACTGCTGAGCTAGGCCTTGCTTTTGTTGTTGTCGTTGTTACTGTTGTTGTTGATGATGATGATGATGTTTAAGGAGGTTCTTTCTATGTGCCTCTGGTTAGCCTGAAACTCGTTACAGAGCCCAGCTGTTCTTAAGGTCACAACAGTCTCCCTCAGCCTTCCAGATGCTGAGCTTCCATACAGAGCAACCACACTCAGCTGAAATTTGCTCCTCAAGGATGCAAATCCTATTTTCCAGGATATTCGGCCTCTTCGACATGAGCTGGTGAAGAGAATACATGGCTCAATGTGGTTGCTGGAGCTTTTGGGCAGTAGGCAGAGGATGTCATTCATGGGACTCCCAAGGGCATCTACTCTGGCATCACCATGCCCACAAAACACAGGCATATTCTCCTTCCTGAGTGACGACACCCAAATAAGTCATATAAAAGCTACACATGACCTGAGCAGATCTGTACAGACAGGCTTACAAGGGACAAAAGTCCAAGCAAAATCACAGGACTTTGTCAACTTGTAGAATTCAAGGGACAATTCAGTGAGCAGAGGTAGAGAAAGTCAGATAAGGAGCCAGAAGCTTAACTCTCTGAGGTATCCTTGTCTCTTCTTCACATTGTGGGGAACCCCGAGGCGGACAGCTCGCAAGTGTTACACCCCCAAACTTCCATAGTAGATGAAGAATGAAGACTAAAACGTCTAGATTGAAAGCTCCAAAGGGAATGCTTGTTTTTTCATCCCCAGCATTGGATAGGTATTTAAAGGGACTTAAATGGTGAGAACGATCTCCCAGAGGGGCCATAAAGAAACTGTAAGAACAGGCATGCCCAGAGCCTGAGGCTCAGATGATAACACTTGTGACTGCAAGCCCAAGGACCTGAGTTCTATCAGTGGAATGTGCTGAAGAAATCTGGGCACAGTGGCAGAAGCTGGAAATTCAAGACCTGGAAAGGCAGAGACAGACAGATCCCTAAGGATGGCTGGCCAAAATGCCTAACCTACATTAAAAGGCCCAGGATAGTGAGACTCGGCCTCCAAAAATAAAAGGTGGATGACACCTGAAGAATATCACCCGAGGTAGCCCTCCACATCCTTATGCTCACATGTGTGCGTGTATCTACACACATTACTGTGCACTCACACATGAAGATGTACTTACACGTAGCACAAAAGAATCACATGTCCAGGAGAAAGGATTGGGAGGCATGTGCTGGGGAGAAGTGGATGGATAACTACAACACCCCCTAATCTTTGCCCAGAGAGTCCCTGATGGAGTTTAGGAGACCAACTTCAATACTTGATTTTATTTTTAAAGAATCCTATAAGCAAGCAATGATAAAACTAAAAAAAAAAAAAATCTGGAAAAGTCATTATACATGACTCTGGTATGTAATTTTTGTCAACATATTGTGAGGGATGTGGATCTTGTGGTTTAAAAGAGAGAGAGAGGGAAAAAAAAAAAGAATGGGACCATTTAAGGACACTGGGCGAGGCACTCTCTGCAATAATGGAACTTTAAGCATTTGACAATTTGTATGCTGTTGGTATGTGCGTGTCGAGCCTCACAAACCCCACAGCTGTGTGTTTACAGCGGAGCCGTCGTGAATTGCATCCTTATGTGCTGTATTTTAAAAGGCCATTTTCAGCTCCTACTTAGCTTCCTCGCTGAAATATCATTCAAATCAGGTCTCTGTGCATGCCTGCACTTTTGTGTGTGTGTGTGTGTGTGTGTGTGTGTGTGTGTGTGTGTGTGTGTATGTGTGTGTGTGTATGTCCCCCACCCCCATCTACACATTGTCAGCCTTGGCCATGGTAATTTTTCCCCATTGTGTTTGCTCTGGGTTCCCTGTTCCATGATGAAATTCAGAATTCTGATATTTGTCAGCACACAAAGAGCCTCAGACTTGGGTCCATTTAGGAGGCGGGCAAAGGTGGCCAAAAATACAAGAAGAAGAGATGACAGGTTTTAAGTCTCTCATCTGGGCCCAGCAGGGTGTCCAAGTATTACTGAGTTCGGCTTAATACTGAAAAGCCTGAGTTTAGATGTTAGAGAGCCGACATTGAAAAAAAAAGATTCTGCTAGGTTTTTTTTCCCTATGAGGCTGAGATGATTATTATGCTATAGTTGATGACAGCCTACAGTTTTTGCCCACAAAAATGGCAACGGCATACAGTACTGTATATCTCCTCTGGAAACATTGCCTATACAACGAAAGAGAATATCAAGAAAGCCGCAGCTTTGGGCTGGGTTGCTCTGTTGGTAATCAGCTTGCTGTTCAAGTGTGAGAACGTGAGTTTGATCCTTGGAGCCTCTGGAAAGAAATAGGGATGGTGGTTGCAATCCAGGTGCTGGAAAGGCGGGCACAGGAGAATCCCTGGGGCTTCTTGGCCAGCCCACCTCGCCTAATAGACAAGTTCCTGGCCAGTGAGAAACCATGTCCTAAAGAGAAATGAGGTGGATGGGCTCCTGAGGAATGGCACCCAAGGCTGTCCTCTGGCTTCCACGTGCACCTACACGAACACATACACATGCGCTTGCACACAGAAAAGCATACATACACCCGCATAAATACTATTTCCTAGGATTATAATGAGGAAGGAATAGTGCAATGCTGGTAAACCAGCCAACGTTAAGTTTAGCGCATACATGTCTATTCCACTTGAGCCGCTGGTATCATCTACAAACATAAAAAGAATCTAAATCTTGGAACAATCAAGCACTGTGCTGGTCAGGAAGCTGAGGCACGATGAGACTGCAGATAGCTGGAGAGAGAAGTCTCACACAGCACGTAGGTGGGGAGGCTAAGGGTTTGGTCTGATAGGTCTGGCTCTGAAGTGTGTGCTCTTTCCATATGATGTGACTAGTCAATAGTTTCAGATAGAGTCCATTGACTAAGGTCAAGAAAAAGGCATGAGAAGAAGCCAGGTGTGCTGCCTTGCTCTTGTAATTCCAGCGTTACAGAGGGAGAGACACGTGGATCCTGAGTCCTACTGACCAACCAGTCTAGTCCACCTGGTGAGTTCCAAGCCAGTGAAGAGAGTGTTTACAAAAAGAACACAAAACACAAAGGATGGATGGTACCTAAGAAATGCCCTCTGGCCTTCGCATACACTGGCATGGGTGTGTATATGAGGAGAGGGGAAAGGGAAAAATGGGCAGGCTGGGGTGCAGTACCCACAGTGACTAGGTGGGCTAGCCTCACCATCTCTGACACCGGGGGTGCTAGTCCATGGGGTGGATTAGACAGCCAGAGACAGCCAGACACCATATTTCAAATTCTCTGGCTCACACGAGCATCATGGGACGCTGATGCAAGAGGGTGAGAAAGAACTCTCCATGAATTCAGATGAAAAGGTGACATTTTGGGGTTTCCAAGAGGGCCAGTTTGATGGTAAGAAATCAAGTCATCTTGCTAGTAGGAAAAAGTGATTCTTTTACTCAGATTTCTACACAGGAGCAATTACGGTGACACCATGTGTGATCGCGCAGAACCCACAGACTTCACAAAAATGAGATGGCTCACTCCCTAATGTGAAATTGGGATAGGCTCGCAATATCGCTTTGAGGAAACCGTACTTAGTGCTGGTTGATGTAACTTGTACAAGTCTCAGCGACATAGCACTGGCTCAGATCCTGGGACTAATGATGCAGTGTCTAAAACGCATCTTCTAGAAACTAGACTACACAGGGAAAGAAAAATAAAGCACTCGGAAGGTGTTTTGCTTGGGCTGTTGAAAACTGGGACCTCCGAAATATCTAGTGCTAGACTTAAGGTTAACTGAAGTCTGACAGTTACTGTTTTACACAACAAGAACCAAGACATGATCATTAGGGACCGGAGAGATGGCTCGGCAGTTCAAAGCACACACCGCTCCTGCAAAGGACCTGGGTTTGGTTCTCAGGACCCATCTTTGACAGCGCACATCTTCCTGTAAGTCCAGCTCCAGGGATACAATACCCTCTTCTGACCTCCACAAGCACCTGCACTCGTATGTACACCCCTTATAGCTCTACATAATTTTAAAATGCTTTTTAAAAAAACCACAGTCATTCAAAGGAACTTCATATGCACTTGAATATCATTATTATAATAGAAGGGAGCTGACTGTCAAACTCTTTGCCTCAGTTTTCTTTTCTGTAAGAGGAGTACAGTAATACCTACCGTTGAGACTTCTATACATATAATCACGCCACGCCTTTAAAGAACAAAGGCCATATCTAAAACTATGTCACACACAAAACAAAGGGAAACAAAAGACTGCAAAAGAAACTTTTCAGCGTCCTAAAAATGTTTTCTGCTACCCTGATGGATTTCAATCTTATCGGCTGTGTAGTCCAGTGGTAGAGCCCTAGTCTAGCTTGCTCAGGGTTCTAGGTCCAAGCCACAGTGTCACAGAAACAGCAAGCCCTTGGTAGGGGCTGAGAGTCTAGCTCAGTGCTAGAGTGCCTGCTGATCAGGTGCGAGGCCACACTAGGGTCAGGCCACCACCTAGCAGGACCACACATCTGGTTTTTAGATACATGCAGAGCTTTGATGACCAACTGACCAAGGCTCAGATACTTTAAAACTTGACCCCTTTAGTCCTTATGAGGTGTTCTCTGGAAGCTCTCGTTACTCCTGTTCTATAAATGGAGTCGCAGGGGCCCAGCATTAGGTCAGCAGTGAGTGGTAAAGTGGATATTTAACTTCAATTACTTTTGTGTACCCCAAATCCCAAATCTTTCCATGTGCCCACATTTGCCATTCATTGGTAAACTCTGCGAAGAGTGACTCGAAAATGACAGGGAAGGGAGGAATCACATAGACCTGGTCGAGGTCCCCACAGCCCAGAGCTTCCCTCTATATACGTATTTTTTTTAATTTATCTATGTTGGTAGGTATGTTACGTATAAGAGCTAGCCACAGGTGGCATCTATACTTTCTGTCATGTCAGCCCAAATCCAGGACAAAAAGCAGCTACCTACACTCTGTTTGTACATTTGCACATTTGTAAACAAACAAAGATTCACTCACTATGAGCTAAACACAGTGTATGCTGCGTGATGAATATACAGATGGGCTTGGAGACCCGAGAAGAGATAAAGAGGTTGTCATTGGCCCTATGATAGTGTTGGAGATGGACTAAGGCATTACTAGTTTGTATCACTAGTCATGATGGTTGCAATAATAAACCTAGATAATACCTATGGGATGCAAAGAAGGAAAACGTCATCTTCAGAAAAAGGATGCTAATATTATGGCAGGTTAAAGAGGGCTAGAGAAAAGGTATAGCCTTGCTCTCCCAACATAGTTCCCATCACTGTCCATGCACCATGACCCCAGGCCTCCCCAGGGTGGAGAACATAGAGAAGAGTCTGTAAATGAATGATCATGCCTGTGATGCTACAACTTGAGAGGCAGAAGTTGGTGGATCATGGGATTCAGGCCAGCCTTGGCTACATAGCAAGTTTCAGGCTAGCCTGAGATAGCTCCTGAAAGTGTATCTCAACAAAAGACACTAAAAACAATAGATGAGTGAATTCACAAAAGATCAAGTAGATGAATTCAAAACATGGCTGTGTTAGCACCCAGTGAGGCCATGTGGTATATTGGATATGGATTTGGTTGTGACACTAGTGGCCACTGTCCCCGGAGAGCAGACCTCCCGACAGCATGCTTGGGATGATGCACTCCAGTTTGACTCACACCTCTGGAATTGTGCTGACTTGAGTGAGAAGTGCCTTCCATGGGTGTGGGTGTTGAACACTTGGTCCTTTACTGGTGGTGGTGTTGAGATTGCTTCCAGAGGGGCAGCTGTGCTGCAGGAACTATGTCACCGGTAGAAGCCCTTGAAGGTATAAACTCTCACCATGCCAGTTCCATTTCACTCTCTCTACTTCAAGTTTGGGTTTAAAGATGTGATTTCTCAGCCTCCAGCTCTGGGTACCATGCCTGCCACTTGCTGCCATGCCTCCTTGCCAGATGACCTCTCAACCCTCTGGAGCTTTGAACCAAAATAAACTCTTTCTTCCATGAGTTCCTGCCAGTCATGGTGTTTTATCACAGCAACAGAAAAGTAACAAATACAGAAATGGAATCTCTAATTGTTTCTTTTTTTTTTTTTTTCTGAAAAGGATCAATTACTTGAAGCAATCAAGGGACCAACTTAAGAGCTATGATTATGACTGGAAAGATAATTTAGGACCAGAGGCCAAGAAGGACATGAGGCTGGCTTAGGAAAAGCAGCAGAGAGCCATTGATTTCAATTCTGCATTGGCGATGGGCCAGTAAGGCCTTTTCAGGACTATAGGGACCAAATACAGAAGAAATGGGGTGGTGGGCAGTGAAGCAATAATGCCAGTTAGACGGAGAGGAAACAAAAAATAATAATCTGGTTTGGGTAAAGGGCAGGTGCTCTTGGAACATGGGGAGGTAAGAGGTGAGAGAGAAGCACACCCTATACCCTCCTGGGGTTGGAATGAGTTTTCAACATGTACAGTGTGATGGCTGGTCATTGACTAATTTGAGAGATGCCAAGGATGAAGGAAGTGTACCACCATACCCACAGAGAGAACTGACTTATGGGATAGTAACTAGGGGGAACCCCGCTCTAAATGGGAGTGACATGATCTAAAAGGCTGGGAGCCAGGATGGGGAAAACTGGGAAGAATGGGAATTCAATGCACCCCTCAGCATGAGGTGCACTTGCAAGAACATGTATCATCCCTTGTGTTAGCGTTCTCCCCTACTGCTCCCAGCACCCACTGACTGTAGACTTCGGCTTCTCAGCCTTGCAGTGTAGGTTTGACACTAACTGCCTATGGACATGCTGGTCTTCAGAATCACACTGGGACTATGGAAACTTCCAGCTTCCTGTCCTAAGTAGCTTCCAGTTCTCTGCTCTCCAACAGGTAGATGGCCATCAGACTCCTATGCAATAAATACCTTTTTTTCATTGATTTGCATATGTGATTTTATATAGGTAGTATGCATGCATGCATGCATGCATGCATGGATGGATGAATTTGTGGTCCTGTATGGGGTTTTATAGCTGAATGTGGGGATTCTCATTCTATAGCCTAGGGTGGCTGGACTAGAATTTACTATATAGCCTAGGAGAGACTCGAACTCACGACGGTCCCCCTGGCTCAGCCTCCTCACGCTAGGATAACAGGACAGAGCCATCACACTCAGGTTGAAATAATAACTCTTTAGCAGGAGCAAAAAATAAAGAAAGATGCTGTGTTTATTGATGGATAAGAACCAGATTCTTTTCAATAGGTGTTTTAAGGTAATTCCAGATGTTTGGATAGTAATGGATTGCACTGAATATGTAATACAAAGGCTTGGGTAACTCTTGGTTATGTAAGGCAGGGGTTGTAAATATTGAATCAAGAGGGTTTGGGGTGAGTCCATCTGTTAATTTATAAATCACTGTCATCGAAGACTAACTAGTGCTGCTAGTTAACACAGGTTAACCCCAGCTAAGTCTTCCTCGTACTCAATTCCTAATAGCAGAGACTACCCTTTCTGCTGGCTATACACTGTCTAATTTAATTCCTGGCTGTTTTCCTATGTGTACACTGACATTTAAAAGGTTTCTTTAAACTCAGAAGACCGTTTGCTTCATAAGGGTTGATGAGGGTATAATCTCCATTTCTACTATTTAATAGGTTTTTACATTTCCACATAAAGATTCTTTTCCTGTGGCTCTTCTCCTACCCACAGGTTGTGATAAAGAGGCCACGCTGCATCCCCAGGTTTACATAAATATGAATGACCACAGCAATGTGCGAACGAGACAGAGATGTAAAAGGTTTTTAAAGCCGAGTTCCACAAAAAGGTCCTGTCTGTCAATGAAATAAAGCTGTTTTGAATTTGTTCCCACTCATCTGGCTCTTTTGCTGGGAGCCTGTGTTTGCTTGTGGTGATTAATGTGAAGCGCGTGCGGCCTTCGCTGAGTGTGTACAAGAACTGGCAACTGCAAACGGCATCCATCACGCTGCTGATCAGGCAGGTGCGGCACGCTCAAGCTGTCTTTATTCTCCCTGGTCCGGGTCACAGGGTTACATGGCTGTCTCCACCTTTCACCAGGGCAGCAGCCAGAACCCACCTTCCTCATCCCCCGCTAGGGTAGCAGGTCACAAACGTAGGCTCTGTACTCTGCTTTCAGGTGGTCTATCTGCTCATAGTCTCGTTGGTGAAATGGCTCAGAAACCTAATGAGTGGAGGGGGGACGCTTATAAATAACTGCCTTTCCAGTATACTTCAAGAGAAACGGCCAGGCACGGAGCTCACTTGGTGGGACACTTCTCCAGCATACACAGAGTGTTCAGCATCACATAAACCCTGTGTTGGCACATGCCTGTTTCCCCAGCATTTGAGGTGATGGTGTGCAGGTTCAGGAGGTTCAAAGTCAATTTGGCTACATAGGGAGTCAGAGGTCTGGACTACCCAAAAAATAGATAAATGCAAATCTTAAGCAATCTTAAGCATGGCCTTAAAACAGCTAGGGAATGTTTCGGCACGATTTCATTATGTGTGAGCACCTGTCCCAAAGGACAACTTCTCACCCTGTTCCCCTTTCTCAGGCCAGGAAGTCACGGAAGTGCTGGAGCTATACCTGTGAGCTGCCATACCTGGTTTACGGTTTAACATCTTTTCTTAGCTTTTAGGAAGCTGCCCAGGCACGAGAGGCTTCCAAAGCATGCTTGTTACTCTCTGCATTGCAATAACAAAAATACCTTGACAGAAGGGACTTAAAAGAAGATGGATTTATTCCGGTTCATAGTTTAGGCCATCCTGCCATGTAAGGCTTGGTTGAAGCTCATGGTCAGGAGAATTCTAAAAGCGAGAGAGAGTCCTCATGTCTCTGACCACGAGGAAGGAGAGAGCAGAGAATGCTCACATCCTTTCCTGCTTTCATTCAGCCTAGAGCCCCTGCCCATAGGATGGTGCCACCAAGATTCAGGGTGGGCACCTCTTCAACCAAGCCCCTTTCGAAACACCATTGTACACAACCCCAATGGCATTCTCCACAAATGCCCTTGGCATTTCTTAATCCGGTGTAACGGATCATCAGAACTGCCTACCATGAAGAGGACAATGGCCATCAGGAGACTCAGATTTCAGGTGGAGGGGATGGGCAGAGGCAGCGAAGAGGTATCCTTCAGGATCACAGAGATTTACTGCTCATCTCCCCTGCAAGGACTCCAGCAAATCCTGCCTCAGTTTCCCCACAAATATCCATGAGGGGACATAATTGACCTATCCCCTAACATTGTGATAGGTTTCACATGAACAAAGCCCTGGGAGGCACTTGGGATGTTTTAGTGCTCTAGGCAGTTCATAAACATCACCGGTGGCTGGCTGTTGGCATTTTTACAAAGGTCACCAAGTTCACGCGCCAGTGCCCTCTCCTCAGGCACTTGCATCTCATTCCACTGATGCTAACAGTATGCCTGCAACCATCCTCCACCTTCCTTGCCCCATGGCCTGGGTGCCTGCTTACACAGCTGACAGTCCCAGGCGGCCCACGGCCATGGCCAGTTCTAAGATCCATTTGGATGGATGTGCAAGAATTGTGCTTTTGTGTAGAGTTTTGCCCGGAGACAAATTCTTTATTGGTACGCTTGAGATCTTTTGCCTAGATCATAGGTAATCCCTGGAGATGCCATCTGGTGAGGCTGGCTTGGCTGCAAAATACCAAGCAAAGATTTGCTATTTGAGCATAGCTTGCAACATTAAGTAGCAGCGCTTCGTTCCCTTTAGCCAACCGGGTGTCAACTGAGCACTTTGTGTTTGCCAGGACTTGCTGCAGGAATAAGGAAGACAGCGTGAAGGGTTTACCTGCTAGTAGAGGTGGACAGATCAGCCCATAAATTAAACAAAAATATGTAACCTGGGAGATGATGGAAGCACTAGAAATAAGGATGCAAACCAGGCCAGAGGTCAGGAGATAAGGAAAAGAACTGTTTTATATGTTGAGTTCTGGGAAGACCTCATGAGTAAAGGTAGGTCTCTAAGAGATGCCACAGTAAGGGTGGCATCATTGGCTGGAGCCCAGGAGAGTTCCCAGACAGAGCAAAGTACATTCACCCATCATCTCTGTCACCCAGCCAGTCCAATGGGTACCAGTGGGTGCTGCAACTACCATCAGAATTAGAAAGCAAACTTCCAGGAGCGAAGGTAGAAAGTGCTGACAAGCCACAAATATATGATCCCTTATTTGACTTGGGATGATCCCCACAAAGCAAAGTCCTTCCGGTACAGGGTGGGAGGTCCCTGGAGGTGGCAGACACCTATGGTGCAGAGCCCGAGGAAGGCAGATTAAATCTCCCTACAGAAATGGGTGGGCACTGGAATAGTTGCTTATCCAAGCCCATTGTTGAACTCTGTGGACCTTGACAGCTGCAGAGAGGTGCTGCCTCATTCAAAAGAGCCTGGCTGGATCTCGACAGAGCCTAAGCGTACGCCTGAGATGCTGTTGGAGTACTGAGCATGAAGCTCCTTTCCTGACCCTGACAGAGACCGTAATGTGCCAGTGGAAGACACAGATGATAATAAACAAGTGGCGATTAACACAATTACTGCCTGTGATAACAGTGACGGAGGGAAGAGTGTGTGGTGATTGAGAACAACTGGAAGAAACCAGCCTCCAGTGTCACAGTGGGGGTGGGGCTCAGGAAGGGCCAGCTCAAAGGTTAGAAGCTGGACCTTGGAACCATGGAAAGGGAAGGCAGGAGACAGGCCTGGAGATGAAGCTGGAGTGGATTATCAAAGCTCCAGCATTTGTGATGAAAAGACTGGTCTCAGGTTTGATGTGTAGTTCAGGAGGGGGGTATCTGAAGGTGGCACGTGGGGGAGGTGGGAGCTGATGAAGCGTTCTAAAGCACTGAAGAGCCATGTCCAGGAAGAAAGGTCATAAGAACTAAGGAAAATTCTCGAAGCTTAATTTATTAATTAATCATAATATCTTACTAATTAACTAATGAATCATAACCCTACCAGGATTTTACTGTCCTTCTGAATTGGCCCATAGTAAGAAAACACAGAAGCTTGAAATGTGTTCTGGTTTTATTGAATTTTAATTGTATATTTGTGTGTGGGTGCGTACATGTGAGTGCAGGTGTCCATGGAATCCAGAAGGCATTGGATTCTTTTGAGTTTGAGTTATAGGAGGTTGTGAACCACGTGACCTGAGTGTTGGGAACTAACCGCAGTCCTCTGCAAGAACACTACACACTCTCAACAGCTGAGCACCAAACCCTTATAAAGTAGTTAAGTGGCACTAGGGGTCGAGCTCCGTGGGTAGAATGCTTGCGTTGCTAGGAGGAAGAGCAAGGTTTTATCCCAGCACCCACATAAAGACAGCTGGGCACAGCTGTGAACCTCTGTAATCTCAGGTGGGTCCCTGTGCCTGGCTGGGCTCCAGACCAATAGGAGAACCTGCCTTTACACAGAAAAAAAGTGGCAAGTATGAGCAATGACACCAGGGTTGTCTTCTGGCCTCCATATGCATGTGTACACACACACATACACAAACACACACGAACACACCTACAGAGACAAGAGCAAGGTGTTAGCTGAGTAGAGAAATTGAGCCCCAACTACTCAAGTCTTCGGGTACATGTCCAAACATCCCATCAAACCCTGAAGCTTGGCAAATGCCCCTTCACCCTTTATGTAAGTGTATACAATGTACACGCAGCTCCTTTGCCTATAAACCACCCACCCTGGCGCATTTTTGCCTCAGCCATCTAAACCTCACAGTTACCTCCTTCCTCTCCTCACTGTCTCTGCTCTGGGCATTCTGGTCCCTCTGCTCACACATTCGCATGCCATTCCTGGGCAAATCATTTACACACTGAGTTCATTCCAACCACTCTTCTCGCTCCCTGACATCTCCCCTATGCTAGCGGTCCTGTCCTCGCCTCTTGAGTCCTCTCTTCTTGAGCCCATGAATCCTGTCCTCTTACAGTCGCCCTCTCTTATTCCAAGCTTCAAGGGAACACCACAAGGCAGTGGACACCCAAACAACTGCTTCCCTCCAAGTCTTCTCAGGAAAACTATTTGCCACCTGTGACGAGTCACAGAAGAACCGGAAACAACAGCTCCTAGCGATAAGCCAGGTAGATGTTCCTACTAACCTGTCTCCAGGCACAAGTCTGGTCTATCACACGGGTGATGACAAAGATGGCGCTATTGCTATAGGTGCTGTGCTAAGTGATCTTCATGTGCCATCTCACGTAATCTTCAAAGCTACCATTGGGATGATGTCTGTTCTTATGGGGAGACAAACCATGAGTCAGAGGGGCGCTCACCAATATCCTCGATTCAACAGTTTGAGCCTTCATGGTGATCATGTTCCTCTGTTAAACACCATGAGCATGCTAAAGGATGGAAGCCATGCCAGCTTGCTTTATGCCAGCACCCTACTCTCGCACACCGACTTTGTATCAAGTGTGTCTTATAATATGCATTTGCCTCTGATGAAAGAAAGTCCCTCAGAGCTAGAACATTTGCTAGTTCATTTACATAAACATCAGACAAGGGGTTGATTGTAGTGCCTGCTGGAGAACTAGAAAGTTCTGCCCACTTCTAAGACTTCTGAAAATCCACAAATAGCTGGCAACTTCTCCTCCAACAGCCTGGCTGGAGAAACCTCCAGGAAAATGAGGATTTGGATTCACGTGAACATTCTAGTTAACCGAGAATTGCCAGTCCTTTGCTTTGGAGTAATCTTGTTACCTTTGACAAATCCCACTTCGAAACTGATTTCTGCCCACATGGCACACCAGCCCTACTGGCTAATTGGGTTGTTAAGTCCTTGGATTTCACAGAAAAGTGGCCGTGCTCCACTGAAGAACTATTTTACCTCCTGGAGGTTGTGGATGTTCTGCTAAGGTTTTCTGAGGTGCTGGCATGTCAGGCATGGGAGAGAAGCAAAAACGGCCATGTCATGGATATGCTGGACTTCTCTGGCCATGCCCACAGGGCCAAAACGCAGATCAACACTTGCTTCTAAATCAGTGTTTGGAATTACCTTCTTGCCTCTCTAGACATCCCTGAGTACTCCATACCCTTGGGGTTAGCATTTGTTTTTTATTTCTTCCTTTAATGTTATCCATACTGCTCCCACAGACCTGATTCAAACTGCATACCTTCCAACACACATTCTGTATCCAGGCTGGCAACCTTAGGATGGAAATGGGTCTGTCAGAATGTGAGGTGGGGCAGGGGGAGGGGGAGCAAAAATAAGCCCAACAGGAAATATTCATGTTTGGAAACATAGCTTGAAAACATGCTGGACCGTTGCTTTCAAGAGCATAGGGCAGCTTAGATTGGGTAACCAGATCTGAACGTGAAAGTTGTTCCTTGGACAAAGTAGCTTGGGGTGCACTCCTCACGATGTGAGGGATGGGAAGTTTTCCAAGTCTCTTCCTTTTGCCAGTAGGAGTCCTTCATTATCACAAGTGGGGAATCAGCCCAGCAGCCCAGCACAGATCTGGTGAGGGACTTCGGCACCCACCCTGGTTTTAAATAACATGATGGTGTATCAAACTCCCACTTCCATGCAGCATTCAACAAGCGGGGTACCTGCCAACACGAAGCTAAAAATACCCTGGGCATCTGCAGACCATCATCCATCTCAGCCTGATGTGGGTGGGTGAGTGACCTCTGAGCAGGTGGAGAGCCAGGAATTTATTTTTTCCTGGATTGAGTCAGAGTTGACTTAAAACAGATGTTCTCCCAAAGCTGACTGGGCATGGAAAACAGGGCTACTGAGAGATGACTATTTGAGACTTGTTCCATCCCAGGCTGAACAAAGCAGGACTTCTTTGAGAGGAGGCCTGGGGCTGAAAGGGTTAAGCCACCTTTCTCTCCCAGGGCTGGAAAAAAAGAAAATGGGGTGGGGGTGGGGGTAACCAGAACAGACAGACATAAGGAAATACGAAAGAGAGCTGTCATTTTGTATTTTCGGGACTGTAGAAGAGCCAACCCCCCCCCTTTAAATGTAAACATTCATTAAACTAATTTGAAGTTGTCATTACTCTCCACCCCTGCTGTTTTATATCAGATTATCCCTAAGTGCTTGGTGAAGAATCCCATAAAGACACACTCGATTCCTCTGCAGGGGATAATCGCGTGGTTTGCACGGTGATTTACGCTGTGTGGCACCGGGAAGTGTCCTCAACTTTGAAAGAGGCCTCTCGGCTCCTCTGGCAAACAATGTCTACCTTCCCCCATGGAAATAAAATTCCAATCGTTCCCTCCACGGCGATTATGAGGTCCCCATTACCTTTTCTCCATCCAACTGGAGATAATTAAAAGCAGTTCAAAGCACACGCCAGAAGGTACTGGGCATTTTATTAATAAATGGAGAAGCAAGAATGCGATGGATTTCATTGTGGCTTCGCACCGTGGGATGTGCTGATACTCCTTGCTTGCTTGACTTCTTCCTTCACACCCTCCCCTCCTTCAGTTAGGGGCAACCAGCCATTCCAGGCTCTGAAACTGAATGGGCTGGGGAAAGGACAGTCCACCTTCACACTTCCAAGCACCAGCCCGAGTTACACACACACACACACACACACACACACACACACACACACACACACA
>OU015753.1:12798620-12817621 GCA_907169655.1 Acomys percivali
GAGAGAGAGAGAGAGAGAGAGAGAGAGAGAGAGAGAGAGAGAGAGAGCACCTGTTTCACAAAACAAAAACAAACGAATAAAAAACATCAAAACACCAACAGAAAAGTAGAAAAAGTAGAACACTAGTTAAGAAGGCTGGTGAGTGCTGATGGACGGCTTTACAAGTGAAGGATTTAATAGGGGGAGTGAGTTTTTTACAAGCTGAGTTGTGCTAAACTCTGCTATTAAAGTTAGTGGTTCTGCCAATAAAGCCTCCACTCCATGGAAAATACTTGCTAAACAGATTAGTCACGAGAGCAGAGAATAGAAGATGCTGAAAGAGGGTTCCAATGCTTAGGAGAAGCACACTTCCAAGAGGCTCCTCTTTCTAATCCCCGCTTCCAACCTGAAACCAACAGAGAAGGCAAGAGCTTAGTGCTCAACGTCCTCAGAGCAAAGAGGTCATTGACTCACCCTGGATTTCAGGCAGAGGAAATCTTTGGGTGGATACTTCCACAGGGCACCGAGGAAAATTGTGCTTGCCAGCCAGGATCTCTTACATTGAGGTGGGTTTGTTTATTTTTCATTAAGAAAAACAGCATACTTAACAATGAGGGCCCTTGGAGAGTGGAGGAGCCTTTATCAGTTTTTGGTGAGCTTAAATCCAGGAACTTGGGGTGCAGGGCAATCAAAGGCTCACATACACACACACTCTCTCTCTCTCTGTCTCTGTCTCTCTCTCATACACACACACACACACACACACACACACACACACACATTCTCTCTCTCCCCCCTACACACACACATTCTCTCTCTCCCCCCTCTCTCTATCTCACACACACACATACTCTCTCCCCCCCACATACAGACACACACAAACACATGTATGTATGCGTGCACGTGCACACTGTAATTCCAAAGATTTATTTACTTTTATGTGTATGTGTTTTTCCTGCATGTGTGCATGTGTGCCACATACCTGTGGTGGTTCCCCTGGAACTAAAATCACTTATAGCCGTGAGCTCCCACGTGGGTGTGGGGAGCCTAATCTGGGTCCTCTGGAAGAACATTTGAACTGCTGAGCCATCTCTCCAGCCTCAAACGAATGTGATTTTTTAAAGATTAATATATGAAAGAAGCCAGTTATTGGAGAAAGGCTGGGAACCCTCCCTGAGCTGGGCCACATGTAACACACGGAAAATGTCTGTTATATACACTCAGGAGAAGGCAAATTCTGTGCAGATAATCTCTAGAGAGTCAGAACTCAACTGCCCCACCAACGGTTTTGAGTGTTTTTTAATTTCATCTTGTTTTTGTTTTTCCTCTCTCAGCTCACTAGTCCCTCAGCCCATGCAGTTCCTTTTTTTTATTCCCTTTAATAAATTGTCTCCCTTCATGCGTCGTTGGACCAATTTATTTCTTCAGGACCCAGGGACCTGGAAGCCTCAGCAGGTGCCCTCTGAACTCATATCTGGACCTATAGGGTAGGTAGCAACACATGTGCCTCCATTGTCTGTGTTAGCAAATGGACAGTGTTAACTAAAAAACAATATCACACAAGACAGCCAGTCAGCTGGTGATCTTTCTTACTAGTTGCTCTGGTCCACTAGACAGTATATACCTGAGAAGGAGTTTTTGTGTCCCTTCTGTTTGGTCCCATACTGATTTCGCAGTTTCAGAGGCATTGACACTGGATGCCATTTTAGATCTGTGCTTATGCAAACCCCAGGGTGGGGTGGGGCAGGGGAGTCCAGGAAAGTGACTCATTAGTCTACAGGCCGGTGGGACTATGTGTCCATACAATGGACATGTAATATGCTCTCAGAATATGGGGGGGGGGGCTCACTTGGTATGCATTGGAATTGTTCATTTGATAACACAATCTTAGTTTCTTTTCCATCACCTTTTAAAGAAACTACGTAATTAGTTCCAGACAGGAATGCTGGATTCTGTTTTATCACATATGAGAGGCCAGTGAGCACCATTTGGAAGGGCTTCTCCACAATGTAGTCACCCCTTCCTTCTTCGGGAAGCAAGGGGTTCCTAATGCCAAGCAAGAGCCAAGAGCCTGGAAAGCCCAGAGGATGTGTCTGCAGGGTTAACTGAAACAACAGTGAGATAAGGCACATTCATGGAGGCCTGTTATGAGTCCTCTCACCATCTCTGAAGGATTCCCTATTGCAGCACGCTTTGGGGGTAAAGAGCTTATTAGTGGTACATTCAGCTGATAATTCTGTCAACCTCACCACGGCCAACTCTCGACAGCCTAGAACATTAAAGATTTTACACCGCTAGTGCCGAACACTAGCTTCTTTTATCGGCTCAGAGAGCAGATATTAATTATAATGAGGGCATAAAATTTGCAAGCACTGTACATGTCCTGCTCTGATTTTTGTCCCCTCCCACTCTCTTTGAAATAATAACAGCAGCAAAAAGAGAAAACCCTTCCAAGCACTAACTCATCATTAATTCTCTGAGGGCTCTGGCTTTGTATGGCTGGGGTGCCATAAAGTTGTTTACTGACTTGGATGTTCCTGTTGGCGGTCCCTTCTAACTACAGCATAGCTGCTGCTGAGAATCTCCAGCACACCTTGGAAGTGCTGCAGGCTCCAGGCTTAACGACTGACATTTGCATAACTATAAACTTAAGGCAGTTCTTGCAAGCCCAACTCTTGGAGACTACACTTACTGATGAGATGCAGGACCCTCTAAAAGGGTTCCCCAACCTAAACCAATTTGTAAAGTTGTTTGGTTGTTTAAAACATTAAAGAAATTAAAGTGATCGGAATATAATTAGATTAACATTCATATCTTCCAAGTTGCTTTAATTCTAATATTAAAAAGATTAAATATCCACTCAGAGGATTAAGGAAAACTCAAGTGCTAGCAACACATTTACATTACCTTACTGTGCAAATTATAAACCTAATTAATCTAAAGTTTTCTACAAATTGAATTGGATATGCATTCGCAGTCTAGCACAACTTTAGCTACTTGAAATTCTCTCCAGCATTATCCCCCTCCTGCGCATGTGAGGGGATGCGGTGATGTAGAAACGAAACGCCGCACAATGGCTTCATCTAGCTTCTGACTGGTAGAAACTAAGTCTCAATATAAACTTATGTAGTGTGACGTGTGTGTGTGGGCAGGAGGGAGGAAGACGATAACAGTGCACGTACTCTATGAGGGAACACATCCTGACCACCCCATCTAGTTGTGCTGGGTAAGAAGAAACACATGGTCTCCCCCAGTTAGCTGCCTCGGATTTAAACACAAAACAAGGGCCGGGCGTGGTGGCGCGCGCCTTTAATCCCAGCACTCGGGAGGCAGAGGCAGGCGGATCGCTGTGAGTTCGAGGCCAGCCTGGACTACAAAGTGAGTCCAGGACAGCCAAGGCTACACAGAGAAACCCTGTCTCAAAAAAAAAAAAATAAAAAAATAAAAATAAACACAAAACAAAACAAAACCAAGATGCAGTTAATTATATACAAGTGATGGGATAACAGTTGAGTTGTAATCTGAATGAATTAAATAAATTTTAAAAAGATGCAGTTAACTTTTCTATAAAATAGCTGAACTTCATGGTTGATTCTCATGTTGACTACCTTCAACCGGTAAGTTGACCTGAGATAGAATCCCCTGGGAAGTGCATCTTAATTGATGAATGGTCTGTAGACATGTCCAAGGGGAGCCAGCTTCTGTGTTAACTCATGGGAGGCTTCATGTCCTGAATGTAGGTGGAGCCATTTTCATAAGCTGCACCCTGAGCTGTGTAAGAGTGACAAAGCTAGCTGAGCATAAGCAAGCAGCAAGCAGCAAGCGGCAAGCGGCAAGCGGCAAGCGGCAAGCGGCAAGCGGCAAGCGGCAAGCAGCAAGCAGATGGTACGGCGGTACAGGTGCATTCTCTCTGCTCTTGACTGTAGGGGTGTGACCTGCCTAACTGTCTCAAACTCCTGCCTTAACTTTTTCACAATCACAGACTGTCACCTCTGAACTGTAAGCCCAATAAGTTCTCCCCTAAGTTACTTTGAGTTGGGGTATTTATCAGGGTAACAGAAAATAGGCTCAGGCATACCCTTAAGCTGGGGGGAAACCGATGTAAAGGTTTATTTTCCTTCTCTTCCACAGCTAATTGCTTTGCTCTGGCCCCGAGTCCCCACCTGCTCCTGCTATTTCTCCATTTCCTGAGGACACAGCTGTACTTCCAGGATCTCACCGGCTACATTGGGTAGCTCTGGTTTGGAAGACTATGGCAATCTTAGACGATCGTCAAGGTCAAGGTGAAGCTACAGAAAAGACACATCCTATTATGCAAAGCAAGTCACATGACTGAGCTTAGGGATAAAGGGAGAGAACAACTTACTAGAAGGACATAGACACGAAAGCTTTTTTTTTTTTTTCTCTTAGATTGGATACGAAGTTGTGGGGACATTTTTTTAAAAAGTGGGAGTGATGCAGTTTGTATGCATCGTAATTACTATAGAAATATTAATCTGACAAAATCCATGGGCCACCGTGGATGAGGGAGAAGAGGAAAGAGAGGAGGTGGGGAGGGGAGGGTGGGCTGAACCTATGAGGCCCGGCGCCTTGTTCTTGCCTTTAGGAAACATAAGATGTGTTGTTAAAATTCTCGTGCCAGGCTTTCCCAGCCGGCTGACAGCTATTATTTGCATTCATCAATATAACCCCCATAAAAAGGGAAGGAGTTGAGGAGAAATGAGAAATTACAGCCGAGATTAGCAGCCGTGAGTATTCCTCGCCGTCTGAGGACCGTCACTCAAATCGCACGCCACAGCCCTCCATCCATTTCGCCCTGACCACAGAGTGATTACCCGGGAAGCGCTGGCCATTATGTTTGTTATCATCCCAATAAAATAAATAGGTGTGAATTCTACCCGTGTCCATTGGGTGTTTTCTAAGATTAGTTAATGTACGCGTGGTTTGAAATTTGATTCTGTCGGGAGGAAAGAATCCTTAGAGGACGTATGGTCAGTTGTGAGAAAAGAGTTTTCTTAGAAAAAGATACTATTTTTACATCATGTAAGGAAAACCCAAATGCGTAAAGTCTTAAATAAAATAATAGTTCGTTTTTCACTGACATATAATCCAAAATAGGTGGTGTGTGTCTGTAGGGGGGGGGGTGATTTACTCACTCACTTCCAAGTAGCGACACAGGTTCCCTCCACTATGAGGCTTCCCAATGATCAAGCACACTTTTACAGATTGCCACACAGCCTTTAAATACATGCACCTTTACTTAAACTGGCCTAGGCTTATTGTTTGGTCACATGACTAGTCCTAACCACAAGGAAGGCTGGGAAATGTAGTTTTCTGCATGGGACAGGCGCAGACTCAGTGAACAGCCATACACGGTTTCTAACAGGAACTCCTACCAGGAACTGTCAGTTCTTTGCCTTGACCAGAAGGTGACTCATGTGTGTCAGCTTCTGCTGATCCCAGAAGAAATGGTTGCACTTTGCTGACCTCAGGAGAAGGAGCGATGTGTTGAGAACCACTCCAGGCAGTGTCTCCTCCACATCTAGCCTACAGCAAGATCCCCAACTGATGCAAAGTTACGTGAGCAAATCAGCTGAGCTAGGCATAATATTACAGAGCTCTGTGAAGACCAGCAGAGCACAACATACCTCTACAGAGGTCCTCATGGAGGTGAGAAGTTAGTCCTGGGTATCCAGTTGTTACACCACGATCGAACCAAAGAATGGCCTACGGGGCATCCGTTCAACCCTTAATGACCTAAGTGACTTCTCATTGCTAAGGCCCAATTCACTGTCTCCTTTTTCCAGTTACACTGTCTTCATTCCGGATAACGCAAACCTGTCCTAGAGTATTTGCATGTGCATCTCCCCAGTAACCACACAGTCTTACCACCCTTTCTCGTGGTTAGCCAATGCTCACTATTCGAATTTACTCTACTGTAAACCCAATGACACCTTATGACTAGCCATTGAAGTTGGGCCTCCCTGGTCACACTCTATGGACTGTCCCCGGTATGCTACCCACCCTGTCTGGAACAGTCATACACACTGTCCGGGTTATTCAATGCCCTTAGTTTTGGACCCCCCTGGCTCCGCCCCTGTGTGGATCCATCTGGGAAACTTGTCTGAACTCATTGTGGGCCTGCACCCTAGTGTGCTGCAGTGGGAAAGCGCTGTCTGCATCAGGCCACCATCTCCTTCGTCTCATTAACTGCAGGGTCGTGTTGTTGCAACCTCAGAATTGATACCTTCTCTCCTGGAGAAAGGAGAGAGGCTCCCAAGACTCACGGAGCTAAGGAAACATACCAGGCTCAGGTAGTTTTGAAAGCCACAGGATTCACAGGCCCCTCCCCAAGTTATATAAACAGTAACAATTGCTGGGGGGGGACGTGGGGGGAGACTGGTAAGCCGATCTGCCTATAAGTAAGGCAGGGAGCTGAAGGGAGGCAACTTTGGTGAATCATCATCCATGCTAGGGTAGGATTTCTAGTCATGCTACTTTTGAAGTACCCATGCTCAGTCTTTGACACCCTTTTCTGTGGTAAACAGCTTTGTTTGCTCATTTCTCCCTGGAAAAAGTCACAAGCACAGTGGAAGCATATCATTTTACTTTATAAACAACAACAAAAAAACTAAATCACAGGGGCTGGAGAGATGGCTCGGTGGTTAAGAGCACTGACTGCTCTTGCAGAGGACCTGGGTTTGGTTTCCACCCCTACACACGGCCACTCACAACTGTCTGGAACTCTAGTTTCAGGGGATTTGATGCCCTCTTCTGGTCTCTGTGTGCACTGCATGCATATGGTGCACACACGTAAATGCAGGCAAAACGCTCATGCACTTACAAGTGGTTTATTTAAAAATAAATTTTAATTGCTTAGGTATATTATCTGCCTGGACACTGGAATGAACATTGGCAAATGTGGCCTGATTCTTGTTGTAGATAAAGTTTTATTGACACACAGGAATGCCGCAATTGGGGTACAGTAGCTGAATCAAATGTTGGGATGGGCTGTACAGTCCATGGAGCTCAAAACATTAATTCAATAACCCGTTTGAGAAAAAATAAATTGCAGATTCCCCACAGGAGATTACAAATTGTCAGAGGACAGAAACCTTGTCATTTTAAGTCTTTCTGTATGCCCATGTCTAGTCCAGTGCCTGTCACCTACGAAAGATTTAGTGCATCATTGTCTGGGGAGAGAAGCCATGAGTACAGTGACATCTGTGGTGAGTTTTGGTCACCACACGAAGACCTGGGTGCTGCTGGGCTTAGACAGCAGTGGCAACATCCCAAATCACGGCTCAGCTTGGACCATCAAGGCACCCCTGATGCTAGTGAATACTATGTGGCACTTTTTTCTCTCAGCAAGAAAAGGGCTCCTCTACCTCAGAAGGCAGCTGAAGGATTGCTTGGTCGGCATCTGCTGCCGGCAGAGACAATTTGAAAGTTTGAGGAAATGAGAAAAACTCCAAGTTTAATTTGCCCGAATAAGCAATTGATGCTTTGGAGTGTAATTATCAGGGAGAAGGAAGGAAAAAAAAAAAAAAAAAAAAAAGGAAGTGGGGGAAAAAAAATCAACACATTGTTTAGCATATGTTATGTTAATGGCAGGTTAGGATGGCCCACTGTGCATAATTTAGCCAAACAATTGATACCAAATTTTAATATATATATATGATTACTGCTACAGAAACGAAGCGCCAAGACAAAACACAGGAGAGCTCATAATAGGCACCCGTGAACTCTGAAGCCCTAATTACATCACGGGGGAGGGTAAACAGTTGCTGCTGAACCAAGCAGAAAACAGGGGTAATTTGTAAACAGGTAGAACGCCGTCCAGGTGCGCAGCATGTGTGTGCGGGGCAGCGGGGCCGGGAGGCTCCAGCCTTCCATCTGGGTCTTGCAGGAATGGCAAGGTTCATGACCACTTTCCTCAGCTGAAAAACATAGCCCCCAAGCGCTCCACAGGTCAGCTCCTGCCTGGCCTGCCCTTCGGTTCAAAAATAGAAAGTTGAAGACAAGCATTTGTCAGGGAGGCTTACTCCTTGCCCTGTGGAATAATACATGGTCTTGTGTGTCTGGGATCTGAAACTCATTACTTAGTGTCTTTGCCGGGTACCCTTGAAGAGTTGTATCATTTTAGAGGGTGGATCAGGGGTGGGTCCTGTGGTACCCAGGCCCCAGGGTACCACATTTACAGTAGTCTTTGGCGTTCAGATGTTAAGCAATAGGAAATATGTGGAGCTATCTTATCAGCGAGTCCTTGGTGGTGATGAGACATTGAGTTGAGAGACTGTTCAAGGTTCTCCCAGCCACAGAACAGTCTGTGGATATGAGTCAAGGAGTTACCAGGTTTCTATTTTCTCCCTGGTAGGCAGACTTGCAAAGCCAATGACATCAAGATCATCCTGTTAGACAGTCCCCAGAGTGTGAGCAAACATCACTGAATACCTAGGGGGCAGCTGCCCTGGGATGTGAGAGTCTGTTTGTGTTCCACAAGACAGAGACAAGGGGGCAGGCTTGAGAGAAAGACTGAAACACCACCTCTCCTTCCCAACATGCTTCATTCTGTATGTTCTGCACACAGATGCCCATGGGAGTCCGAAGATTCATGCCTATCTCAGAACCTCACAAGAGGCTCTGGGTTGGAAATAGCGTCTTCATAGATGTGTAATTAAGTTAAGGTTACACTGGAGTAGGATAGACCCAGAATTCAACAGGACTGCTGTCCTCGTGAGACCGAGGAGCAACAGAGCACACCTATAACCTCAGCACTTTGGAAGCTGAGGCAAAAGAATCGAAAGTTTAAGGCTAGCCTGAACTAACAGAGCGAAAGCCTCACCCCAAGCAAAACACAGGACCAGCAATAACAAAACAGAAATAATAATTTTTTTTTAAAAAAAGGAAACTACAGAAGCAGTGATACACAGGAAAATAAGGCTGCATGATAAAAGAGGCAGAGCTTGGAAGTGGTGAGTCTACAAGCCAAGGAGTGCCCAGTGTTAGGATTAAAAATGAGACAGCATGCAGCAGATGTGATATGGAGAGATTTATTGGGGGAGAAGAGAAACGGAGAGGAGTTAGGACCTGAGTGAGCCATGAGGGTAGAGAGACAGAGACAGACAGAGAAAGGGAGAAAACAAGAAAGAAAAAGGGGTGCCCTTAAAGAAAGTGCAAAAGTAAGAGAGAGACCAGGTGGCAGGATGGCCCTCTTACATTCTGCCACACACCTGGTGTCAGGTGACGATGTCAGAGGTTGCTAAGTAACCTAGAGTCAGGCTGCTTATATGCCAACGTTCCTCCCTTTTCCTATAATTAGAAAAATGAGGGCATTGAATTGCTTACATGCAAGGCAAGTTAAAGTGTTAAAGTATAAAAATGTAGGTTCATTGAGAGCTGCCATGCAAAGATGCAAAGGGGGAGAGACACATACACACACACACACACACACACACACACACACACACACACAGAGAGAGAGAGAGAGAGAGAGAGAGAAATAAGAGCAACAAAATGTCCAGATTATATGGAGAAGAGGGAGGAAAAGCATGGAAAGTTCAGGGTAGATGGCAGGGTACACCAGCCATATCCTGCAGCTGACAGGGACCAAGGAGTGCTGGGAAAACCTAAAGCTGTTTGTCTAGAGTCTGAAGCACATCACCCAGGAAGGCCAGCCACCACCAGAACCTAGGAAGCAGCAAGGAAAAGCTGCCCGAGTGTTCACGAGTTATGGCCATGCCAATATCTTGGTTTTGCACTTCTGGCCTCCGTATCTGTGAGGGGAAACTTCCTGTTGTGAAATCTACCTTGTGAAACTTTGACAAATCAGTCATCGGAAACTATCTAAGACCATTTCGATGCTATGATGGCAGCTTGCACTTCACCTACATCTTGATTTGATGGTTACAGAAGCTGCGATGCGCAAGGAGGTTAGATGCTGTAAGGAAAGAAAGTCAGAGGTGGGGCCAAGCCACACCTCACATACCCAGGTATTCAGTGGTGGGCACCTTCAACACCATCAAAGGGCCTTTGGCAGGGAGAGGTGGAGGGACATTCACATTTCTGATGTCAATATTACCATATATAAGAATGGGATAGTAGAAGCATGTCCTCTTCTCTGGGACATCACATCTTTGTCTTGGGAACCAGTAAAGATGACATTACTTGACATAGTGAGGGGGACATTGCAGTGCCAATCTCAAGAAAGAGGAATCAGACTGGGTTGCCTGAGTAGACTGAATGTTTAACAGTCCCTATAACAGGACAGATATAAGGACAAGTCCTTATAATAATACAGAAGAGGGTTGGGAAGACAGCTTATTTGGTAAAGTGCTTGCTTTACAAGTGTGTGTACCTGAGTCTAATGCTCAGAGCAAAGGTCAAACAAACAAACAAACAAACAAAGTGTGCACGAGGAGTTTGCTAATGTCTGCTCTTGAAAGACAGAGACAAGGAGATCCCTGAGGTATGCTAGAGAATTAGCCTAACCTATTTGGTGAGTTCCAGGCTGGTAAAAGACCATCTAAACAAAAGAAAACAAACAAACAAACAAACAAACAAAAAACCCGATTTGGTAAATATTACTTGAGGAGAGACAGTCAAGACTGTCGGCTGGCTTGTCTGTACATACACATGCATATATATGCATGAGTAGATGCATACACATGAACACACACACATACACACACTCAACAACATAAAGGAAAGAAGGTAAGTCAAAGTTAGAGCCTGTGTGATGACAAAAATAGAGGAGAGGAAGAGGAACTATGAAATCACATAGAGGGTGGGGTGGATGCTGCAGGAAGCAGCAACATGCCGAGTAATGGCACAACCCTCTAGAATCTGGAAAAGATAAGAAGTGGATTTTTCCATAAATTTTAAGGTAGGAGGGCAGCTAGATTTTAGGACTTGTATGTCAGGAGTGATTAAATACACTTAATGCTTAGGAGGTGAACGCAGGAGGATTGAAACTGTGAAGCCCGCGGAGGCTACAGAGTGAGGCACTACCTCAACAACACAGAACAAGGTACCAATAAATGCACCCCCAAACAAGATGAAACAAAACATCACAGACATAGAGATATGCAGTAAAACTATATCCTTGACTCTTAAGACATAAATTGGAATTATCATTCTATGCCACTACATCTGTGGTGGATTACGGCCATGGTGTTAGGAAAGGGATACAGATGGTGTCTCCAAGACAGGGTCCAAGGTAAGATGGAGAGGTCGAATGACCAAACACGTAAGTGAGTGCACTGAAAGGTGGACCCAGTTGTCTCTGGGTTGCTGGAGCATCCGAGGAACAGATCCCAGGGAGACCTAGCCACACTTCAAGGTATAAACTGTGCATCTAGCTGACCCTTGGCAACGGCACTGTGCTCTGGCCAGCTTCGGATTAGACCAAACATCCAGTGGGTATCACTGCATCTCAGGGTGTGCATTTCATCCTGCAGTGAAGTGCATGTACTATTATCTAAGCGCTTGATCCCAATGCATATTTTGGGAAGACATGCTCTCCCCAACTGTTAGATATGATCTTTCCAGGGAGCTTTGCATCTTACAGAGCCCACAGCAATAATCTGAAAATCTCTCCGCAGAACAGCCACTGACTATGCAATGGCTCACGCGTGTTATCTGAGTGGTCATCTTACCAATTACACGAACAGAACAGGGCATTTTACACTTTGGAAGATTGAGGCCTTAATGAGGGTCAGTCAAGTTATCAGGCCTAGGGCTTAGAGAGATGACTCAGTGGGTAGACTGCAGCACGAGGGCAAAGGCTAGGAGCTCAGGCTCTCAGCACTCAGGAGGCAAAGACAAGGGATTGCCAGAGCAACCTGACTAGTGAGGCTGGCAGAAGAGGCAGTCTCTGGGTTTAGTGCCTCAAAATATAATATAGAAAGCAACCTATGAAGACACCAAGGGCAACTTCTGGTCTCTATGCTCATGCACACACACACATGTGAGCCCCCTCCACACACACATATACATACTCACACATATAACACATACATAGAAACATTCACAAGAAGAAAAATTGCCAGAAATGCCAGACCCCCGCCAAACCCAGGGCTCTGTCTGCATCCTATTCTCCTGTCAACGTGAGTCCCCTTTGGGGTCCTCCGTCTGCACAGTCACCCACTAGACCTTCAGGCTTTCAAGGGCAGGCTTTTTCATAAGTCTTTGTCTTCGTTAAGTGGTAGCTGTTGAGACACTTAAAGATGAGTCCAGGACACACCTCTAAATGGAGTGGACCTTTGCAGATTGGATTCTGGGTACTCACTCCCCATCTTTTGTTTGTAACATTCCCAAACCCCCTTTGGGGCTACCCCTTCTCTGACTTTCTGGCAATGTGGTTGATTAAGTGCTAAAGGTACTTCCTAGTCCTAGGAGTGACCACATAGCTGAGGCCTCATGGACCAGAGTTCTGCAGCCTCTGGCACACAAGGATGGTCCACAGTGAATAACAGTCAGAATGGAGTAAGAAAAAGCCACGATGGCAGTCCTGCCCTGTGGAACTCTTTGGAGCGGTGTTCAGGGGTATTCTGTTTCCAGAGTTTATTTTATATGCCCCTTCTCATCTTTCCTAGTGTAAACCAGCACAGAAATTACTCAGTACCAAGAAATGGACAAGGAAATCTTGTAGTACCCTTTATATACCTGGATCTAGATAAGCCTAAAGTCAGGCCCATTTGAGTACGTGTAGGATCCTGATCCAATGTGATTTTGTTATTGATGTTGTTTTGTGGTGGTGGTGGTGGTGGTGGCTCTCTTTAAATCGATTTGAATCTCATCTTTGGTTTGGATTTTGTGTCAGATTTCATTAAAAAAAAAAAAAAAAAAAGATCTACTCCCTAGAAGAAAGCTTCATACCCACCAAACACCAGTAGATGCCCAATTCCTGGCACCATGCCACTGTTTCTATTTACCTCAGAGTTTTCATCTGTGAAGCTTCTTGCAAGGTTTCCTGACAGCCTCACAGGAAACAAGCTACAGGCAGGGTATTGTTTTCATTTTCTTTTAAACTGGTGCCGCTACTCACAGGCAACATCTCTTTCATATCTAGACACCAGCCGTTGCAGTCAGAGCCTCTCACCTGCCCACGTGTCCAGGAAGTATGTGCCACAGAGGAAATGGCTGGGCCAAGGTACAATGGGAACTCATCGTGACTATAGAAACTGCCTCATAGTGTCACGGAGTAGGAAGCTTCAAGGAGAACAACTCTTGGTTGACAAGCAAGAAAGACAAGAGAGAAGGGACTCTATGGGGGTTTGCTCAAAGTGGAATTCTGATGCAGTGTTCAACAGTCCAAGGACACGTAAACAGAACCATTAAAATCTGTTACTTAATTTGAGTTTTTTCTTTCTTCCTTTTCCCCTCATTTTGGTTACTTTCATGGTTCCATTGTATATTAGATAAAAGTTGCTTTGAGAAATTCAGATTAAGAAAAAAAATGGGTGCCCCTCCCTTCCTATAGAACCCTATGAAATGATTCTTGCAGGCCCTTCTGCGCATGGGAACTGTGTGCATATGATTAACCGCACACGAGCCCACAGCTTGCATGAGCAGTTAATTTGCTCCACATTTCCATGCTGTATTATAACTCTAATGATCACTAATAATAGACAAACCCACATTTTATTGAGTAAGTAATTTGAAACATTATGATTTTTATCATGCGAATAGGATTGACCAATTTACATTGGGCAGGGGGAGATAAATAACCTGGAATCAATCTCTCCAGCAGCAGCCTCTGTCTCTTGGCAAAATGATAAGCATTGATCAGGAAAGACGACAGCAGGAGGCCGTGCTGGGCAATAAAGCCAATGATCTGCTGTGCTCCCTCCAGAAGGTCAGTTGGAGAGCCTGTATCCTGCCTGTGATGCGACGTAAAAAGGACAGTGTGGAAACCTCATTGGAGGGGGGTGGGTAGTGTAAGCAAGAGTGGGCTTTATGCCCTTAGGTACAGACTCTCAAGTCAGGCCTGTCTCTCATTTGCTACCTGTATATGACCCTTGCTCTGGGAATGAACCAGGAGTCAGGTAAAGGGCTGGCAAGATGGCACGGTATGTAAAGGCTGAGGACCTGAGTTTTATCCCAAGAGCACACATGAAGGTGGAAGGAGAGAGCTGACTCCAAAAAGCTATCCCCTGGCCTCCACACACAAACTGTGTTACATGTATGTCCCCACAAAATTCACCTCTCTCCCTCTCCTTCTCCCTCCCCCCTCCTCCCTCTCTCTCTCTCCCCTCTTTCTCTCTTCCCCTCCCTCCCCCTCCCTCTCTCCTCTCCTCTCTCCCTTATCTCTCCTCTCCTCCCCCCCCCTCTCTCACACACACACACTGTTTTTTTAAAAAGTATTTTTAAAGAGAGACAGGTAGAGGTCTGGCTGTGGCTTATTTAAGAGGATGGAGGTAGATAAGGAATTAGTTCCTTTTCCCCCAAAGTCTGTAAACAGAAAAGCCAGGAGGGAAGGGGCACAGGCTACACATCTACTCTACAGGAAGAACCAGGCGGGGTAAGGGGGAGTTCCCTTTATTGCCATAAAGGAAGCCACTGAGATCCCTGTGGCTGGGGTGACAGCGATGGGGCCTCCGTGTTCTCTGAACTCACACACCAGGAAGTGGAAGAGACAAAGGCAGAACTTGGAAGCACTTTAGTGCTTCTAGAAAAATCTGTCTCCATTTCACCTAGAAACCAGAGCAGGAATATTTCTCAAAAGAGGAAAGCAGAAAGGCCCAGGCATGCTGAAGGTGGAAATATGAGGATCAAGAATTCGAGGCGGGGGCTGGAGAGATGGCTCTTCAGTTAGGAGCACTTGCTGCCCCTGCAGAAGATGTGAATCCAGATGCCCACAGCTGCCACCAAGTGCAGCTCCAGGGGATCTGCCCTCTTCTGGCCTGTGCAGGAGCCTGTAGCTCATGTGGCATACACTTACACAGATACATACACGTACTTAAAAATAAAGCTTTAGAGAGAGAGTTTAAATAAAGTCATTCTAAGCTCAAATACAGGGTTTGCATCCACCCTGGTATACTGAGACCTTGTATCAAAAGCAAACAAAAAAGCCAAAGGGAAATGCCAGCCAACCTTTTTCCTGGTTGAAGGAGTTATTTGTTAGAGTCGAAAGTCATATTTTTTTGGGGGCGGGGGAAATGTAGTTATTCTGTGTCTCATTGACTAACATATCAGTAACTTTCTGGCTTTTTGTTTACCCTTATGTATGTCCAGGCCATGTAAATCTATGTGTCAGTCATTTATTTATAATTAGAATTATATAGAGTTTTCCTTATTATTTTTTATCACTTTGTTTTGTTTTGTTTTTTGTTTAACCTAATGTTACAGCAGGAATATTTTTTTCTCCTTTTTCATATCCTCAAGTTTCCCATTTCCAGATATTTTTACTATGAGTCTTGCCTTAAGGAGATGCCTCACTGAGGGGAAATTTTTGAATTATTTAATAATAGCTTCTTTCATTATTTTCAGTGTTTTTCTTGTTGCTTGGCTGGTTCTTGAGACCAGATCTCATGTAGGCCAGACTGACCTGAAGCTTGCTAACTAGTTAGCTAAGGAAGACACTGAACTTCTGATGTTCTCGGTGCTACCTCCCAAACTCTGGGACTGCGCATGCGCCCCACCATGCCTAGTTTATGTCGTGTTGGGGAGGGAACCTTCCTTCCTGATTGATAGGTAACCACTCATTCTCCTTGTTGATCTGGATCCCTATCCCCTTGGCTTGGTTCTGAAATTGCTTTTTTGCCTAGACTGGCCCCAAACTTGGTCACAGTATTCCCAGGGCCTCCAAAGTGCTGGGGTTATAGGTGTGTGCCATTTTATTCGACCTAGGGATGATAAATATTGATAAAGTGCAAACAAGGTGCTAAGTGATGCAAAAAAAAAAAAAAAAAAGGCAACAAGAAAAACATACAAGGCACCATTGGCACTAAGGGCGTGTGGCCTCACCTGCCCTGGTTCACGGGGCAAGCAGAACCTGGGAGCCAGACGCCGCACACTGCACCTCGCCAGTCACTCCTTTGAGTGTATGGTTCAAGAGAGAAGCTAGGCACATGCTGAAGGGGGTTCTTCAGAAAGAACTTGGCAGTCCCAGCAGCCTGCTTACCCTCAGGAGTTAATTAGCCCTTGCCCATTGTGGAGGGGAGGAGCTTTCCTTGGATGGAGGCTGCAGCTGGCACTGCTGTTGTCATAACTCGCAGTCAGCCTCCCGTCTCCTGCAAGGAGAGCAACTGGCCTTGGGGGATGAGGAAACACTTCTAGATGACCTTGAAAGGGAGAGAACAACTCAGCCTGACCAGAAATGTCAACGACATCCATCTTTACCAAACCAAAGTTTGCCTCTCCTGGGATTGTAGAGCCTACTGAATTAGCCCTTCAGCAAAACGTAAGGTCTCCAAGGACTTAGAGGACTCTGCAACATGACTGTTTCGCTTCAGCTACTGGGAGGAGGCAGAAGGCTGCAAACTTTGCGAACGTCTAGATTTACATTCAGTCAGCAGAGTGACCTTTGGCAGGTGACACCTGCAGTGTCCTGGTCTTCCAGCCAACACCCACTCCCGGTATCAGACTTCCTATAAGGAACTCCCCACCCTCCCATCCTCAACCCCAGTCCAAGTTTAGCACAGATGTATACATCTGCAAATCTTAGCATTTGGGAGACTAAGAAGGGAAGTCTGTAGGTTTCTATTAGTATGTAGCCCAGGCTAGCCTCGAGATGCACACCCAAGGTAGGACCTGTGAGGGACAGGCCACTTATTCTCCTGTTCCATTTGTACAGCTGAGCAAAACCATTTATTCCTCAGAGGGAAGGAATCTTTGGTGCCTCCATTGAATCTAATCCTCATTCCTATGTCTAAAAAAAATCACTTGGCACATCTTTGCTGCACGTTTCATGGTTATTTCTTCCAATATAGAATAATTCCAGAGTCGTAATGGTAGATGTCTAGCATGCTTGTGTATTTTCTGAATCTTTCATCCACTGCAGCCAGTGCTGAGGAACCCCACCATTCTAGGGAGTCACTGGAGAGTTCCCAAAGAGGAAAAGACCAAGGTGTACCACTGTATCCTATCCCTATGGTACCAAGGGCCCCAATAATTCATATCTATAGGTACTGCACAGAGAAAGCTGTACCAAAGGAAGGCTTGTCAAGAGCCTAGCATATCATTAAAAATGCAGAACCCCCCCCAACCCAGACATTGATATGGAGACCAATTGGCAATAATTCCGTGGGGCAAGACTGAGAGTTAAATTGGAGAGCTGGAGAGGAAGGGCCCGGAATGATGATTTGCGCATTCTTCAGCAAGAAGAGGTGATGTGTGACAGGTGTGGGCTGGTGGAGAATGGAGGAGAGGCCAGGGGATGTGGTGTTTGGGGAAACCACACACAGAGAGGGAAACATAGGCCAATGAGATGTACACGTAACTGTTGTGATCGCTATCTGAGGAGACAAACAAACGTCTTTTCACCCCAGCTAGGGTGTCAACAACAGACCAAAGAAATTCCCCCAAGTCTAGCATGGTGGGTCAAAGAGGTTTCAGTGAGGTTATTTATAGAATCAGGGTGAGGGGTTACTTAGAGTACCATGTGCAACTTACAAGTGGCTACACGACTGAAGAAAATGTCTCTCTCTTCCCAGCAACTCTTCACAGCCTACATATTCTCAGGGAGGGAAGTGTCCTTGTGAGCCCTTACCATATTACAAGGCTAGCTGTCTATAAATCGTAAGTGGTAAGCTGGGCTTCGTGGACCACCCTCTGTCTCCATGATAGAATGTTACTGGGACCAATCTTGTACTGGTTTCTTAGGAAAACCACACCTGGAGTTCAAGAAATCAATGGCCATGTCACACCCAGATCGACAGCAGTCTATGACAACAGCCTGATGAATGTGACAGAAGAGACATAGAGAGAATGAGGTGAGGGGAAGAACCTGCAGCACCCTCAGGGATGAAGAGCAGGGCCTCCCAGCACTGTCCTGGGTAGACCAGAAGGCCAAAAGGAAGGACATAGGGTCTTAGTCAAGCACCAAGGCAAGGGATGCTGGCAGAGATTTATGCTTGGTCTTCAAGGTCACTGGGACAAACCAGAGAGGTTTCTGGGAAGCTGTGCCTTGCCATACTCTGTGACTCTAATCACAAGATAAAAAAAAAAAGCCATCATATATCCTTTGATTATGCCTGAGGCACAGCCTACCAGCCCTGTTTTCAGACTCCACTGCAGCTTGCCTGTCCTGTCCAGCTTCAATGGCATCAAGCTGTTGCTTCCACATCGCTGATATAGAAAGATTATTGTGGCCTCTAGGTGGTATGTCCTTGGAACTTCATCATGCACACGTGGAAGTCGAAATAGAAACAGGATGGTGGGGGGCTGGTGAGATGGCTTAGAGGTTAAGAGCGCCTTCTGCTCTTCCGAAGGTCCTGAGTTCAATTCCCAGCAACCACATGGTGGCTTACAACTACCTGTAATGAGATCTGGTGCCTTCCTGTAGTGGGCAGGCACACATGTGAGCAGAATACTGTGTAAATAATAAATAAATATTAAAAAAAAAAAAGAAACAGGATGGTGGGATTATGTGTACTTCCTTTAAATATTTATTTTCCTCTATAAAGTTTCTTTTACTGGGCTATAGAGATGCCTTGGTGGTTAAGAGCTCTGGATGCTACTAATACACTTCCCAGAAACCATGTTGGGTGGCTTATAGCTGCCTGTAACTTCAGCTCCAGAGAAGGTGACATCTCTGAACTCTAAAGGCACCTCGTTCACAGGGCTGGAGAGATAGCTCAGTGGTTAACAGTACTATTTGCTCTTCTCAAAGGACCCGGGTTCAATTCCCAGCACCCATATGGCAGCTCACAACTATCTGTAACTCTAGTTCTAAGAGATATGACACCCTTACATCAATGCACATAAATTAAAATTAAACAAGTTATTAAATATATATGTGTATATATAATTTGTGTGTGTGTGTGTGTGTGTGTGTGTGTGTGTGTGTGTGTGTGTGT
>OU015753.1:12818562-12843921 GCA_907169655.1 Acomys percivali
ACACACACACACACACACACACACACACACACACACACACACACACGTGTACCTGCACACATGTGCATCTGTGCACATGAGAACACAGGTACACATCACACATATACATATGCAGAAGCAGAAGGAGGAGGAAGAAGATGATGATGATGATGATGATGATGATAAAGATGAAGAAAGGAAAAAGGAGGCAAGGTCACAGAAGCATCTAAGATGTTTGACTTTGAAGATCAACACCCACCATTGGGTTGATCCGGGAAAGAGCCACCAAGCCACAGAGGGTAAATAACTGTGAATGAGTCCTAGGGTCACTCTAGATGTCCGTCTTGGACTTCCTGGGTGAAATTAGGGAGCAGAATCTTATAGTTGGAGGTACAACTAGATAGTTAAAGAATATATAGCTACTTAAAGCATAGGACATCACACATGTCTGGGCAGTGCACACCAATCTACATTCTTATAGTTTGTATGCAGTTCCATTATTTTGGTAATCTTATAAAGACATACTGAATGCCCAAGTAGATACCAAGGAAATTATTGTCATTCTTAATAGCAGTGTTTTTCATTTATTGAAAGCACTTCTCTGATACTGGAAGACTTTTACTATGGGTATGAAGCTTTTTAGGACAATTAATGTTTCAAATATCCTCCTCTTACAGCATGTGAAAGTATTATAGATGGAGATATATAAACATTAATATAAAAAATATTAGGAGTGCGTTATAAGAGGCATTGCCTGCAGGTCCCTGCTCCATCCCCACCAGTCAGATAAAAATCACATTGCCTTTGAGCTGGGAGTCTGGGCCTTTGAGCAAGTTTAGCTTCTCCAAGATTGGACCAAAGGGCCCATGTGCTTCACTGACACAGTCAGTTACCTCCCATGGACTGGGCCATGTCTGTGTCGTGGTGGGATGGGCAGCTCAAATCTGGAAGATATTTATGTACAATAAAGAAGATGTCTGACGTGGATGGAACTTGAATGCCAATTCTAAGCGAAAGAACATATACTGTGGGATTTTACCTTCAGGAGGGCCTCGAAAAAGATACTTACAGGAGGACCTTGAAAAAGAAGGATCCTGGTGGCTGGGGATAAAAGGAGGGGAACTGGGAGTCAGAGGATGTTGGGCAGTAAGTTTTGGTTTTGCACAGAAACCATTCTTGGAATGGAGAAATACTCAAAGCCACTGAACCAGACCCTTAAAGGTAGTTAAAATAGCAAAAGTGAGGGAGGCCATGTTAGGAGACATGTGCACAGGAAACCTCTGTGCTTCTCACTAAATTGCTTTAAGAATTGAAAGCTACCATAAAAACATCATCTATTTTTTAAAAACCAGAAGGAAACACATCATTAATTCCACCATTTTTTTTAAAAAAAAGGGTTGAATGGTAAATTTTTAATATATTTTCAATTATTCTTTGAGAATCTCATAAATTTACATTACGTATATTTAATTTTTTTGAGACAGGGTCTCATGTAGCCCGGGCTGGCCGGCCTTGAACTTGCTATGTAGCTGAGGATGACCTTGAACATTTCATCCTTGTACCTCTACCTCCTGAGGACTGAGATTACTGATGTACACTGCAGAATTTGGGTCATAAGGTGCTAGACGTTGAAGCCAGCGTTTCATGATAGTAATGCTGTGCAAGCATTCTAGCTACTAAGCTATTTGTCCCAGTCTGGTGTTATATGTTTTAGAAGGAAGGAAGGGAAACAGGGAGGCATGGGAAATAGGACACGTCGGCCCAGATGTACTGGGGTTAGGACTCACATCTGTAATACATCTGTAACTACCTACTTTCCTTCGCTTTCTGGTGACTGATTCATCTCACACTCTTAATAATATTATTAACATGGACCCACAGGACTAAAGAATCCCTGTCTTCAGTCTAGATGAAGATGTACATTGCTCAATGAAGCAAGAGGAGTGGGAGTGGGTAAAGGGCCTGGGGTCCTGACTGCACGGTCAGTGGGAGGAGTTCTCCCAGTATCAGGATGGAGAGAGCCACGTGGTATTTGGCCAGTACTACACAGCGTCCCTTCAGGGGACATTCACCACCCACCACACGACACTCAGGGCAGGGAGGCCTACCCAAGCTGCCAGCATGCCTAGCAAGAAATGGTTCAGGTTGCTCTTGACCTTTGAGATCCACTCCAGTATATGTGATTTCTTTGCAGACTATTATCTGTCAGTCTAGTTGGCAAAGTGTTTGATCATGGATGCCCGGATGGAAAGAAGGGCTGGCATAGGTTTGGAGAGATGGTTCATTGGGGAAACCACTTGCCTTGCAAGCATGAGGATCTAAGTTCAATAGATATTAAAGCAGGCATGTTGTTATGTTCTTGTAATCCCAGCACCAAGGAAATGGATACAGCTGGGTCCCTGCGGCCTGTTGGGCCAACCAATCTATCTTTTTTTTTTTTTTTTTTTTTTGGTGAATTCAAAGCCAGTAAGAGTGCTTGTCTCAAAGTACAAAGCTGACAGCACCTGAGGAATGACAGCTGAGGTTGACCTCTGGCCTCTATAGGCAGGTGTATATCCATGAAGGTGCACACACACATGGGGGAGGGGGTGGAGTATGCTGTGGTGTAAGCATGAATTAATCCAAGCCTAAAGACCTCTTGGGTGAACCATCCAAGCTATCCACATGTTGAACCATGGTGTGATGTCTATCTCGGCTCTGAAGAAACCAAACTAGAAAGGGACAGGGTGGCAAGAGATCCTCTCGGTGCTGGTTTTAATGGCTGCCTACAGCACAGTGTCCAGGACCTCAGCGCACTGCTCACTCTCAGCGTAGCAAAAGCTCCTTTGGAAAGACAGTGATGGTATTTGTCAGATAATCATTCTGGAGTTCTTCACTAGACACTGACAGAGGAGAAACCCCACTGAAAAAGTCATAAAGCAATTATCAAAAAATAAAATAAAATAAAAAGGACAGAAGCATAGGAGTTTTCCTAAGTAATACAGAATCATTACCACGCTCTGGCAGACATGCATTTTTAAACAATGGTTATAATAACAGAAAATTAGATCTCATTACTTATTCATAAAGTTCTGGTTAGCACTGTGCTCCATTTGTAAGCGTTTACTTTTATAAATAGCATCTTTGGGGCAGACGCTGCTCTCTGGCCACTGGATGTCAGAAACCATTTTCTGGTTGTCCTGGTTCACTGCCAATGCTGACCCTCTGTCAGGATCATGGGAGGTTGAAGACATAGGGGCTTAGCCCTCTCCATCATGGAGATGTCTGTCTGTACTTACACTTCCTTTTGGATTTTCGATTTGATTTACAGTACTGTTGAAATTTGAAGACAGCAAACAATGTTTGATGAATCTACAACCTTTACACTAAAGAAAGAGTCAGAAGACCAATAAATCTGCAGTAGAATTAATAATTGAGATACCTAGAAGCTCTGAAAGTAAGTATTAAATATGTAAAATCTTGTTGAAAAGCATAATTATGTGCATCAATGACTGAAGCTTAAAGAAAAATCGGGTTTTCATCAAAGTTACGTGTCTTTTCTTTTTGCTTCTCCTTTTTCTTTTCTTTTCTTTTCTTTTTGGAGACAGGGTGTCATGAGGTCCAGACTAGCTTCGAACTTCCTATGTACGAGTGACACTGAGCTTCTGATCACCTTTCCTCTGTCTCCCAAGTGCTGGTATTATAGGCATGCACTACCACACCAGATTTCACATAGTACAGAAAATGGGACCCAGGGCTTTGCTCATGTCAGACAGGCATTCTACATCTCCTACCCAGAAGTACTGTTTTTATGAATGTATGAGTAATGCTGAAAGAAATATATAATACAGCATATTATTACTTAAAATATTAAGTTGGTTAAAAAGTAAAGTTTTTGGTGACCTAAAAAGGGAAGAAAAGAGAGACAGGGAAGTTAAAAAAAAAATGGGTTCTCAGCTTGCAGCCTTTATTTTCCCATCAGTCTTTAAGTACCATAGACAAGTGTTTCACATTGTGCCTTGTGTGACTGTGGACTGGATATGGCCACAGTTTGGTTATGTCTAAAGAGACAATCAATAGGTCTGTTCACTCACTGGGGCATGCTCTACTTACAACCCACTGTGCCAAATACTGAGGACACAAAGGAAATTAGGGCAAAGTCATATTCAAACTATGAAGATGCTATCTCCTCCCAGCCCTAAGATGTGTGCTTTTCCTGCTCTGCCATCGGGGGTCTTCATACGACTCAAGACAACCGCAGAAACCATTCTGAGAAAGGCTGCTTCTCCCCCTTCAAAGTGTGAGTCATCACTGCACCCTGGGAAGCAGAAATAACCTAAGTGACTTCAAGGTACTGTTATTTCTAAAAGCCCACCTTGAACCAAGCACCAAATCTATATGGCTCAAAAGGAAGAAATTGGTGCCTCTACATAATTCAGATCACAGGTCCACATGAGAAGCTAAGGTGAGAACTAGATACTGTCCAAAGTCTGGCGGGTTGGAGTAGGTGGGGAGAGGGGTAGCAGTAATTCCCCAGAGGCTCATGGGCAGAGGTTTTCTCTTGCTATATAGTGATAGGCTTTATCAGTGATAGATGTGTACGGCTTGGCTTGATGCTGGGAGGCCTAGAGCAGATGACAGAGAATGACTTTGCTCCCGGCCATTCGACATAAGAAAATGAAGTTAAATACTACAGAGGGCTTTTGTTTTGTGTGACCGTCACAGTGTCATCTAAACACTGCACCTACCATCTTTACTGCAAATTACCTTCAGTGGTCACAACTGCTTACTGAACAGCTACCATGTCCTGTCTTGTAGCAGGTTTAACTTTGGCCAGTGGAAAGGACTTGTTGAGAGAGGACAGGAAATCTTCACCAAGGATGTTGCCAACAGCTGCAAAGAATGGCAGTCTGAAGGAAAACGCAGGGAATAAGGGAGTATGTGGTTCTGAGAGACCTTGGAACAAAGACAACAGTTCTGATCAGCAGAAGCTGGGGCCAGGGATGGGTGGCACCTTAGCCATCATGCTGCTGGGCTAAGATCTGAAGGATGCCCAGATGAAAGGTAGGTAGGAGAGAAAACCAGTCAGGCCATGGTAGGCAGGGGCGGGGAAAAGGACGGGTTAGCTGAAGGACGGAGAGGAAATGGCAGGGCAGGTTGAAGACTTGGATCATTAAGATCATTAAATTAACCTAGAAGGAGTGAAAATGGAAAGGAAGGAGTGTGTTGTTAACACAATCAGCTTGGCATGCTGAGAAGGGCAGCAGGTTGTATGTGGGGTTACAAGGCCATCAGAAAGACTATTGCATTCCAATTCATGAAAACATTAGTTCCTGTGTTGGCTTAAAGCAGTTGCACTGTGCTAACCCAGCACCACTGAGAACGAGAGGCTAAAGGCATGTTCTCAGTAAAGTAGACTAGACTCCTTTGGAAGTCTTGGGAAAAAAGCCTGCCAGCTGCCTCTCCCACTGCCTGGGTTTGTGGCTGGCCATGCCCAGTGCCCTTTCACTTGAACTGGCCCTCCAAGCTCTGCCTCATTTTCACGTAGCCTTTGCCCTCATCTTCTCTTCCTCTGCCTTTGCCTCTTAGAAAGGCGCGTGCCCTGGGAGCTTAGGAGAAGGCTCAGTCAGTAGTAACCTTTCCTTGAAAGCCTAAGGAGCTTGAGTTCGAGTCTTAGTAGCTCCATTAAAAATGCCAGGTGCAGTAGTGTGCATCTGTAGTTCCTGTGCAGGAAAGGACAAAGGAGGGTCATCTGGGCTCGCTGGCCAGCCCTAGTCTAATTGGTAAGTTTCAGGCCAATGACAGAGCAGACCCTTCTCAAAGGAGGGAGGTGACATTCTTAAGGATTATCTTCATGGTAGCTATTATCTCCTGACCTACACACATGGATCCCCCCAAACACACACACCAAATGAGCAAAATGATACATGCCAGTAGTTTCAGGATCCACCTGTATAGTCCTCTGTTAGGGTCCCTTTCTTATATTCCAGGTTTTAGGAAAGCCTATCTCTTCAGGAGGCATGCAGCCCAATGCTGAAAACCAGTCTTAATTCCGGACTCCTCAGAGGACAATGTCCATAGAACTGCGACAGTGACTGGACAGTGAAATTGTCCCAGAGCCAGGGGCATTTTCTCTGTTATCCTGCTTTAATGCCCCCCATTAAGTCCTGTGGCTCAACTTGGTTCCCTCCACATCACCTTAGATGTTGCCTTGGCCTCAGTGACCCCTCCCATAATGACTTCCCACACCACCTCTCATATGTGTTTCTTTCAAAGAACGACCTGAATCAGTATTGTAAAGGTTTATTTCTGGTGGTGCTTCCTTCATGGGGATTCAATTCTTGAGAAGGGTAAGTCACAATTCCCTTGGAATTGTAGCAAGTGCATTGGTTAGGAGCATAAGTGTGCCATAAGCCCCATCCCCACCCTGCCAGCAAGCACCATCACCTACCATTCACACAGTTGAAGCACTGTGGGATGGTCTTTTTCTTGCCCCCTCCCTCTGCTTTACACCAAAACTCCATTGAGTAAACAACTCAGGGAAATCATGCCCATCCTTTATCTGCCCCATGGTGTCAATGACCAGAATGCTAGATGCTGTATAAAACATTCAGAATTCAAGAAAGAAGCGCAATGCATAAATGCAAAGAGAGAGTGGTAATTCTTGCATTACACTTACACTGCTCCGGAGACTTCAGGAAGATGGACTGTGTCGCCATTCATTGCTTTCAAGCTCTCTATTAGGTCAAGTGTGCACATAGATCTAATGGCAAAGACACACACACACACACACACACACACACACACACACACACACACACACACACATGTGGAATAAGAGTTGTGTAGGACAATGATAGTGATAGTAGTTATAGGTTCTGTAGGTTTTACTATTAGTTTTCAATAAGCCAGCAGCACTGTGTGCTTGTTGTATACCCAGTCCTGGGCTAAATGTTTTCTCATTTAATCCTCTTCTCAGAAGCCTATCATCAGCTCTGACATCAGATGCATCTCTTGGATGAGCATCTCTTGATGCTCCAAGAAGGGACGTCACATGTAGAGTTGGCAAACGCAGAAGCTTATCCTACGGTGGTGGCCTGTCCAGGCAGCCGCTGACATGTGCTGTCCCGGATCCAGGCTGGTTGGGAGCTGCTGCCTCTTGTGGCCTCCCCTCCTTCTTGGGCTCCAGCCCCCTACATTAGAGATTATTATTTGGCATAAATCACCCCCCCAATTACATGAATGCCACTGCCACGAACACTTGTAATTAAAACTGGGACGGATATCCTGCATGTCTGCCCCCTTCCCGACTCCTCTTTGTCCTGCTGTGGTATTATTGGAGAGAGAATGAACACTCACGGAAACAGATGCTTGCAGAATATAATGGGGCTCAGCTCCTAGGAGAGCAGGCTATAAGAGGGCGCAGAGAGAGAACTTAAAGGAGACAGCTTTATTTACTCACGACTGCGATGTGACAGGAAGCAACAGGAAGCCAAAAGGCTCAGTCCTGACAGAGACTTGAGTTGCGTGCTGTAGAGGATTAAGGTCCTTTTGCCCCAATGTCCACTCTAACAGCTACAGCATCAGCTTTTCCCACATGCCACGTTCTTCACACTCACACATGCTTGTCGCCTAGTGTACCTGAAGTTGACCCTGGCTGACAGCTCTGTCCCGAACCCTAAGAATCTTGCCGCTTGCTTTACATTCTCCAGCAAAAGTGATGGCTTGGTACACCCCAGCCTCTGCTTTGGGGCTTCCCTCTGCTGGGAGAATGCTGCCACTGTTGCCTTCTTTGTCCCTTGCCTATCATTGTCTTAGTCACCCTCAAAGTAGACATAATGGTTGTCATTGTCCAGCATTTATTGGGGGAGCGCAGAATGATCAACCTGAGCCATTAATCCCGAGGCATGAGAAACGCAGGTGCTGGGGCTGGACTCAGGTGATGGGGTATCAAAAAATCATCAGCCTCCTTATAACTAGAGTTGATTGTTCTGGCCACTTCATCATGAGGAGAGCAACCCATCCTAGAGCAAGACCCTCATCTGAGAGTCTGTGGGTGAGACTCTGAGCGAACTCATGCAGACAAGATGCTAGATGCTTCTAATGTCCCCTAATTAAAATTTGCCTTTCCCTTGTTTAGGACACAAGCTGACAAAACATTACGGGCATCTGAGGGTGCTCTCATTTCTGGCCTGCTCCTGGGATAACACACTGTGACCAAAAGCAACTTAGGGAGGGAAAGGATCGATTTGGGTTCCAGGTCACAGTCCATCACTGAGTGAGTCAGGGCAGGAGCGAAAGCAGGAACTTGCACAAACCATGGAGGAAGGCTATTTGCTGTCTTGAGTTCCGGCGTACTTAGGCTCGTGCTCACCTAATTCCTTAATAGGGCCCAGAACCATCTGCCCAGGGAATGGTGCCACCCATGGTGGGTTAGCTCCTACTCTATCAATTAACACTCTAGACAGTCTCTCATAGACATGCCCGTGGTCAACCTGATTTTAAAAAACAATTACTCAGTTGAGATTCTTCCCCCGACCCACTTCAGGTGATTCTATGCTGTGCCAAGTAGATCATTAATGCTAAGACAGTGACTTTGTCATCATGCAATCTTGGATAGTATCTTGTTATAGCTGGTAATCTCAAAATATCATTTTTACCTATTTCTTTAATAATGACAGATCTACCTCTCTTCTCTCTCTCCTCTCTCCTCTCTCTCTCTCTCTCTCTCTCTCTTTCTCTCTCTCTCTCTCCCCGTGTGTGTGTGTGTGTGTGTGTGTGTGTGTGTGTGTGTCTGCATGTCACATCACATGTGTAGAGATCTGACAACTTGCCAAAGTTGTTTCTTTCCTCCCAGTACTAGAACCCATGTGTTAAAGGCTGAATTATGATCCAACTAGCATCCCCTGTGAGCCTGTGTGCTTTGTTTTATGCATTTAAAACACCATTATGAAGAGTGGAACTAGGTACCAAAAATGGTGGAGATCCCCAGAATACAGGGAGTTTCTCCAGAGCAGAGGAGGGACCCTGTGCCTATCATCTTTTGGAGCCCAGCTGTTCCAAGGATGTCAGGCAAGCCAGACAAAACACCAGCAAAAGCTCAGGTTGCACACAGGCCTGAAGATAGCTCTGTGTTGTCTTTAAAGGTGTAGCACACATTCATTCATTCATTCACTGACTCATTCATTTACTCACTCATTAACTGATTCATAATCAGGGCCTTGTACTTGCAAAGCGCTGGACCAGCGCTCCAGATACGGCTCTGGATGAATGGAGCGAGTGCCCATCTGCTGCCCTTCCCTCCCTACAAAAGGCTTTCTGCAGCTTCAACTCCCCCCACCACTCTCCTATTCATGCTTCATAACTTGGGGTGACCTATTTAGTTATCTGCGATTTCATGTCAAGAATCCCCTTCGAGGCCTGCCAACCAAAGCTCATTAACATAGCCCTTCTCTTTTGTATACAGCGTGCCTTTGGCTTCTTATACTCTTGTGGCAGAACTAAGCCCTGCAATCTCCAAGTGGCCACTTATGCTCAGGGAGATTCCATCGTGGTGGACACACAAGGAGGTTGTCCTTTGTGCGTGGGAAGAGCTGAAACGGCGGCCTCTCTTCATAGCTGCACAGAGCTCTGTACTGCACACAGGATTTGATTCGTCTTCTTTACCTGTTGGTTCACTGTCCCATTTTACACCTATTTGCCTGTGTGTTCCTTGTGTATCTATCTCCTTCCTTCTACCCAGCAAAGTTGATGCAGACAGGCCATTTCTCCAGCACTGTCTTTGAAACTGGTGAATGGATTTATTGTTAGTGTGATTAACCATCTGAACTACCGTTAGATGGCTCTTACCATCACCCTGATTTTAAATGTGAGGGAACTGAGGTGCTACGAGGTTAAAAGATGGCTCATGAAGGCACAGCCACCCAGTGATAGAGCCTGGATTCACACTTACTGGTTAAGACAGGATACTAACACACTTAACGTTGTGGACACTACAAAAGCCACTTCTCAAGATATCTCCCTTCTTTCTCTGGAAACCTTGTCAGGCTTCTTTCCATAGCCCTGGACCAGGGGCTGCTCTTCTTCATTCCCTGGCTGATGTTGCACTGACTACAAACTTTCTGCCTCGTCTTCTTCCTTTGCCATTGGATACTGTAAAGCGCCATTCCCAGAGACAAAGCTAGCAGGTGGCGGATGTTCATGACCTGCCTCGTGAGCTGCAGCTCAGTGAAGGAAGAGAGCGGGGAGGTGGCGACACCTGGATGACGACGCATCCTTGCAGGACTTAGTGGAGCAGTCCAGGGTTGCCAGTTACCAAAGCCTGTGTTCTGTGTGAGCATTAGCTATTACGCATTCTCACGCACATGAGACACAGGAGAAGGAGGTTTTTGAGAAGCAGCTTAACTAGCATGAAATCCTAAGTGAGGTCCTGGTAGGACTGGATCTTGAATCTGTTACAGAAATTAAATGTGGATCTCCTAGCATGCTTTCTCCTTTCCACTCCACTGTACCCGGGGGGTTGGAGACTTGTCCTCTGGGAAGCTCCAAAAGAGCTTGAAATCTGAGTTTCCTTACTTAGGCAAGGCACATAAAAAGCAGTTTCACAGATACGGAGGACACTAACTCCTCTGTTTTTGGTTTTTCTCCTAAAATGGACTATTGTCTTGTGCTAGTCCCAACATTTTAATAATACTTCATTTTTTTTATAGTGTGTGTATCTGAATGTGGATTTGTACATCTTAGTACAGTGTCCACAGAAACCAGAAGAGGGTGTTGGATCCCCTGGAGCTGGAATTACAGGTAGCTGTAAGGCACCTCATGTGGGTGCTGGGAACTAAATTTAGATCCTCTATAACAACAAGTGGTCTTAACCATGGAGCCATTTCCTTCAAGTCATATTCAAGCCTTGGATATTTCCACTCCTCATATTTTCATAATGACCCTTGCATCTGTGGGGAACCAAAACCCAAGCTGTTAGACTTAGCATATAAGCATATACTGAGAGTGAGGGAAGACCTTGGCTTAAGGTTTCCAGGACTCAGGCAATTCCGCTTGGTTTCGTGACGAAGTGCGTTCCTTTGAATGGGTGAGTAGTATACATTTGAAACAATCTCTCTGCCTTTGATAGACATGACCTCGATTCTGACAATTATCTATTTAATTGGATCAATACAGACAGCCTACTCCCCCAAACCACTGATTCAATTAATCAGACCATTGTCAAATTTCTTCTCCTCTTGGGGTCTGCATAGACACAGACCAAGTGGCAATTTCTCCCAAGATAGGCACTGAAGTCAATAGTCCCCTTTTGGATGAAGTATCTGATTGCTCACAAATTACACAAATCACATCGATTGCTGACAGATCCCAATGTTTATGGAGCACTATTTGGCTTTGGTTGCAGAGGATGGCTAGTATTTAATTAATGACTGTCAGATATAATATACACCATTATAATGACCAGAAAGCAGTTGCCTGCTGACTTTATACAATAGAACAAATATTTTGCAACTAGCATTGGTGAGGACGGACTCAGTGGGGGACACCATGATAGAGCATAAAATAAAATATCATTGTCATATATTTATTCTGGAACATTCTTGGGAGCCATAATAATTCTGACTATTAAAAGAACTTATTTCTCTTTTCACTTTTGCTTTGACTACCAGGAAACTCGAATTTTTAGCTTGCAAGTATTAACTCATGGTGTGCTTAGGATTGCAAAAGATATACTTTATCTTACCTGTTTTAAATTTGTGTATGTAGTATTACTGATTTGTTGTATATTGACCCTAAGGGTCTGCAAACTATAGTCTACAGACCAAATCCAAGCCTCCAGTTTGTCTTTGTATAGCTCATGGGTTAAGGACAGCCCTCCATGGTTTACTACACAAACATGGAAAGGGGGATTTATTTACACTGAAACTAGCAATGACAAAGGATTTAATGGCTTTAATGGTTTTCTGTTTTATAAAAAAATAATGATTTACCAACAAATGCAAACTGAGAATAGAATTTTATGACATACAAAGACAAATTTTGGTGGCCATAAATAAAGTTTTATTTGGACACAACTATGACCATAGTGCGTTGTCTATGAATGTTTTCAAACTCCAATGGCAGAATCAGATAGTTGCAACAACTCCATGGCACAAGCCTTGAAACAGAAGCAATGGGGCAGGAATGCTGTGCTGACAAAGAAACAGGTAAATGGTAACAAAACTGTAGGAAAATGAGCACCTACTGAGTGTGATAGATACATCAAGATCAAATATGGGAGAGCTCACTTTGGAAGAAATAAAATGTGAGGCGACACAGATTGGGGGACATTCCTGAAGCTTGTGTTCTTGACCTAAAAGATCCTTTAAAAAGTGGATGGTAGCCAGGTGGTGATGGCACACACTTTTAATCAGAGGAAGGTAAATCTCTGAGTTCCAGGCCTGTTTGGTCTACATAGCATGTTCCAGGACAGTGAAGGATACACAAGGAAATCCTGTCTTGGAAAAAAAAAGTGGGTCATAACACCATCATCTAATAATTCCTGGGGTCTGCAGAGGGGTGTCTGGAGATCAGAGAAAGAGATAAAATGAACCCCACAAGTCCCTGTTCTCCAACAAACACAAGGCGGCCAGAGAGCTGCTAGCAACAGAGAGCACCCAGTTGTGACAGCACATCTATGTTCCCTTGGGAGAAGGGAACTGAACAGTAGTTTCTATTAATACAGCAGGAGGGAAACCTACCAAACTTTCTAGAACCACGGCCCCCCCCCAACACGCAATGCCTTCAGGGAACATCTAGTAGCTTCATCAGAGGGTGGGAAAGACTGTAGAAGTGAAAGACACATGGGGACCAGGTAGGAAACAGACATGTGTTTCCACCTGGTGCTACAGATGTGCAAATCGAAACTATTGAGTGGTTGTGAACAGAGCCAGCCCTCCTCCAAAAGCAACTGCTCACTGCAAAGGAAAAAAAGGGGCACCCATTACACAGTACACCCTTGGGTTCTCAACTCTACGTGATCACTGAGGAGAACATTGTCACCAATCTGCAGAGGAGGGCAGGACATGGTCAAGATAAGGCAGGTGGCTAGAGGGGAGTCACATGGCTGGAAAAATACATACTTTGCATCTCAATTCCTCTGACTCTGGCATCTTAGCAAGACTGAGAGGCCTTGTGAAGTTGGAAGCCCGTGTACTCTGCTTGCTGTTTTCTCTCTAGCACCTAGGACTGTACTTAGAACATGGCGGGAATTCAAGGGAAACCTTCTAAGTGAAAACAATCAAATAGCAAAGCGTGGACTAATGGATAGAAGAAGTTTCAGGGATGTCTAGATTTAAGAGACGGAAATTCGTGGAGAAGGCAGTCCTTTGTAAGTTGCAATTGACCATTGCTCTATGCTTGTCCTCTTGTCAGCTGGATACATCTTTCTCTGGAACCTCAGGGAGGGTAGATTCCTGTCTGAGTGCAACCACACTTGTTATGGTGACTTTCTTCCTGGGGACACATGAAGAAATGTCTATACATCTGAGAGGGCACTGATATAGGTATAAGTCAAGATCCCAAAGTCCAACTTGTTGAAGTGATCTTACTGGGCTTAGTTACAGGATCCTGGGTGATCGCCAGATAGTTGCATCACTCCCAAAGACTCACATCATTATGGATAATGACTTCAGAGAAGAAGTCCTATTTTAATTGGCTTTTGGCTTCCAAGACCCTCTAGCATCTCCCATGATCACTTGTGGGTAAGGGCCAGCAGGGAGTAACAGCTAAAATTCCAGCAAGGGTCCTATGACCTTCCTTTCTCTCCTATTACAGTGTCAAAAGTCCATTACTATTACCACAGACCTATCACTCAATTAGTGGCTATGACCACCAGGCCAAGGTAATCTCTGCCCAAAATGGCAGTGGATTATTATGTTAGACTGGGAGAAATTAAGCCATACTTCAATATGAGTAGCCATTAAATGAATGCCCACCGAAGCAGCCACTAAATGCTTGGACAAGAGAAGTGGCAAGAGATGGGAGTAGGAGTCTGTATTTGGGCTGGGAGATGATGGCACAAGAACGTTTTTAATTGCAGCAGTCAAGAGGCAGAGCACAAACTCATCTCTGTGAGTTCAAAGCCAGCCTGGACTATAAAGGGAGTTCCAGGAAAGCCAGGGCTACACAGAGAAACCCTGTCTCTAAAAATGAAAACAAAAACAAACAAACAAACAACAACACAAAAAAAGAGTCTATATTGATAAATCTGGAGCGAAGCACCCATCAACTTTGCACTCTATTGAAAGGGCTTTTGTTTTTGCACTCTGGCTTGTCCATTCATGGAACTGGGGGTTCAATACCTACCTCCCTTGAAGGAATACTGTTATAAATCACTATTGGTAATACATGCAAGGAAGGGAGAATTTGGTGGATGTTCAAAAGCAGCAACGGGGATTGGGTTGGGTTGTATTGGTTAGGTCTGGTGCCCCAGGTAAAAACAGGATTTTCCATACTCAAAAAAAAAAAAAAAAAATCTTAGCTTGTAGCAACTGCTGAAGTTGCTTGAACCAAAGGCAGCCACGTTTACATTTTCATACCATGGAAAATTGAGCAAATGACACCAGAAAACACTGACATCTTGAGAAAATTTAAAGGCTCCAAAGTGTTTTTCCATCCAGGGACAATAGAAAACAGGAAAACATCAATAGCGTGTCCATGCCCTGGTGTGGGCTGGACACTCCCCAGGAAAGTATAGTTTGATATAAAATCAAAATCTGGGCTCAATGGGCTCCACCTGATGTGTTGTAACCACCCCTCCTACGATCCCATCCCACCCCCTCCCAGCAAGCCGTTGAAAAGCTTTCAAACTTGACAAAACCCAGGCCCTTCCTTAAATAGCACGATGTCTTCCCAGAGCTGGCTCCTCCGTCCCTGCCAGCTCACAGGCCCAATTCAGGCTCAAGCGAGGAAAGGAGGAAACGTAGAAGATGGCTCAGCTCCCCAGTGGCTCTCAGAAACTGACAGTCTCTAAATTACTGCCTGGGAAGCATGTCGTATGCCAGCTGACAAAAAGGACAAGAGAAAGAAAAAAAATAGAGTGAGTGGAGCCTCCTCTGGGGGAGGGGGAATGCCTCTATGATCTTAAGCAGAAAGCAAATGAAACCCTGTGATTACAAATACCTGAGAGAGAGGGGGCCACTGAACGACTGAAAAGAGGAGTCTGGTAGGAGCAGCCTTCCTAGGCAGGAGGCTATTTGAGTAAAACAAAGAAAAGCAATGAGATAATAAATGTAACAAATGAACTTGCAGTTGCTTTGCTTCTGGAAGCTCCCAGCTCACCTCAGATTGGTTCCCCCAAGTTGCTAGGTTCATTAACACTTCCCTGAGACAGGAGCTCAGCTCCAGGGAGACCTCGGGTGTTGGGACAAGATTTAACCCGTGGTGAGTGAGATGACAGTGCCAAGTCCTGATTGGCTATAGGATAGTAAGGATTGTCTTGGGTTGGGTCATCGATGTTTGAGCCTTGAATTTGTTGGTTGGTCATGATTCCAGAAGAGCTCACAGACAAGGAGGAAGAAAACACTGAGCTAACTCCAGAAAAGATTGGAGAGTTATTGGGTGTGAGCAGAGACCAGCTGCATCGCGGTAATGCTGTCCTCTCAAGGACAGGTACACGGATGCAGCATGCTCCTCTCCCCAGCGGAGCCTGACTCTAGATCAGAGCCCACAAGGATGGGCAATCTGGCTTTATTTGAAGTGAGAGATTTCCACTCTCACTCCCCTGCAAAGATGCCAGAAAAAAATCCTCCACCAAAGTCTGTCCGTCCCCTCTGTTCCCCCATAGGCACACAGCACACACTGAATCTGAGCCTGGGGGTTCAAGACAGGACAGGGTCTGAAACAAGAGACAGTGCAAAGAGTGTTGTACGGAGGGCTGCTGGTGTGTTTTGGTGTCTGCCTTCAGCAAGGCTTACAGAATGGCTGAGTCTGGCACTGACTAGGGAAGAGACTCTCTGTGGAGCAGGAGTGAAAGGATCTAAAGGAAAAGGCAGCTGGAGTCGAACACTTGCTGTGTTCCTCAGTGCTGGCTTACCTCTAGGTAAGGAAAGACACTGTTGAGCCAGCCTAGCCTAGGTCCCCTTGCCCCAGACCCATCCTCACAGCCCTTCTGTATCCTGTTGAGCTGTGAATGAAATTAAGCTTCAACACTCTTTCCCACCGCACCCTGTGTCTTCCCTCCCCACCCAACTGGACCCATGCCTTACTTTCTTTTTCCTGTCCTTATGATCAAATATCCTGACAAAAGGAACTTAAGAGAGAAAAGATTGATTTGGGTCACAATTTCAGATTCCCTTCCATCATGGCAGGGGAGTCAAGATGACAAGAGCTTAAAGCTGTTGGTAACGTTCCATGCCCAGCCAGAAGAGAACAAGGAATGCATGCATCCACTCAGCCCCTCTCCTATACAGCAGTCCAGATTTCCAGTTAGAGAATAGTGATGCCTAAAATGGGCAGGTCTTCCCCAATCTACATAAGATAATCCCTCCCACACACACAGGTATGCTCATAGGCCCATCTCTCAGGTCATTCTTGATTCCAGCCCTATCAACTTAACAACTAATACTGTCACAATCTAGGACCGAACCTACCTCATCAGATAGCACAGCCACTGTGCACTGGAAGAGGTAGACAGCTGCCCCTTACCCCTCAGGCAGGCCCACTGGGTAAAGAGTAAATGAGTGTCTTCTGTGTGCACAGTCGCCCTCTTAGCTTACCCATGTTTGCCATAGGTTGATTTTTCTCTTAGCCTGAGCTATGTTCTAGCTGGATGCTTAGAACTCACGGGCAGTGTGGGCTGGATAGAGTCCCATGAAAAAGTTTCTCTCTCTGCCTGGATAGAACTCCAGACTGTGATGTCATTTGGAAATGGGGTATTTGTGATGTAATCAGTTGACATGAAATAAGGTTATTATGTCAAATGACTGCAGCTCCTGATTCCAACACAGAGGCAGAAGGTGGAGTGTAGCTTGAGGTCTGAAGCGCATGGATGGTCAGGAAAGGCTAAACAGTCCTTGCCCAGACAAGGGTGGAATCTGCTCCAGAACTTTCCATGAAAGTACGGCTTAGATTACTTCTCTCAACTGTGGTGTGTAGCCTCTAAGACTATGAAAGAATACAGCCTGCTGTGTTGAGTCGCCTAGTTCATGACCCTGTGTTGTGGTAGCCACAGGACACTCAGTACCTGCCACCATCCTGCCAGCTCCTGGTTGTTCCCGGGACACGGCCCTTAGGGTAGGCAGTGAGTGGGTCTAAGGAAGCGTGGGTTCCAGCTCTACCCAGTGAACAGCAAGGAGCCGTGGTCTTTGATCTGGAATAAGACTCGTGGGAACCCTAGCTGGGCATGGCTTAGGAAGGCAGAGGATGAGGTGATAGAGTATTCAACGCCAAGGGTGGGCAACAGCAACGGCAAGGCAGCCCTTATCCTCGCTGAGCTCTCGGACCTCTCCCAGGGTCAGATGGAAAGAAAGGGCAGTTTGGGCTGCTTCTCCTCCAATACCCCTTAACTTTGATGAAATCTAAGTGATTGTGAAACAGCAATTCTTTTATGAAGTCCAAGGCGGGGGGTAGGGGGTGGGGTGGAGGTGGGGAAGGGAGCCTTAACATCCACAAAGGGCAAAACTAAGCTGTGAAATTAAACCCCTCCCCAATATAAATAATAAATTCTCTCACTGGTGCCCAGCCCCAGCCAACGTAAGGAAAACTTGAGTCCCCGCTGAGCCTTTTTATTACTTGAGGTATATGGAGTCTCTAATTTAGGGCTAAATATAAAACTAAAGCACACACAGCTGGACTTTCAAGTACTTTCAAAGCACATTTAATACCTTCCCTGCGAAACTTCCAAAATCCAAGCACTCCTCACTTTGCAGCAGTATAAACAGAAGTCGGGTGGATCTAACTTAATGTATGGGATTCAAATGGATATTTAAGAGGGGTGGGGAACACACAGGTTGAGGGCCCACAGCCATCAGAACAGAACGCTGACCCATGCTCACCGGCACATGGTGTCCTTTGCCTTGTGAGCTCTAATAGAAACCAGTAGTGCCTGGTGTTAGGGGAAGGTGGCTGCGTGGGGAGAATGCCAAGGAGGGCTGCCTTTAACCACAGCTTTGTCTGCCCCTACATGCTTTTCAGCGCTGTTCCTACACCCCTGGGCCAATGGAAAATGAGAAAGAGTCAAGTTGCACTGGCAGACATGAATGGATTCTCTGTTACCCCGGGAATTCTTGAAGACGAATCCAGGGTACTGGTTTATGATTTTGTATTGCCTGACACTTTAACTGATCTGCTAATGAGCCCCAAAGTCTCAGACTTCTGTGTGCTAACGGCAGTTTTAGGTAAATGCTATGTTATAATAGAGATATTAAGTGTTGTTCAATTGGCTCTTGCATGGAAAGCATGGCCCCAAATATAATACTCAGAGGTGGAGATTTAGAAAGTGATCGGATCAATAATGGCTCCAGCCTAATCATTGGTTTAGTCCATTGATAGATTCATATTTTGACAATATTATGGGGAAGCTAGATTAGATTGCTTTGGGTAAGGCAGATAGACACTAGGGCACATGACTTTGAAGGACACACCTTGTCTCTGACCCCATCTTAGCACTCTCTGCCTTGTTGCTTCCTGGCCTCCCTGAAGTGAGCAGCTCCACTCCTCCATTCCCTGATCCCAAGACAGCAGCTATAAGCTAACTGACACATTCTAGGATAGCACAGGGAACAAATGAAACAAAACTGGAGTCCTTGTCTCTTGGAATTGTCTGCTACGGAGAGATGGGTGATGAAGAACATAGCCACACAGGGAGCCACAAAATGAAGCCAAAGGCTCTTCAGTATGCTTCCTACCAGGAAATGGAGTCTCTGGTGGCCTGCATTTTATGCCAGTGTGCGTGGGGTGACTAACGGAATAGAATAAGGCAAAAAGCGTCTCTTACAGTGAGTGGAAGTGACATTCCGTGATGTTCATGGTCAGGTCAGAGAGAAGACCTTGCCTTATCAGCTATCATAAGATTCAACCTCTCTGAGACCACCATGCAGGAGCCCCACTGAGCCACTCACTCTGCCCTTCCACAAAAGACACTGGGTAAATGGGGAAAGTAACCGTAGGCTAGCCCATCCAACAGTCACTGGGTGATCTTCACCCATGGCCAACAGCTTGAGTGATGAAACAAGATAAGCGATATCCAAAAGTTTGATCCTGCCCCCCCACCCCAAAATGATGGGATTTAATAGAACAGTGGTTTTTTTTCTGCAAGCAGAACGTGGGGCACTTTGTCACTCGGGGACAGATAAATGACAGGGGCTAGACCGAAGTGATGATGGGATAAAATGAAACCGTATACACTACACTCCCAGCACAGAGCTGGCTCTCAGCGGATGTCAGATCACGTCCCATTCCTTGTGACAATAGACTTTGATTGCCTTTCAGTTTCACTGCCTATTTTTATTCCGTGCGACACTAAATCATAAATTACAAGCAGCTTAGCAGGCTCTGATTCTTACCAAGCACTCTGGGTTTTATTGGGCTCTCAAAGTTAGAGAAAGGCACACATGGAAATCAGAGCGGCTCCTCTGCCATCCTCTGAGGGCTCGGAAAGGAAGTTCTTTCGGCAGAAAGTCCTAGGTGCTGAATGTTCTGAGAGCCTCCACCCTGTGGCAGGTACACCATGGTGAATCAGGGACTTTCTGCCGGGAAGTCTGTAAGCGGTTTTTCTGAGCAGTACTGGTTTTCCTACCTAACCGGCATAGAATTGTGAGCTGCAATGTATTCCTGCATGAAGCAGGGATGGGCAGCCTTCCTTGGCAAGTATCGCCATGAAGTTATTTCTCAGATCCGCATCTAGAATTGGTTATATAACTTGGCGATTGCCAGGAAGCATTTGGGAGCCAGATGGGCCTTGGCACGAACCCTGCATCTCTTCCTTCCAGATGGAGAGAACTTGGGGGCAGTTTTTGTACTGCTTTTTTAAAAAAAACCCTCAGTTTACACCTTTGAGAAATGGGAATAATCACAGTGCCTTCTGATAGTGCCCTTGTTTTCATCACTGGAGTCTGCCCTGGTGACGGCTGCTGGATTTGGCACATGAAAACAGAAGACGCCTGGTGAAATCAGAATTTCAGATACACAAGGAATGTGCTAAACACTCCGGAAGCACAGTGACCCGACTCTGAACATGTTTGTTACATTTCATAAAACAAAATTCCACTGCTTTCCTACATTGTCCTCTGCCAGAAAGAGCATCATCATTGGTGTTTACCACGAAGACCAGTCTCTCACCGTCTGGATGGAAGACACTGCTAAACACCCAAGAGCTGATTCAACGCAAGCTCACATCTCTGTTTTCTCATATTCAATGCAAACCCCTGTCTTCTATCTCCCTTCCTCCAGCCTGCATCCTAATTCTGAACCCCCGGTAATGAACATTAGTTGGGAGGATGCTCTGGAAAAGACAAGCTGGGGAAGTTTCTCCAGAGCCCCACTGCTGCGGTTATTATATAACCAGCTCCCTCCAGCAGCATCGTGAGGTTCGCAATGGAGAAGCTTCCATTTGTACCCTCTCCAACCTCCTCCAGTGCAGCTCATCCCCTCCTTCCACATCCCCTCCCCTTCTCTCTCTTCATGCCTGAGGTCTGGCTCGACTGGAAGCCACACGCCCCCCCCCCACACCACTTGCTCATTTTTTTTTCCACGTAATATACTGCAGTTTATTACATAAGTGATTTATTGCATGCGTCTTAATGTATAAGGGGCAAAAGTTGTTTAAAATAAATCCAACTGAGAGGATAATCTCTGTGGGCAAAATGTACTTGGACTTAATTTCTCTACTGGGTATTATACACTATATAATTGCCTTAAACAGAAGCTGCACACACAAATTTAGCTTGGCACCGATATCTGGCTACACAGAACACTCAAGTTACACGCTGGGTTTTGCTACAAATCCTTTGCTCCCCCGGAAGAACCTCAACGGCATCCCTTAAAGAAATATTCAGCCTGACTCTCCTGCTGAGCTTGGGGGTGGGTAGGAGAGCAGCCCCTTGTAGCTTGGATGGAAGGGGCGGGGAGGAGGCCTTTGTCTTGGGAGAGGGCAAGGCTGCCAGATTGTCTCCAGGCAGATCTGGTTCCTGGGATTCTGTGGCTCCCTTGCTGGCCCTGGACATGGGATATGCACTTAATTAAAGTTGATGGTTGCTTGCCCTTCTTTCTCCTACAGATTAATTAATTAATGTATTCATTGACTCCTTCATGCATTTATTCATTCTACAAATACTCTCTGAGCTGCTCTTGGGCCCTTGGGTAGTGGGAGGTCCTGGGAATATGAGAGTGAGCCACACATTGTTCCTGACCATACTTAATCGGGAGACAGGCAGTGATTAAGGTGTCCTGCCTCATACAAGTGTGGCAGCACAGCCAATGCCAGTGCCAAGAATGATAGGTACATGGTACTCTGGGGGCCTGAGGAAGACTGAAAAGAGTTTCAAGAGAGTGGCTTTTAGCGGGTGTATTGGTCAGCCATTGCTGCTATAACAAATAAGTCCAAACTTAGACACGTAAAGCAACTCTACTTTTTGTAATTATGGAGATCAGAAGTCCAAATTTATCCTTACAGCCATGTGTGTCAAGGAAGCTGGTTCCTCCTAGAAGGCATAAGGAAAAAGTTGGAGCATGACACTCTTCACTTCCAGAACTCACTGGCCTGGCTCAGCCTGTGCCCCTCCCTCCATCCGCAGACCTGAAAGTTGCCACCAAATCCTTTGCCTGAGCAATTCCCTGTGATTGTTCAAAATCGCTGTTGCCCTTTGTAGGAAACTGGTAATAACAATGGGCCCGGAAGGCCATCAGGGATGCTCTCCAAAGCTAAAGGTCAGCTGCTGAGCAACCTTTGTTATATCTGTAACTTCAATTCCCTGTTTGCTATGTAACTTAAGACATTCATGATATCTGGGCACTGTGACATGGACATTTTGGGGAGCCATTATAATGAATGACACAGATAGGAGCTAAAGGGTTAGGGGCAAGACAGGGAATATCACAGGCAAAAGCAGGGCATGGTGTTGGTGACGACTTCTGAGAATCGCCTGGGAGCCTAGCCAATGGGGTTGATGAAATGAGCAGGGAGCAGACCCTGGAGAGTCAGATCAGCCATAGGAAAGGTCCCTGTCTTGTTCCAAAGCCAGAAGCAACGCAACCCATTTTAATATTGCAGTTGAGGGATAAGACACTTGGCTTTCCTAAGGCTGTCCAATGACAGAGGTCATTGCTTTGTTGTGCTCTAAGGGAGGGAAAGGTGCTGCCGATTAAGATGCGGCATATGAGGTAGCGGCAAGAGGATCACAGGTTAGAGGCTAGCCTGGGCTACATAGTGAAATTCTCTTACAAACTAAAGGTCAGCTCATTGCTCTTCTCATGACTGTGAGCTAAAACAAGAAGCAACATAAGGAGGGAGGGTCCAATATCACTTACAGTTTAAGCCCATTATGGCAGGGAAGCCATGTCAGCACAAATGTGAAGTGGTGGGTCACATTGCATCACCAGTCAGGAAGCAGAGAGAGATGAAGCCTGGTGCACAGTTTTTTGTTTGTTTGTTTGTTTGTTTGTTTTGTTTTCTGCTTGTTTGTTTTGGGCAGTTAGGGCTGCAGCCCATGAAGTGATGCTATCCATATTTAGGGTGCAGCCTCCCACGTTAGTAACCTAGTCTAGATCCTCCACCATGGACATGCTTAGAAATTTGTCCCCTAGGTGATTCTAGAGACTATCAGATTGACAGTTTTTGTCAACCACACAGCTGGGGATATAGCTCAGTGGTAGGACGCTTGCCCAGCACAGACAAGGCTCTTGTTTTAGTCCCTGCACAGACAAAAAAAACAAAACAAAACCAGAAAGAAAGAAAGAAAAAAAGAAAGAAAGAAAGAAAGAAAGAAAGAAAGAAGAAAAGATGCTTCTTTTTTTTCTTGGTTTTTCGAGACAGGGTTTCTCTGTGTATTACTTAAAATTTGTACTTTATACCTATCTCAGTATCTCTTTTAGACTGAGAACTTAGGTTTTGCTATGGATAGTTCTTATGCATACAGTAAAAACATAAGTGAAAATAGGAGTGTGGAGAAAGTGATTATGGCATTCCTAAAATTTCTTCACCTTCAACATCCTCTCTCCCCAGAATAACTGCATCTCTGAATCACCAAAGCCCAAGTGTCTGCAGGCATGGTTTTATTTTAATTTTTTAAATTTACTTTTTAAAAAACTATTGGGAGCCATGGGGATATGGCCTTTCTTTCTTTCTTTTTTTTCAACATCCAAAGCTTTTTAATAATAGTAAGATCCAGGGTTAGTTTTTCTAGCCTCGGCTGGCCCCTCGGCCTCTGGCACGCTCGAATTTCCGGCCCTTGGAGCAGACATAGGGTTTGTTGTGGCTGTCTGGGGTCCCTGGGGCCTTGCCAAAATGGTGGTACACTTCTTGGCCCTTCTGAGGACCAGATAGGAGCACGGTGCCTCGACCTCTGGGAGACTCCAGGGCCAGCTGGTCAAAGGTGAGGATCTTACCCTCAGCCTTGAGGATGCGACTTCGGGCCTGGCTGCTCACCCGCAGTGCACACTCCTTCAGCTTGGGCACTTCCAGGATCCTCTGTGACCGTCCCCACAACCACAGTGGTTTTGTTTTCTCCCCGAGGAAGCTTCATCTTTTGGATCATTCATGTCAGGGACAGAGGTGGCCGGTTGGTGCGACTCATGAATAACCTCTTCAGCACAACCTGATTGAAGGTGGAGTTGGTGCGTCTGGCCAGAAACCTGCACAGCTTGCCTAGTGGCCATAGGCAGATGTCCTCACTCTTGGGCTCCTTGCGCCAAACCTTTCGTCCTTGTTGTGACGAACATCAACACGCATGATGGCGCCTCCTGCTTGGCCAGGTCCAGAAACATGGGTGGTCTTAGCATAAGAATTTTGCAAATGTGTGAGGCCAGCAAATTTTTGACTATCACTTCCAGAATCAAAGGCTCCAGCCCATAGAACTTTTCATACTAAGGGATCTAAGTTGATAGGCCTACCTACTCCTCTCTTCCAATGACCACTTAGCTCCCCGGAGGCTGAAGATGCTGAAATCATCTTCTTGGACTTATCCTACTGATATTCCTATTGCTACTCATCCTATAAGTTTCCTGGCAGGGCCTTTGCCTATTTTCATAATGCACAGACTAGGACGAAGATTGACATCATCCCTGCCTGGCTAAGGATGACTTCCAGAAATGTTCAAATTTCAGAGATGCCAATGGGGAAGGGTTTCAAAGATGCATCTGAAGGTTAAAGGTCAGACAGATGTGTTCCAACAGTCATTCCATCCCATCCAAGACTCCGAACACTGAAGCCAAATAACAACTTCTTTACTTATTCTTTCTGAGTATTGTGATGGCCACATCGCTGCATTCACCAAAGTCAGCTAATTCTTGCCAAAAATTCTAGGTGGAAGTATTGATGATGATGACGATGATGATGCTGTTGTTGTTGTTATCAATACCATACCTACTGTACATACTGAGAAACTGTGGCTTGACTACATCTACGAACTTGTCCAACATCAGGTCACCAGGTAGGAGAACCCAGATGTGAACTCAGAATAGATACTGATATGGCCGCGCATTCTTCTTTTTCCTTTCTGTCTGTCTCAATTCTTCTTTGCCTTTAAACTCTTAAGCGTCCCAAGTTTCTCCCCCAAAGCATGTATGGGTCACCAGCTGTGTAGATGACAGGCTCTATTCTGGGCCCCAGGAAAGAAATGTAAAAAATAAGCAAGCAAGCAAACAAACAACAACAACAACAAAATGTCAATTTCACTAAAGACACATTCTAAAGTAGGAGGTCCAGGCTAGCCCATAGGACAAAAGAGGGCAAATGTGTACTTCAAGCATATTTGCAGGTATAGGCAGCAGTAGAAAAACCCCTGTTCTACTCATATGGTGCAATTTTTCAAGAATTCTGGAGGCTCCACATTAGCCTGCGAAACGTTCAGACATTCCCAGGAAGGAAGCGTGAAATCTGCATAGAAAATCTATTCCGGTCCCCAGCCCATTTTCAGTTGGCCTTTACAGTTGCTATCCTCCCTTAAGCCTGCCTGAGCATCATCATCTAGGGTAGCAACAGAGGGGAGGGAATGAGTACACATCCAGCATACATTTGGCTTCTTGGTGTGATTAATAACATAGGTTTATATAAGTCTGTGTCACACACACAGGCACACAAGCATGGACGCATGCATAACTATTTTTTAGGCTAAAATTAAGAAGGAAAAAATGTGAAAGAGTTCAAAGGTGATAAAATTAGTGTGTGTGTGTGTGTGTGTGTGTGTGTGTGTGTGTGTGTGTGTG
>OU015753.1:12850419-12866318 GCA_907169655.1 Acomys percivali
ACACACACACACACACACACACACACACACACACACACACACACACACACACAAGCATCCACTGAGGAGTACTGAGAGGACTGTCATTATTATGTAAGAACAATGAAAGGTTGTAGGGCCCCACGTGAACATGTCCATGTTCGTGTGGTCCCATGTGGTGACAGGTGAGCAGGCAGACATGACCATTACAGCTGAAGTCTGCAGAATGCTCCCAGGGATGAGGCCATGTGTTCAGGCCATTGGAGGGATCCAAGCTTTCCATCTTGCTGGATTTTCTTGCCACCACTCAGGGGTGTTGACCCACAGTCTACAGTTTACAGAGAAGGAAACTGAGGCTGTATGAGGTGGAAGAACAGGGTAGGTGGAGGATCCTTGCTTTGAGACAGGCTCTTTAATCCATATCCATTACCTTATGTCACGAGAAGTGGCAGGGACGGAAGTCAAGCCAAGACATTGCTTAGACAGTGGCTAGGACTCTTCTGACTTTCTCTATGACTTTGGCTTCAATCATCACCACGACCTCAGCCAGCACCACCTCCCTTCACTTTTCCATCACTAAAGTCTCCTCTTTGGGAATCTGGTTGAGGGCTGCATGTTTCGGCTTGTCCCCAGAGCACCCTTCTCTGTTCAAAGTCACTTTAGAAATCTAACGAAATAGCCAAGCTGTAAACATGTCATCTGCCCAGGTTTCTGGTCTATAGACAAGCTCCCTCTGGAGATGTATCTCTCTTACTCAGAGTGACACCTCCTTCTTTTAAGAGAAAACCGCTCACATGGTGTTTGTCTTCTGTTTTTGTTTGTTTGGCTGGCGTCAACCCCTCACTTGTTTGTTTGTTTAATAGATGCCAAGTGAACATACAGAAAATGGTCCAGAAAGACTTCAGCAGCGGTGCATTGAGATTGTAGAGGAATCCTGGGCTGTGCCACCAAGGTCCTTCCCTTTTCTCTTTCTTCCTCTTTCTCTTTCTTCTCACCTTTCTCTTCCATCTCTCTCTTTTTCTCTCCCCCCTTCCTCCTCCTTTCTTCTTTGTATATTTTTCTTTCATTTCATTTTTGCAGCATTCTGGCCCGCTCACTGAAGTGTCTTACAACTTGGGTGGTGCCAGAATTCCACTGGGGCTTTTGGGGCTCCCCGGTATTAACAAAGAGCCGTTGTCAGTGTGATGTGCAGTTTCGTGTTGATAAAATGCAAGCCACTGAGTCTGCAATAACACAGCTGTGGACCTTTAGTGTCTCAGGATTCTAGAAATCCACCGGAGCTAAACCTTGACTGCGTGCCCAGAACCAGGTCGTCCAGAGGCCCATGGAGGGGTGCCATGGGACCCATGGCTGAGAACCAAAGTGCAATGAGGCTTCATGGGAAGAAGGGGCAGGTGGATGGATGCACTTGGTCTGAGCTCTCTTTCATCTCAGCATCTCAACTTCTCCTCCACACACCTGCTGCCTCAGCCTCCCTTTTGGGCAGTTTCCTGATTGCAAGTGGTTTCTGCCAGAAGCCCAACTCTGTGGTACCTCTCAGTTTCATTGCTTATCTCTAACTGGTGATCTTTCTCTTTGTTTCTTGTTTCAGTTTCTCTGTGAGAGGTAAACACACTGTCCTCACACTTGACAAAGGATGGAGCCACACTATACCAGTGGGCAAGGAGCCCCATTCAGGCAACAGGTGAGGGCCAAGTGGCCCAGGGACAGCCATGGGGCTGCTGTGGTGGTGTGGTGCAGGGCTTCCCAATGGCACTGGGGTCACTCTATTTCAGGGATCCAGGGAAGAAGAGGACACTATGATGGACATATGTGGAGCATCAAGTATCTGGCTTATGACTGAACCCAGCCAACTAAAACCAAGGCCTTCAGGCTTAACTAGCATTCTTTGAAACACAGAAACAAGAAAGATGGCCATTGCTGGGCAAGACGGAACGTCTCTCCATTTGTTATAAAAGTGAAGGAAATAAAAGGGGGTCCAGTATCTCCCGAAGCCCAAGCATCCTGATAATTCTGCTAACTTGGGTTCCCCAGAGGTCATCACTGGTTCTACAGGTTGGGTGGGTCCTAGAATCATTGTGCTCACTGCAACTGCTTCCTGTCTCGGTCTTTCAAGTCTCCTTGGGCCTTGTTAATGGTTCAAAATGAAATCCTTTCAACACAGCTGGAAAGAAGCAGGTGCATCTGCCTTGTCCGGTTTCTTTGAGACAACGGTAAAGTGGTACCCCTGGATCAGCACTCTGCTCCTGCAATGGGTACCAAGGTGCAGCTGAGGGATGACAAGCAAGGAGGAGGTCACAGAGAGGCCTCTCTCTTTGAGAAAAAACTACCCCAATTGCTACGCTGGAATCTAGCATTTTCCTAACCATCTACTCTTCATCCTTGGGTCTCCTGCCCCATGCCTAAGACAGCTGGCTAATACAAACACCAGCGTTGATTCCCTCTCAACAGGAGTGGTAGTGAGTGTTGCTTATCCCCCCCACCCCCACCCCGGAACATCCTGGTGAGAGAGGGTATCAAGGACAGTAAACTGAGCCTCTCAAGCAAAAGTTGCAGCCTCTTGGTGGCCCTCTCTGGCTAACAGCCCTCAACTGGCTAAAGAACCTGATTACAGACACTTCTTGGTCAAGTTCAGGACAGACACCTCATCCCTTTCCTGGAAAATTCACTTCCTTTTATCAATTCTCTACACCCTAACTTGACCTTCACAAACATTCTCTTTATTATTAAGCTGCCCTCGGCCTCCCATGTATAGTCTCTTGCCTGCTGGAAATGCCACAGAAGGAACTGAGGAGAAGCAAGATGTAGTAGCCTTGCTCCAAGCATCAGACCCCCATGGTGCTGCACTCACTGTTTAAACAGGGGGAAATCCTGCTGGAAATTTTTGGAAAGTACAAGTGTAAAAAAGTTGGATGGTCCCAGCTGCCCACAAGGGAGAGGGGCAGCAGAGTCTGAGCTGGCATACAGTACATCTCTCTAGAGCACAAAATGAATTCGCCTTACTTCGTCTGTCTCTGGTAGTGCAGACCCAGTCGTACACAGAACTAAAGACTTATGCAATGCCAAGAGTGAGGCAGGGCGGGGAGCATCATGAAACATGAGGGGCAATGCAAAAAAGTCCTTGAAGAAGTCTTTTGCACTCGTCCCCAGCCCACATGTTTTATAGGACAGTCTAAACTTTCAGTAAAACAAAGGATTTAAAAAATGAGGCACCCTCGATTTTATAACCCATTTATCTCATCCCTTTCAAGGTTTGCTTGAGAAAGCGGACCAAGTAATCAGCAAGGGTTCCAGAGTGACCACGCTGAAAAAACATGACTTTGCTTTGTGTATTTGTGTGTGTGTGTGTGTGTGTGTGTGTGTGTGTTGCTGTGTGTCTTCCTCAGATAATCTCCAAAAGAATTTGTGAGCCAAAGTCTCTCTCAGAATCTGGAGCTCACTGATTGGGTAGACTGGCTGCCCAGAGAGCCCAGGAGATACCCCCTGCCTCTGCCTGCACAGAAGCCATGGGATCCCAGACTCCTGCTGCTGAGTGAAGCTTCTTACATGGGTCTTGAGATCCGAACTTGGGTCTTTATGTTTACACAGCAAACACTTCACCAAGTGAGCCACCTCTCTGATCTCTTACACAGCATCTTTGGGGCTGGAAAGATGTCTCAGTGTATAAGAGCACTTGCTGTATATGCAGGGGAACCTAGCCCTGACTCCCCACGACCCATGTAAAGGAGCCACACATGCCTATAACCTCAGTGTGGGGAGGTGGAGACAGCAGGATCGCTGAGGCTTAGCCACTGGCCTAGCCTCAGATTCTATGAAACTTGATCCCTAAATAAAAGGTGAAAAGCAATTGAAGAAGACACCCAACCTTGACCTCCGGCCTCCACATGCACAGGTGTACACGCACCCACCCACACAGGAACACATAAGCACACATAACAGAGTAGCACTTTAAACTCTCTGACAGAAAGGGACAGGGTGTGATTTGTCAGCATGTACAACAGCCCTGAGCTCTCAGGGTCCTATATTAGTGTCTGGAGTCACATCCATGCTTGAAAGAGAAGGGAAGTACCCCATGGCTTAGTGATGTTGGCCATGGTACTGGACAAAGACATCGAGTTCCTGGTCCACGTGGCCTTCTACTTTGTCCTCTCACTATCTAGGAGTCACTTATACAAAGCTGTAACAAGAAAATCCACCAAATAGTAAAATCAGCAGAGCCCCAACTTATTTAGGGAACCATGGGCCCAGAGTGTAAGAAGAGCAACTAGCTCATGTCTGAACTAATTGTTCTTGAGGTACACAGGGGGTATAACAGAGATGTGCCTTTCAAAACTACACTTCTCCAAGCCCCTCCACCTGCAGCTTCTTGTAAAATATGTTTAACTTATTTTGTAAGTTTCTCTATCATCTCACGTTGAAAACTGCAAGTGTCTTGCATATGTAAAAATATCAACATTTGACTCATCTCACTTAGGGAAATGCTGACAGAGCCAGGAGGAGGAGGAGGAGGAGGAGGAGGGAGGTAGTGCTCCTGTCCCTGAGCCTGCCCCCAGATGATCTTGACATCCTCCCTCCCCCACCCCCACCCCACCCCCGTGCTCCCATGCGATGTAGAACAAGCCTGCATTACACATCCTTGTGACCCTGAGATGTCTTACAAATCCACTCAGCAAGGAGAACTGGAGGTCAGCGTGATGCATTGTGGGCTCTGAGCCATGACCCTTTGACACAACATCACATTCCTGGTCCAGTCAAGGTCTTTGTCTCCTCTAAGAGATCCTGGCTGACTGAACAGGGGATGCAGTCAGTCGGAACACTGGCACCGGCTGTAACTTCTGCACTCCAGCTGGAGAGAGCAGTCAGCATTCTGAGGGGAGGGTCCTGGGAAATCAGTTGCTCCTGTTCTGAGTTCAGTCTACCCCTGACAGGGGCGATCTGGACCAGCTCTGATACCAAGTGCTTAGTGGCACGGGGCTCCTGACACGGCTATTAGCCCTGTGGTTGCTGACAAGCTACATCTGAGACAATGCTACACCGGTGCCCCGTGTGCTGGTGACACAGACTTACAGGCTCAACTGTTTTCCTCTTTCCTGACATAATGGGCTGTGACATGAATGACAGAGCAGAGTGTTTGCATTTGTGCCCGTAAAAACCCTTGAGGAAATGGAGATCTCTTCAGAATTTAATGCTGGGAGAGATCACATGTGGATGCTGGGCCGAAGCTAAAGTTGCTGCCAAAACGGTCACAGAATCTGGAACTGCACACTAGAGCACAGCTTCTGAGACACGGTGATGAGGGAGAGGGGACAGAGACTTGGTGACCTCTGAACCTGAGCTAGGGATGCTTTTTTCACTCGAATGTCAGCCAGCATCTTCTTATGTTGTTAAACAAAACTCCACATAGGAACCCTAATGAGCCAACAATGAAATGTAGGAACCCTTACCTTTGCCCAGGCCCGTTACCCGTTTGCCTTATCTTTCTCCTTTCTATTTCATGCTCGCTACTCCAAATGCCAGGGATTGATCCTCAGACGTGACTGCAGAAATCACAGAAGTTGGGCCAGTAACATCCGACCATCTCCAAGTGAGGGATTAAGATAAAAGAAAGAATTTGCATGCCGCCCTCTTTGTTCAGAGATTAACCCCCCCTAAGGGCTAGTTTGTGTGGTGTCAAGCAAACCAACCAATGGAGATGAGATGGGCACGGTGCCACCTGCCTGTAAACCCAGAGCTCAGAGGCAAATGACAGGAAGATCAAGACAAGTTCAAGGCTGACCTGAGCTGCATAGGGAGTCCCAGGGCCAGCCGGAGCTAAATAGTGAGACCTTGTCTCAAAACAAAACAAAGTTACAAGGCAAGCAAACATTGGGTGAGATAGAAACACAGACTTGGTTGAGCAGAAATAGGCAATGTCATTCTGATTCTCTGCCTAGGATTATCACAGGGGGCAGTTGCTAACAAAGAATGCTGGGCATGCCCAGTGGGCTGTCTGTCTTTATAAAGTTTTGTCAATATACGCCTACATCCATTCATAGACATATTGTCTATGGCAGACTTTTGTACTACCACAGCAGAGCTGAGTAATTGCAATGGAGATCATATAATAAACTATGCCAATATTAACTACCTGGATCTTAATTTTTTAAATGTTCACAGATTTCCTGATATGGAGGGTACTTGGTGTGGGTTGAAGCAGTGCACGGATAGACTTTTAATTGCTGGAGAAGTCCCAGTGAATTGCAAACCACACAATGATTTTGGTGAGTATGGATCAAGGGCAGGGGTCATGTGATCACACTGGACTTAGACATGAAATGCAATCTTAAATGTTAGATCCAGGTATGGTGATAGCCCTGGAACCTCAGCACGCAGGAGGCCGAGGCAGGAGAACAATGAGTTTGAGGCCAGCCTGAAGAAATGAGGCCAACTCCATCTTAAAAAAAAAAAAAAGAAATAGGAGGAGGAATAGAGACTGGAGGAGAGGGAAGAGGAAGAGGAGGAAGGAGGGGAGGAAGAGAAGGAGGGAAAGGATGGAGAGGAGTTAGGAAGAGGGAGAGGGAGAGGAGAAAGAGGGAAAGAGGAGGAGAAGAGAAAAGCGAAGAGAGGAAGAAGGGGAAGAAGAAGTGGAGGAGGGGGGAATCCTTTACTAATTTTGTTTTTCCATATTTGATTAGACAATGGCACCAAAAACAACAGAAAAATATCGAAGTCAGAGGCGTTATCAAGGACCTAAGGGAGAGCTCATCCATACAGTAATGCAATGATTCAGCTCCATCCACAATTGAGTAACGTGATCTTGTAGAGCTTGGGGCAAGCTGGTCACTGAGTCACAGAAACATGCAGAGATCCAAGCTTGTCTGGCCCTACACTGCTACCTTCTCCATCTAAAGTTTAACGGTCTCTCCTATGCTGAAAAAGAATGTGCATGGCACACACTCAGTCCCCATTGATAAATACTATGTGTATCATCCACTTCCTGGGATGGCCACCCTAGTAGATAAGAATTGATGCTTGACTTAGGAAAGGGTACCATGGAAGGAAACCGAAGGTAGAATGAGGAAAGCCTGGTTCCAGGCTCTCTTTCCCTCTCAGCTTGAAATTTGTTCCTAGATCCATGCCCATCCTCCATCCAAAGACTTCCTAGTGATTAAAGGGGTAAATGGTTTGGGTATTTAAAGTCTAACTGTCTGCTCTTTTTGATTCTGTGATTTTGTGAGGGAATGCTTAGTATTACAGCTTAATTCTTCTGTGTCAAGAGGTTCTAGCATGCCTGCAGCAATCCGTAGCAAGGGAAGGTAAGTCCACATCAACATCATAAGCAGGCGAAAGACACTACAATAAATATTTCACAAGTAAACACAAAAGAATACTTCATGCTGCCTCCAAAAGAGAACCCATGGTCCCAATTACCACTCTCCGATTACAAATGGCTTTTCGTGTTATCTTCTCAGGCTAATTTTATTAGTTCGGACACTGCTCACTTTATCACCACAGAGAACCCAAATTCTGCTTAAGCTAATTCAGCCAAAACAGGAAGAAGAGAGAGGCTCAGGAAATGGTACTCATTTGGTGGCTACAATATATATCAGAAGAGAGTATTCTGGAAGCCAGTATTTGTGAATTTAAACTTCTTTAGGGTTTGGATTCAAAAGCACTCGTTCTTGTGACTAAACACACACACACATATTTGAGGAACTTGGTCTAAAATATTAAGTCTTTCTGCACCAGAGATGTAAGCCCTAGCCTCCCTTTCTGCCTTGGTTCTGTCAGGAAGCCACGGAGCATACATCCACAGTGCCTAGCTAACCGTGTAATTGAGAACTCCCCACACTCTTCACTGTGGGAATCTGTCAGTGAAAGTCTAAGGGTACACACACGCTGCTATGAAAATGAACTTACACAAATCTGTCTGTGGATCGGGACGGGTTGGGAATGCAAGCCGACATTTTGCTACTTAATTGGCTGGGGCTGGCTTACCAGTGCACATGTGTGTTTGGGCGCTGGCGTGCTGTATTATATGACTCTTCTTGACAGACCTATTTAGTGAGAAGGAGGTGTCTCCCCCCCCTCTCCTCCCACCCCAGATAATAGCTCAAAATCACGCTTTCAAAGTCAGAGTGATTCAAACTTGCCTGTCTGTATTTTGCAAACACACTCGGAAGGAATGCAAATATACCCTATTCGATGTACAAGAAGTTTGGGTATGCTTTTCTTTCTTTTTTTTTTTTCTTTCTCCCCTTCCTTGAGCAATGAAGAAGAAATTCAAATCCCCCAGAGTTCAGCCCATCCCTAGATTTACATGGTCCAAATCTTTCAGAGAATGTTTTAACCCCAGTGCAAGCCCAGCAGCCTCCCTAAGAGCTATTGTAACAGACCCCGACAGTCAAACTACTGGGAACCCTAGATGTCCTTTTATGAAGTAACTTGTTCGAAATTAGTAGGCTTAGGCTATTGAGGAGAGAGCCCTCCCCTGCTCCTATGTCCTTGGCAACACACACTACTACTAAGGTGCCCCAACATATCCCTCTACCCCTTTTCTATGTCTGACCCTGCTCATTCCAATCTACTGAGTCTGATTAATGCTGCCTGTTGGAGTGTTGACTGATTTTATTGGCTTGTGCAGATGACCACAGCTGCTATGAGTTCCTGAATACAACAGCCATGGTCTGTCCCAAAGACAGCACTTGGCAGCCCTCCTCCCATCCTCTGGCTTGCACATTCTTTCCACCCCCTTTGAGTGACATGTTAGTTTGAAAAGAAAGAACTGAGCACCCTTGCCCTTTGTCCTTGGTAACACTAGCAGAACAAAACCTGCAGCACCCATATCCTCAGAATGTTTAAAGGGGTCTTTTCTTCTCCTTTGGATGGCACCTGGCAGAGAGGATGGAGAAAGGGCTTTGAGATCAGTCCATCTTCATGTTTCCCCTAAAAACTGACCCACCAGCCCCGTAGGTCAGGAACCACATCCTATATATGAAAAGGACACTGCTACAGATTCACATGACACTCAGTGTAGAAATCATCTGGACCACGGTAGGCACTATGTGGCCAGCAGCCTGCTTTGTCCCTGATTCCCTTGACTGTGCTCTCAAAGACCTCTGTTATCATCTTGCTTTCTCCTTGTAGTTTCAAATATCCATGTAGTAACCCCAAAATGGTTGGCGTGTGCATTCGCAAGCACAGAAACATTCTAAGAAGAGAGCTGGGAGATTAGAAAGGAGGTGGCTGACAAAACCAGGTTACCACGATGACCCACATAGACTTTAGATGTCAGCAAAGTTCTGAAGAGCAGGGACCTCACAGTTAGGATCCGTCTCAATACCAAGACACAGGAAGAGGTTTAATGAGGATTCCAAGGTCTGTAAAATGCTATGGTTGAACACCAAAAAGTAGCCCCATGACAACGAACTGTTTAGCACAGATCTGTACACGCAAGAATCAAAATGCAGGAACAATTCTAGGATTTCATAAGACTCCAGTTTGTTATCATGAAGGAATACAAAGGTCTGTGCATGGGGTGGCCCTTATCTATTCACAAAGTCAGATCCTAGAGAATTAAAGAATTACATAATCTCTTACAAACTATAGAGGAATTTCAAGACTGTCCCAACCTACTTCTCCTTTTCAAGAGGGGAAACTCAGTCCCACAAAAAAAATGTTTCTTCAAACAGCTGCAATTTTAGTCATTAAACCAAGTCTATTATTTTCTTTGAAAGATGAAAATATGTAGATCTAGCATCTCTTTCAAGATCAAGATGTTGACCCTGGGATGAAATGCTAAGTGTGGTTCCTACAATGGGACACTTGGCCACGTCATCATTCTCACAAACAGGAGCCTGAGATAGAAGTTAGTTTTATTTTTAAGTACATTGTAAAGACTAAATAAATAAACTATGCATATTTTAACTGGTTTGATTGCCAGACAGTCAATTTAACTATCTGCAGTACAATTAATTGTGAAAACTGAGGGTTGCCTATATGTTGCCAATAGAAGTGGTATCTTACAGGCTTCCTTAGAGCCAAGAGGACTGAAACCATTCTAGGAACATTGTTGGAAGTGGAAGAGTTAATGGGGAATAGAGAAGTAAAAACTGTGATGGATAGGCCATGGATAGCACATGGCCAAATGGAGCTAATGTGACCTAGTGCATGATAAAGGGTTAAAACTGGAGGCTTGGAAGTATGAGGGAAACTGGCCCAGTGTGGATTTAGGATGGACATCAGGGAATGAAGGGCCTATGAGCTGGATTGCCCCACAGTATGTCCTGCAGTTACCAACCCTGTTTGGATGAATGTAATTCTGTTTTTCAGTTGGAATGGTTAGTGCAACCTCCCAAGATCAAAAAGGAAGTCCCAAGCTGCCAGAGGTTCTTGGATCTCTCACATTTCAGGTGTTTTGGCACACACTCTTGGAGAAGGGTATACTGATCAATGCCCTTGAGGTTTTTGGTCAAGAAAGTCCTATAAGTTTCCCTCTTCCAGGAAAAAAAGATCCTGTCTAGAATCCCCATTGGAACCTCAGCCAACTTCAACTAGTTTAAGGAAGAAAGGAATCCTCTGCTCCATCCCTAACACAGTCCTGTGCAAAAGCTGGCGGAGTAGAAACCTTTTGTCTACTACCAGGCCTCAGAATCCAAGCAACTTAAAAGAGAAGGCCCCCAGTCACCTGCCCTGGAACAGACAGACTTTCTTATCTTGTGATTGATTATGATATGACAGTAATAGCAGTCGTTTTTACTTAGAAGCAAACCAATGTCCAAGTAATATGACAGGAAAAGAAAAAAGACTAAAGGGTGTTGCTGGGAACGTTAATAGTTTGTTTCATTTCTGTCTGTTTCCTCCTCTGTCTTTCAAATATTCCACAATGACATGAATTCTTTTTTTTTTAATGCAAAGAGACTCCCCATGATTAGAGGGGAAAAAAAAGCAGAAGACCTGCATCCACTTTTCTGGGTGTTCATGTAAGAAGAGGGAACGGAAGCTGCTCTGCAAAAGGTGACTGAAGCAAGGCTTTAGTGACAGCACACTGAAGAAATAGAACAGGAGCCCCTTGCCTGAGCCCGTCTCTACCCGCATTCTCCCTTTTGCTTTACTTGGGGACTAGGGCAGAACTAAGGGCCCCAGGCCCCAGTAAGTTCTGAGCTCGTAGCTAACCAGGCAAAGCAATGTCATCTGATAGAATTTGGGGTCTTCAGGGAACCCTAAAAGGATGTCTACTTCTCCAAGGGAAGTCACAGGGGTTTCAGAGCTTGTACTTTACAGACAAGCAGCACTTTCTCCACCCACTCACTCCTTTCCCCAGACCTTTAGTTCTATAACTCCTGGATTAGAGGATATCTTGTTATGGGAGGTGGGTTTCAAACAAATACGAGACTCAAAGACCTGTAAAGGGACTAGAGTCGACACTTGGGGGACTAAAGGAGACAGATCAGCTTCCTAGGACTGCATGGAGGCAGCACAGCTAGCCCTTGTTGGCAAAAGCATGAGTCTTGGGTGACACCTGACTGTCTCTGGTCAGATGACATTTCTCCAATGAGCTGACATGCTAGATACAAAACAATAAAGCAAACGGAAAAGGAGGGCAGCCATCAGCCAAGTACTTCACTTTTGGTTGTACAGAGGTGCTGGGCAGGAGCGGAAGTGACCACACGTCTTAGATGATTCAACCAAGTTGTTTCCCTTTACTTTCCATTTGAACTAAGCATGAAGGAGACCCAATAAGACTGGCCCATGAGGAAAAACAACAACAACAACAACAACAACACCCAAAGTTAAAATAGTAGTTCTGGTAGACAGAACACTAGTATAGGCAAGATTAAGTATTATCTGCTAAGCTCAGGCATATTGTTGTTGTTGTTGTTGTTGTTGTTGTTGTTGTTGTTGTTAATTATTTGGTTTTAGTGTCACATTAATGCAGGGGCTCATCTTTTCTCTAGCACGTATGTTAAAGCTTGGAAATGGGCAGCCAGGCCACGTCCAGGTTGAGGCTCCCTTAGGGAGGCCCCGATGGAGCTGCAATGACCAAGTTGATGCTTCTTATCCACAACATGCTTTTACTGCCCTGCCTCCTGGGTTCCTTGAGAAATGACTTCCTCCGTCGTCCTCTCAAGCTCCACCACCATGTGCCAGGTGGCTCCATTCGTCACAGACCCACACATTATCACATGCTCCGGATCTGAGATTCTGACCACACAGCCCTGAGTTCTGGGAGTGGGTGAGGACCCGGGGGACTAAGAGCAAAAGTTGCCGCTTTGGTTCTCATTTCAAAACTACTTGAAAATGAAGATCAGAAAGAGGTAGGTGTGTTTCACAGATGCTGCTGAGATTAAAGGGTGCACGGAGTTTTGCAAGGACGAAAGCCTATGTTCTCATCCGTTCAGTCTTCTTCACTGGAGAAGTAACTATTTAGTGCCTGCACTGTGCCAAGAAACTTTGTGGCGCACGCAAGGGTGAGCAGCAAAGAGGTGACATAGAGTACGGTTTTCAATATTCCAACACCTGAAGAGGGACACTAACCAAATGCACCAAGGGGAGGTGTGTCATCCTAACAAGGAGGCTTCACACAATTTCCAAGCACTGTGGGGTGACAGGCAGGAGGGTCCCAGTGATGACGCATGCTCAGGTAGCAGGTGGGAGAACAGAGAGAGGGAAGGCAGCTGGAAAAGCTGGAAGAGAAGATTATGTCCTTAAGACCAAGGGTCCTTCTGGGTTTGAGGGGCTGTGAGTCATGGCTATTCTCCCCTCCTCAGGGCCAGAGAGCTGTATGGTAGATGCCCTGGCTCACAAGCTCAGGTGGCTCCATGCTGCTTGCACACAGAGCCCTTGTCTGGACCAGGCATTCCACTTATAGAGCTATCCATACCGGCTTCTAGGGAGTGTGGACCAACAGACGTACTTTAATTTATAAAGTACAGACATGAAGCTAATGCATAAGGAGAAGAGAGCAGCTATCCCTGCGGCATTCAGGTTGCATGCAGCAAATAGGGAAATCATGCATGGAAGGCTCCTGGGAGTGGGGGGGGCAATGTAAGATGAGAGTTTGGGGTACACTCTACGATAGAGGCTCATAATCAGAGCATTAACGACAGGGGCCTGACCGTTTGTTGAAAGAGATTGTTCTGGGCACTGAAGGATGTGCTTTAGCTGCCAGCAGCACTCCAGTCCTCGTGCCCCATGCCAGAGCTATGACAATCCAAAATGTCTCTGGGAATTGCCACCATGTCTTCTGAGGCTGGCTGGAGGGGGATAAAATAGGCTCTATTTGAGCAACTGTGGATATATGTGGTCACAGTTGAAAATGTGCATTCACTGTTGGGCAGTTTAATACCATTAGGTTTTCAGTGGGTGTAGTGTCTGGCAACCATACCATTGTGTGTGTGTGTGTGTGTGTGTGTGTGTGTGTGTTTGTGTGTGTGTGTGTGTGTGTGTGTGTGTGTGTGTGTATTATACATGCTTTACACATTGTGTGTGTGGAGGGAGTGAATGGCCAGGAACAGGCATTCAAGAAGACAGAAGGGTAAATCACATGTCCTGCCCTGTCACACTCTGCTTTTTCTCCTTGAGACTGCTTCTGTCATTGAATCTGAAAAAGCAGAAGGCCAGTACATCCCAGTGACTCCCCCACCCCCGCGTCTCTGCCTGCCGAACTCACTGACCTTATCTAGCTTTTGAGTAGGTGCTGGGAATCCCAGCTCATGGCCTCATGCTTGCAAAGCAAGCAATCTTACCAACTGAGCCATTTCCCAAGCCTCTCCCCTCCACTTCCATCTAGAGTAGGAACATAGAACCACAGAAGCAGCCGTCCAACGAAGCCACTGTTAGAGGTCTGGTCACACTTAGGAAAGGTCTATCTAGAAAAATGGAAGGGCTTCGAGTGCCCATTCCACAGACCCAGCTTGCCCATCTCTGTGTGTCCAAAGGCACCTCGTGAATTACAGTGAGTCACTGGAGGATTTCTCCTTGCATATTTCAAAGCCTCCCAGAGCTTTGGGTGGAAGAGATGCCAGTCTAATAAACTGCCTCCGCCACTCACCTCAGAACCTAAAGGTCCCATTCTGAAGAGGGGAGAGCTTGAGATGTTATATCATATTCCAAGTGCAAGGTGGAGTCTGACCATATGCTAGCTACGCGTGGTACTATCTACCCACAGAACACCATGCCTCACTCTTTGGGATGGACCAACATCATCTCATCACAGTCCCTAAGTCTCAGTCATCTTTAAGTTTGCTCTAAATAAAAACCAAAGTAAACTGTGACTGAATCTCCCGTGTACCACACGGTTGTATTTATACATATATGGAGAGAGGGTGGTTATCTGGGCTGATGAATTTTACCCCCTGTTGGTCTCTATATCCTCCCGCGTCTGGAAAATGAGGCTGCACATTGTAGGGGAGCCAGCTTCCGAGGAACCCCTCCTTTCTAAGATCCGCAGAAGCTCTGCAGTGACTGTGAGATATGGAAGGGAGACCACCACTTGCTGTTCAATGAAGATGTTTACTGGTGTGATACCTGATGCACAGAGATCTTCCGGTTTATCATCGGGAAAATGGTTCATTTATCTGTCCTGCCTCTTGCTGTGGAATCATCTAAAACGCTGCTTCGTCAACATAAACTCCAAAGAACCTCAGCTGAGTTTCTTCTTTTCCTTCATAAAATATTAACTAGACTGATCTTTCCTAGACTCAGTTGCTCTGTGGGATCATGTTGTATGTCCCACCCCACCCCACCCCAACCCGCTTTTTGTTTTTGCTTTCCGGGTTTTTGGTTTGGTTGACTGGTTTTTGGGGGGCGATGGGGAGGAAGCTGGTATTTGTCTTGTTTGTTTGGTTTTCTTGAGTCAGAGTCTTGCTTTACAGCCCTAGTCAGTCTGGCATTTACCAGATAGGCCCAGAAGAAGCAGCTCGAACTCATGGCCAGTCTCCTGTCTCTGCCTCATCTTTACTGGGATTGAAGATGTGTGGCATCATGTACGGCATTTACTGTGCTTATCAAGGGCAGCGGATGAGGAAACCACTTTATATTTTCTCAGTGCTGAATGGTCTGTAAAAAGCTTAGAGTATGAGTATTCATCATAAATGTGGCATGAGTTTTGTCTTGCTGAAGGAAAGAAAACCGGGCAATGTTGGCACATTGAAATAGTCCTAGGGTTGGTAATTCAGACTGAGATAAAGAAGTCAGAGAAAATAAAGATAAAATTCCACACACAGTTTCCTCAGCTGGAGATAGAAAGTGTCCCGTTCTGTTTATAAGGAAGTGGGGCCCTCAGTGAAGATAAGAACTGTAACTTCAGGCCCCATATCTGTGTAGGAACTTGCGTCCTTCAGGATGCCCAGAAATGTTTGTGTTTGCTCTTTCATCTTGACACTTCAGGTGCCAAGAGAGTATTTTGAGAAACAAACAAACAAGGACACATAAACAAAAGTCAAGCAAGGAAAACAAGAAGAAGCTTGAGTAAGCCAGCATATAATTCAGGAGACTTAGACCAGGAGAAAAGAAAAGCTAGCTCAGGGAGGAAAAAGGAGGGAGGGAGGGAAGAGGGAGGGAGGGAGGGAGGAAGAAAGAGGGCATTAGAGCAGATGGGTGTGAAGGAAGGGAGGAAAAAAGGAGAGGAAGAGAAGGGATAGGAGGGGAAGGAAAGGAAAAGGACAAGGAGGGATACAAGGCTAGGGGCTTTGCTCAGTTGGCAGGGTGCTCGTCTGTGGTGCAGAGCCCTGCAGTTGCTCATTCCTGTAATCCCAGCACTCATGAGCTGGAGATACAGGGAGTTCAAGGACAGCCCAGGCTACAGAACACTGTTACAGCAAGTGGGGGGGGGAGCAGCCAGTAGGTGGGAAGGGGAGGGGGATGGAGAGGGGAGGAGGGGGAGAGAGAGGAAGAGAGAAAGAGAGAGAGAGAGAGAGAGAGAGAGAGAGAGAGAGAGA
>OU015753.1:12866718-12879994 GCA_907169655.1 Acomys percivali
AGAGAGAGAGAGAGAGAGAGAGAGAGAGAGAGAGAGAGAGAGAGCGCTTTCCCCATCCATCAACATACTACTACAGTTGTTAGAAGAAAGTGGCAGACACTCCAAGGACATTTAAGAGTTCCTTTTGAGTTTGTTCATTATTTCCTGGCAATGTTTTTCTGTTTTTGTTTTTTCCTTCAAAAGTGAGGCTACTTCTAGAAGAATTCTGTTTTTCCTTCCCTTTATCGCCTTCCTGGTCTACACAGCTGCTTCCACCAGGGAGAGCCGGTACCAAATGCCACCCTGACAGCCAGACTTTTTGCACAGCGGCTTAATTACTCATTATGAGATTCCATCAACAGGAGCTCCGGTCTGTGGTTTTGTAATAAGGGCTGTTATCTTTCCTAAGACTTTCAACTCCTTCACTAGGGGGCTGTGGCAGAGATGTCCGCCACCCCACTTTCCACGGGAAGGGAGCGAAAGGATTTTAATGCGTGAATCTGATGCCATTAACAATGCTGACAGCTGTTTAATCCCAGTAGAAATAACAGCTGAGTCCCAACTGCAGGAAAAATAATTAACTCTTCAGTGGGTTCGGAGGAAGGGATCTTACGAATCAATTATGGGCTCCATCCTTACCTGCGGTTTTTTTTGTCAATTATTAAACCATTCGGTCGGGGATGGTGGGGGGAAACTCCATGGCTAATAAAATGACAGGGCCCTTGAAGGCAAAGAGACTTGTTAAGTCCAAAGAACAGATTTATTAAATGGGCCTGTTCGAAGTTCACCATTAATTAAACTAAAGAACCATTTTTTCCTTCTATGTTTCCCCTGAATCGCAGGGCATAATGAACTAAAAGAAAAGGGAAATGATAAAGTGAGAGATGTTGGTGACCTGCTGACAGCGAGGAGAGCTGAGCTGGAGGGAAAAGAAAAAACAAATTCTATAGCTAAAACAGAAGCACATGGTGGACTTGAAACAGCCTGTCCCTTTATGGCACGTGCCGTTTAATTTAGACAAACCCTATAGACACCTGCGTTTGTTACTTGGCTTCCCAAGGCTCTCTTTGAGATCTAAGCTCTCTTGCTCCCCACCACCACCCAGTTTGCTGATACCCTTCCAGTGACTATCTCTATTGCTTTTAATTTGTAAAATATTATAGATATAAATATGTCTGATTAAGACTCAGCTTTGAAATATGTGGTGCTCACTTAGCGGCTCCCAGATAATAAAGTGCGCCTGGATCCTCTCCATTCGTTTATAATGTGAGACTCCCAGCAGATGTCTCAAGCATCCAACGGTACAAACAGCAACATTACATGCATTTAAATTTGGCTCTTTGTCTGACTGCCCCTCTCCCTAGCGCAGCAGCTGATGGCCCCCGGGGAGCCGCGTTTCATCTGGAAATGACATGGTTCTGCCACAGGACATGGCTTTACCACCTGCCCAAAGCCTCCTTCCCATGGAAACATGGGGGAACTCCAACTTGGTTCTCTCCAGAGAGCTCTGAGGCTGCTGGTGGAAAGGAGAGACCTTTATCATCTCAGCTGAACTTACAGGTGACTGGACAAGGTTCCCTAGCAACCACGGGTGGGGCCTAGCCTGGGATGCTCTGCAAGTTCTGGTGCAGCCTCAGGAAGCATCTGCTGCCCCCCTCCCCAGGGCTATTGTCCCCATTGTACTGATGGGAAAGCTAAGGTTCTGAGAGGGGGAAATTGGCTGGCTGAGAGAATTCTGTTTAAGTACAATCAGGCAGATATGCTTATAAAATCCCTGGCTAATGTTTTGAATGCAAACTCACAAGGCTAATACACGATGCCTAAACTTGACACAAAGAATCCCAGGGAACGAACATCCTAGGGAAAGTTTTTGCTCACTAGATACCCATTTCATTTTTTTTCCCTCTCTTACTGTTCTTCAAGGAACCATTTACTCCACTTAGCATGGGAAGTTGTGATGGTGAATTTTTCATGGGCACCTTGATAGAATCTGCAATCACCTGGAATCACCCAGAAGTGTGTCAGTGGAGGTTATTTCCAAAGAAGATTAAAGGAAAACCCACCCTGAGTGTCAGCACCACCATCCGGTGTGCTGGGATCTAAGACTGAATGAAACAGACAGAGAGCTGAGTACCAGCATCCATCCTTTACTTACTGTGACACCAAGTGACCATAAGCCTCACCCCATGCTTTCCCCGCCTTGAAGGACAGGATGCTCAACCTGTGAGCCCCAGGGAAGGCTTCTTCCTTTAAGCTGCTTCTGTCAGTTAGCTTGCAGCAGCAGCCCATACAGTAACTCACAGGTGCCTGGGTCATGGGGCCCTCTTCCCTTCACACATTCCCTTACCGCACCAGCCCTCATCAGTAAGCGGCCTTCCTCATGGCTGCTGGATAAAGTATGGGACTCTTACTGGGCTAGAAGCCAGCCTTGGCCTATGAAGTACCCAAGGAACATTCTAAAACTCCCCATTTGAACTAATAGCCAAACCATTAGGACCCACTGCATGGGTACTGTAGAATTCCTGGCTTCCCCACCTCCCCTCCCACAGTGATAATAAACCTGGTCTCCCAGCAACACTGGGAAGCAAAAGGGTCCAAAAGAGGAAGAAAAGAGGAGGATCTCACAACTCAGCCCTCACCCGGTTCCCAAGAGTCCATCTGATCAGAGATTATTCTTTCTTGCTGCAAACTTAAGAATAGAAGAAAACAGAATTGGGATAGAGGTATAGAGTTGGGAGGTTGGCTCTGGAGGTAAAGGTGCTGGCTGCCAAGCCTGAGGGCCTACTTTGACCCCTGAGTCCCACATGGTGGAAAGAGAAAAGTGGCTCCCCTTAGGTATCTTCTAAGGTATATTCTTGTGCACACATGCTTGTGTGTACACACACACACACACACACACACACACACACACACACACACGCACACACACACAAGTAAATAAATACACAAATGTAACTAAAAATTTGAAATAGAGGAGAGGACTAGGTAGTTCAGTTTCTTTCTTTCCTTCCTTCTTTCTTTTTTCTTTCTTTCTTCCTCTCTTCCTTTTTCTTTAATTTTAAGAAACTGCCTTTACCCACAAAGGGGTTAGGTGACAAACATTCCGAGTCCCTTCTTATGGTAATGCTGTGCTCTCTAAATGGCTCTGATCCAATCCAATTGAACATAATAAAACGAAACAATCTGGGAGCTATCTCCAATAGCTTTCATCTTCACCATACTAATGATTTCAAAACCAATGAGCAGAGCTGAAAAGGAGGATGAAAGGAAGGAAGGCATGGCACACTCTGCCTGGCCGGTCATCAGCCTCTGCAGCGTGTGCCCGCTGTTGGCAGCCTGATATTCACAGGGCCTTGAGAGAGGGCGACCCTATGGCTTTGGTGCTAGACTTTACCCAGGAAATGAAGAGAGTCTGGTGATGCCCTTATGCATGTTAACTATGACAGAATGGAATCCCAGGAGACGGGTCTGTGACATTGTTGAGGGCTTGCTGGGGAACTGTATAGTCACACCTAGCCTCCCTGAGTATTAGCAACTCAGTTCACCCAGTTCCTGTCTGGGGGTGGAGGTCATCATCCTCTAAGCTAGGAGAGGGCTAGGAGAAGGATGCTGGGTTATTCTGGAAATCACCTAATCATACATTCGTTTGTTTGTTTATTCATTCCTGCACATTGATCCTGCCCTGCAGGTCACCTACTAGGACCAAGAGTAGAAGCGAAGAATTCCCACACCGTCATCTGAGGCTCCAGAGAGTAGACAGGCCCATAGCCACATGCATATAGTTAATGTCTTAGGCTGCTTGCTAAATAAAATGTGAGATCAGAGAATTGAAACAGGCTGTGGAGAGAAGGTTCTAGATTGTCAGGTGTCTTCTCTCAAGATAGCTGGTTTGTCCTAGGGCACTGCGAAGTGGCTTCACACAGAACCTCTGCCAGCCTGTCCCTGTCCCTCTTTTACAAACCTCACAGATGGGGGCCTCCTGAGCCAGCTCCTGACTGAGCCTGGTGACCCTTCATTAGATGGAAACCTGACCTCACCTGACCTTCCCAAGGCTGCACTTCAGTATGACTCCAGTCCTGACTTTTTTCTTTGTCTTTTGTTTTTCTCCCTGCTTCCCACTATGTTCAGTCGCCTTTGAAAGCCTGATGGGTGTGGAGGAGGGGGAGATCAGGGAGGATGGGCATTACCTATCACCTGCTCATTGCTGCATGTGTTCATGTGGAGCGGAACTGGGGCCATGGGTTTCACTCCTTCCTTCCAAATCCTCTAGGCATTGGTGGGCTTCTCAGGAGACACAGGTGAACATGAGGAAACAAGCTGAAACAGGTACCACATATCTCAGGGGCTGGTGAACCACTATGGAGAAAGTTCTAGATGGGAAGGATGAAAACAGTGGATTTGGAAGAAAGGGTTGAGGTGATTGGTGTATGGCACAGACCGTCTGGTGAGGATAATAATGATGGTTAATGATATAAATCACTAGCTACTGAGTCCTCAGGCCCCCTGGGAATTCATGCACTTCCCCCACAGCAACTCCAGGAGGGGGCACCCTCATTTTCTTCCACTTGACAGGCTTGGAAGTTGAGGCACAGAGCAGTTAATGTCTGTAAGGTCATGAAAGTAGTTCACAGAGTCTGAAACCAGACCACCTGTTTTTATGAAAACAAAGTCTCAGTGCACTTAAGACCCTCTACCAAGTCTACCCTCTTTTACTTTGTGTTCCTATTTTTGAAAACCTGATCTTGAGAAATAATCAGAGAGTATATATTTATTAGCCTAAACAATGATGTGTTCACTTCGGCTTTGTTTTAGAAAAACAATAAAAAAAAAATGGAATAGTTAAAAACAAAACAAAACAAAACACTAGACGTAGAGGAGACTGTAGAGATGATAGCTCAGGAGTTAGGAGCGCTGGCTGCTCTTCCAGAGGGGCTAGATTCAATTCCCAGCATCCACATGGCACCTCACAACCATCTGTAACTCCAGTTCCAGAGGACATGACCCCATCTTCTGGCCTCTGAGGGAACTGCAGAACAAAACCAAACCCAAAACCCTAAGAATAGAACAGGATGTTGTAACCTCAGCTATTCCAGAATCTGAGGCAGAAGGATTTGATGTCCCAGCCCAGCCTGCTCTCCATACTTAGACTCTGTCTCTGAATAAAGAGGAATGGGTCAGAGGCATAGCTCAATGGCGGAGCCCTTGCTTAGTATATGTAACACCCTGGCTGTATCCAGTACTGCAACACATAAACAACGATACTATAATGAAAAGAAAGGAATAAAGAACAGCTTTCAGTAAATATGAGCCCCATGCCAGCTGTGGTACCTTATACAAGCAATCTCAGCACTTGGAAGACAGAGGCAGGAGGACTGCTCAGAGATTGAGGACAACCTGGATGACATGGTTTCAGTTTGTGCTGCAGAGTGGGACAAACAAGGGTTGGAGAGATCACTCAGTGGGGAAGACTTTGCTTCCAAGTCTGAGGAACCGAGTTAGTTTTCCTGAGATTCACATCACGAAAAAAAAAAAAAAAATCAACACATGCCTGTATGCCCCACTCCAAATAAATAAATAAATAAAGACAAACAAAACAAGGTAACCCATGAAGTGCCAATTATATCACAAAACTATAATCGTGTAAAGGTAAAAAAAAAAATTTTTTTCTATAGAGTAAAATTCAAGTTTGCTTATGTGCCAAGTTCAGGGGACATGATAAAAAAAAAAAAAAATGGGAAAGAAGCAACCTTTCCCATTTGCTTTTGGCTCTCATGGAACCATGAGCGACTTACTTTAGGATACATCTGTATCTTTTCCTTGCCCAGGGTGTCTTAACACAGTGCCTCAGGAAAACTCACCTGGCTCTGTTGTTTTTGCTTTATTTTGCTTTGTTTTCCCTTCTGATTCTTCTGAGATACTACACATGGAAAAAGACGCTCTCTTTGTGGGTTTTGTTTGATTTTTTTTTGGTTGTTTTTTTGTTTTGTTTTGGTGATTTTTTTTGTTGTTGTTCTGTTTTGTTTTTGTTTTGTTTTTTGTTTTGGTTTGGTTTTGGTTTTTGGTTTTTCGAGACAGGGTGTCTCTGTGTAGCCTTGGCTATCCTGGACTTACTTTGTAGACCAGGCTGGCCTCAAACTCACAGCGATCCACCTGCCTCTGCCTCCCAAGTGCTAGGATTAAAGACAAGCAACACTACCACCGCCCAGCTCTTTGTGGGTTTTTAATATGTCAGTGGAGCAGAGAATTCTGGGTATCTTAGCTCATGGAAAAGAAAAGAAGCCGAGTGGAAAAGCCTTCTATTCTCTGACCTAACTGCAGTGTGTCCCGCCAGGGTTGATGAAGCAGGCAGATGCCCCTGCAGATAACTTTCCCATACCCGTTCTCAGGCTCAGAACGAAGTCATAGCTCCTCCCTCCCCCAGCTCTATTTTATAGCGATCTGAGTCCAGATTTGATCACCTGCTTCATCCAATTGTATGAAGCACCGCGATGCTGCGGTGGGGAAAGTCTAATAGTATTAGTAGGATCAAACAAATAATCAATAATCTTCCAGATGCGACAGCGGTGATCAAGGTGACAGAGAGGAACAGAGTCTCTGTTCCTAGAGGGAGCTGCTTAGCTGGGATCAAATCACAATATGACCAGGATCACGCCTCTGCAGAGAACAGGGAAACTCAGAGCAGTGCTGGAGTGAGGGGCTTGGCTTGCTCCGTAGACACCAATGGCCCAAGAGCCTTTCACTGTAAAGCGCTACACTGTGACTCTGAATGGGTGGGTGTTTTATTGGGCATTTTTAAATCCATTCAATGGAAAAAGGATAGTATCTTCAACAAATGGTGCTGGTCTAACTGGATGTCTACAGGTAGAAAAATATAAGTAGATCCATATTTATTACCATGCACAAAACTCAAGTTCAAGTGGATTAAATACCTCAACCAGAGACACTAAATTTGTTAGAAGAAAAAGTGGGGAAGAACCTGGAACTCATTGGCACCCAGGACAACTTCCTGACTAGAACACCAACAGCTCAGGCTCTAAGGTCAACAATTAATAAATGGGACCTCATGAGGCTGAGAAGCTTCTGTAAGGCAGAAGACACTGTCAAGAGAACAAAGCGACAGCCCACAGACAGGGAAAAGATATTCATCAACCCTACATCTGACAAAGGACTAATATGCAAAATATAAAAAGAGTTCAAGAAATTAAACACTACTAAACCAAATAACCCAATTAAGAAATGGGCCTCAGAATTAAACAGAATTCTCAACAGAGGAGTATCAAATGGCTGAGAATCACCTAAAGAAATGCTCAACATTCTTAATCAGAGAAATGCAAATCAAAATGATTCTGAGATTCCATCTTATACCCATCAGAATGGCTAAGATAAAAAAATTCAAGTGACACCACATGCTGGTTAGGATGTGGAGAAAGGGGAACACTCCATTTCTGCTGGGAGTACAAACTTGGACAACCACTTTGGAAATCAAGCTGGCATTTTCTCAGAAAATTGGGAACAGCACTACCTCAAGACCCAGCTATTCCATTCCTTGGAATATACACAAAAGATGCTCTACCACACAACAAGGGCATATGCTCAACCATGTTCATTGCAGCCTTATTTGTAATAGCCAGAATCTGGAAACAACCTGGATGTCCCTCAGTCGAAAAATAGATAAAGAAACTGTGGTACATTTACACTGTGGAATACTACTCAGCTATTAAAAACAAGGAAATTCTGAAATTTATGGGTAAATGGATGGAACTAGAAATGATCATCCTGAGTGAGTTAACCCAGACCCAGAAAGATACATATGGTATACACTCACTTATAATTGGACACTAGGCCAACAGGGATGTACCCTGAAAGTCTTAGCAGGAGACTAGGATTTAGATGCTGGGTCTTCCTACTGGGACTCCAGGTGAGAGAAGTATGGGAGAATGAGGAAATAGAAGGATCCAGAGGGTCCTAGAGACCTACAAGACGACCATCAAGGTTGGCAGATCTGGACCCAGGTGGAGTCTGTTCAACTACTGTACTAACTAAGTACAACACATGCAGTAAAACTAGAACCCGTAGATCCAGCCAATGGACAGCACATTCTCCACAGTTGTGTGGAGAGCGGGAACTGACTCTGACATGAACTCTGGTTCTCCCTATTTGACCACTTCCCCTTGGTGGGGAGGTCTGGTGGCACTCAGAGGAAGGGTAAGCAGGCTACCAGGATGAGATATGATAGGCTGTGATCATATGGTGGGGGAGGAGGTCCCCTTCTGTCACAGACCTAGGGGAGGGGAACAGGGTGAAAGAGGGAGGCAGGGGACAAGAAGATACAAGTGAGGGGATAAATATTGGGATGTAATCTGAATAAATTACTTAAATAATAAATAAATAAATAAATAAATAAATAATAAAAATATAAATAAAAATAAAATCCATTCAATGATCAATAGCAATTTAAACATTTTTATTTACTAATACGTGTGTGTGTGAGTCCAAAAGACAACTTTCAATAGTCTGGTTTCTCCTTCCACCTTGGTATCTGGAATGGGTTGTCTTACCCATGAGCCATCAACAGTCATTTTTTTTTTTAGATGTTGTTATGATTGTTTCCGTGTTACTGGTGGATAATATTGAGGTTCCTAAAGGCTGCAACTAATAGGCAAAAATGAAACTAGAAAGCAGAACTCAAATGAAAACCCATTCAAGGGGAATCCCATGAAGGTGTCTATCTTTAGAAAAATATCCCTTACCCAGGGGCTGATCCAAGCTCCCTATGAATTTGGGTGAGTCAAGCTCCATGAGTCTAGGTTTCCACATCTTAAAACAAAAGGAACAAGACATACTTATGTGTTTGGTACTTAGTGCAATCTCTGGTACAACAACCAGACTCAATCAATGTTGGCTCTTAATAGATTTCAACATTACATCACTGTAACTATTGGGGAAAAGAACATGTCCTAAGACAAGAGCCATAAGCAAATATCTGACTCTGGGTCAATAGTGCGATCATGGTCTGACCGATTCAGGGCTTAGAAGTGAAGTGGCTGCTCTTCTGCAATGGACTTTGAAAGGGAGGCAGGTTGATGGGTGGACAGAGAGATGGATGACTGGGCAGAGATGCAGGTAGAGAGAAATATTATTCACAGAATGTAGGTGGTGCGTGTATGAGTAACAACCTATAGGGCTTTCAACTTGAGTGCATGAGAGAAATATCTCACAGTGACAGACTGCTGGGAGAATGGCATACTACGTGGCAATAAAGAATGAAATACTGTGGGAGAGTCCCCCAACAGAATGGCCGTAAACTGAAGCAGTAAGAGGCTAAATAAGTTGTGTCATAGAATTCCACTTATCTGACACTCAAGCTCAGAATTTGATGATCTATGGAGCTGGAGAGACGGCTCAGGAGTTAAGAGCTCTTGTTGTTCTTGGGGAAGACCCAAGTTTGGTTCCCAACAACCAACACCCCATTGGGCAGCTCACAACAGACTCTAACTCTAGCTGTAGGGGATCTGACACCCTCTTCTGAACTCTGTAGGTAGCTATATTCACATGCATGCACAAAGAAAACAAAGAAAAAGAAAAAAATCATCATCATCATCATCATCATCATCATCATCATAATAATAATAATAATAATATGATGATGATGGCCTAGAAATCAGAGTATTTACTTGTTCTTCATGGTGACAGCCTTACTCCTGAGAAAGGATATGAGAGAGCTTACCGGGATGCTGGTAGTGCCCTGTGCTTTCATCTAGGGATGTGTTTACATGTGTACATTAGCAAGTCAATACCTCGCTGAACCGTGCATCTAACATGGGAGTGCCTCATGGTAGGTAAGATACATCTCAGCGTAGATTCTCACCCCACTCACATTTTCTGAATGCCCTCCGCTCTCTGTACCAGGCATTCTTTCTAGGCACTTTCTGATGTGTTCGCTTGGAAAGTCATTTCAGAGAATTGTCTGGGGGGATACATTATTTAAGCCTGTAAATGCAATGAGCAGCCATCTTATTCTTAGAAAATGGTTGTCATCTTTTGAGAATCAGCTTGGCCTGAAAGGAGATGGTGAATTTGTGACCCCTACTTGGCCTCCTGGCCTTGTCTAATGGCCCCGGGGTCTTTTCATTCTTTCTTTACAGCCAGGTTCCCTCCAAACAAACAAAGAAACAAATTGTCTCTCTAATCCCAAATCTCCATCCTCTGGTTTGAGACTATGTCATAAAGTTGCAAAGAGGCCACTTCTAGCATGCACCACCCAGAGAGCCATTTGTGGGGTAGATGTCCTTATCAAAAGGCTTGGCTCCCCTTCCTTGTTCCAGGAGGCAGCTCAGTGTAGAGCACAAATATTTCTTGTTCTTCCTTCCAAAGTTTCTCCTTGACAAGACCAATGGGTCAGAGACAGAAAACGTATCAGGGGCATACTGGATGGATGTCCTGTTGCTGGATATATAATATTATACTATTTTACTTGCTATATTATATCTATTCTATTATTTATACCAGTTGTCTCTGGCCACAAAGACCTGGTTGCTGGGCCTACTCTTAATTTCTGCTAACTCATTTGGTATATATTTGAGAACAGTCTTCTAAAGACAGGCAGTGTAGACTCACAAGATGACATCTGCATCATCAGTGGGGAAGGGCAGTTGTAGACATGAGATAAGAGATGGAGGGAAAGAGATTGTTTGCACTAGGGGTACCTGTTCAAAATGCCAAGCCTCCTAGTTCCTCTCGAGAGTCACTGAATCCAAATATCTGGGAGCAAACTGCAGAACATGCTCAGCCTAACAGGATCGTGCCGGGCGTTGTCTCATATACAAAGGCTGCAGGATGGGAGCTGGAGAGATAGCGCAGCATTAAGAGTACTAGTGCTCTTCAGAGGGCCAGGGTTTGGTACCAGCACCTATGTCCGGCGCTATATCACCACCTATAACTTTAGCCCCAGCGAATCCAACATCTTCTTTTGTGTTCGGTGCAGGCACTCACATACACATGTGTATAATGCATACACACACACCAAGTAATAAAACTAAAGTAAATCTTGTTGTGTTTCTTACTGGATCAAGAACTTTTTGTAAAGAGCCCTTTTAAAAAATAGGTCTTTCATTTGTTTCTATATCCATCCTGTCGTTAATCCACTTCTCCATCCACTCACTTCTCTATTTGTCTGTGTATTCACCCACCACACACCTAGATATAACTTACTCATCTATGCATCATTCCATGCAGCCATGCATCTACTCATGTACCTACCCATGTACCCACCATGTATTCATTGCTACACCCATTTATTTGCAATATACATCCATCTATCCACCCAGCCATCCCACTATATGCATTACATACATACATCTGACACCCATATATTCTTCCATCTATCCATATCCATCTGCCTATTCACCCAACCATATAGCTATTTAATATTATATTTCTGCCATGCTGGAGATCAGATTTTCTTTTCTGTTTAAAAATAAGTAAATAAATAGAAAGTAAGTAAGTAAATATATAAATCCCTCTATCTCAAGTAGTTTGGAAGCAAACATACCAAATTAGACACAACCACCTATATAATTTTCCATTCAACTATATTACTCTCATTTTTTAAAAAAAACCCTCAGAGGACTTATAATAGGCCGTTCCTCCATTGGTCTCCGAAATTTGCGCAAGCCTTCTCTTGCCTGCTATCACTATCCTACACAAAGGACCACATGGATGGACCTTAGGAGAGAATGGCTCCATGACACCACAAAGTTCCTGACTTGAGACTCTTTTCTGGGAACATGTACCTTTAATAGGGAACACCTGAGTCCCGAGAGCCTCCAGGTCAGCCAGCACAGATCTATGGAGCTGATTACTTTCTGAGACAGCCAATTACAAGTGAGTAATTTCTATCCCCCCCAAGGTACTCCCTGGAGGATACACTATAGATTCTTCTGTTTGCAGGAAGCTAAGAGGATTTGGGTACCAAGGCAAACCCCATCCATTGTGAAGTTCTTTGAACATAAAGCCTTCCAAGGAGCTCTGCTTATACAGAGCAACAATAACCACAGAGGCATGGGTTCAATAAAAGACAGCGGTGGATTAACAAGAAGAAATAAAATAAATGAGGCGGCCTGATAGAAGAGAACTCAAAACCAAACACATTCTTTCGGGACTGACTGCTGTAGATCTCTACCAGACACTCACTCAACCTGGTAGCTGGCGCCTCAGAGTGCTTGTGGTTATTGTGACCTATAGAATTTCCTTGTTTAATTTTCTGCCTCTCCAGACCATAAAATCTGAAAAGAAGCTGTCATTTCTTTCTTCCTCACCGCTGGATCTGATCCAGGCGTGAATCAAACAGTATCTGCTAAAGGATGACTTTATTTCCATTACATTCCATGGTGATGAATGAAACCTGAAACAGTTGTTGCAATCTCCAGTGACGTTAACCCAAAGCCAGTGACTGCTGTCCATGTGGACATTTATATATTACACATGCTTAAGAACAAGTCTGTCTAGCTAAAGTTAGTTTTATACACTGTAAGGCACACAGTCCTCGTCCACTCATTTGTCCTAGCTGGAGACAAGGGCATCCCTGATCCATGACCCAAAATATAACCAGTTTGGTGTCACACATTACAACTCAAGCACCAGAGATTTTCCACAATGGAACATGAGTGTCATGAAGTTCACAGACTCAGTCGAGCCCTTGCTCCACAATTCACAACTTCACACCTCATCCCTCATCCTGTGACATCTGTCCAAACTTGTTTTCCTTAACACCACTCTAGGGCTAGGGAGATATCCCAGTCGCTGACATGCTTGCCTGGCAAGCGTGACCTCCTGAGTTCAATGCCTAGAATCTACATTTAAAAGTCAATGCACGGGCGCGTAACTTGAGCTTCAGTGGGTAGCACTAAACCTGTGCCCATTGGGAAGACCCTGGTTAAAATGACTGGATCACAAAGAAAAGATGAAAACAAAATAAAAACACATAAAAAATGGGGACTTGGTGGGAAGAGTTGGTGGGGATGAGGATCTTGGGTGTCCTGCTCTATCACTTTTAGGCTTATTTATTCATCACTGAACATAGAGCTAGGTGGGTGAACAACAGACACTAGCTACCCACCTGTCTCTGTCCCAGCAATGGAGGGTATTACAAGCACACAGATGACTAAATTTGGCATTTTATGTAGGGATTTAAATCAGGTCTTCATACTTGCATAGCAAATGGTCTTATCCAGCCCCTCACTCACACACACTGTGTGTGTGTGTGTGTGTGTGTGTGTGTGTGTGTGTGTGTGTGTGT
>OU015753.1:12880004-12899164 GCA_907169655.1 Acomys percivali
GTGTGTGTGTGTGTGTGTGTGTGTGTGTGTGTGTGTGTGTGTGTGTGCGCGCGCGCCCCTGTGCCCCTCCCCAGGCCAGAAGGAGATCTTTTTAATTACATAGCCCTCTCTAGCTTATAGGCCCTACCCTAATCATTACCAGAATGCTCTAATCAAACTATTCCAAGTGCCACTGATGAGCTGGTATTTTTCATCTGACTAACTGGATCCTGATGACATCCGCAGACATCATGTGCTTTACATTTGTTTTTGTTTTTGTTTGTTGTTGTTTTGAGGGTGTCAAGGATAACTGGAAAACCCTTGGCTGTGCAATCCCTAGTTTGGGAATGGACCACCATGTTTAATGAGATAAAAGTGCACTAGTACTATGAAAACAGTCCACTGTGCCAGTTACTCAAGGAACTACGAAATGCCATGACTTCCCAAACTGATTTTAAAAAAACCTACCTGCTATGAATTGTAGTAAAGTGTGTTTTTAAATTATTACAGAACCATAAAACCTCTCCATAGAGAGTGCTTTGAAACTGCAAATTAAATATAGAATGTCTATGAGCTGTAGCCATTTTTACAGTTAGTCTATATTTCCATGGGGGTTTGTAACATCTTTTTTTGGGGGGGTCTAGTTATACTAGTTAATAATGCAGGGAATTTGCAGTAATATAGTAAATGTTATTTTGATGACACTATCTGATTAAATTAAAGATGACATTAAAAAGACCATTTCAGTAAGGAACCGAATTCTCTAGAAGTAACCAGGGCTGAGTGTTTTCAGTCAGTGAGTCTGAAAAGGACCAAACGGAATTTCTTTCACTGTGTGAGTCATGAGGTAAGTTAAGGAACAATGGGACTAAATAATATACGGGTGAATTTGAAAGGCTCAGAGTCCAAGAGCCAGGCAATTTTATTTAGCTGAGAGAAGTATGCCACTTGCAAAGCAAACAGCTTCTATGGCCTGGGAAAAAATGTAGAGTTGCATTAGGGAAAATGACAGCGAGAGGAGAGGGCACTGAGGCTGGCGGTGGAATGTGCTGATGCAGTGACAGAAGGCAAAACAGTTGCACAAACAAAAAAGAGAGAGGATTAGTCATGACCCTGAAGCCCACCCACTGCCACCACCGCCACCACCACTGTGATCACAACCACAACCCACCACTGCCACCGCCACTGCCACCATCACTGCTACTGCCACTGCTATCACTAACTTTCTTTTCTGCAGCTTCTCAAACAAGCAGATGCACTGTCAGCCCAGTGTAGGGAGAAGTTTTGAGGTTCAAGTCCTAATGATTTTCCTCTTGGACTCCTTGCTCATAGGGTGCTTGCCAAATAAGACTGCTTTCCCTGACTGAGAAGTTCACCACATAAATGGAGTGGCTGTGTGAAAATCCCTTGACTTAAGCTTTGAGAGATGGGATCTATCCAAACAGATCTTCTCCGGCAACATGACTGAGTTATGAATCATGGGCATTTTAGCCACGAGAAGATTTGAGATGGAAAGTGTGGAGGGGAGGAGGATCCCGGTTCCCAGGGAAACACCTGCCCTGGTGTCACAGCCCCAAAGACAGTTGACATCTCTACTGCTGTGGCAAGGCTACTAGCTGTTGACAGGTTTGTATCCAGTGGCCTCATACTTAGAGAAAGAAGGAAAGAGTGAGAGAGAGAAAGAGAGTAGCTCTTGATAGTGAAATCTTCCTGTGACCTCAAAAGGACATGACTAGGTGCTATGTTTCCTCAGAGAGCTCACCTGGCTGTTGTGCATATTGTGAGTGCCACATAACTATATTCTCACAGAAGGGACAGTGGTGTGACTTGGAGGAAAGTCACATTCCTCACCCCCACCACAGTAAATATTGTGTCTTGGAGTGTGCATTCCTCACAGCACCACTTCCATGGTGCGTTTAACTCTCTGAGCATAAGCATGCAGTATTTATTACCTTCCCCACAGTAAATCATGTAGAAACAACACATGATACAAAGAGTCATCACTGGGCAAGTCTATTAAATAAGCATGTGGAAAATAAGCATGTGGAAAATAAACCTGTGGGCTTGGGGCCCTGAAGTCTGCACAGGCCTGTCCAGCCATGAGGAAAGTCACCATGACTCAACGTGTGCAAGTGCCTGAAGCATCATGGCTAGTCACACATAACAGCGACCTATTTGCAGGAGACAACTGAGCTCCCAGAGTTTTGAGTGGCTTGCGCCTACAGGCTTGAACTTTCCACCTTCTAACCATCACAGCAGGCAATCTCTCTCTCTCTCTCTCTCTCTCTCTCTCTCTCTCTCTCTCTCTCTCCCCTTCCTCTTTTCCTCCTTACAAAACAGAGGCAGAAGTTGGCAGATACCAGTTTTCTTACCAGTGAGTGGAAATGCAAAAACTAGGAAGGAGCTTTGGATGCACATACTGAGAAAAGAACAGTTGTGGGCTGGCGCCATAGCTCTTTTGGAGGAGCGCTTGCCATGCATGAGGAAGTGGAGAGACGAAGATTGGAAACTGAAAACCATCCTCAGCTATATAAGGGATGTAAATCGCTCTCACAAGAAAGCAAAACAAAATTAAGGTTTGTTGATACCAGGTGATTGTTCCATCACCTAGCTATGTCTCCAGTCTGAAAAACAAATGTTTAGGATGGTTCTTTTGTGTGTTAAGGATATAGGATATGATTGGTGAGATCATACAACACGGAAGATACATGCTGTTGCACTTGTGTGAGCCCCATAGGGTCATAGCACTCAGGGGCACCTAGGTCTAAGCAACAGGCTTTGAGTGATGACAATGCACCGGGACAGATTCCTAGGTAGCCATAAAGGCACCACACTCTGTGTCAGGAGATCAAAGTGCAGAAGATGGGAAGGTGGGCTAGGTGAATTTGAGAATATTCTGGACTTTTCAAACAGTTTCACTTTGAACATAAAACTACTCTTAAAAGGTAGAAAATAAACTTGCTCTGATTTAACTTATTTTTAAGTGGATGTGTGGTTGATGCCATATGTGTGCAGGTGCCTGCAGAGGCCAAACCAGGATGCTGATGCCACGGAGCTGGACTTATAACCAGTTGTGAGCCACTCAACATGGGTATTTCCTCTAGAACCACACATAGATGCTCTTAAACACTGAGCAATCCCCCAGTCCCCAATTCTGATACTTGAAAGAAAAGGCTAATAATAAAAAAGAAATTATAAAAAGAGGAGGAAAAAATGTCCAGTTTGACATGCATCCTGGCGCACTCGTTTGAGATTAAACTCTTCACAGTTTGGGCTCTGATTCACACTCATGCATTTCAGTAAAAACAGAATCTCTTTTGGCCCCAGATCTCTGGGACTCTTAACGCAGGTCTCAATGTGACCTGGGTGTCACAGCACATCTGGTTCACTTTCTCCCATGATCCTTTGGGCAGATTTTACTAACACTGTATTTCCAGTATGAAGATCCTTTACTTCAGATCCTGAAGGACAGGGGTGGCTCATCTGGGGAGCTACACTGAAAATTCTTTGATCACTGGGGTTCTATCAGATCTATCTTTGATACCTCAAGTCTCTCCCCTGGTTGATCCCAAATGCAATAGCTCCCTTTACATTCAGGAAAACCCAATACAACCTCTGACTCTCACCTCTCAATAGAGTTTTTGGTCATGGAAAGGCAAACTGGCTGTGTCTTTAGATATTCTGCAGTTCTCTGTTTATGTTTTGTCATGGTACCACCACAACCTGTCTCTTTCTGGAATCGTGTGCCTTTGCTTCTAGACACAGAAGTCAGCAAGGTCTGGTCTGTGTCTTGCCTGGCCCTATTTTAAGTTGTAGTCATAGGCTTGGCAATATTCTGGTGCCTCATAAGTACATATGGGATCTTGGACATTTGGACAACTACAGTATTTTTGGCAGGCCATTAGAGTATGACTGCAGATTGTAAAATATAAAATTTCACCATTTATCTACCTATACATCATTTATCCAGGCAGGCAGTCACTCATCAGCCCTTGAATCCATTTATCTGGCTACCCATCTATTCCACTAGCCCATTGTCCATCAATCTATCCATCTATCCATGTATTCTTTCATCTGACCATCCATCCATCCATCCATCCATCCATCCATCCATCCGCACATATATCCACTCATCTGACCAACTATCCATTCAACTATATAATCACCCATCTGTTAAACTACCCATCCTTTCATGTATTCTTTCATATAACCATCCATCTACCAATCTATCCAACCATGTATCAATTTATCTGGCCATCCATCCATTCAACAATCTATCCACCCATCCATCCACTTACCCATCCATGTATCCATTCATCTAACCATCCCTCCACTCGTGTATACACTCAAAAATTATGCAGGCCTGCCTACTCTGGTAGGCATTTTACATTATTTTTAAAGGAAAAAATAAAATAAAATAAGACTAGAAAGTGAATAAGACATGGTTCTTGCCTTGCCTTGCCTTATGTGATTGCTTAGTAGGATATATAATGTATGAAAACAAGGACCATATGTTGTCCACATTTGTGTCCCTTGCAGCATCTTGCACAGGGCTCACATTCAGAAGCAATCAGTAAAATGACTACTGAATTAATGCATAAGAACAAATATTATACAAGGCAGTGAGTGGAAAGTGTCAAATAAATACACCAGATAAAAGGCTACAGAAGAAGGTTGGTTGGATTGATCGTGCTCAGCTGGGGACCATGGAGCAGGTGAAATCGGAGCTGAGATGGAAAGAGATGGCTGGCTCAGATGAGAAATAAGGAGATGATAGCAGGCTTCCCTGGAAAGCGCGTATGCATCCATGCATGCAGTCCCTGCTCATGGAGATGCTAGCCACAGAGCAGGGAGGCCCTCTGGAAGTGTTTGTTTTGAAGTGTGGTACCCGCTGGGCTGAGCTGGGCATTAAGGCAACAGACAATGGAGCACAGTCTCTGGGCTCATTGAGTCTCCCAGGGCAACTTCTCTGGAGGAAGCTGATGGCAGAGCATAGGGTGAGAAAGATGATGTGTTCATGTGCTGCCATAAAACAGCAATTTAAACTGCAGAGACTGAGGCAGAGGTCCTAAAGGGACCATTGATGAATAGCTTTCTAATTTGACTAGGTTTGAATGTGTGTTTGCAATTAGCAGCACCCATTTGCATACAATTAGTGTGCAGAGCCCTTAAAAAGAGTTTGTGCTCTAAAGTAGGTTAAACATGCCCCCATCCTCCACTGCCATAGAATCTGCACTATTGATTTGTTTCGTAAGTCTCCGGTGCCCCGTGGGCCACAAACAGTCTTCAGGCAGCCCAAGTGCAAGGAGTGACACTTATATGGCATTTGCCCTGCATAGGTAAAACCAAAGCTGGACTTTCCAGCGGCCCTGGAGAAGGAGATTCAAGCCTCACCTAGTTGTGTAGACAGGCCTGATGCACAGCTGCTACTGATAGCTCCCGTCGGGTGTAGGGGAAGTCCAAAGACACCAAGATCTCATCCCTTTTGTGAAGTGCAGTCAAGTGACAGGGGCTCAGGTTCACCTTTGCTTCCTGTAGAATTATTCCAGGAGCTTGAGCCAGTGCCTTGGAAGCATGGCTTTATCCCCAGTTTCCAAGCTTAATACAAATCTATTGACTGCTAAGGCCTCTGTCAGCTCTAAGAATCCACAGGTGAGCACGTGTCCTGTGGAGATCGCTGTCTAGTGGGGAAGATCAATGATGAATAAACATTTAAAAAAAAAAAAAAAGTGAACGCATCGCTTGGTATCTGGCTGCCCGAGAGGAAAAGCCTTCTACTGTGAGAGATTATTGGCGAATAGAGAGAATGGGTAGGGGTGAAGGGAGTCGGGCAGCAAGTATGTTCACAGTCCTTGGGGCAGGAGGTGAAAAAAAGAAAAGTTCAAATGCTGAAAGCCAGCCTGTGTGGGCGGTGGGCAGGCGTGAGACTGAGAGGGCATTACAGATGAGACTGAGGAGGCAGGTGGGCGGAGCTCGCTAGGTGGAGAGGCTATAGGCCACGCCTCTGAGTCTGTTTATCTAGGGAGCAGTAGAGAAGCACCAGTGTGGTTTAGCTGGGGGTGGGACATCAGTGTGGTTTAACTGGGGGCGGAGACGTTTGAAGCCTGGACTGAGACATGAAGTTGAAAAAAAAAAAAAAAAAAAAAAAAGCATTGATTGAGGCCACAGCTTCAAAATGGAATGAGAGATGGCTCCCAGGAGCCATGGCGCATAGACCCTGAGGGATGATGGGAGGTGTCACAGTCCATGGTTTGAGATTTCTCAGCCTAGACACGTAGACATTCCACTCGTGAAGCTTCCACCGCCCCACAGGAAAAGCTTTGTACTTGCCTTCTAGCCTCACGACAGGGGGTGGGGGTGGGGCGGGATCTGGGTCAGAGGTGGCATGGCATTGGCAAGAGACCACATCTCCGCCTCTGCAGTGCTCTGTACTGAGGGAGTTAAAGGGAGGCTCAGAATGGGAAATAGAGAGACCAGAATGTGTTCATCTGTGAAATTAAATGTAGTTCTTCATGACACGCAGCACCGTGTGTTGGGCTTAGGCAAAAGCAGTAATTAGGTTGAGTATGACTGTGAGCATGCTCATAATCAAAAAAAGCAATACCAGTGGGTGAGCGGGGCCGTTCCTTTGGGAGAGGATGATGAGGGAGGTGAAGGACAGGGGACAAGACAGGCAAGGTAGGCTGGAGGCTGGCTGGGCTCACTCCACAGCGGGACTTATCCCAGCTCATGTACCAGTATGCTTGGTGGTTGTTACCGTATTTACCTTCTTCTCTTTAGAACAATCATTGTGCTAGGAGTGTACCCACGCAGTGAGAGAGACGTTTGGGCGCAGTGGTGAGGCTAGGGTGGGTTTTCTTTTGTTTTTTCTTTGATTAGTGTGGTACTGGAGACTCAACCCAGGGCCTGATGTGTGCCAGCTAGGTGCTCTACCACTGAGCTATATCTTCAGTGTTTAAAAATAAGTAGATAAGTAAATAAATAAATAAATAAATAAATAGTCCGACTTTTCTTTTTCTTTTGAGCTACTATCTCACTGAGTTCCAAAGGTGGGCTTGAACTTGAAATCTTCCTGCCTCACCCTCTTGAAGAGCTGAGATGACAGGGCTGTGCCATCATGCTGGGCTCTCAAGTGGGTTTTGTGCTGAGGGACTCATGAGGCCTAAGATATCCTCCCCCCTTTCCCCCCCCCCAGGAAAAAGGGCTTCTTGGAAAGAGGAGAGAATCCATTTCCCAGCTCTCCCAGGTTTTCTAACAAATGTTCTTCATACTTGGAGTATTGAGGCCCTGTCTTCTCCACAGCTGTAGGACGAAGGGACTTGACTATTTCTGGCTATCCACCCGAGCTAGGATTCAGTTTCTAGCCATGTATCCAAGTATCACGCCCCCACACACCCAAAGACAGCAACAGTGTGGCAGATGTCTCTCTCTCCCCCAAACCCTTGTCCCCGGCTCTGGCTCCCCAATCTGACTTTCTCTTAGGCTTTTAAGGTCTTCCTACATTCCTCTGAAAACCTACTGTATGGCTAACTGACTTAAGTTCAGCTGAGCAGTTAATTTGATTACATTCAACAGGTTCTTTCTTCCATGGTGTATAATACAAACCTAAGAAACACCAAGGGAGGCCGGGCTTGGTGGTACATGCCTTTAATCCCAGCACTTGGGAGGTAGAGTTAGGCGGATCACTGTGAGTTGAGACCAATCTGGTCTACAAAGTGAGTTCAGGATAGCCAAGGCTACACACAGAAACCTTGTCCTGAAAAACCAAAAAAAATTAAAGAAAGAAAGAAAGAAAGAAAGAAAGAAAGAAAGAAAGAAAGAAACACCAAGGGAGAAGATCATGGTGTGAAAAATCATCAACCACGGGTCCCCAAAATGGCTTCCCTGATATAAGGTGTTGGGATTGCTTCTAGAATAGGAACCCTGGAAATTTAGAATGCCCCAGTGAACAGCCTGCAATGCACTCTGGGAGAGATGTCAAGAAAGAGCACCTCGGCCAAGGCTGTCAGGTAACAGCAGCATCAGAACAGACTGGAGCATTTCAGGAGCTGGCTATATTTCAAACGCCAAATGCTGTCAAAGCCTTAATTCTGCTTCACTCAAGGGAGAATCCACTTTTTCCATCTGGCACCCCCAGCAAACACAATGCTTCCTGAGAATCCTTAGGTGAGAGTGCTATGTGTAATATTCTAGAAAGTTCTAAAGGGAACCAGGACATTTCTTGGTGGGATGCAAAGGAGGAGATAAGCCTTCATGCCTTTGATCCACTGCAGGCTAGGTAAGCAGACGCTGTTCTCTGAATTCTTCAGGAACCAAAGGTCAGTGAGGGTGAGGGAGGTAAGGTGACAGACAGGGCTGCACCAGTGGCCCTGACCTCTGCTGGAAAGGCAGAGTTCCACTGTGCCCTAGACCAACCCCTTGCCCCCCAACCCCATTCTGCCTTTGACTCTTCACAAAGTGTCCTTGGACCAACAACCTCAGAAATAATGATTTAATTATCGGTGTTTTCTCAATGACATAATTAAATATCCACAGTGAGGTGTATTAACTTGGTCCAAGGATGCTTATGCACTCACTACCTTGGAAGCTTTTTTTTTTTTTTAAAAATTCAGCTTTTGGCTGTTATGGATCTAAAATTAGTTTTCCAATTTAGGTCCCAGAGGCAAGAGGTACAAATGGCTATAAATAGCATGGAGGTGGCACACTGTCTTTGGGGTGCTTCTTTAAGAGCTAGGAGGACACGGAATCACTGCATTGCACGGTGCCAGCACTCTCCTTTGGTTTATGACTAGCCGGGGTCATTGGATTACGTGTGGTGAGTGGGCACCATTGGGGTATGACCTGAGAGACGTAACCCTGCAGCGGATGGGAAGGCCAGTCCACACTCATGCTGTACCCTGTGTTCCCTGGCTTTGTTGCCATGGCCCTGCAAGCAGGAAGAGGGAACACTGCCCCTCACCACTTTCATCTCCTTTAATTTTCAAAGCAAGAGGTACCTGCTCTGTAACATGTAGCTAGGGAAATAAATAAATAAATAAATAAATAAATAAATAAATAAATAAATGGTTTTGAAGGGAATGGTGGTGTCCCTGCCATTGTTGCTTCAGGCAGGAGCACAGAGTTAAAAGTGATTTAAGAAAATATAACGTTAGTAAGCTCGTTTGTCGGCCACTAGTTGTTTTATCTAACTTTATCTTATTGCTGTTGTTTTTTCCTTTGGGGAACTTTTTTTTTTTAATCGCATTTTTAATGGGAAACTAATGTGTTTCGTTTTCTTCCTTCCTTCCCTCCTCCCCCCTCCCCCCCCACACACATAGGGCTTTATTGAGTGAGAAGGCTTTTTTTTTTTAATTTATTTTTTTTTAAAGAATCTCTCTTCTTTGTTGTTTCAACTTCCTCTGTCATGGAGGTAAAGACAGGACAAGAGGAAGACGCGGCTTCCTGATCCAGGTGACTGCATGCAGCACTGCAGGCAGCAGAAGCACCTGATGTTTTCTTTCCCCTGAGTTTTCCAGAAAGGAGAACCACGCTGCTCACATCTCTGAGGTCCCCCGACACTGCAGCTCTTAAGAGTACACTCTGGCTTTGGATCCCCATCACTATGGCCTCATGGTTTCTGCCTATGAAGTCCTCCTATGCATGTGGCCCTCCTGATAAACACACCAGGCAGCTTTCCAAGTTGGCCTTATGTTTGCACACTGTATGGCTCTACTGTCCTGTCTCCTTTGCCCTTCAGGAGAGGAAGGTAGGTAAGTAGGGAGGGGGAGGGAGGGAAGAGGGGAGGGAGAGAGACAGGGATAGAATATGAGGCCCACATTTGGGTGTAAAGCCATTCTCCTTTCGGCATAGATACGTGTTAAGAATGAATTCTCTAGGAGACAGGCAAGATGGGTCAATGGTTAAAGGCACTCGCTGCTAAGTCTGAGGACCTGACTTTGATCCCCAGGAGCCACGTGCTAGATTGAAAGGAACAGATTTCTAGTTGTCTCCAACCTCCACACATGCACACGAATGCACGCACACGCACGGATAAATGTGCATTCAAAGAAAGAATGAGTTTCCATCCAGCAAGGAAGATCGGGACTCTTCAGTATCAGAGAGAGAAACAGGAGTTATCTCTCCTCCGTTTTTACAGGAGGAACTGAAAAGTACAGTGAGTTGAAGAAGTTCTTGACTCATTGTCTTACATAAGTAAATCAGTTCTATCACAGTGCATTGCTAGTTCACGGCTTAATTTAGAGCATTACATAGCTCTGCTGCCCAAGAAGCTTGTGAGAAAAGCAGGATCACTAGTAAGGAGCCCGGAGGAATGGATGAGAAAAATAATACCAGTGAGATAAAAAGGGATATGTTCAAGGTCCACGAGAGATATTAAATTAAAAGCCAGGATTGACTCTGATCCAGAAGCTGTGAACTGAGGCCCCGCCCCATCCACGTTCAAAGTCAGCGTCTGTATATAGACAACGTAACACACATATAGCATGCGTCCTGAAGAACAAGAACATTCCAGACACCGGAAAGCAATAAAGAAAACAAATCAAAGAGATTTCAGACAGTAGAGGGGAAAAAGAGAAAGGTTTACAGAAAGAGTATAAATAAATAAATAAATAAATAAATAAATAAATAAATAAATAAATAAATAAAAAGTTTGGACTTTAAAAGAATCCTTAGACATGAAAAGCAACTCTTATGCCCAGCAGAGACTATAGCCAGTGGACAGGATTCCCACACTGTGCTCTGGATCCAGTTGAATTATTGGGGTCAAGATTCCTACTTCCATCCTTGCGGTCCATGATCATTTATCGATGATAAGGGTCGGGTCGAGAGCCTGTGTTATAAGCATCACAGATGTCCTAAGGTGTCACCAGATGACTCAGATGACCTTCCTGGATAAAGAGAGTTGCAAGCCCTCATGACTGACCGACACTGTCCCCATCAGGCCATCGGATCAGTGGCCCACCATAATTTCTAAATTGGGAAAAAGTCACTGAATTCAGGTTACACCTTCTAAGGGCTGCTGTTGACCTGGGACCTCAACCAAGGGATTTAAAATTAATCCTTTCCGGCCAAATGGACAGGAGTGCATGAACAGATTTCTCAATTTCTAGCTCACGTTTGCTTCCACAGAGACATTTCAACAAATCTCAGCAAGGAAAATTCCCCCTTTGTGTCTTAGGGTGACCATCAAATTCACTTAATCAAGTTCAGGGTTAGATACCAAACGTGGTTTGGCTGCAACTAAATAAATCAGGCACAAATGGTTAATGTGACCCCACCAGTAGCTTTTATAGGTGACATTACAGGTACAGAGTTATTGCGACCTGTGCTTTATCACCTGGTTATAAACTGACCTTGTTCATTGGTGCAGCATCCATCCTGAGTGTCCGGAAGTGAAAGTAGTTTCTGTCTTTGTTTGTTTGTTTGTTTTCTCAAGGCATGGTTTCTTTGTGTGGCCCTGGCTGTCCTGGACTCACTTTGTAGACCAGGCTGGCCTCGAACTCACAGAGATCTTCCTGCCTCCTGAGTGCTGAGACTAAAGGTGTGTGTCACTATGCCCTGCTTGTGGTCTCTGTCTTTGAGGAGTTTAACAGTCAAGCAGATGGAAGAAACGTGGAATAACATCAACTCAGTGTGACAGAGGACGGAAGATGCAGATGTTGAGGAAGTAGAGGTCAGTCTCAAGGATGGAGGTCAAGTCTGCCTGGACAAGGAGAGTAGAGAAGACGACCTGGAGGAGGCTTTATCATACTGCATCTGAAGAGACCAAAGTCAGTTCAAATCCAACAACAATGTCATCCCAGGCTGACAGTAACAGGGCCAAGAAAACCACAGGAGGGAGTCTCAGAAATCAAGAGGGCCCTGTTTGTTGGTTTGGTTTGTTTGCTCTCCCCCCCCCCAAATCTTTTTGTTGTGCAGTCTAAAACATCAAGCGGAGGACCTTGGAACAGACTCTTCCCTAATAGACACTTCAAAACTCTCAAGTGACTGTGGACATCAGCCCGAAAGTGTAGGTCACAGAGATTGCTGGGTCCCCGTGATGAGGACATCATCTCCAGGAGCCTATGTCACTCGCTCAGAAGTGGGACAGTCATTATTCTGGACCCCCAGGGAGCCATTTCGCCCACTAGGTAATGGTCTATGGTGGGGAAGAATTTGCCTTCAAATGGTGAACTCTGGAAAGAGCAGCAGGCCACTGAGTAGCGTTGGTGGGTCTGCCTTTAACTGCTGGTCCCACCCCGTGCTAACACTTCTCTCCTCTATCCAGAGGCTTGCTGCTCGAGATTTGTCCAGATGTGCCCGAGGCATTGGCAGGGAGCCATTTCCCTCCATTCTGCTTGTGTATCAGGGTAAGCTCCGCAGAGTGGAAGGGCAGGGCTAAGCTGCTTTGTTAATACCTGTGAGCAAGTGACTAAGATGGCCTAGTGACTCGTCTAGGGTGCAGGTTCTCACACGGGGCTCTTGTTGTGTCTTCTTGTCTGTATTCCCCAGTCCTGGTGCACAGATCCAGATAGAGCACTCACAGACTCGGGAGATAAAACAGGTCGTGAATATGCATAACCCTGATATCAGAGAGACCAGGGCTTCAATATTGGGTTGCAGTTCTTTTTAGTTTTAATGCACTTTATTGTCCTTATCCAGAAAGTGGGTACAGTGACGTCTAACTCAGATGATGTTTTTGGAAAATAAACAGGAAAAATGGGGAAGTTATCTACGGAGCATAAATCTCAATGTGTTGCCAGCATGTGAGAGACTGAACAGGAGGACTTCAATTCCACAGACTGCCTGGGCTAAAACTATCAGAGACCCTGTCTTAAAATTAAAAAAATAAATAAAAAAGAAAAGAAAAGCCACAGCTAAGTGTGTGTCACTCAGAAAACACTCTGCAATTGCTCATGATTCTTTGCCTTAAATGCCAACTATGTGATTTCCCTTGATTCACTGTCTAGATCGTTTATAAATTTTTTTGGTGTGTGTTTGTGAGAGAGAGAGGGGGGGGAGAGGGAGGGAGAATGAGAATGCACAAAGACCAAAGCAGGGTGTCAGCTCCTTATGCTTTTGAGACAGGATCCCTCACCGAATCTGGACCTAGACTGAGAGCAATCCTTGATGCTCCCGCTGTCCCCACTCCACATAGTGCTGGGGTTGTGGGCACACATGAGTTCACCTGGTTGTCTTTATGTGGGTGCTGGTGATTCCTTCTGCAGTAAATGATATTACCCGCTGAGCCATCTCCTAGCCCTAGCTAACTTTTTGTAGCAACTTGGAAGAGTTGCCATCCTCGTCTTCATTTTGCCAAATTGGAAACAGAGTTAAAAGAAGAAAGGAAACAAAGGCAGGCTTCACACTGAAATTGGTCTGACAGGAGCCTGAAAGACTATGCTAATACATACTTGCAAATGGACATCTCATTTCCCTGGGTGAGAGGAGCCGACGACGGACAGGCAGGGAAAGAACACACAGAGCATCTTCTAAGGGCTGTTCTTGACCTAGGACCTCAGCCACCGGCTTTGGAATTAATCCTTTCCAGGCAAGCGCAGAGGACTGAGGTGTGTGAATATATCTCTCACTTCCTAGATCTCATTTGCCTGCACAGTGATAACCTCCAAAGATTTCAATGAGGAGTTTTCCATTTATGCCTTAAAATGATCATTGAGCTCCGCTAATCAAACTTGAGGCCATTGTAAGCATCCATTCTTTTTTCATTTTCTCAGGTCTCTCATGCAACGGGGTGGGGGTGGGGGGGGGAGGAAGTACCTTCAGCTACCTGGGATGGACCAGGAACTACCTTTAGAATGTAATGTTTTAGTGTGACATGATGCTCTTGCCTGAAATCCAAGAGTGTTGAAACTGAGGCAGGAGAGTTGCTCTGTTTGAGGCTAGATTTGGGTATAGAGAGAGTCTCTGTCTCAAAAGTTTTCCCCTCAAGTGTGTAGTATAATAAATTTTGGCATGCTGTTTACTAATTCTTTCTTCCTTCCTTCCTAACTTCCTTCCTTTCTTCCTTCTTTTCTTTTCCTTCTTTTTTAGGTTTTTGTTTTGTTTTGTTTTGTTTTTTGTTGTTGTTTTTTTTTGAGACAGGGTCTCTCTGTGTAGCCTTGGTTGTCCTGGACTCATTTTGTAGACCAGGCTGACCTCGAACTCACAGAGATCTGCCTACCTCTGCCTCTCCACGTGCTGGGATTAGAGAGGTGTGCACTGCACTCAGATACTAATTCTTTTTTAATTCAAAGATGGACAGGTTTGGTGAGATGGGGAAGAAGAGATACTGATGCTGATGCTTCTTCTTTAGTGCTATTGTTATTTGGGGAAATTGACCACTGTCCTTTGGCTCATCTCTAGAGTATTGAAAGAGCCCAGATCATGGGCCATGTTCTTAATCAGACGGGGATGCGGCCCTTCCTTAATTCTTTCCTACTAAAAGGAAATTCTTCATCCTGCATGGGCAGTGCTGAGAACAGTCAGGGTGACACATATGGGACCAAGTGCTCTATGGAAACTGATGCCACTGAGTACATTAATGATGCCAAGGACACATGAAGAAAGATCCAGTTTGCCTCTCATGCAAATCAGATCTGGCTACTGGAAAGGAAGGAAGCTCTGTGTTATAAGTGCAACCAAGCACAGTGTGATTGCAGGTCAGTTCTCCATTGGTCACTGGATGACAGAGGCAAGGCAAGCTCAGCTAGAACACAATCACTTGCTCTCCAGCTCTTTAACGCTCATCCACTTTATCCTAATACAGAACAAGGATTAAGGTGAAAATTAGACACCCCCAAATAAAGTAAAATAAAATAAACCCATGCCTTAATTAAGTAAGGCCTAAATAAGCAAAAAGAAAACAAAATTAAAGAACAAAAACCCAGCATTAAAACCAGTCCTTGGCCTCTATGAAGTACTTCTCTATTTGGTTATAATTTTTCTTCTTTTGCAGTTTCACCATGAGGGGATTAATTGCCTTTTCAAACCCAGGGAAGGCAACCTGAGCCATTCTCCTCCTCTGCAATGCTGGGGGCTGCAAATACATGCGACCGCAGGAATAACAAATGCTCGGTTTCTGAGCACTCGCTCATGATTTATGAAAAGTGTACCTCACTGTGAGAAGATAATGCCATTTGAAATAGTCCATTTCATAAATCTATCCTCCCAGTCCCCAGCTACACCCAGGACTCTTGTGAACTCCTGAATCCAATAATGTTTTCATACTCTATTGATGAGAGAGAGAGAGAGAGAGAGAGAGAGAGAGAGAGAGAGAGAGAGAGATGGAAGAGGAGGAAGAGGAGGAGAAGGAGGAGTGTGTTTAGAGGAGTTACAATGATCTTACATAGAACAGAAGCTAACACTACGTTTCCAGGGCTTTCTGTGGCAATGGTCATGGAGCTTCCAAAGCAAGAAAACTTGAACAAACAAAGTAAAGAAATAATCATGCTCGTAACATCCTTGATGCCCTTTTGTTACTAGTAGCATTAATTACAGCATGGGCCCAATCCTCCAGCAACAGTGCAATGAATGTTTTGCCTGAAGTCGCTCTCTATCTAGCACATGAGAGATTTATCTTCTGGAGCTGATATATTTCCTATTCATTCATGCATCGGTTCAGAATATCTGCTTGTTCATGTAACTGCAGGAAGAGGATTCTCTGCCAGATGTGATGGCAGAGGCAGTCGGGGACCAATCATAAACTTCAGTGAAATTCATGGTTGTGAGTCTTTCTGGTCATAAGAAAACAGAGGTGATATATATGCCCCCATGGCACGCAAGCTCCAGGAGACCCTTATGAAATACAAGCAGGGGACAGAAGTGGCTTCTCTGGGAGCTACTGAAGTGGACAACACCAACATGCAGACAGACTACAAATGTGAATATCATGTGACTTACCAGAAGAGAGCCACATGTGACGCAGGCATAGGCTCCTCACCACAGACTCTGAGGGATGAGACAAAAGGCATACCTAGGACAATGATACACAGACCCTAGGTGGCATGTATAGTGAAAGGAAAGAATGTTTTATGTTTTATGGAATGTTTTATGATCATTAAAAAGGGGGTTTACAAATAACCCAATTGAGAAATGGGACTTGGAACTAAACAGAGAATTCTCAACAGAGGAATATCAAATGGTTGAGAAACACTTAAAGAAATGCTCAACCTCATTAGTCATCAGGGAAATGCAAATCAAAACAACTCTGAGATTCCATCTTACACCCATCAGAATGGCTAAGATCAAAAACTCAAGCGACACCACATGCTGGCAAGGATGTAGAGAGAGGGGAAGACTCCTTCATTGCTGGTGGAAATGCAAACTAGTACAGCCACTTTGGAAATCTATCTGGTGCTATCTCAGAATACTGGGAATAGGGCTTCCTCAAGACCCAGCTATTCCACTCCTTGGAATATACCCAGAAGATGCTCCAGCACACAACAAGAAAATTTGCTCAACCATGTTCATAGCAGCCTTATTCATAATAGCCAGAACATAGAAACAGCCTCAGTGTCCCTTAGTAGAAGAATGGATAAAGAAACTGTAGTACATATACACTATGGAATACTACTCAGCTATTAAAAACAAGGAACTCCCAAAATTTGTGGACAAATAGATTGAGCTAGAAATGATCATAATGAATGAGTTAACCCAGAAGCAGAAAGACTCAAATGGTATATACTCACTTATATCTGCATACTAGCCCAAGGGGCATGTCCCAGGAAAGCCTTCACGCACCAGGAAACTGGGACAGAAGGGAGGACATCCTATTGGGACTCTAGATGAGAGAAGCATGGGAGAATAGCAACGTAGAAGGATCCAGAGGGTCCTAGAAACCTACAAGTAGAACATTATGATAGGCAGATTTGGGCTCAGGGGTCCCGCTCAAACTAAGGCACCAGCCAAGGACAATACAGGCGGTAAACTTTAAACCCCTACTCAGATCTAGCCAATGGGCAGAACATTCTCCACAGTTGAGTGGAGAGTGGGGTATGACTTTCTCACGTACTCTTGTTACTCATGTAACAAGAATAAATTAATAAAAAAATTTTAAAAAGGGGGTTTATTGTTTATTTGTTTTTTAAAGAATCAGCCTAAATGCCCACAACCTGATGAATGACTCCTGAGTATGTGATACATTTGCACAACAGAATTTCATTCAGATGCACAGAAAAAAAAATGATATGGAATTTGCAGGAAACTTGATGGAACTAGGATATATTATACTGAAGGAGATGGTCCAGACCCAGAAAGGTGAGCATCACTAGTTCTCTCTAATCCCATCGAATCTGTTCAGATTTATCTACTGAACTTAGAATGCGTGTACAAACTTGGAAAGGAGAAAAGGGCCAAGCAGGGTCAGGAAAAGAGGCTCAAAGTACAAGAAGGCAGCAGAATATGTGATCTGAAAACAGGAAGGAAGGGGATGGGTAGGCATGAAAAGGTTTTAATAGAGATGGGTGTGGGAAAAGAGAATGGGATGGTGGTGGTGGGGTGATCCAAAATGAAGGAGGTATGAAGAAGCCACATTAAAACCTATGGTCTTATGAGCTAATTGGAAACTGTAACTTTAAAAGGGGTTGAATGGAGGTACGCTGCATGGGGGATATTGTTGATTCTAAAAGTCATGGATTACTGAGCAAAGAAAAAAAATCTCAGAGGGGAAGATGGGCACACTGGGAGAACCCCCCACATTCCTACCAGTCAGCAATAGATAGATTAGAGAGATAAAAAAAAAATGGTGCAAAAATGTGAATCTGAAAAACTCCCAAAACGGGATTATTATCCAGATATTCTGGAATTTGCATATTTTGACTTGTATTTAAAAAGCAGTTTCAAGGTCAGCTTTGGTAGAGAAACACTGAGCTAAGATGGGAAGGCACCCCATTAAAAGTCCAGCAGTGTTTTGCATATTTATTTCCTTTCTTCTATAGTGAGAAATGACGACTCATAAATCAAAAAAAAAAAAAAAATCAGGGTAAACAAATACCATAGAGGTTATTTTATATAGAATGTATACTCCTTATTCTACCTATTTATACACACAAACATTTCTATTACTCGGATTTATAAAGTGTGTAATACATGCATGAATGCTTTAAGATCTGCATATATTTGCATAAGATAGAAAGAAGTATATTATTGTCCCAAGTCTCCAAAGACCACGGCCCAAATAAAATGACAACCACCTCAAAAGCATTTTTGTATTGTGGGATGGAAATAATTTTATTTTTAAAAGCTTCAAGCCTGTGGCACACACACACACACACACACACACACACATACACACACCTGGGGGAATATATATATCCCCTCAATTATATGGGTCTAACCATGAATTTCCTAAGTAGATAGAGGCAGTTGAATTGAATAACCTTGGACCTTTCTAACAAGACAAGGAACTCTTAGCAAAAATGTGTACAGATCTCAAATCAATAACTATACTTCAATGTCAAACAGGTCATCAGATCCATGTCATTTTGATGGGCAACTAGGAAATAAGGCAGGCTGCCATTTGTTTGGAATGGGCTAGAGTGAAATTGGGGGGTTAAAGCTAACCCTTCAAAGAGGCTGCATATCTAGAAACAGAGATCCCTCACTTCCACCCCACAGACATGGGCGCTCCCTATGAATGAATAGTCCACTAGGCCCCAAAGTGACTTTCAGTATTTATAAGTCTTCCAAGTCCTAGTACTGGCAAACCTGAACACTCAGACTTGTGTATCTAGCGGTTCAGGTCCACCCAGATGTAGGCATTTTGTGAGGAGGGAAGGACCCTCAAAGGCTTCATTCTGTGACCTGTCCCAGGCAATGTCTGGGTGGACCTGAGCAGCTCTCAGCGGCTCACTAAATCCTGCCGTTGGTGCAGGCCCTCCTGATTTCTAAGTCAGGTGCTGAAGGATTGTCCCAACACTAAGGGAACAAAGCTGAGTGTGGTCTGCAAGGACCTGCTTCTTCCTGGCTTGCATGCACAGTCCAAGGAATGTGAAAATAGCATATTCCTGTTTACACAATATCCCTCAAGCCAGCCATCTTCTTTCTTATTAATAATCTAGGATGCTTCTGACATAGTATGTGAGATGGTGACATTCAAAGTCCCAGAGTCTGACTGGAAACCCAGTCCCTCTGCTGGCTGCCCAGCCTTATTGATATATATGTGTGTGTGTGTGTGTGTGTGTGTGTGTGTGTGTGTGTGTGTGTGT
>OU015753.1:12917844-12935086 GCA_907169655.1 Acomys percivali
AAAAAAAAAAAAAAAAAAAAAAAAAAAAAAAAAAAAAAAAAAAAAAAGCTCCATGTATATCCTGACATAGAATGCCATATCCTATCCCAGGAAGGATGGGCAACAGCTGCAGTGAGGAATAGCCCTTGTGATGGTTAATGTTGATTGTCAACTTGACAGGATCTATAGGAACCACCAATGAGGTAAGACTCCAGGCATACCTACACTAGGATAATGAGGAAGGAAGACCCGCCTCAACTTCTGATGGTGCCATTCCTTGGACTGTGGTACTGACTAAAATAGAAGAGGTGAGCTGAGTACTGGCATCCATCACTCTCCATTCTCTAATTCTGGCGTACTGTGAGAAACTGACTTAAGCTCCTGCCACCATGACGTTCCTGCCTTGACCTGTGAGTCAACCCAAATTCTCCTTCTCCTCAGTTGCCTTTAGTTGGGGTAGCGTATCACAGCAACAGGAAAAGCATCTAATGTAATCATCACACCTCATTCAGGGACCCGACACAGTAAAAGCTTAATTGTCCATCATACTGTAACTCTAAACAGACTGCCATTAGGGCCTCCTGATAATGAAGGAACATCTCACTAGGTGGGTTCACAATCAAGTTGTTACAGACCACAGTGTATCACCATACTTTGGCTTTTAAATATCTTCCTTAAGGTTACACTTCCATTCACATCTCCTTGACACAGCAAATCATTTGCCTGTACCTGACTTCAAATGGCTAGAGACTTGTTAACCCCAGACACAGAAGGGAGAAATACTTGCAGAAACACACAGAGGACAACCACATTTATAAAACAAACAAACAAACAAGCAATAAAACAGCATACATTCCTGACATTTCTTGGACTATTAAATAAAGTGCATCTATGTCTGAAAATTTTGATGTTACTATAAAGTCAAGATGACACTGTATCCCTGGAAATATAAGGAGGGTGCAAATTAGAAGTATCTTTGCAACAAGCATAGAATCTTATTTATTAGGTGAATGTCTTGGTTCTTCCCACACTATATGGCATTTCCTCAATAGCCACTGACTCTCTATACCTTGAGGAAATGGCCCGATAGAATAGCCTTATTCCTGCTCAAAATAAGATACAGGTGATTGGAAGCTGAGCTATCTGCCCCTGGCAAGAGGCATGCTGGTGGAGTAAACAGAGGCAGATGTCACATGATCCTGTGCCCAGATTTCTGAAGGAGAGCTTGTGTTCAAGTGGAATGTCATTTCCAGGAAGCTTTCATGTACAGCTAAGTTTTTCCCAGGGCTAATGGAGGGCTGGTTGGGCATTAACACCAGCTACAAGGCAGGCAACACAGGCCCAGTTGTGACACTCGTGGCTGTGTCTGTGGGCTGTATGGTTCATAAACTTTAATAACAGTCTCAATAGCTGAACAGTCACTGCACGATGCTTGAAGGCCACTCATACAAGGAGGATCAGGACATTTAATTTCTTTTCTCTTGATGTTTCATCATATACAAATGCATGTCTGTCATTGTTGGCCATATAAAGTAGCCATGTGACATGAAGGAATAGGAAAAGATTTGGGTGGAGGCCGGCACATGCCTTTAATCTCAGCACTCCCATTCTGGAAGCAGAGGCAGGTGGATCACTGTGAATTTAAGGCCAGCCTGGTCTACAAAGTGAGGCCAGGACAGACAAGGTTACACAGAGAAACCCTGCCTCAAAACAAAACAAAGGAAAACAAAAACAAAAACAAACAAACAGAAGAAAAGAAAAGATTCTATTGGCTCTTAAATAGTGGTATCACCCCATCATGGGCCTCATCTTGGCTTAAAGCTTTGAAGAAGCAAAAGTCATAAAATTGCCCTGCAATTTTGGTCCATAATCATCCATGGGTGGATATACCAGGGGCTGATTGGAATATCTATACTGTACTGGATATAAACATGTCTTTGTTTTGATCCCAAGTGGGATAGGTATTGGATGTAAACATGTTTTTATTTTGATTCCAAGTATGGGATGGAGAACAGACTTGTGACAGAACAGGTGATGTTTATCCACTTAGAAGTGGGACCACTTCATGACGGGGGCATATATATATATATACCCACAACAGGAGGCTGGGGGGTTGAGTCTTGGTATTGTTTGGCTGTTCATCACTCCACTTCAAGACCCTCCTAGAGAGAACTGCTCTAGAGAAGACTTTGAGGCTTTGAGCTCCAGGTTCCAGCAGCAACTTTGGTGGATTTGTTGGTCTAATGAAATCCTGCCAACTACACCAGGGGACTTGCTCCCAGGAACTGAATTCAAAAAAGGTCTATTTCCTCTGTTCCCATAAACCTCCTTTCTCTCCTATCTAGGGTAGGTGGGTTGGAAGGGAGGTATAAGCATTTAAAGAACCCCAGATAAAGCAAGTTTGAAAAAGTTGGAGCCTGCACTGTACAATGAAACAAACCCCAAATTCCTTCCTATGGCTTTCGAAGCTGGGAGCGGTTCCATCTCCTTACCGTAGCCAGAACCTCAGGTGACTTGTAATAGTTGAATGCACAAACACCAGTCCTGCCCAAGGCCTTGGGTATCTCTGGTACATCTTTTGGGTTCTTCTGTCTCCTGAAATTGGTTCTGTTTCATCGTCTACTGCTTAAATAGGATCTGTTCAGAAAAGCTTGTGGGCCCTAGCTGACGTTACACCTATCCTGTTACTCTTTGATAACAGGGGAAATGTCTTTGCATACTTGTTCAGTATTTAAACACACACACACACAAACACACACACACACACACACACACACACACACACGAGAGAGAGAGAGAGAGAGAGAGAGAGAGAGAGAGAGACAGAGACAGAGAGAGAGACAGAGAGAGACAGAGAGAGAGAGAGACAGAGAGAGAGAGAGTGTGTGTGTGTCAGGGAGCCTGACTAAAAACAAATACAGCATCCTAGTGATACACAGGATCAGGAAAACTCAGGACATCTGCACTTTAATAGTGGGACACACTAGGAAGATTGAAATGACAGCCCAGAGTGGATTCTCGAACTGGCTGGGCAGAGCCAAGCAACTATGCTTCAACAGAATCCCAGCTGGATCTTCTGGGAGGGCTAGAAAGTGTGTCTCTACAACAGCTAAGTGAAAGAAAAGCCTTATCAGGCTTATTTACATATCAAAGGGCTGTTCCTGTTGGGCTAGTTTGGCTCCAAACAAAGTCCTCCCATTCAAGGCCTGGAGGCTTTCCTCTGGGGCTAAATTTTAAAACCACTCTCCTTCTTGGTGTCTGTATGAACACTCTATTACAAACTATCTCTGAGAGGTCACTTACCTCTTTAGGGCTTCCTGTGAACCAACTGTCCTAAGGTAGCTGACCTTTTCACAGGAATCTGGGATTTTTGGATTCCTATGGGACTCTCCTAAGAATGCTGTATTTACCCAGAGAATAGACAGACACACTGAAGTCTAGTGATTCATTCATTCATTCATTCATTCAGGCATCCATCTATTTTCCCACTCAGCCTACAAACACTGATTGACCCACTACTCAGCGCCTAGGCAAAAGCTATTTCTCCTCCTTAATAGAACTTTGATCCTTCAGCACGTGGGAGGAAGCATCAAAGATGGCTGACCTCTCCAATAGCTATAATTTGGGCCAATTTAGACAATCTGGGAGATACATTTGATGGAACCACAATTTGAAATTCAGAGCCCCTTTGACCCAGCTTTCTAAGAAGTCCTTTGTAAAATGAACTTCATGAATAGAATTCAGTTCTTATATTCTGGTGTGTGAATGTGTGTGTTTGGGGTAGTATGGTTGGAATGTAGGTTTTCTTTATCTATAACCTTATTTTGTGAGATCCCAACTTTTTTGGTGAGATAAGGTCTCTCTGAAGTCAGAACTCACTGTTGACCCAGTACTGAAACTACAGGTGCTGGGGATCCAAACCGAGGTCCTCAGGCACTCTATTGACAGATCCAGCTCCCCAGCCCCTTCACATTATTATTATTATTTTTTGAGATGTTATTTTTCACTGTACCTTGTCAACTCTGCAAGATTAGCTGGGCATCAAGCTTCATGGATTCTATCTCCACCTCCCTCAACACTGGAATTGCAGGTGCACATAGTCATGTCTGCATTTTCACATAAGGATTCGGACTTAAACTCAGGTCCTCAAGGATGGACAATAACTTCACCAACTTACCCTCTCCCTAGCCACAGGAGATTCACGTCTTGAAGATCCATGGCTTTGCTGGGAGCTGGTGGCACATGCCTTTAATCCCAGCATTTCAGAGGCAGAGGCAGGTGGATCTCTGTGAGTTCAAAGCCAGCCTGATCTACAGAGTGAGTTCTAGGACTGCCAGGGTTACAGAGAAACCTTGTCTTGAAAAAACCCAAACCAAACCCCGCACCCCACCGCTCCCCAAAAAGTTCATGTTCTTGTTATTAGAAGAACTCTTGGGGCAACATCTTCAGTCTGTCTTAGGCTTTTTTTGTTAGGCAAGAACTTTCCTTTGATTTCCTTCTAGTGGTAAGCAAATACGTGTGGCACACATGAGCAAAAATGAAGATGCCATTTTCTCCTCATGCCCAAAGCAGCAGCTTGGTACAGCTCCTCAGATAAGATCAGCCTGAGGTCAGTATCACTAAAGATCTTGTAGCACAGCAGTTTTTTTAAAAATGTACTCTCTCAAAAGGGCTCCAGGCCATGGAATGATACCACCCACATTTGGCAGGGGGGAGGAGGGGTTCCACTTCAATTAACGTAATCTAGAAATTTCTCATAGATATGCCCAGAGCTTTACCTCCTTGGTGTCTGAACAACAAGCAAAGTAAGCAACAAGCAAGCAGGAAAGAAAGAAACAAACAAGTCATAGATTTATATTCCTATTTGAAGTGTGGACTAGAAAGAATGAAAATGAGTTTTATGCTGTCATAACTCTAGGATGGAGCTTTATTGGGAGATGGGGGAGGCTGGGAAGATTTTATGCAAACAATCAATAAGGGGCACTGTGTTAGTTTCTCTTTCTGTTGTTGTAATAATATCTTCTGACCAAACAATGTAATAGAGAAAGGGCATCTCTTGGCCCTCAGTTCATGTCAGGGTGGTCAAGGCAGCGAGGACACTGAAACAGGCTAATTACATCTAATCCATAATTAGGGGCAGAGCTATGGATGCATGCTGCTAGTCAGCTCCCTTGCTCTACTTATATAACTCAGGATCCCAGCCATGGAATAGTGCCACCCACAGTGGCTGATCACCCCACTTCAATGAACCTAATCAAGATAATCCCCCACAGGCATGCCCAGAGGCCCAGTATCCCAGGTGGTTCTATATTCTGTTAAGTTGACAGTGAGCACCAACCATCACAAGTACTAAGTAATGAAAGGGTGTTCAGTTTTAAAAGAAAGAAAATGTGGTTTTTTTCTAAAGAGAGATAAAAAATAAAGTTGTTCCCACACCCTTACTTGATTGAATAGTATTAGTGGCATAAGAGACCAAAAGTGACTAAACAGAAACAAATAAATAAAACCTACCAACATCAAGATTTAAAAAAAAAAATCCTGGAACTTTAGAAAGTAGCTCTACAATGGGGTAGAGCTGGGTTGACCAGATATCCTGATTCACATCCAATGTGCCATTATCATCTCTTGTTCCATTCTTCCTTATAACTAAGAGACCCCGGGTTAGATAATCACATAGGCACTCTTATGCAAACCCCTATGACTGTCACTTTTCTCTTTGCCATGGCAAAGATACCTGACAAAACCAACTGAAAGGTGGAATAGTTTATTTTTGCTCACAGTTTGAGGCCACAGTCCACCACAGCAGGGAAGTCATAGTCTCAGGGTGTGAGTCAGCTGAGCATCAGCAACCCCTACACCACACACACACACACACACTCACACACACACATACAAGCATATAGTGGATTCTCAATGTATGATCATACAATGAACATTTATCAAATTCTGAACTGTAATGATTGGATCACTCAGAAATTTATGGGTGATGAACAGCCTCAAAAAGCCCCATGCCCACCACTGAGTGCCAACATGCAAATCTTAGAATGTGAATCCCTGGCCCTGGGCAGGCTCTCTTGTGGCTTCTCTCAGCACTGCAACCAGGCAGAAATATTTCAGACTTTTCTGGCTTTTGCCTAGTACTTAGAAGGGAAAGTAAAATTAGATGCGGAGGAGGGAAAGGATCGTGCCAATGAACACAGCTCTTGGAAGCAGGAGGGTGCGTCGGATGGGGTTTCAGTCCCAAGGGCTGGTGGATCTCCACTAAAGAATGAGCTATCTTCTCTTACCCAGCAGGAACTAGGGACCCTACACTGTACTTTCACCTTGGCCTTTGTGCTGCAGCTCAAGAGACAAGAAGGGAATATTTGCAACCTGGTATCAGATTTTCTGCAGGGGGAAGCTCCGGCCTGGACCTGTGCAGCAGTCACAGGCCTGAGCGCTGCAGTCCAGCAGGCTGTCTGGTAGTTTGCAATGCTTCACCCTGGCTCTCCATCCACCTCTCATCCTTTGCTGATCTTCTCAGCCCCACGTGGAGCTGTGGGATACAAAGGAATTCAGTGGGGAGAGAAAAAGTCACCAGGCACTGTCCTTGAGGTAATTAATCAGCGGTGACTCTTTACTGGGAGAATAATATAACTCTGACACATTCTGTCCCATAATATCAACTATGCGGCACAGAGGCTGCTCGGAAAAAAGGCATGAAGGGATTTGGTAGGGCTTTGCTGCAAAGTGAGAGTGCTGGGCTGTTAACACAGCTGCATGCAAGATGCAAGACTGCTTAGGACACAACCTGGTCCACGGCCAAACTGCCCAGTTCTCCTAGAAAGTGATGCTGCCTAGTCTGCCCCTCAGCTCTGGGTCTGCTGCAGTGAGTTCTACAGCAGAGGGTGGCTCTCTCATACTCCATGGGCTCAGCACTGGTCCTTGTCACATCTCCTCCTTCTTCCCCTTTGCTAAAGCTAATGCTGCAGTAAAGAAAGTCCTGCATCTTGGCCAAGGGTTGGGATCTGCCACTCTCAAAGTGAAGTACCCACAGTTTACTTGATGTGTCCTCACATATGTGGATGGCACATGGGAGAATTTGACATTGTTTGTTTGTTTGTTTGTTTTTCGAGACAGGGTTTCTCTGTGTTAGCCTTGGCTGTCCTGGACTCACTTTGTAGACCAGGCTGGCCTCGAACTCACAGAGATCCGCCTGCCTCTGCCTCCAGAGTGCTGGGATTAAAGGCGTGCGCCACCACAGCCCGGCTGAATTTGTCATTCTTTGTGCCAGATATCAACAGAATCACAACGTACCTGGATGTTGAGAACACCGACTACCAGATGGATAAGAATCTGAGGTCAGGGAGACAAGGAGGGAAGGGGGGAAGAGAGGAGGAAGAAGGGGAGAAAGAAGAAAAAAAGGGAAGGGAAGAGTGAGAGGAAGAGGAAAAGAGTAAGGAAGAAGGAGAGGAAGGAGAGGAGAAACAGAAGGTAGAGAGACCAAAAAAAGAAAAGAAAGAAAGAAAGAAAAGAAAAGAAAGTGTTGGGGAAAGGAAAAGAGAGGGAAAAGAAACAATTGGTGTCAAACATCAGTCCTATGATCGCTGCAGCACATATTCTGCGGCGCACTTGACTCTACGATGTTGCTCAGTATTGTCCTTGCAGATTCAACTCTCTGACCTTCCGCCCTCACACAAACATCTGTTTTCTTGCCATGTTGTTTCTTCCAGTCTGTGTGTCCCCTCATCCTGAGGTTCTTTCTATCCTGGCTGGGGAGTGGGGTATGGCACTTTAAAGATGGACCCTGAGTACCTGCTTGAAGGGGGAAGGCATCAAGGCACAGGAGCTTTGAGATGAGCCAACTCCAGAGAAAGGCTGTCTCAGAACCTAGAGGAGCAGGTTACTCCGCAGAAGGCACTCTCCAAAATGTCACCACAGAGTGGTCACGGAAATCGGGGTACCCTTCTAGGAAGATCATCAGCACTGGGGTCCTTGCTAAGGAAACAACAGGGTAGAGCTATATTACAGCAATTGCCACACACACACACACCCCAGGAAGAGCTGTCCTTTCAAAATAAAAATGTTTCTGATTACAAGTATAACTTGTGGAATCTCACAAGTGAGTGAGGCTGTAAAGGAAGCACCCAGGGAAGCCATGGTGACTGACTCCTGTAACTCACGGAGTCACAAAGCTACTGAAGAGAAGAATGGGTAGAGAAATATCTAGTGGATTCCACAATGCTACTGTGCAGCTACTACATATAACCTGCAGACCATAAGATATTCCCTAGATCCCTCAGCTGGGAAATTCTATTGGAAAAATTCCCTGAGTAAGAAGCAGAGACTTTTGATTTCCTTCCTTCCTTCCTTCCTTTCTTTCTCTTTTGTTTTCTTTGTTATTCTTTTCTTTTCTTCTCTTTTTGAGAGCTAGGGAAGGTCTTCAAATTTTGTTTTGCTAAAAGAAGAGGCCACTGTGCTTGTGTTTGTACACCCACATGTTCTTGCAGGTACCAGGGTAGATGCGCTGCGTGTTTCTATATGTGTGTGCACTCATGTGTGTACCAGTGTAGACCCATGTGTGTGCATGCATGTGTATTCACATATGTGCCAATGTAGATACATGTGCGTCTATGTGTATGTGATGTTAAAGTGTGTACTAGTGTAGATGTATGTGTGTGTGCATGTTAATGTGTGTGCCAATGTAGATGCTTGTGTTTCTCTGTGTGTTTGATGTTTCTGTGTGTGCCAGTGTAGATATATGTATGTATGCATGTATGTATGCATGCCTGTATGTATGTATGTATGCATGCATGCATGCATGTTTGTATGTATGTTCACATGTGTTCTGGTATACATGAATGTGGAGATAGTCACAGGAAACATTAGTTGTTGTTTCTCAGCCACCAACTGTTCATCTTCTTTTGAGACAGAGTCCACGCTGTCCCGGATCTCTTCATGTAAGCTAAGCCAGCCAGGGAGGCCCAGATAGCCACCTGTCTCAATCTCTCCAGTACTAGGATTTACATGCATGTTGACACCCCAGATTTTTTTTTCCTAACATGGGTTCTAGGGATCAAACTCAGGTTCTCATCATTGTAAGCCAAGCGCCCACCTCCATAACCCAAACAATTTCATTCTGAGGAAAACTAAACATAAATATGCATTTCTTTGATTCCCAGCATGTTGCCTGCCTAGATTTAGATAATATCAAAGCTCACTCCTGAACAGCAATTCCTTTGGTTTACAACATAGCCTCAGTTGTGTTTGGTGTCCAGAGAAAGTAAGCCAACCACTTTTTTGCTTGAGTCTCAGCTGGCACAGAGCAGAAGTGACAGAAACAGATGTGGACATCTGCTCTATAGCCAAGCCTACATCAGCAAAGTAGTAAAAGCTTTGACACTGACTCTTTCTTAATTAAAAAAAAAAAAGTAATAAAGGATTAAAATGGGGAGGAAACAGCAATGCTCTCTTCCGAAAAGAGAAGAAAGAATAGAGAAAGAAACTCAGGGAGGGAAGGGGAGATGGGAGTGGACAGGGAAAAAAATAAAACAACAGAGAGGTGGGGGTGGAATACGGCGCAGCTCCATTTTGGTAACCCAAAGAGGGAATATAAGCTTAAAGTCCTGAATTTAACAAACCTAATTATCAAGGCTTAATTAGTACCAAGGGTACAGCTCTGTGGAACACCTGCAGACTTAATTTATGTCCTGACAGGGAGGAACAAGTGTTAATGGGCTGTATTTATGTTAATACCTGAACCTTAGGAGCCTGTGGAACAAAACAGACCGTGTGGTGGTTTCTCCAAGCTACAGAACAAATATAAAAGATTTTCATCTTAATGCTAGTCTGCATGTAATTCTTTGGGGGAATCACACAGATCTACTTCAACTTTTAGAAGTAGTACACGGAAAAAGGAGAGCTGTTTGGGGTCTTTGTCAAAGTCTCACGAGATCAAGCCACAGACGAGAGGTTACATCTTGTCTTAAATATACAGAGTGGAGAATTAGGCTAATACTGAACGTGTTTGTGGTTGTTTTAAATATTTTTTTAAAAAGTGTGTGTGTGCGTGTGCACATGAGTACACATGCACATGTGTGTGTGTGGGGGGGGGTGCATATGTGCATGTGAAGGTACCTTCAGATGCCAGAAGAGGGCTCCAAAATCTGTGGAGCTGGAGTTACAGGCAGTTGTGAACTGTCTGGCATCATTGTTGGGATCTGAACTCACGTCCTCTATCACAGCACACTCTTTACTGCTGAGCCATCTCTCCAGCCCCAAATGGTGTTTTCCATGAACTCTCCAAGATAGATAGCATTATTACTATGACCACTGTAGCATTAAGATGGACAGCTAACGGACAGAGAGCTTGTCATATTTCTACCAACAAGTTGAAGTCTTTGTAGACACATTCTAGTTTACAGATAAAGAAACAAAGAGGAAGAAGAAGAAAGTTTCCCAGGCCAGGCATACAGAGAGTCTAAAGATTATCACTTCCATCACAAACCTTACAATCAATGAGTCCAACTCCCTCAAATACACACCACCACCACCACCACCATCATCATCATCATCACTTCCATCATTGTCACCACCACCATCCTCATAACATCACTACCACCATCGTCATCGTCGTCATCATCATCATCATCATCACCTCCATAACCACCACCACCACCATCATCATCAGAATATTAAAAATACTTGTAAACATCTATTTAAAATAGAGGTCTCACTAAATTAAAAATAAATGCAAAACTTTCACAGTAAAGAACATGTACAACAACCCAATTATTTGTATCACAGGTAATAGAGAAACTCATATTAAAGCAATGATACCCCTCTCATTGCCCTGAGAGTATTAAAAAAAAAAAAAGGAAACAAAAGTAATGTAAATTGAAGTTGAAAAAGGAAAACTGCATTCAGAGATGTAGAAAAATTCTCTGTAATCTTTAAAAAAAAAGAAACTAATAAATTGACAACAGAGCTATTTACTAGATGCAATTATATCACTGTATACCAGTCAAAGATAATTGGAAAAAGTTAAATACCACTTAACATAGTTTAAAAATTAGGAGTTGGAAAGATGGATCAATGGTTAAAAGCACTTGCTGCTCTTCCAGAGAACCCAAGTTTGGTTGCAAACACCCCTGTCATGTGGCTCGCAACTGTTTGTAGCTCCAGTTCCAGAGGATCCAATGTTCTCTCTGGTCCTCACAGGCACTACACTCTTGTGCAAATACCCCATATAAATATAGAGACACATAATTTTAAAAGTTAAATACTTGACAACAGATTTAAGCATAAAACGTATATAAGACCCTCCATATTTGAAGCTAGTAAGACATCACTGAGGTTTTTGTAAGTATGAAAAGATACATGTGCTCGGAAAGGTGTGTGTGTGTGTGTGTGTGTGTGTGTGTGTGTGTGTGTGTGTGTGACGGGCTGAGATGCTTAATATTATCCTCAAGTTGTCAATATATTCAATTCTACACCAAGTAAAATCCAAGCAATTTAAAAAAAATAAATGGAGAATTTGAACCTAAAATTTATGTTGAGAAACAAAGTATCTAAATGAGTCTCAACAATCTTACAACAAAGAATACAGTTAGGGTCTTTATGTTGGCCAGCTTCAAAAGTGACTCCAAAGCCACAGTAATTGATGCAGTAGTTATAGGCATAAGAAAAGAAAAGAAAAAAACAATTGGATCGATGGAGTACAATAGAGAGGCTAGAAATAAACCTATGCCTACATAGTCAATCGATTTTTGACAGAGGTGCAAAGGAAATTCAATAAAGAAAAGATTAGACTTTAAACAAATGGCATTGAGTCCACATAGGAAGAAATATAAACCTCTATTCCTTACTTCACACCATATACAAAGATGGATCTAAGAGGGAAAATAGAAATAAAAATGAAATCTAAACTCCTGAAGATTCTAAGAAAACTGAGAAAAAAACTTTGTTACCTTGGGATTGGCAAAGAATTCTTAGAAAAATGAAACAAAAATCACTGACAACAGAAAGAGAAGAGGAATTTGGTGTCATCAAGATTTAAGATAAAAGACAATATTAAATAAAGACAACTGAATGCAAAGGGCAGGTAAGGAGAAAATTTACAGAATGCACAAGAGGCTTGTATCTCCAATATGTATAATTTCTACACACCAGTGTTTAAAAGAAAAACCAACTTGGAAAAAAAAGTTCAAATAAATGATTAATTATTCCATAACAAGAACATATGAGTTGGAATAGCCAATGCGTTTGGGGTGGCGTGGGGATGCATTAGTCACCAGGAAAATGCAAAATGGAACAAGCCAAAGGGAGCATCTCACACCTACTGCCAAGGCTGTAATTAAGAGGCTGAAATTTCCAAGCATCACTGAGGAGGTGAAACAACATGACCTCTCACACAGTTCTACAAGGAGCTGAACGTGGTTCGGTCACATAAGACTACTGCTCGGTGGCGTCTGAACTGGACAGCCCGAGAGCCAACTGACCTCCACCCAGGTATAAACCAAAAAGAGGTGTTGTACTGTACCAAAGGAACATCTATATCTCTTTTTTTTACTGCATCACTATTTACAACAGCCTTGATATGGAACCCAGCTGAGGTATCCATGCATGAATGATGGATAAAGAAAATGTGGGACCTACACACAGTGACTAATCAGCAGGCTATGAAACAGAACGGGTGGGGGCTGAGAGATGGCTCGGAATCTCTAAAACACAAGGGGAGTCTGTCATTTGTGACAAGATGGATGTATAGAAGGACACTGTGTTAAGTGAAATAAGCCAGATACGGAAAGGCAAATATTCTCACTGATATGTAGAAATAAAACCCAGCAGGTGTAATGGGAGAAAACAGTAGAATTGTGGTAGAAATACAAGGAGGAGGTCTAGAGGCAAGGTTATGAGTAGAAAATAATGAATACAAAAGTATGTCATAGAGGAATACGCTTTGATACCTATATAGAACTGAAAGGCAATTGTAGTATACATCAATTAATTATATATTTTATGAGAAACTAGATGACAGGAGTTTGAGATTCCTAACACAAAGAAATAATATTCAGGCATGGAGACGCAAACTTTTAATTCCAGCACCCAGGGGGCCAAACCAGGTGGATCTCTGTGAGTTCAAGACCACCCTGGTCTATATAGTAGTTCTAAGACAGCCTGGGCTACACGGTGGGACCCCATCTGGAGAGAGAGAGGGGGGAGAGGGAGAGAGAGGGGGGAGAGGGAGAGAGGGGGAGAGGGAGAGAGGGGGAGAGGGAGGGAGGGAGAGAGGAAATATGTTTAAAGAGCAAGAATGCTAATTGTTCTGATTTGATCATTATACACTGATCACATAGATCAATTATCACACAGTGTCGCTGGGGAGATGGCTTGGTGAAGAGGACTTGTTGCTCCTGCAGAGGACCCAAGTCTAGTTCCCAACATCCACAAAGAGAAACACTGTGACTCCAGCTCCAGGGGCCTCAATGCTCTCTACTGGCTTCTGCAGGAACCTGTGTGTCCTGGGTGTGATCTTGCTGGCATTGCACCCACAGCACATGCACACACATAATTAAAATAAATATTTTAAACTATATTACATGGTGTCCCACACATATGTGCAAGCATGTGCCAATTAAAGAGTCCCACCAATTTATGCACGACTATTCATAGAAACAGAAACACCCCAATTTTTATCAATAGGCGAGTGGTTGCATCCAGCATAGTTTTCCAATGGAAGGTTATTCTGCACTGAGAAAGAGAGGTCTTAATGCATAAATCGATGGACATGAGGCTCAGAAACACGATCGTTAAAGAAACCAACAACAAAATGCCCAGACACGAAAACATGGATACAGGTTTCATTACGTGAAGTTCCAGAACAGAGGAGGCCGTGCTGTAGACACGATGGGTGGAGGACCAGTGTTTGCCTCTAGGAGCATAAAAATATACAAAGAATCAACTGAGGCACTTAAGGGGAGGCAAGAATGTTGTCTATCAGAGGAAGAGTGGTGACCACGCAAGTGTATGGATGCATTTGTCCAAAACTAGGGAAGTGTATTTCACAATGTTAATTCTATGGCATGTAAATAATATTTTTATAGAGTATGTATGTGGGTTACACATATAACTATTCTCTCACTCACACAATTACATACACACATAAGATTTTATTTCACTGATGAATTTTAATCTATCATCATGTATGTATGTATGTATGTATGTATGTATGTATGTATTTTTGCTTTGCTCAGATCATACCCAGAGCCTTATACAAGGAAGCAAATTTGAAATTAGTGAGAGACACCTTTCATGTTAGGAGTAAAATCCAACCCACAAAGGTCCTTGGAGGTTCCTTTGAAGGTGATTTTAAGAAATTGCTTATTGCTAGGGGTCCGGGAGGGGGTCATACCTTTAATCCCAGCACTCAAAAGGCAGAGAAAGAGGTGGGCAGATCTCTGTAACTTTGGGGCTTGGTCTAGAAGGCAAGTTTCAGAACAGCTAAGGCTGTTACAAAGAAAAACCCTGTCTTGAAAGATCCAAAAATTTTCATATATATGAAAGAAATGAAGAAAAGAAATTTTCACTTATTTTAAAATAATGTTTACAAAATATTTATTTTTATGCGTATGTATGTGTCTATGTGAGTTTTGGTATACCATGTGAATGCAAGTTCCTGAGGAGACCAGCAGAAAGCCAGACCCCAGAACTGGAGTTACAGGTGGCTGTGCTGGAAAGAGAACCCAGAACCTGGGTCTTCTACAAGAGCAGGCAGTGCTCTGAAGAGCTGAGCCTTCTCCCCAGGCCCTGCAATTGATTATTAATTCTGCCCCGAGTGTATCTGGCTTTGGAGGAAGAGATCTGGCTTGGGAGTCAAAGGCTATTACCTTGGTTTGTCTTCTAATTACCTGTGTGGGGTGGGGATGTTCTGGGTTCTGTGGAGGGCTTGACTTTTTTTTTTTTTTTTTTTTTTTTCTCCTGCCAACCCACTTCCGACAACTTTGTAAACACAGAGTGGCTTGAGGACAAAACTTACTTAAAGTTTTCTCCAAACCCCTGTTTCTGTAGGTGACTAACCTACAACCGAAACCATTTGGTAACTTTCCTTTCTAATGAGTAAGTATATTCTGGAAATACTTAATTATTTTGAAAACCTAATTTGGAACACAATCTTTTTCCTAGCAGTACTTGAACTGTGATGCTAAGTTAGGGTTGGGACCAAATTCATAAGATGATTGTTTCCTAAGAGAGAACACTTGGCTGACACAGAAAAAAAAAAAACGCTGAAGTTCTTCTAAGCGGCTAGATGTTTGAGTATGTCTGTGTATCATACACAGTTAGATTCTGGGTCAACCAGCCTGCTCTTTAGAAGAAACAAAAACCTTATTTTTGTTGGACACTCAGAATTCACCAGACCAGTACTCCAGGTAAATTTGTATTTCTCCATTGATCTGACCAATATATACTTTAGAGATCGGTAGGTGATCTGATTGTAGCAGAAACAAATCCATAGCAACAGGAAGGTCTTATGTGGGTTTTGCACTATTAAACTTGGTCAGGGTTTTTATTGAATATCACTGTCCAGTCCTAAAAGTGACCAGACCTCAGCTTGTACTCTGCACAAGTTAGACAGTAAGTACAGGTTCAAAGCTGGGTCCCTGTCACACGGTGAGGCACAGTAGACAATGGGGCAGGCTCCTTTGAAAAGTTGTCACAACAATCCTTTTCCATGAACCCTTGCATTTCCAAGTTACCAGGAATCAGCAAGGAAAGAAACTCAGAGAAAAGTAAGGGGAATCCACTGGTGATGGGGCAGGTTTTATTTATCTTAATAGGACAAGCCTGCATTCTTGTGAGAGTTCCCAAGTCGACAATGCTATGGACTTTGACATGTGGTTTGCAAACGCAGATATTACGCACGAGCACATCTAGTAGCCACCCTCACTACGGAAACCTTTGCAGAAATCACTGAGTTTACTTTCCTAACCATGCAACTAAAGTAAAACACACAAAAGGTTCTCGTAAACTGGCACCCGGAGTGATGGGAAGTTGGGGCTTGGCAGGCCACAAGTGGGGATGTGTGGGACCTCACTCTGCCTTCCTCACACCTCTTCGTGGAAGTGCCTGGGTGGATCTGCTGGAACCCCATGAGCAGAATCACTCCAGTCATCAGATAATTTCTGATTGAAAATTCTGAGAAACAAGCAATATGCCAAGTTCCGTTAGTCACGGGGTTTCTCAAAAGAGCTGCAGTGCAAAAAAAGCAAAGCCCATTTTGGGGCCATGAGGTCAGTGTTAGAACTCTCCAGGCTCATGCTAAGTCCTGACTTTTTCCCCAATCTTCCCTCTATGAGGCCATCCTTACTGTTAACTCTTTACAGCTTCATGCCAGCCAAAACACATCAAGTGGGCTAAAGAAGTGGTATAGTATCAGGTTGGTTCCTGGACGCATTAAAAAATTTTGTTACATAAAAGAAAAAAAATTATTATTTTTAATTATTTAGAATCACAGTGGATAGAAATGGCCACAAAGAATTAGGGGGAGCAGAGAGCCAATCTTAAGAGGCCATAGTTCTAACAAGTAGAAATTGAGTACAAATAGCAATTAAAGCAAGGGGCTGAGGACATGGCTCAGCTTGCTGGCTTGCTTGTCTGGTATACAAGAGGCCCTGGATTGAAGCCCAAGACTACATAAACCAGGCATGGTGGTGCTGGCCTGTAATTCCAGCATTTGAAAAATAGAAACAGGAGAATTAGGAGTTCAAAGTCAACATTACTACACGGTATGCTCAAAATAAGTTTGGAATACATAAGACCCTATCTCTAAACTAATATGATGATGATGATGATGATGATGATGATGATGATGATGATGATGATGACTGAAACAATGGCTCAGGGATTTATGACATACATTGCCAGGTACCACTGAAAATCATTAATTTCAATGTCCAAAGTACATTTAAGGGATACTATCCATTTTTCTAATATAGTAAAGAAAACAAACTGAATCCCAAATATTCCCATGAGCTCAACACCTTAACAGTTGTGATGGTGGTGGTGATAGTAGTGGGAAACGGGTTTGTAACTTTTTTGTTTTTCTGAGACAATTTTATTATGTTGCTCAGAATGGCCTTGGACTACTGAATTCAAAAGACCCCTGCCTCAGCCTCTAGAATATTTGGGACTACTGGTATATCCTGATCAGGCTTCTATGAAACTTTAAAATAATAATGATAATAATAATAATAATAATAATAATAATAATAATAATAATAATAAT
>OU015753.1:12940260-12979208 GCA_907169655.1 Acomys percivali
TCCCCTCTCCTTCCTCCTCCCTTCCCCTCCCCTCTCCTTCCTCCTCCTTTCCCCTCCTATCAAGACACACAGCCCCTCCTTATCTTCCTCCTTGGCTCTTTAGTCTCCCCATCATTCCTTCCTGACAGAATTGCCTGAAACTTAGAATCCTCCTGCCTCTGCCACTCTGTGGCTGGGACTATGGGGATGCCCAAACACTCCCAGCAAGTGTTTTCTGTTCGGAGCCCTTTAGAAATGATTTTTTTTTTTTTTTTTTTTTTTTTTTTTTTTTTGTAGTTGTGAGCCAGTGTCTGTGGCCAAGGACTCAATTCTGATATCGTAGCAATGAAAGAAAAGAGTTTCTTTTACTGCCTAAATGAGACAACAGCTGTAATCTGCCAATCCAGGCTTGAATTGACATTGATCTGTAGTTTAGCAGTTTCTGAAGTGAGAAATCGAAAGCGAGAGGCACTGTGCAGGCATCATCAACATGAGAGTCAAATTCAAAGACGGCCAGGGCCACTGTGGAAGAACGAATACTGGGATACCGAAGGTGATCCTGTTCTGAGGAGTGCTGGGGAAAGTGCTGGGGACTGAGTGCTCCTCAGGACTGGGTGCTAGGGACTGAGTGCTGGGGACTGAGTGCTGGGGACTGGGTGCTAGGGACTGAGTGCTGGGGACCGGGTGCTAGGAAATGAGTTCAAGAAAGCATCTTTCATCTCAGTGAATCAAGAGGGAGGGTTATGGGAGGGAAGTACTAAGTGGAAAGAGACTGACATTGCTACTAGAAGAAAGAGAAAGGAAATGAGATACAGGAAACAGGACCACAGGGCAGTCTGGAGAATATGGTTGAAAACATAAATTTAAAAGAAAGAAAGTAAGAAAGAAAGAAAAAGAAAGAAAGAGAGAAAGAAAGAAAGGGAAAATCTTAATAACAGCTTTTTAACAGGACAGATGTTGTGGGCCTTAGGCTCCGGGGAACATAAACAGATGGCTGGTGACACCTGACAACAGGTACCCAAGGGCCTCTAGTTGAGTCCCAAGAATTCAGTCCTGATAAAAGACACAACAGTCCTGGAACACCTTCTCCCACGGTCCCCGATTTCAGCAGAGGGGTGGGGGTGTGCAGCTGGGTTCCAGCCCCTCAGGTGGGGTGAGGCAGCTTGTGCCCACGTCAGCATCTTTCCCCGAGCTCACCTTTTGAAAAAGGAGCCAGCTTTTTGTTGTAAATGGCACTGACACTACAACAAGAAAGTTCATTTCACGAGGATGATTCATTAAGAAATAAAATATTCATGGCTGACAGCTTGAAGGATCGCCATGGACTTATATTCTAATGCACCTGTCCTCTCTGTCAGGTCCAATGTGGGATGTCATGTCGCCAAAGTTTTATTTAGAAATTGTTTGTCAGAGTGAGCTTTCTAATGTGAATGAAAAATTCATCCCCTCATTAAGAAGATTCTACATGAAATGTCTAGGATTTTCAATGAACGCAGGGACATGAACCAATTACTGTTAAACACTTAAAGAGACAGAGTCCCGAGCTCACTCAGCAAAACCCTTAATTGCACAAGTGTGGAGGGGGAGAAAAACCCAACACCTCGAAAGGCAAATGGGAATTGTGATTTGGTAATGTCTTCTCCTTTGTCATGTCCGGAGGACCCTCGTCTTTTAAAAGACTTGGGGGGATTTCAACCCAGCTCTTACGTGGGATCGGGGCAGGTGTCATCAGGCCTGACCCTTACATACTCACCCATGAACTTAAACTTTGCAGAGAAACTGTTCTGAAAAACTCTTCACTTGTCTGTCGTTAAGTTCTTAATGCTTTTTGTTTTGTTTTGTTTTGTTTTGTTTTTCTTCCTCAATTCTACACTTGTGTCTCCATTACTTGCGTTACTTGCAGGCTGGGGCACATATCAAACAGGTGTCTCCCAAGCAATGACTTCACGACTCCAAAATGGTTCAAGTTGGGAGAAAGGGAAGAAACCATAACAGTTGATAATGAAGCCAAGCATCTCAGAAACTATGGGGAGCCATAGGGGAACCACTTATGTAACTAAAAGCTGTTTGACAGTGGTGACAATGAATTAGGTTGACAAAGGAACCTCTACATAGCCTGGGTCAGCTTAGTAGTAGTAGTAGAAAAGTAGTTCATCCCTCAAACTCAGCACTAGACAGACATACTCTGTCTCTGTCTCTATCTCTGTCTCTGTCTCCTCTCTCTCTCTCTCGCTTTCTCTCTCTCTCTCTCTCTCTCTCTCTCTCTCTCTCTCTCTCTTGCTCTCTCGCTCTCTCTCTCTCTCTCTCTCTCTGTGTGTGTACTATGTATGTATATTTCAAATTTCTGAAAACTTGAGTCAAACAATATGAAGACTTAAATGGCTCATCCTTTAGCCCAACAGAGCCTACGAACTATAAGGATTCCATATTTTTGATGCTTTAATGAACTATTCCAAGGAAAGAGTTGCTTTGACACCATAGCTGCGTGTCCATCCTTCAAGGCTCTAATGGCACCCTCCACCAAGAGACTGTGGACATATATCGTATTCCACAGATCTTGCACGTGGGACCGTGGTCTACGCTTCTTTGTGTCTGATTATAGTTGTTTCTACAGTTTCTTTGTATTTTCTTGATTTAATTGGTTTTTATTTTTATTTTTTTGAGAGTATGATGCATAGCTCAGGCTGGCCAAAAATATGCTATGCTAGCACGGCTTTGAGCTCCTGACTCTCCTAAGTTCTGGAATGGATGGCAGGCATGTGCCACCACACTCATGTTTCTTTGCATTTATATTCAACACATTTGTTTCTCTTTTTATCTATCCATCTATCTATCTATCTATCTATCTATCCATCCATCCATCCATCCATCGGTTTTGTTTATAATCTCATATTTATGGAATACATCAGATAATATCCATGTATTAGGATCTAGGAACAGGATGTGACATGAAATTCCTCGCATCAGGTGTCTTAGAAAGAATCTGTAATTCAGATAAGGAATTCTGCACAGAGATATTCAATGATTTGTCATTTAAAATGGAAAACAGGGCCAGGGAGATGGCTCAGTGGATAAGAGCACTTGCTACACAAGCTTGAGGACCTGAGTTTGAATCCCCAGCACCAAACACAAGAAAACACAAAGAGCTGCCTGCAACCTCCTGTGCCTGTCCCTGTGACCCCAGCACTGTGAAGAGAAGGGGCACACTGGGCTTTCCTGGCTGTCAGCTTACTTCCAGGTCTAGAGAGAAACTCTGTTTAAAGAGAGTGAGGTAGAGAGTGACAGAGCAGATACCCCACATCCTGCTCTCCCCTGCATTTATGCATGCGGGTGTATGGACCAACACACACATAGACTTATGCACACATATGCACACACTCGAAAACCATTTACATGTCCAAAAGAAGAGGAGACAGTCCATTGTTAGTCGACTATTTAAAAATCATATTTAAGATTTATTTTACATTCAATGTTGAGTAAATACTGCAAGATAGAGATAGATATACTGGGAGTTAAGCAATTGCAACTTTTAGAGAAAAATAAATGTTTTAAATGTGTGTAGGCATATGGGCAATAATTTATTTTCTTCTTTTTCCTTACAAACATTATTAAACTCTCACCCCTAAACATGCATGTAATTAAAAGCCAAGACAAATTCTCAAAATTTGTACATTTACATAACAGAAGAAAGAGCTGTCTTATTTAAAAACAAAAACAAAAACAAAAATTTATAGTCCTAAGAAAGAAGGGAAAACTCTCTGACCCTTCTACAAAGCAAATTAAATTAGTAGTTTAAAAAAAGCTCCCCTTCATCTTCGTCCATTCATGAGATGCTAATGTGTTGCGTTACCCACACAGAAACTGTGGAAACTATTTACCTAAGTCCTCCATGCTACCACATCTCAACTTGCTCAAATAAATCAAGCATCCATCTCTGGCCCTCCCAAATTCTGGTTAGTGGAACTCTTCGTTGGAAATCGCATCCAATACGTTTTTCCACAATCTGCCCATAATTAGTTTCACTGGGAAAACTGCGAAGAAGTATTTTGCTGCTTTTAAATTCATAATTTTGGTTCAAGAGCCTCAGAATAAGATGTTTAGACAGAGTGAAAACTATTTTCTAACAAATCAATATTAATTTCTCTGACTGCTACGGTCTCAAGAGCCAGAAGTGCTCTTGTACTGAGCTCACAGGAAAGATTTTTATCCTGCCCAAATGTTATTCAAATATTTATAAGACTGGATAATTTAGTAAAGAAAATACAGATGGAAGGAGGCAAGAGAATTTTTCCATGCTCCTTTCCCATTTACAAATGAGAAGAACTATAGAGAAAGTATATAGAGTGATTGGTAGCCTCCTGCCGCGGGAGTAAGCTCCTGACAGCTCATCACTTATACTCCCAGGGATCTCTAGGCAGTTTTTGAATAGTGTGCTGCTGCTGAGCTGGGGTGCCATTTCACACCCACACACAACACATGCCTTACAGTGTAAGAAGCATGCTTTCAGGGACACAGCCAAGATGTGGGTGTCATGGAGGGGCCCCAGCAGGTATAAACTGAAGACTGTGCAGTTCGGAGAACAAATGGCAGGGCGATAAATGAAAGGCATGGAGTTAAATTTACTTCCTTATCCTGACCTCTCTGAGGGACCATGAAATGAGCCTTTGAGTGTACCTGGAAGTTTGTATTCTAGTTTGACAGACATGCAACAAGAGCACAGGACATGTACCTACCATTAAATGCATCTTGCAAGGGCTACAAGGAGGAGTGCACACCTAGAGTCCCAGTCCTAGTGAGGCTGAGGCAGGGAGTCATGAGTTTGAGGCCAGCCTGGGTCATACATCAGGACCTGGATAGCAGGCCAGTGAGACAATCTTATCCATGGAGACCTGGGTTTGCTCCTCGGCACCCACAGAAAAAGCTAGGTGTGTTGGCGTGCACTTGTAACCCCAAAGATGGGGAGGTAGAGATGGAAGATTCCTGGGGCTCATTGGTCACCCAGCGTAGTCTACTTGGCCAACCTCCCAAGTGATGAGAGACCCTGTCTCACAAAACAAGGTGGGCAGCATTCATTGCTGAAGAATGATACGGGAGCCTCACCTCTGCTCCCACATACGTGTGCACATGGGTGGACTTACACACACAGGAACAGGGAAAAGGGGAAACAGTATAGGAGCATATGACAGTGACTTCCTCCACCATCATCCATTTCAACCCGAGCGTTACTAAATCCCTCCTAGCCAACACAGTGTAGGAAGTACCTGTGTCCTTTGCACACCGTAATGGAGAGAGCTGGGTCTGGGCGTTGGATTTTCTTTCTCCTTCTCATGCGGGCACTCTGACTCGGCAGAGAATTGGGAGTGGACAGATCTGTTTTATGACTAGTGTTACAGTAATGCCAAGTTTTCCACTTGACAGTTTTCCTTTAAGTCATCTAATTTACAGCACTTCTCATTCTACAGGCACGCCCAATGTGTTTGTTGGATAAATATTTAATTTTCTAATCTGAGTGGTTGGGGAATGTTGATTTTCTGAGTTTCTCTAAAAATATTTTAGTCAAAACCTGTAAATAAGTTTTCTAAAAGTTCTCACCTCCAAAGTTTTTTTGTTGTTGTTGTTGTTTTTGGTTTGTTTCATTTTTTGGGTTTTTTTGTTTGTTTGCTTTTTCCTTTTTTTTTGTTTTTTGTTTTTGTTTTTTATCTCATTAGTACAGCAGTGACTATTCAGATAAACTACCTAAGGAACTGCAAGGAAGCTGGGCATGGTAGCTCAGACCTGTAATCTCAGCTCTTGAGGAGGCCAAGGCAGGAAGACCACTGTGGGTTTGAGAGTAACCTGGATTACATAGTCAGTTCTAGGACAGCCTGGGCTACACAGTGAGACTCTGTCTCAAAAAAAAAAAAATGTATTTTGGAAAAATGGAGAAAGAGTTGTTAGGTTGTTAGGTTTTAGACAGGGAGGAGGGAAGAGGCAGGAGAAGGAGAGGAGAGGTCAGGGAGTTGGAGCAGGGACCTGTTGAGTGGAACCATCCTTCAGACAAGAGTTTTATCAGGGCCTCCAACAGGCAGCATGGTAAAGGTTTGAAGGAGTTTCAGCCCTTGACCTAGAGGAAGCAGGCTCAGTTAATATGGGACCTGTACTGTGTGACAAAGGTAAGTGAGCAGGGTGTTCATGATTGGCCTATCTGATGGGGCTCAGTCTTTTCGGGTAGGGGGCATTGGGATTAATTAACATGTGACCCACACGGGCTCCCAGTAGTCAGGCTGGATGGGCTCTTGCCCCACTTGCAGCCCTGGCTGCATACAGTCTGGTTTCCTAGAGGGTCTGGGTTAAAAACAAAAAACAAAAAAAAAACAACAACAACAAAAAAAACCACCCTATAGAGCCAACGTCTGTCACTGAGAATGTTTTCTGAAACATGATATGATCCCAGCTTAGCCAGGTAAAATCATGTTGAGAGAACACATTGGCTTCCCACCCAGTGTGTCAACTTTTTGGAGATCATCCTGTCTGGATGGTGATACTGTCAAAAAAGAGCCACTCGTACTTCTGTGAACCCTCAGGTGACCCGCTGTCCGGGAGAACATCAGCAAGTCAGACACGTGAATTCCCCTGCCTGTAATAAAGAAGCTTGCGGATTGAAGGAGGGCACGCTGGCTGGGTTCCAAGTGTGAAAACCTGCCTATCCACCTTCAAAATCATGCAAGATTGCAGTTTGTTTAATGTTCGTCTTATGTTCTTAATTACCAATAGCGCTTGACTAATTATTTCTTGTTTTGTAGACGATTTAAACAGAGCCGGGGAAGTGGCTCCGCACTTTGGTAGCGCAGGTGAGGATTTGTAACTCATTTTTGTAATCACGTAATTCCCAGAGGGCTTCATTACAAACTCAAAAGAAAACAGGATGCTCAAAGCAGGTGACAGCCTCATTTCCACAGGTATGGGACTTGCAGGGGGATGGTGGGGTGGGGTTGGGGGGGGGGGGAGAGACAAGCATTAGAGTGAAGTGATGGAAAATAAAGTAAAAAATAGCCTTTAGATGTTTCCCACCATGTAAGGTGTTTTCATGCTAATAAGAGGAAAAGTGCGAAGGCAGCAGTCACCGGGATTCGGAACTGGTGTTTCTTCTGATGCCTGACTGGATCTAATGTCCCTGTAAGATTAGAAAATAAGCCACGGGACAGACCCCAGCTTTCTTCCTCACACATATAATTCTGGGTGAACTGTAGATGGTACCACGAGGACCATTTCCATTTTTATCCTTTAACCGTACTTACTTTTTTTTTTTTTAATTTTTTATGAGCATGAATGCATGTGTATATATGCATCTGGCATATATGAACAGGTGCATGCGCACATGTGTATACACGTGCATGTGAATGACAGAGGTCATCCCTGGATTATGCTCCTCGGGAGCTCCCACCTAAATTTTCAGACAGGGCTTCTCACTGGCTTGGAGCTGGCATAGGAGGCTAGCCTAGTTGACCTGTGAACCCCAGGGGTCGGTCTGTCTATGCCTCCCCAGCAGCTGGGATTTCCAAGCATGCTTATCACACCTATCTTTTGAAGACAGGATTAAGAGAGTCTGGGGCCTTCTTGTTATATGGCAAGCATTTAGCATCTAAGCCATCGCTCCAGCCCGCTGTAAACTCTTGGTCGGCTATGACCACTGCATCCTTCTCCCCAAGACTTGCCAATGTTTAGAAAAGTCTAAGGCTTAAACTTCAAAATAAGTCTGAGAAGATTTGGGGTACAATGACACCACCTCTTTGATGAAAATTAGTAGCTGAGCATGGCTACGCATGCTTGTAATCGCAGTATTCAAGAGGCAGAAACAGGGGTATCCTGCCCTCCCTCTCCCCCGACAAAACCAACCAACCAACCACCAAACAAATAACAAAAGTCAACCAAATAAATAAATGCAAGGTGGGGGGGAGACACAAGAAAAAGCCAAGTTCAGTTGTAGCTTCATGGTGGATGGAGATGTTTGGGGCTGTGGGAAGATCTTGATAAAGCAGGAGGCTGGACCTTGCCGTTAAGTTCTGAGGAAATTCATGGAGACTATGAAGGCTTTGAAATTAAAAACAAGCATCATCTTCATATTACGTTGTCATTGTAGAAGGTACCGCCATCTATCAAAGATGGGCTAGGTCTCAAAGTAAGCTTCACATGTCCCTCCCTGTGTTTGACAGTGAAACGTTCCCCTCAGGCTCATGCATCTGAACATTGCACCATCAGCTGATGATGAGGCTGTCTGGGAAGTGTGGTGGTGCGCGTGAACATGGCTCCCATAGGCTCATAGGAGATGGCGTTATTAAGAGGGCTGGCCTTGTTGAAGTAAGTGTGGCCTTCTTTGAGGAAGGTCTTTAGAGAGTGAGCTTTGTGGTTTTAGATGCTCAGGCCAGGCCCAGTGCCACTCTCTTCCTGCTGCCTGCTGATCTAGTGGTAGAACTCTCAGCTACTCTCCAGCATGATGTCTGCCTGCATCCTGCCATGCCTTCGGCAATGATGTGAATGGACCAAACCTCTGAACTCTAAGCAAGCTCCAATGAAATGCTTTCTTTTGTAAGAGTTACTGTAGTCATGGTGTCTCATCACAGCAATAAGACAGGACACTAACTAAAACAGAAGTTGGTACTGGGAGTGGGGTATTGCTGTGATAGGCCTGACCATGCTTTTGTTGGCAGGAATGCCAGTCTTTGAGACTTTGGATTGGGAAAGTACTTGAACGTTCTAAGGGAGTTTTAATGGACCATAATTAGTAGGACCTTGACAGACAGTGGTGCTGGGCATGATGTGAACTGTGGGGTCCTGGCTTAAGAGGCTTCAAAGGAGAAGAACATGGCCTCACAACAGTTCTTGTGATGTTTTGGTGAAGAATGTGGCTGCTTTTGTCTGAAAAGTCTGCCTGAAAAGGCAAAAGTGAGACTTAGGATAGAGCTTGCAGAAATGTGTTGTTATGGGGCAAAAGTGGTCTCTGCTTCTGCTTCTGCCCCACCAAGATGTAAACAAGCCATGCTCCCAAGGTCACAGAGGAGACCACCAGCTGCCACACCTTCCCAGCCATGATTAAAAGATACCATCTGAAACCGTGAGCCAAAAGAAATGCCTCTCCCCCTGATTTCCCCCTGCCAAGTATTTTATAACAGCTATGAGAAGAGTAATGAACTCACTCCATATGGTCATCAGGACCTGCCCAGTGGCCGAACCAGTACCGTTCGCAAGTGTTGAAACTCTAGACCATGACCAGGAAGCCCATATTCTTTATGCTCAACCTCCCATTTTCCTCCTTGAATTCTTCTTTTCCCACAATACCGAGGGCCACAGAAGTTATAAGCTACATCTGTAGCACAGTTGGTGTTGAAGCCAGCCTGCTGAGCCTCGGAAACAAGCAGGAGGAGAGGGCGAAATTAAGAAAAGATTTGACAACATTTATGGAACTCTGTTGTATGCCAAGCTACATTCTTTACACTTTATTATTTTATGTTGTCCTCAAAAGCAAACCCATGAGCTAGCTGTTCACAGTCACAGAAATAGTAGCTGACATCTGTTGATGGCTGGTGCTCCTTGGAGTTAAAGTGGGAGTTTTGAGAGTATTGTTTCATTTTTCTGCTCCCGAAAAACCATCTGAAGTAGTTGCGAAGGCTAATTATCATCCCATTTAGCTGAAGAGTAAACTGAAGGGGGAGAGTGATATGTCTCACAGTTATGGCAATTCCTTGGTGACAGAGCCAGGAGTGAGCCTGGAAGCTCATCTTAGTGAAACCTCTGAAAGTATGGCCCAACAGGCCACATCTGTCTTCTGCAATTTAGACAGGCCACTGTCTACCTTGGGTCATGAAGCTAAAGAGCTGTATTCTGGGTCCCCTCCACAGTCTGACCTTCCAACACCACTGTGACACTATTGCCCTAAGCAAGGCCTGCTCTCCAAGAGTGAGTGACAGACGAATCTCCAAGAGTACTTTTTGTGCCAGGATCATGTATGCTAAAAGATGCAAGAAGCAGGAATCTGTGGCCATACTAATATGGATGTACCATGTCTCATCTAATCTCAGAAGCTCAGCACAGTTGGGACTGAATAATACTTGGAATGGTGAGGTGCAGAAGAGCCTTGTCTGTGGGACGTTCATCTCTGATGACAGATATAAGGGAGGACAGAGCCTTGGGAGTCCATTCAATCAGCTCTAAATTAATTCAATATCTATAATACAGAACGAAGCCAGAATATATGTGATGGTTTGAATGAGAATGGCACCCACAGGCTCTTCTTTGAATACTTGGACCCTTGTTGGTAGAACTGTTTGGGAAGGATTAGGAGGTGTGGCCATGTTGGAGGAGGTGTGTGGGATTTGAGATTTCTGAAGTCTCATGCCATCCCCAGGGTGTTCTCTGCTTCCTGCTTGTGGATCAAGATGTGAGCTCTCAGCTGTTCCTGCCACCATACCTTTGCTGGCCATCATGGGCTGTAACCTTCTGAAACCATAATCCCAATTCTTTATTTTATAAGTTACCCTGCTCCAAGTGTTTTATCACAGCAATAGAAAAGTAGCCAATACAGCAAATTACTTAGTTGTCTTGCTGCAGCGGATGCCCAACAGAAACAACTTAAAGAGAGAAGGGTTCCTTTGGGCTTACGGTCCGAGGACACTGTCCACTGTGGAAAGGAAAGCACGAGAGAGGGAATGTGGGGCAGCTGGCTGGTCACGCTGTGGCTACAGTAGGGCAGTGGAGAGGAGTGCTGGCACTTGGATCACTTTCTCCTGTTTGTTCAGTCCAGGGCCCCATCCCACGGGACAGTGCCACCGACACTTAGGGTAATTGCCCCACTACACTTAATCCAATGTAGAATCTTCCTTATAGACACGCATGGAGGTTTGTCTCCCATGTGATTCTGGTTCCTTTAAGTTGACAGGCAATATTAACAGCTACTTGGCAGAGTTGGGGGGGGACACAGAATACTCACGTGCTCTTCTAGAGGCATTTACTCATAAGTATTTACTGTCTCCATGTGCTACAGGAGACAATGTTAGCAAAAATATTTAAAAAGACTTAGGATTTCTTTATTCTTCGGGGTGAGGAAAGAAACAAAGCCTCATGTATAACTCTGAGCACATCAGCATGATCCAGACACTGGGTAGTAAGTACTTCAAGAAGACAGGCAAAAAAAAAAAAAAGAGGGACACAAGGCTCATGGGCACAAGCTAGTGGATCAGTAGAAAGGACGGGCTTACAAACAGAATTGTGCCTAAAAATGGGCAGCCTGGATGCAGGCAGAGTCGATGGTCAAACTCTGGCAAGACAGGGTAGGCAAGTCCTCGATAGTTCCTGCCTCGCGAATAAGTCTGGCAAAGATATCAGGCTAGAAGTCTGAAGATGAGGCTCCAACGTTATAGAGAGTGTCGGGTGACTAGTCAGGCAGTGAACTGTCTCAGTCATGTTGTTCATTATGGAAGCTGCTAACCTATACTTCTAGTTCACTCAGGAATTTAAGTTTTATTCCTTCCCAAGTCTCTGAGGGGTGTTGAAGACCAGATAGTTTAGTTTTACAATCAAATTTAGTTGGTTAGGGGATAAGATCTTTTTAGATCAAGATAAAGCAGATAAGTAAATAGAGATGAAATATGACAGATATTGAATTTCATTCAGAAATTTAGACCCAACAAGACAGGAAAGATGTTTACTTTAAGTTTGACGAAGACAAATAGCCAAATCACCATGTATGTAACATTTATAGAACTCATGATTATCACATGGTTCTCCCATACTGTATGTTTGTTTTATGCATGTGTAATAAAATAAATGTATATGAAAAAAAACTACAAAGAAAGGACCGGCTTCACAGAGAAAGGGACATGAGGACAAAGCCATGAGTTGAAGAGGTGCAGGCCATGGGCCCAGGAGGGGAAGACATCTCAGGAAGCGGGAAAAACAGAGACAAACCCATGGGAACAGGGGGCTCACCTGGCATGTTTGGGAAATGGCAAAAATAGAACGAGAGAAGAGAATGGATGGAGATGAGGCTGAGAGAAGAAGCAGGGAAGGCCAGAGGAACCATCAGACAGGTGAGAGAAGGAGACAGGCAGGTCAGAGAGAGGAGGCACACAGGCCAAAAGGGAGAAGCAGGAAGGCCAGGGAGAGATGGGGCACAGGCAGAGAAATGAAGCGGGCAGACAAGAGGCAGGAAATGAGGTCAGACAGGGTAGGTCTCCTATCCTACGGGGTAGGCTAAATCTGTTGCTCAGCCAGAAATGGGATACGATGAACGAGACCCTGGATGGAAGAAGCACAGCTAACTTTCCTGGTTCCCCTGCTCACCTGGATAACTTAGAAGACAGAAATGTCTAAAAGTAGGATGAGCTTCCTTGCACGGGTAAGCCTGTGATTTGGGTCTGGAGGGCCTTTAAGGAAAAGTAGTAGGTGTTTCTGGAAGAGGGATTTAAACGTCCCAGGGGCTCTTTGGAGCATCAGAGCTGGGAGCCGCTTAACCTAACAGGTGCAGCCATGAGAGCACACTGGGGACATGCACGTCTTCATTCCTCACACCTTCGTTTGAAGGAGGGATGTTGCATCTCCGGTAGGAATGAAGAATGTTACCTTATTTCATGGCCCAAACTAGAAAGTGCATTCCACTGGGTTTGCTAAACCCTTAAGATGAAAATATCAGTTTGAGCATAGCGTAATAGATGAGGTGTTTAAGGTATGCTTTTTCCCACTTAGATTTTTTTTGTGTGTGTGTGGTTAATCTTCTTTTAGTTAATTTTCAGAGATAAAATCCAGTTATAAATTACCTAGGGGGTACCCTAACTGGGGCTCCCTGAGAATGGCAACCTTTAACAGCCAGGGTTTCTGCTTTTTTAGAGATCTCTGGAGGAAGCAGTACTTTGAAAATTATCTAAGACAGAGAAAGCAAAGAACATTAACAAATTAAAGAGCAAGGGAGAGAGAGAAAGAAAAAAAAAAGAGGCCAATGAGAAGGCTCCTTTGACATTCACGAGGCAGCAGATCTTACCCTTGAAACTCCTTTAGGGGGGAAAAAAGTCAAACATTCCAAATCTATTTGTTGATTACAATAGAGAATCAGTGGGTTTCTGTAACGGGAGGGTACAGGGAAACATCCTTTTTACAAAAGGCACATAGATATGAGTCCAGGCATGAGGCAGCATGCAAAAAAAGGGAGCATCCGTTGCTGAAGACAGCCATTCTCTCGACTAAAGGACCATGAGATTAACCTTAAAATAAGACATTTTGGCACTGCCTTAAAGGTAGCCCATAGAAGGAAAGGAAACCTGTATGCCCTCCTTGTGTACAACATAAACTAAAATTTATAAAAAGGACTAGAAGGAGGCTGTACAAGGCAGGCGTGGAAACTAGCTGAAATATGAATGCTTCCTTAGCAAAGATATGGACTGTGGGCTGCTTTCAACCTGCAGTTACCATGCAGCCTGATCATAAAAATAAAGGGTGGGGGACCTACAGAGGGTGGTCCTCTGAACACCAACACCAGTACCATTCTGTAGGACACAACTGCTTCTCCCTAAGTGCTCACAGGTTAAAGAGCACAGGGAAGGGGAGGTAAGCACCAAGTTAGTTCTGTAAAGTTGTCAGAGGTGAGGAAATTACCTTTTTTTGTGTGCATGCATGTGTGTGTGTGTCTGCATGCACACGTGTGAGCATATGTGTTCTAGAAATCAGAACACAACCCCAGTTCTTGTTTCTCAGGCTCCTCCTGTTGAATACATGGCATCTCATTAGCCTGGCACATTAGACTACCTGACCTTCAAGCTGCAGAGAGCTATCTGTCTCTGCCTCCTACTCACCCTGGCTGAGATTACAACTACCATGCCTTATTTATTTATTTATTTATTTACTTATTTACTTACTTAATTACTTATTTTAACTAGGGTCTTGAGACTCCAAACTCAGGGCCTCAAGCTTCCCAGGCAGGCTCCTTTAAACTCTAAGCTGTTTCCCAAGCTCAGGGGATTTCTATTTTTCAGAAATCCCCTCCCATATGCTCACCCATAGGATCTGAGTTTGGTTCTTAGCACCGATGTCAGGTGGCTCACAGCTGTCTGTAACTCCAACTCCAGGGCATCCAATGTTCTCTTTTAGCCTTCTCGGACACCCACATATACATGCACATAACTCCATATAGGCACATACATATCCATATAATAAAAATAAAGCAAAAAAGTTTAACTGAGTACAGGGGCTGAAAGTATGCTTAATCTATTAGCATTAATAATATCAAGCACCCCTACCACCTAGCAGGTACGACAGTTGGCTAAAAAGCAAGTGATGGCTTAGGCACAGAGAGGCTCCAAGTGACCAGGTGGGATCAGCCGAGTGGGGAGCTAGTTCCAGCGCTCATTCCTTTTCTGGGTCTGCTCTCCTCCTCATCAGATAGTGACTCCTTAGGTTTCCAGTTACATGTCCACCCTAGCATGCCCTTCTCCACAGGGTCCCTTCATTGTGATGGGAAGTCACACTTCTGTTGGTTGCAGTGGGCTGCAGTCTTCCTAGAGACCAGGACCTCATCTGAGATGACACCCTATTTTAGTTCATTTGTCATTGCTACGATACACTAACTTGGCTCCTGATTCTGGAGGCTGGCAAGTGCAGATAGCTTGGTGCTGGTCTCCTGGAGAGGCAGCAAGGGGCTAGCTGCCTTACAATGTGGTGGGGAAACAGTAAGAGAAAAGCTAGGGCAGAAGCAGAAGGGAGCATGTGGGGCAGGGGGGATGGTTTGAGTTTATAGTACTGATAGTTAATCTGCTTGTCAGCTTGGAAGGCTCTGGAAGCACAGAAGAAGCAAAGCTTTCAGACACATCTTTAATAGAAGACACACTTTCTGGACTAGGTGAAAATCGGCCCTAGGTGTAGGCCACAGCATCCCCCAAGCTGCTGCTGTTCTGGGATGAATAAAAAGGAGAAAGTAAGCTGAACACCAGCATTCACTGCTCTCTTACCGAGTGATGATGCAACGTGACTGTATCTCTTAAACTGTGAGGCAAGGTTTCCCCTACTTCCATCATGTTTCTTGTCAATATCCTATCACAGTGACGAGAAGAACCTGGTTCAAACATTGCTTTGGAGAGATCTGACCTTGTCACACAAGACCCGAGATACTTCCAAGAGATTGCATGAAGCCACCCATGAGGATGGAGTATGATGTCCTTATAGTTCCCAGCTCTTACAGGGACTACCACAATACTGCCACCAAGTTTTCATATTATGAAACTTTGGGGGACAAAATACATGAAAACCACAGCCTAGTTGAGTTGAGATTTCCTATGCCAGAACAACCAGCCTGGAAAATAGAAAGTACTAAAGGATTTTATCTATCATCTATCTATCTATCTGTTATCTATCTATCTGTTATCTATCTATCTATCATCTATCTATTTACCTATCTATCATCTATTTACCTACCTGTCATCTGTCAATCTATCATCTGTTAATCACCTATCACCCAGCAATCAATCTATCATCTATATAATTATAATCTATCAATCAATCATGTATCTAGTTTTAAGACAGGACTACCTGTAGCCCAAGCTCTCTTGACACAACGTCTGATGCTTCTGCTTTCACCTCCCAGATGCAAAGATTAGTGACATGTGCCATTGTACCCAAGTTACATTGTATTGAGGGTGATTCTGGGGCTTTGGGTAGGTTAAGTGAACACTCTAGCAATTGAGCTCCATCACCAGGCATCTTTATTCTAACTTCTGAGATGAGGTCTTGGCACATTGCTCATGCTAGTTACAAAACCCTAGTGTAAGCGGTTCTCTTGCCTAAGCCTCCTGGGTAGCTGGGATTATCACACGTGCCACTGCTACTGGCTGAAGGCATCTGGATGAATGGATAGCGCACAGGCTGCGTTCTAAAAGGCAGAAGTGCATGTTTTCCTAAGACTTCTGCTGGTAGAGGCATTTGTGCCACAGTTACAAAAGGAATTAGCACCGGGAAGCAGCGAGCTTGAAGGGTGATGACAGCAGCTCTGGGAAACAGGAGCCCATCTGTTTTGATTCTGAGGAGGGTCTGGGTTGGGGGACTAGCTAGCGATGTTTTCATCTTTATGGAAAACAGATTTTAAGCCCTTTTATGGACGTGCACAGCACATGCAGGCAGACACATATATAATAAGCACATATGTCAAACTTCTCACAAAATGAATATTCACAGGCAGCCACCACCTATGTATGAACTGAAGGGGACTGTCATTTAAAGGGAGCTTGTGTCTACATAAATAGAGACACTAAGGTGACCACCAGTGAGGAGTGTAACTCAGACATCAACTGAGGACAGTCTGCACACAGCCTCCAGTAACAGTTCTGAGCAAATGTGCAGTGTGTGGAAAAGGGCAAAAGGGAGAAAGTGTGATACTTGCCAGATATCATACAGTATTTTTGCAAACATTCATTCTTTTCTTTTCCTTTTCTTTCTCTCTTTTACTTACCACTTATATTATTCAAGATTTAAAAAACCATTTAGAGAGAGAGAGAGAGAGAGAGAGAGAGAGAGAGAGAAGGTTTATGTGTGTGTACATGCATGCCACAGTACACTTGTGGAGGACAGAGAATAACTTGCCATAGTCAGGTCTCTCACTTTACCATGTGGGTTCTGGCCATCAAATTGAGATTATCAGCTTTGGGCCAAGCATCACTACCAGCTGAGCCATCTTGCTGGCTCACTCTTTCTTTCCTTTTTTAGCAAGGAAATGGAGGTATAGAGAGGTCAAGGCCATGGCTGCTCGGTCCAGGCTGTCAGCCCTTCATTCCCCATGCAGTCTCACTGCCCTGCCTCTAACCATGGCATCTCCTTTATAATCCCTCTTGGAAATACTGACAGGTTATTTTCCAATTGGTGATATCAATAGCAGGCTTACGTATCAAACTTTTGCATTGTGTTAACTGAAATGGGAAGATGAACCTGTAATAAGGGTGGGACCATTAATTTGGCAAGCTACTCAGAGCTGTTTCCCTAGAATTTGCCTGATGGTCCCTTTCCTGGACAGTCTCAGTTGGGGGTCAAGGCAGTCATGCAGACTGGCTTTGGATCAGAAGCAGAGGTCTCTTCTAGGTACTCAGGCTCAGTGAGTCTCAAAGACTGTGGCAGCTTTGTGCCCTTGTATCCCACCCCCACCCTGACCTTCATAAACACAACAATCCTTTAATCCAGCTATCAGGCTCAAGTCCACTCTGTTCCCACTTCCTGACACTGGGACATGGTTATTCAGGAAGTTCAGAGTGCATCCAGGTTACACGGACAAGGACAAAGCCATGCAGGGGAGGGGAGGGGGTACCCTCCCTTTTCCTGTTTTGTAACAGTAGCTGATATTATTATTCCTGACTGTCTCACTAACAGAAACGAAGATGCCTCAGGAATGTTGAAAATGGTTACATTCGGTGCTGACAGCCATTGGTTCATTTATTTGATATTCAATAAATATTGACTGAATTTCTTCTGTGTGAAACCACATGTAGTGCTCTTTTTAAAAAAAAATAGTAATACCTTGAAATTAATTTCTCTAAAAGAATTAATCCTAACCAGGAGTCTCTGGGTGCTGGTTGGAGGTATGCAGAGTCCCTGGGAGTTCAACTTGAACTGGTAGAGAGGTTCCTACTTAAAAACACTGACTAGATGGTGAGGGTGAGGAGGGAGAGGAAGAGAGAAGAGGAAAAAAATGTTGCATCACACAGAGCAGGTCTGTTTAAAACATACAGAGATAACACACTCAGAAAAACGAGGTCAGAATCATGAATGGGGCCACAGTAGCAATTCTGACCATCACTGTGAGAGCTGTGACTCAGGCAAGCTCAGACCTCTGTCTGCCTTTCTGTTACATGGAAGGTTAGAGGGGAATTTCCCTCCCTGGGCCTCTGGGCCTCTAAACTTTGAAAGACTTGTGACTCTTTGAACAGACAGTCATAGTGTGTGTCTATATATTTAGTCGAAAAGAAAGTAGGTCACTGACATCAAACCAAAGGGAGACCAGATCCCCGAATGGAAAGGAAAAGGCTCTATAGGGTCCCCCCACCTGCCTTGTGGTTGAGAAACGGAGGGACTAGCCCTTCTGGTGGGTGCTGAAGACATGCCATGTCAACGCATTACATCTGGACAGGTGGCAGACACTTCAGTTACAGTTGACCTAAGAGATCCCCCCAGGATGGGAACTATGCAACTTAGCTTTCAAGACCAATATGGCCAATTGAGCAGACTCATGGAGCAGTGATGTCAGAAAGAGGAGGCTTGGCCCCCAGTGCTGCCAGCCTCCCACTCCTGCGGATAAGAGACAGCTAGGAGCGAGATGGGCATGAACGCATGCACTCTGGCTCCAGCAGGCAGCTGTGATCTCACCTCTGCAAGCCCTACTGTAAGGACATCTAGAGGCAATGCCTGTTGTTGAAGACTCAGAAATGTGCACACCAGGAACACTCACTCAGCCATTCAGAGTTGGGGGTGCTATAAGTAGGCCTTCAACTCTGCAGACACTCAAAAACGGGGGGGGGGGCAGGAAGGGGCGGGAGGTAGGAGATGGGGTGGCATGAGGGAGGGTTGGGAAAGTGCTTGAGATGCAGACATGAGGACCTGTGTTCAACTCCCCTAAACTCAGCTTTTTGTTTTTGTTTTTTAAATTAAGAAGCTGAGCATGATGGGACTCACATGTCACCTCTGCTGGAGAGATGAAGACGGGTGGATCTCTATGGCTTGCTGATCAGTGAGATCTATTTTCAAAACTGTGGTGATGGCACTTGAGGAATGACTGCTGAAGTTGTCCTCTGGCCTCCTTATGCAGGTACACACACACACACACACACACACACACACACGTTATTTGACCTCCATATGCAGGCACACACACATGGATGCACACACACACAAGTTGTCCTCTGGCCTCCATATGCAGGCACACATACATGTGCGTGTACACACACACACACATACACACAGAGACTTTCCTAGGAGCATGGGTAGCCTTGGCTTCTCCTCATTTCTCCACTCTCATTGGGCATCTTTCTATACTGGCCAGATCTGAATCCCAAAAATCAACACTGTCCTGTGGAAAGTGTATGCTTACCAGATTTAAACTTTCATTAACCTGTGGAAAAACACTGTTGAGCCGAGATGACTGCCAGCCTGGAAATTTGGGTAAGTGGACACAAACTGGGAAACCTTCTAATCCTTGGAAGTCTCCATCCCTAGCAGGTACCTGAGAGAAATCATTGTCCTCAGGAAGCTACAGGAGCATGGGTCCCATCCATCCAGGGCATTTGTCAGGCCCCAGTAAGACAGCTAATGGTTAGGTAAAATGCATATATATAAAACTTTAATCATCTACACTAGTATACAGATAATTCGTGTGTAATTACATATCAGTGCATGGATAATTATGGCCTGAATGAATGTAATCTATACCAATGCAAATATATAAACTTGTTTATGTGGGTTACCTCCAAGTGAGAGTTTGTGCCTCACATTTTATTGTCTCCCTTTAAACAACTTGGTTTTAGGGCCAGCGAGATGGCTCAGCTGGTAAAGGCGAAGGCAGCCACGCTGGCCTGAGCTCATCCCCTGGAGCCTACATGGTAGAAAGAGGGAAATGACCCTTACAAGTTGACCTCTGACCTCTGACCTCCACACTAGTGCCACGCATATGCGTTCCCATAAAGAAATAACTAACAATAAATGGATAAATGAATAAGTAAAAAAAGATAACAATGATGACGTGGGCCCGCACTAAATGCTTCAGCAGGTAGAGTTGCTTGCTGCCTGGCCTGATAACCTGAGTTCGATCCCCAACCCAAACAGTGGGAACAGAGCCCCAACCATCTCTGACTTCCATACACAAGTTGTGGTATGTACAAACCTATGCATCTAGATACACATAAAATAAATCTTTTAAAAAAAAAACCACCTTATTTTCCTGACTTTTTACACACAATGCACATGACTACATGATTCAGTGTCCGAGTCCATATTTGTGAGGTCACTAAGCATGCCAGAGAGCCAGGAGAGGGCTGGCCTCCAGAAGCTCTGCCGGCTTTCTATCCCGCCCCCTACCTCCCCCCTCTCCCCTCCCCCCGACTCCTGTTTCCCGATGTTCGAACTTGTGTCTCATGAACTTCAGGTGTGCACAACATGCCATCTGAGCTCCGAGTAGGCACGGCCAGCAGTCAGAGCTTCCTGGCCAGGCACCGACACAGTGTTAGCTATAACACTTCCATAGCCCATGGCCAGGCCACAGACTTGAATCTTTCCCTTCTCTCCTTAGCCTGGATGGGCCCTCTGTGGGTGGTACTTAACTGATTGCTTAAAAAAAACCACATAGGGCAGCAGGGTGGACACGGTCTCCTCCCATTTCCCTGGAGGCCTATGGCCTGGGAATATCAACCGATGCCCTTGATCTTCACAAACTGCTCTTTACTTGGGAAAATGACAGGTACACACTGAAGCCAGGGCAACAGAAACAGCTCCACGTGCCGATGGGCTCACAATGGGCTCACAAAGCGACTTGCGGGTGGCCTGGTGGCCCTGAACACTTAAATGATTTTGTTCCCTCTTCCCATTTCCTGTGGTACATTAACTTTTATGGATAGCTCATAGCTTCAACAACTGGTCTTGATTTTACTAACCTGAAGGGCAGAGGAATAAGAGGCACCCACACAGCCAGGGTACAAGAGGAACACAGCGTCTTGTCGGTCCCTGGTTTTTGCTTTTTGTTTTTTGTTTTTTTTTTCTCTCCCTTGCTACAGCTTTTCTTTAATGAGGAAGCCAAGATAATTGCAAGTTAATCATGCTTCTGGCCCCCAAAGGGAGGAAGGGAGGAAGGGCCTTTTGGAAGACTAACTGGAGTTGCCTGCAGGAGGCCCTAAGAGGGGCAACGAGGCATTTGTGAAATTGCAAGCTCTGATTTATGTCCTGGCCGGGGAGAGTGGCAGCAGGATTGTGGGTATTTTCCTAACACAAGTATTAAACAAATATTAAGACAGGAGATAAAGGCGAAATCTATGTCATGGAAGACAGTGAGATCAATTTTGCATTGCTGTGAAGGACTTCATACTTTCAGCTAGGATGTGCGTGTGCATATATGATGTGTGTGCATGTTGTATGTGTCTGTGAGTGTGCACGTGTGTGGATACAGGTATATGCAGGTGCTTGCCTGTGTGTGTGTTTGTGTAAGCACGTAGAGACCAGAGGACAACCTTGGGTGTTATTCCTCATTCACTGTCGACCTTTTTTTTTTTTTTTTTTTTTTTTGTAGACTATCTGATTGCCTGGCACTCACCCAGCAGTGTAGGCAGGCTGGCCAGTGAGCTTGCCATGCTGTGATCACATAGAAATACATGCCTTTTCACATGTTTTCTGAGGACTGAACCCAGGGTCTTGTGCTTTCAAGGCAAGTGTGTTACCCACACCTCCGGCTCTAGAATTTGCATTTTGGAGCAGCCTGGTGTGTTTTTCATTCACTGATGCTGTGAATGGTAAAAGCCGCTTTTTGCTATTTGTGGAATGCGTTCACATTTGAGATTTTTAACAGATCATTATTTTAAAAAGGAAGAATCATAGTATGGTTTGCTGAGTGCGGTCCAGTTTCCTATCTGTAGCAGTGATAAAATGCCCCGACCGAAGACAACTTTGAGGAGAAAGGGGTTTATTTCAGCGTTTATTTGTGGGTTTACAGTCCATCCTAGCGGGGAAGTCACAGGAAGAAGCCTGTAGACACATACACTTGTGGATTTACAGAAGTCACAGGAAGCAGCTGGTCATACCCATAGTTAAGAGCAGAGAGAGCATGCGCGTGTGTTCACTCGCTGGTGCTCAGCTTGGTCTGCACTCTGCTACCTCTCAGGACCCTATGCCTAGGAAATGGTGTTTCTCCATGCCGGACTGGGTCTTCGCACAGCAATTAACTTAATTAAGATGGCCTTCCACCAGTGTGGCCAAGACCAACCCAAAGTAGAGGATCCCACATTGGGACTTTCTGGGAAGTTGACTGTGGGCCATCTTGAGCTGACAGCTAAAATTAATAGTCGCCACATCATGCTTGGTCCACATTCCCCTATTTATGATCACAACTATCTATGGAAACAGAGATTTGTCTTACCACTGTGGGGCAGATGGAGTTAAGGAATGGGAAGCATCTGTTGATTGCCTGAGCTTTACTGGGGTAGGAGTGGGGGACACCCAGGATGTGTACCTGAGTCATCTTGGCTTAGAGTACAAAGACCTAGCATGATGATGGTTCCTGTTTTCTCTTTATCCCAAGTTCTTATAAAAACAGTCATTTAGTAAGATGTTGTGAACTATTTTACACATGAAAGAAGAAACAAGATGTGGTGTATCTACGCAACAGAGTACTATTCATTGACTTCCTGTTACACACTAGGTCTTACAGAAGGCAGTAAAATAGCACAGAGGAGGAGCTCAGAACAAGGGTTACCATCTAAAGAAAAAAAAAAAAAACAAATTCTTCAATTAAAAAAAAACCTTTCATTCCTTCTTTCATGCAGTCATTGATTCATAGATATTTATTAAACACTGTGGTAGAATTACACATAGTATTTTCTCATATAAACAATAGCATAGTATGAAAAGTACTGATCAAACTCTCTCCCCTAACAAAGGCCACACTTGGGGGTCTAGGTGATGAAGTAATGCTAGAAGCCACTTCAGTTCTCACACTTCAACCTGACTTTGTGCATTTGTTAAGAATTACCGATATGTAGCCAAAAATTCAATGTTTTTTTTTTTATTTTTATTTTGGGAGCCACCTAAAACTTTTGCTCTTGAGACAGAAAAAGGGGGCAAGAGACAGGAAGTGACAAGACCACAGTATATTATACGTGTATGAAAATATTATGATGCAACCCATTGTTTTACATAATTCATAGACTTATAAAAATACTATTTAAAGCCTACTCTTCAAATTAAGAGCTTTGTGAACAACTAGAGTAATATGCTACCATTGTCAGGGTATATGTTATCAAATCTTGAAGTTTATTATAATTTTTCATTTAAGCAAATATCACTTAAGAAAATATAATTCCTCAGAGACCTACTGTGTGTAAGAGAAATACTGCCTTTGCAAAGCAAAGAGAAAACTTTCCACGTTCCCTCACATGAAATGGTTCTCAGGGCTTTCTTCCCTTGAAAACAACTGTAAAAGGCTGTGGGTATGACTCCGCTGGGCCAGTGATTGCAGCCCTACCTTCAAGGACCAGAGTTCAGATCCCAGAACCCACTTACAACACTGAATGTGGTGGCCCACATATGTACAGGGGCCTCTGCACACATATGCACACACTCCTACAGAGCACATACACACAGAGACATTGTGTCTTTCCTTTGAAAGTAATCCAATATGACTATTACTACCCAGTCTGCTGCTGTCGCATCCTCAGATGCCACAGACCACCGATAATGCCTTTCTGGTTTTAATAATTTTCAAACTCAACTGAAGCACAGAAGTCCCTGAGTTTTAGGGGCCCCCATATCAAATGATGAGCTAGCCTCACGAACTGGCCACCCCTACCCCCAAAACTGAATCTATTGTGACGAGGACAGTGTAAAGTTTTACCAATAGCAACTAGACCTCTAGAATGGGTGCTCATGATAAAAGCCCGGCTTTCACACATTCCATTTTTAATTAAATTTTAATATTAAAAAAAAAAAAAAGCTTTTCTTTTTGCACCACAAGACCCACTTCTTCCTGGTGAGATTCCCAAAGGTATGCCTGCTCTTTTCTGGAAGGCACGACTCTACTAATTAATTAGAAATTGCAGTTGGGGGCATCAGCAGGGGGTGAAGAACAGAATTCATTCTTGCCTCCTCCACTTCCCTTCCCAGGTTGCTCCTTTGCTCGCTAGCAGCTCAGCCAAGCACGAGGGTTTTATTTGGCAAGCAGCAGCTGGCCTGGTCACCGTGCTTGAGAAAGGGACCCTGCCTGCCAGGGGCCACTTTGTCCATTAATGTATGCAAACTCTAGAGCCACCCACCCTACCCCATCCCACCCCACCCCATCCCCGTTTCCCTGCCTGAATATTTTATTTTAATTTCAAAAATATTATATGTGGATGGAAAGACGCTCAACCACAACAGCGCCATACAAAGAATAACACTCACTCCACTCCTGCCTCTCTTCACACTTCCGGTAGGCAACTCCTTCTGTTAGCGGTTAACTGGGGCACTCCGGCACCATTTGTACACATGCAAATGAGGCAATTCCAGCATTGGCATTTTTCTCAGTTAAAAAAAAAAAGAAGAAGAAGAAAGGTCATGATAGTGGATTAGTGTCTACAACTTACTCTCTTTTGCTAAGCCTTGGTAAGTAAATTCCATGCCCCTCTCCCTCTCTCCCCCTCTCTTCCTTCCTTGGTTTCCTCCTTTCCTGTTCTTCCTCCTCCTTTTTTTCTGGCTCTCTCTATGCAGTATTTAACGCTTTTGCAAAACTTAGGTGAAAACTGTCCTGTTGTCAGAACTTTAAGGTCTCAGGCTTTTCAAATGACTAGAAAAGCAGATGTGTACCTTGCGAATAGTAATTAGTGCTGGGCCTGGGGGCGTGGCGGAACACTTGCCTAGAACTGCCCCGGGTTCAATCTCAGAAACCAAAACACACAAATAAAGTGCTAAACAAACACAGGCTCTTCGTTTTATTTTATTTTTTCAAGTATTTCTGGATTTTTCTAGTTCAAAGTGGAAGTGTTATAATATACAATAAAGATGCCACATCAGTTGAATTGCCTGCACGCCAACATAACAGGAAGCATTTGGTTAAAAGTTATATTTAAATTCGGCTAAAACTGACCACTTGGGATTTTTCACCATGACCCAAAAGAATTTACAGTTCTGTGGACAGTGCACTTTCTCCTGTGAAAAAAATTTAAATTAAAAAAAAAATCTAATTATGAGCATGAGTCAAAGTGTTACGACAATTTTAGGACTAGGGGTGAAGGCCTGTGGCAGAACAATCTAGAGATTCTCTCTGCTCTGGCTCTTTGTAGGGAAATGGAATGACTGATAAGCCATCCAAGGTTAGGCAGGGGAACTCAGAACTCAGGCTGAAGGAGTCCGGCCCTCTCAGAGTCAGCGGGGTAACAGTGAAGGACTTCCAAGTCTTAAGCCCATTACGATTTATTAGGAAATTGCTTAAGAAATTTATCAGGAATGAGGCTGCAAATTCAACCATGGGGGAGGAGGTAGATTCTAGACCAGTTTGGGAGACTTCTTTTTTTGTGCTTTTTCGTAGCACAAATGCTGGCCCACAAATGTGGTAGTCATGGGTCTTCATAACTTTTATCGGTGTCATAGTGCAAATTGGCACCTCATTTTTCAATTTCTGTATTCAACTTTTTTTTCAGTGATCAAGAATTTTTTTTCCATGTGCATCTATTTTTATTCCATTAATTTCTTTGTCATTTTCTTTGACTGCTGTTTTGTTAGAGGGCTCCTACCTTCCCCCCTTTAATTTGTAAAAACTGTATATTTGGAGCAAATTCTTAATGTGTGTGTAGTCTATGTACTTGAGCGCACGCACGCGTACACACACACACACACACACACACACACACACCCTATTCAATTTTGTAACATACTAAACTCGGAAAAAAAATCATTAAATTATATGCCAGCTTACCACAGTATGTGAAAGAGATTGATCTCACCCTTTTTCATCACCGTTACTGGATAACTAACAATAAGCGATCTAGGGCGAAGGGTTACTTTAGTTCACTGTCTGAGGGTACAGCCAGCCCATCATGGTGGGGAAAGTGTGGTGTGGTGGCAGGAGTATGATGGGATGTCATACTGCATCCACAGGAGGCGGTGAAAGTGCTCAGCCCGCCTTCTCCTTTTTATTCATTCTAGGGCCCAAACTCATGGAACGCTGCCACTCACACTTACCCACTTGATTAATCCAACCTAGAGATAACATCACGGACACATCCAAAGATTTGTTTCCATGGTGATGGTGATTCTAGATCTCTTCACATCATTGAAAATACTCACCATGCTATTTACACTTGAAACCTCTTCTAGCCCTCTCCTCCAAACTCAACTGAAGCCTGCTGCAAGGCCTGAGCAGGGAGCACCTTCAAGACAAGTGATGGATGACTGGCCATACTTGAGACGCACAGGAAGAGGGAAAAGGACACAGAAGAGGGAAGTAGTGGCTCCCCACACTCTACCCACCTACACAGGAGTTCCTTTAACCTTGACAATGGCAGAGAGTTGTCTCCATACATTCACCATTGGGAGAGCTCTGTAACTTCCCCATGGCTAATTCAATCTAGACGGAGACTCTGACAGGTAGGTGAAGCTTCTTGGAGGGGGTAGTAACAAACATCACCTCCAGTGCTGGGAGGGGGGTGAATTTTATTGCCTGGCAGATTTACAAATTGAAATCGATCATCCTTCAACCAGTTTCGCCAAAGTTTCTATGAAGGGAACCAGCAAGAGATGGGTGCCTTTCAGATCACCTATGATTAAACTCACTGCATTTGTCTTCAAACAAAAGTGTTTGCTTCCCCCTGCCCGCAACATATAATTTTAGTCAGCTAACACTAAATTAGACACCCACTCAGATTTATTATGATAAGAACATTCAGTAAGCTAATTTCAAGATGATGACTCCTATAAATTCTTATAATTTATTATTTAGTACTTTGGTTTTTAATCATTAAGTACGTGAAGACTTTGTAGGTCAAACCTGTATTAATGAAGACAGTAATCTATTTTTCAAACTCTGCTTCTCATCCACCTTTCAAATTGTAAATTAACAGAAATAGATTTAAACACACTTGTAAGAACAAAGGCAATAATTGGGGGAGCAAGGGCCCATCACCTCCAATTGTCTAATCTTTCTAGGTAGGCTGTCAATCACAGCCCTGATTTATTTACCATGTGTCTCCCTCCTTTCCTAATGAAATAATGAAGCATGAATTTGAGTTTCTGTTGGTTTGGTGAGGAAATAAAACCCATAACACATATTTAAAGTTTAATTTTAACAAAAGTGGCTCAAAAAATGAGCTGCTACAGATCTCAGGGGGTGTTGGTTTTAACACAGCCATTTCTGTTTTACAGTGTGAGAGATCCACAGACCGAAGTAAAACGTTAACTAAATAAATGCCTTAACCGCTATTAATATCATCTAAATGACAGCCTTCTTGGTCTCCCAAATTCATTAGTATCCATTTCATGGTCATTTTAAATATTGGTGTTAAAAGACATACAGGCTTTACTTTGTGGAACAAAAGGATGTTATTTGATTGACTGCACAGATAATAAATACTGTTTTCTGAGCAGCAACGTTGCCTCATTTTCCCTAAAATAAACCAATTTTCCTTATGATGTACTCTGAGCTCCTCATGAGCAATTAAAAAAAAAGAAGAGTAAAAAGAATAATGCCCACTATGATGGTTTTATTTAGAAAAAAAATTCAACGAATTAAGTATCTATCAAAATCATGAATTGCCGAGAAAACTCTAGAATGAAATCTAGTTCTCTGCCCTCATTCTCTCTCTCCTTCTCTGTCCTCCTATAGCCCAGGCTGCCCTCCAACTCCCTATGTAGCTGGGAGTGACCTTGAACTTATAAATCTCCTGTTCCCACTTCCTGAATGTACAGACTCCCAATACCACACCTGGCTCTTGAGGTGCTGTTGGGGAGGCTGAAACCAGAGCTTTGTGAATGCTAGGCAAACACTTTACCTGCTGAACTATGTCCACAGTCCACAGCCCTTTCATTTTTGAGACAGGGTCTTATGATGTAGCCACGGTTGGCCTTGAACTCATGGCAGCTCTCCTGCCTCAGCTCTCAAGTGTTTCGGTTACAGGTAGGCACCTGTCTCGTTCTTTTTTCTAACACAGCATTTTGGAAATTCTTTCAGAAGCAAAAAGGAATACATATGTCTCCATAATATTGAAATTTTAAAATTACATTAGTGTCTGACTTTTATATGATAGATAATTTCCATAGTACCTGAAGACTTATTGCGGGTGGATTTTCTATTCAATTATGATACTAAGGACAGCTTGTGGCATCTCTTGGCTTACTGAAAACCTCCCCGGAACAGAGGTATATTCTTAAAAGATTAGCTTCATAACAGCAAGCCAACTACATCCCTACCATGCTATGGAGTACCTGTTGAATTAAAAATGGTTTTCTTCCTCTGTACCCATCATAGGAAAGGTAAAATTTCTAAGAAACTCAAATAAGAATCCTTGCTGAGAAAAATATACCAAAGATTCTGCCTCCTGGTCAAGGGAATCCATGAAGAATGAAGACAGGCTGTGATGAATGTTTTTAACTGGACAACACCTAGAATCACAAGGTCGACCAACCAGCCTCTGGGCTTGGGTGGTCTAGAGTATGTTAATTGAGGTGGTAAAACCCACCTACTATGTGTGGCATCATTTCCTGGCTCGGATCCAGGACTGTAGAAGTGGAGGGAGGGGGCTAAGCTGCAGCTTGACCTCTCCACTCTGCTTTCTGAGCACAGGGGCAATGAGATCACCCAGGATTCCGCTCTTGATGGCATCCTTTCCCTACCTGCCGACACGTTCTCCCCACTCTGACAGACAGTATGCCCCTGAATGTAAGCAAAAATACGCTTTTTGTAACCTAAATTGCTTTTGTTCTGGATATTTTATCACAGCAAAAAGAAAAGTAACTAAGACACCAGCTAGGAGGTGCTTAACAAACCGAGCCATAGGAAGTTTATTCGAATTGGCTTTCTGGAATTTCATTGCTGATAACTAAATAAATGCTGAATATCCCAATGAAGACTGCAGATACCATTTACTATGTGTTTATAACAACTGAGGGCTTTGAATAAGTATCTCACTCAGATTGAATCCTACACTGAATGGATTGGTTATTCTTATTTCACAGATGAGAAAGCCACGACACACCATCATTAATTACCTATGTTATACTCAGCCAGTAGATTCTTCATAGAGCCAAGATACAAAGATCAGTTCATTAGATTTCTAGTGTCCTTTCTCTATAAGGCAAATATTCTTGCCACTGTGAGGGCTGGGAATATGGCTCAGTGCTTGGAAGCATTTGCTGCTCTTGCAGAAGACCCCAGTTCCATTCCCAGAATGCACACGGGGACCCACACAGATATGTAGCTCCAGATTCAGGGGATCTGACACCCTCTTCTGGCCTTGGAAGCTACCAGGCATGCACACAGTGAACAAGTATACACGCAGGCAAACACACACATAAAATAAAATGAATTAAAAAATATTTCCACTAAACACCTTTTTAAAAAGTGATAAATGTAAGTGAGCAAGGGTATTTAATAATTTGCAAAAGCTTCAATCTACAAATGTATAAACATTCAAGTCAAAGGTTGAATGAAAGCATCTTCAGAGTCCTATATGCTCCCTCATGCTAATTAGGGGTTACTTTGTTACAGGAGGATTTTTATGTTGTTGATGCTTCTTCTTCTTCTTCTTCTTCTTCTTGTTTTTGTTGTTATTGTTGTTGTTTTGAGACAGGGTCTCTGTACATACCCCCAGTTGTTCTTGAACTGACTATGTAGACATAATTTGAAGGCAGCTCATTAGCACAGGGAGTGTCTCAGTTACTTTCTTGGTTATTGTGATAAAAATATCTGACAAAAGCAACTTAAGGGGCACTGAAGAGATGGCTCAGTGGTTAAGAGCACTGTCTGTTCTTCTATAAGTCCTGAGTTCAATTGTCAGCAACCACATGGTGGCTTACAATCAACTATACTGGGCTCTGATGCCATCTTCTTGAATGCAGGTGTATAAATAAATAAATCCTTTTTTTATGCATTTCAGGAAAAGACAGGTTTATTTTGGCTCATATATCAAGAGTACAGTTCATGGTGATGAGGAGGTCATTGTGGCAGGACTGAGGGCAGCTGATCACATCGTGGTCTCAGTCAGGAGGCAAGGAGAGATGAATGTGGGTGCTCAGCTTTCTCTGCTTTGGCTTTGGTCTGGGACCCCCGTTTCATAGACTGATGCCACCTGCACTTAGGGTGGGTCCTCCCACCTCAGCTAACTTAATCTAGACACTCCCAAATCTCTTTGTCACTCTAGGTTGTATCAAGTTGACAATCATTATCAATATCAGTGCTGCTCTCTCTGGCTGTTGGTGAGGGGGTCTAATGTTCTTGATACATGGACTTCAACTTGGTACTGCTTGAAGGTCCTTGTGGTGTGGTATATAGTTTTCCTCAGAACAATAGAGCCAAGAGAAAATAAGGCAGGCATCTCAAGTCATTCAATCTCAGATGTCACATTCTGTCATTCCCTTGTCAGAGACTAAGGTCTTGTCTATTTAGAATAAGAGGAGACCACCCTACTGCATGAAAGCCACTAGGTGAGGGTCACGAAATCCACCTCCCTCGTTGGCTGGTGAGTGTGGGCTCTCTTCTCCCCTTGTCTAGACAAGGCCAGGCTCTTAAGCATTTAGGAGTGCATCCTGACATTTCAACGGAGAGATAAAGTCAAGCCAGGTAATATGAGAGAATGAAGAGTAATGTTGAGGAGACCCTTCCTTGTGTGTGTAGGCAGTAGGGTGGCCAAAGTGGGGAGCTGTGTGCTTGTTGGCGAGTTACCACACAGAAGTGCTCTTCATGGGTTATGGAGCAGATCCTAAAGCCGACTCAAGATTGCTGTCCTTTCTCCTAGTAACCAAGCTTATTACAGCACAGTAGCCATCCACCCAACTCCAACAGGAGGACACTCATTTTGTGAGGTACTTCCGGCAAAGCACTCTCAGCACCTTTACTATTAAGTAGAGATAAAATCATGGGCAGCTGAAAAAGTACTGCAGAAGCCTACCTGAGAGGATCAAAACTGTGCTAAACAAATGTGTTGGGTCATTAAGGAAATCGGGACTCAGAGGAGGTAAGAGATGGAGGGGTGTTCTTTGTCTAACTCCTGTCTATTTTGGGAAACTCTTCTATGGGATGGAGAACGGGCGGTTCAACCTCATCGTTACCGTATTGGTAGGAGTTGAGCTGGCTGATCTAGGCTTCACTTTCTGCTTCGGGGTCAGCCTTAGGCAAATCTGTTAATTAGGCTAAATTTGGCCTGCTAAGATGCTCTCCTGCTTTCCTCTTCTGCAGGGCACCCTCCTACCTCCCTATACCAGGCCAGGCTCCCTACACCCTTAGGCAGCACCAGATAAAGGTCTTTCCAGTCCCCAGTGTTTATCTGCCCCAAATCTACAGAACCCTGCTTGTGCCTTGGCAAGGGCTGATGAACACAGGCAGCCCTCATCCTTATACGAGCTCTTCCTGACCCACTTCAACACTCAGCAACGACACTTTATCTGGTTAGATGGACAGGGATGGTAGGAGGAGGCTCACAGCACCTGTTTTTCTCACAGAAAGCATCAATGACCAACAGCTAAATTATTGAAAGTTAATTTTGTAGTGTTAGGGAGTTCCTTCCTTGTTTCTGGTGTGCTGATTCTGTATTTGTTAGCACTTGCTATGCAGTGAAGTGCTAAAAAAAGTTCAGCGGATGACAACAGCAACCTTCTTCCCTCCCCTGATCCCGATTTGTTTGTTTACAACTGTGCAAGAGCAGGTCTCCTTCTCTAGTGCAGGCGGCCTTGGTTGGTCTCTGCTGTTAGCCTAGTAATAATTGATCAGTCAATGGTTCTAGAACAAGCTTCTTATGTTCAGGGAGGCAGCAAGCTGCCAGTTCAGACAGCAAAGCTCCCTTCATGTGGCCAGTCACCCTCTAGCAGGCCAGACTAGATCAGACCAGAGCATTAAAGTGGCCTCAGGGTGCTTTGCTGCAAAAGAAAGGTCTAGGATCTAGCCATTTTCTGGGGATATCGACTTTACTAAGGTTCCATTGGCCAGTGCAAGTCACATGGTTTGCCTTCTTGGCAAGGAAATGGGCTCCATCTCTCATTGTATGAGAGATGCAAAGTAGTGGGTGGATCTGTGTTACTTCTTTCCTGCTTTATAACACATGGTTATTTTTACAGTTTGTCATTTATCTCCCAAGCATGTGTGTGTCAATCATCTGTCTGTGTGAGTCCACACAAATATGAATGTAGAGGCAGAATATCATTGCTTGGGTGTATTGTCCTCCGTGTTTTTTTGAGACAGTATCTCACTAGAACTTGCCCATCTGATGAAACTAGCTAGCCAGTGTGCCCCAGAGATATGCTTGTCTCCACCACCCCAGAGCTGAGATTACAAGTGTGTACTACCATGCCTACATATTTGATGTGGGTCTGGAGATTGAATTCCGGTCCTCATTTTAGCGGGCAAGAACTTATACTGACTGAGCCATCTTGCCAGCTCCCAGTATTGCCTGATTATAAAGTCTGAGTCTTCCTCCACTCTGTCATGCCTTCCCGTCGACACAACATGGACTGCTGCTACCTCAGAACCAGTTTGTACTTGGCTAGGATACTCATTCCCCAAGAATTACTTTACGGGAGAAACTGGTAGCACAATTAGGCACAGACCCATTTGCCTGACACAGGGAAAATGAGGCGCGGGCTCATTAAAATGCAAGTGTGAAATCTGGCTCAGCTCATGTCTTTGCTGGCCAGATAGGGCAGTTTATCATGTTGCGTCTCCATTTCGCACAACCCAGTTAAATTAGTACAGGACTACACATCTCAACCTTCAACCATTTTGTCACTTAAAATGAGTGTCTGGAAGGGCTTCCTTCCGGGAATATTAGTTACCTTGTCCATTACTTACTTAATCATAGCTTGAAGTTATTTTTTGCCTTGTGGAGGCTGACTATAAATTATAGGCTACAGTACAGTAAAGCCACACTTAGCAAATTATATGGCATGGGAAAACCCTTGCTTTGGGGGACAAATTACATATTTCTTTAAAAATATGTTTTATAAAATATTAGATGAGGCCAATAAAACAAAATCCAGGAACATATTTTGTGGCCTTCCAGACGTATTTGACAATTGACTCGAATAGAGTCCCTGTTTGTAATGGGGAGAAGAAAAGAATGCTCCTCCTGTTTGAATTCTTGCCAGTCTTTGAGGTTCTACATGCAGAGGACAGATAATAAGGAAAAGCTGGACACCTTACTGGTTTATGCCTATGACTTAGGAGACAAATTTGCCGTACCACCTTATATTTGATTTTGAAAACTAACAGTAGAGAAGCAAGATAACAAGGCATAATTTTCTCAGTGTTGAAAGAATCCTATTGGCATTTGAAAGAGGAGTCCATAAAATTATCTTAAGCATCTGGAATTTAAAAAAAAAAAAAAAAAAAAAAAACAAGAAAGCACATGAATGAAAGGTGATTCACTAGAAAGAGACAGTGATTCTTCAGGAATGAAAGTTTTCCCATTTGTCTGTAGCTCTGAAGCTGCATATACACTGCTGGAGGCAGGCTCTGGAGTGGCCAAGGCAGTCAGACTTCCTGCTCAATAAGCCAGTCTTGGTTGTTTTCTCAGAGCTAGAGAGCCTGAGGGTCACCCACCACTCTAGCTCTGGCCTTGTTAGCCCGTGGGCCTGTCACCAGAAACCAGCCTCAGGTCATCAGTTGAATACACATGGTAGCACTGTTATTGATGCTCCAACCAACTTGAAGAGGGGTGGAGAAGTTGAGGGTATGAGAGATTGCAGACATTCCTATAAGACTAACTCTGGGACTCTTGGATGAATCTTGTAAGGTGGCCAGTTGTCTGGCTCAAAAAGTCCACCAATTTTTTTTTCTTTAAAAAAAAGTATGCTTTAATTTGAAGATATTAATTGCATAGGAATTATTTGAGTTTATGATTTATAACCCAGCCAGATTCCTGCGGTCTTTCCCTCCATGAGAGCTGATGCCATTTTCCCTTTTGTATACCTATCATTTCCCATTGTTTATCTTCCCTGATTGATGTTCAGGCTCGGGATGTTTTCTATTATGAGATTCATAATTATCCCTGGTAATAGAGGAGGTTTCCCTATTATCTTCAGGGAGCCTGCCCAAATTATTCATTGTAGCCCACTGGTACCACACCGCAGGAAAATAAGAATTTATTTCTCATCCCAGGCATATGGTAGATAAAAGGATGTATTTATTTCTCCATGTTTCAAAAGGATTAGTCTTTGAAGAAATAAATATCACTTATACTGTCAGTAAGCAGAACTGTGGTTCAGAGTTTAGAGGGCTGTTCTTAGACTAAGAATAGCAAATCTAAACTTTGTTTTTTTTGTTGTTGTTTTTTGTCTTTTTTGTTATTGTTGTTTGTTTTTTAAGAGAGGAGGGTAAGGAGGTGGGGAATCAATTGTAGCTTTACTTGGCTAAATAATGAATGCTATATATCTCAACCATTATATTGGTCTACAAGGCACCCCAACGTTAACTAACGCACTGGATTATTTATAAAAATGTTACTGAATTCCAGTAGTCCTTGACCCCTGGCTATTCCAGGAGCATATTGGATACATCATCTGGGTTTTGCCTAATTATATGTAATTAGGAAATGTAATTATGCTTTTCAGTGTTGCTCTGCCATTAAGAACCGAGTGGACAGCTGAAACCCTGAGGAGGAGTCAGTGCTTCAAAGAAAACAAATGAAAACTATGAACCAACCCCTAAAAATAGAGAATATACAGAAGGTTAGTAAATCAAATATATAAAAAACATAATAAAAAACTGCTCTTGGCTCTGGCTAAATATTTGATGCTATGGTTAAGCTGCTGCCTCTGTGTCTAGGACCTACTTAATGATGTGCCATTTGCATCCATGCTGAGGCAGGGACATGGAATGAATTATTTTACTCCTCAATTACTTTGATTTGCTCACTTTCTCACGTATTTATGCTCTTTAAAAAAAAATTACCCTATCCTTTATGCTGGATTCCCAGTCTAGCTGAGCAGAGAGTCCCAATTATCCCGATAAAGAATTACATCATTTCATTTGTGGGTTTATTACATGCAAAGGCTGCTAGTGCCCAAAGCTTAGGCACATTTAACAGTTAGCTCATCCTCTCCAGCTGGATAGCCTGAGCCCTGTGGGGAAGAGTAGATGGTTTTGTAAGTCAACAAAATGGTCACCATCATCTTGAATGTGTCCCAGACTTGGCCGAATATCTACCATCAACCAGGCTCTAAACTGACTGGCTCCTGATTACAAAAAGTTAGAATTTCATGAGTGACTACAGAATGTCCTAGAAAGGTTACAAAACTTAACTTCTGGGAGTGGGAAGTCTATCTAGTCTTAACTTCTGTGTTTATTGGATTTTCCTCTGCTGTTATAGTAGCTGACAGCAATAAAGTCACACACTCCATTAGATGTGCTACTTATGGAAACAGTACTTTGGTGCCAAAAAGAAAAAAACTAATAAGAGGAGAAATGATTGCCAAAAGCAAGGTCTCAACCATGAGTGTGATGTTAGTAGCACTTACAATAAAGCCAGCTTAGTAATAAACTGCTTCTAACCAATCCTGAGATGTGAGTGTACTTGGGCATATGTGCATGTGTGCAGTATATGTGCACAGATACACATCTGTGCATGAATTTTTCTCTTCTATATTTCTTTTAAGTTTTCCCCCTATGGGACTGGAGAGAGACTCAGCAGTTAAAAGTACTTCCTACTCTCCCAGTGGTGCTGAGTTCAAATCCCAGCACCAACACTAAGCAGCTCACAGCTGCCTGTACCTCCAGCTCCAGGGGGTCCAGGACTCCCTTCCAACAACCACACACACTCATGCACATATGATATATGATCACACAAACACACATACGCTATATTTACAAAACAAATCCTTAAACCCTCATTTTAAAATGCTTTAAAAACCTACTTGTTTTTTCCACAATTTCACAAATGTTCAGCGTGCTCTGATCATCCCCCATTGTCTTCTCTTATCTCCTCCCCATCCACTGAAGCGCCTATTCTTCTTAGCAAACCCTCCTCCTACTTTGACACCTTTTTCTTTCTTTGTGTGGCCCACCGAAGTTATTGAAGGTTGCTGACATGAGCATAGGAATGGGCAGTTATTTACAAAATAGAATTTATAAAATTCTAAAAAGTATTTTTATTGGGGTCTTGGAATAAAATTCATGAATAGCATAACCCACCCATTCATATTACTAACCACAATTTGATAGAATGTCTGAGGTAAAAAATAAAGGGAAAAATAAAAGGAACTGAAATGTCATATCCAAGCAGCTATTTGGAGAGCAAGAAACAGAAACCACCCTACTCAGTAATATTTGCCACTTTCCATGGTGTAAATATGCTAATATTGTCAAATTCACACTACCAACACATCTCTGAACACAGATTTGAGGAGAAATAGGGGAAAAATCTGTTCTTCTGGTATTGATGGCAGCTGGAGGACATAAGCATTCACTTATGGTGAATACAGTTAAGTCTTTGAACGTGCAAGTCATAGGTCATGGTGACTCAGCTGCCATGATCTTCACAAGATGCCTCCTAAATTTTGGTATTTTGAACATAACACAGTACACCCTTCCCTGTATTTAGAAGGCCTTTGCATTTCTGGGAGACTTGGGGTGCCTTGTGTTTCTGTGTCAAGAAAAGTGAATTCTCAGTTAAGAACCTGACAAACAATTATCTGACTGACATGTACACCTAGGGGCCCTGGAATGTTCCCAGCTTGGGGCACCTGTGTTGTATTGAATTTCCTATGCATCATTGGATAGATCTGTAGACACCATACACTAAAAATGTCCAGAGGCCCCAGCATACATCCACAGGTTTCTAGTGTGCCTCTAGCCAGCAATACTGACTTTGCTATGGACAGTCTGTGAAGGGTTCCACCTAAGAGCATGTTCTAGGTCCCATGACTCCAGCATTGCTTTGGGGCTCTGTGTATGAAACACAGAACCCCAGCCCACTTGAACCAGAATCTGTATTTAACAAGATTCCATGGGCAGGGGATCTGAAGGCCCATCATAGACGAACACCAGGTATAACGGTAATCATTAAGAGTAACCAACAGGAATCTTCCTTAGTAGCCAAACAAATGATGTGAGAGAAGCCAGGGGCTCTGATGTGTCCCTATTAGGCCTCTGGTAGCAGAGACATCATGCTGGGGGGTACGGTCCTCATCCCTCATTATAACAATCCTATGTTGTCATAAGGACTTCTATGTTCATCACTTACATGGTTATTGTGCCTGTCACCCAGAGTCCTATTGAGTCCTTACTATGTGTTTTACCTAGGACCACCCTTCCCCAAATCAATGCACAATTGTCCTTTACAATTAGAACACAAAACAAGCAACATACAAAGAGGGTCAGGCTTTTGCTTGGTGCCTCAGAGTTAGGAGGGTGCACAGTCAGGGGCGTGGTCATAAGTGTTTTGATTAAAAGTAACTGAAGCAAGGATTAAAGAGATGGCGCTAAGTGGGTAAAGTGCTTGCCAGACAAGTGTGAGGACCCAAGTTAGTTCAGACTCCCCAGAATCCATGAAAAACCAATTCAGTTGGATGTGTGTAATTTGACACTCTTATGGTGAGATGGGAGGCAGAGACAGGACACCTGGGAGCTGGTGATCCAGATAATCTGGCATATGTAGTAGTGGAAAAACAAGACCCTGGCACTTGTGCTTTAGGCGCGCGCGCGCGCGCACACACACACACACACACACACACACACACACACACACACACACACTCATACTCTCTCTCTCTCTCTCCCTCCCCATCCTCTCTTCCTACTTCCCCGCCCCCCATCAAATTAATTTATGGAAGAGCTGGGTATGGTAGTATGTACCTGTAATCATAATGCTTAAGAGTTGGAGGAACTACAAGATCAAGATTTCAAGGGTAGCCTCAGCTACTTAATGGGTCTGAGGCCAGCCTTAGCTACACAAGATCTTGCATCAAAAATATTCTCCTGTGAAAACATAATGAAGGTGAAACCAGAAGGTACTGGATTCTTCTCATGGTATACTGATGAAAAGATGACCTTTCATGTCTTAGACACAACCTTCTATGTGTAAATCCTATTCGTGTGCATCAACTTCCCATAACTGCAAGAACTTGGAGAAATTAAATATGAGAGAATAAACATGTCCTGAGCATCTGGGCAGCAGTTCAATTAACAGCCATAAGCAATATTTATTGCAAAATCTTCACACCTATTAACAAGAGGAGGGGAAAATAAGGTCACAGCTTGGCACATAAAATACATCCATTCTTGGTCCACAGTGATCACAAGGGCTCCTGGTCAGGGGCACTCATCGCTCTCTTTCCATCTGAATCAAGGCCAAGGTACCAGGCTCCTACGTGGCCTTCCGACCTTTCTGAGAATGGTCAGAGGTCAGCTGCTGCCCAGCATGTAGGTGTTACTCCACTGTAAAGCCTCTGCATTTTGTAATCTGCAAAGGAGGTAGAGGTAGGCTTGGGCAAGGGAGAGGATATATGCTACACACCGCTGAAATGTTCTTGGCATATTGTTTTTTTTTTTTTTTTTTGCTTCCCCAAATTTCCAATAATCCTTTCTTTTAATTAAGCTTTTGGTTTAGGAGTACCTATACATGCATTTTCAGAGGCCGTCATAAAAAATAATGCAGCAATCCCACAGATTCTTGACCCAGGTGTCCTCATGGTAAGGACATAAAACTAGTGCAATGTCACAGTAGGGACACTGGCAGAGGCTGTCAAGATGCAGAGCATTTCTGGAGGCCCCAGGATTCCTCAGGTGCCCTCCATAGCCATCTTGCCCTCCTCACCCCACCCCACCACCCTCCTCCCAGCTACTGGCCATTACTGAGCTGTTCTCCATTTGTATACTTTTGACATTTCCAGAATGTTATGTAAATGAATCCAACAGTCTACACCCATGGGGACTGGCTTTTTCCAGTAGATTCTTTTGGGTTGGTTTTTGTTTTTGTGTTTTGTTTTGTTTTGTTTGGTCAAAAGGTCGATATTCTCCCTCTCTCTTCTCTCTCTCCCTTTTCTCTCCCTTCCCCCTCCCTGTCTCCCTCTCTTTCTGTCTCTCTGCCTCTCTGTGTGTGTGTGTG
>OU015753.1:12980325-13003891 GCA_907169655.1 Acomys percivali
AAAGAAAGAAAGAAAGAAAGAAAGAAAGAAAGAAAGAAAGAAAGAAAGAAAGAAAGAAAGTATTGCCTCTGAGAAGTGTTCAGGTTTTGAGTGATATCAAAAGTCTTTGAACAAGCTTTAGAAATGACATCCATATTTGTCCACTTTTTGACTTAAATTGCTTTTGGTTCAACCGCTGCTGTGAACTGCCTTGATGCAATATCATACAGAGTGACACAAAACACAGAGGAAGGAGCCGGTTGCTGACAAGGACAGGGAAATGAAGGAGTCCCTGCCTCGCTCGCCTCCCTGAGTGCTGGAAGAAATGAACATGAAGCTCTCGTGCAAAGGTAATCTCTATGGACCGTGATAAGGGGAAGTGGCATTTTACACAGCCGAAGCCTGCTGCTTCAGCCTGGCAGGTGTAATAAAAGCCATTTGCATATAGCCAACCAACTTTTAAGCTTCCTACTTGCTTTTTTTTTTTTTTTTTTTTTGTCTTATTCTTCTTCCTCCCTTCCTAGGAAGCCAAGTACAATGTGAGCTTCTAGAACTTCCTGCTAATAGAACCTGGGCTTGGATTTCTATTGCACAAACCTCCAAGTGGCTTCTCTGTGCTTGTGTCCAGCCTCTGCTCTCTTTATTTCTCTCATTTTCCCTTCACCTTCTCTCTCAGACCTTTTTTGCATGATGCTCCCTAGCTTGGGGAGAGGAATTCAAAGATTCTTGGCAAAGTTCTCTGGTGAAGAATCTGAAGCACAGAGACTTTGCTCGGATACAATGATTAAGCAGATCCGAATTGGGATTAGAGATCTGGAGTACCAAGCCCACCTCTGTCCTGTCCATCTGAACTCTGGCAAGCTGCTCTGCGTGCAGGCTGTGCCTGTCATGTTCTCCACCTCCAGATCTGAGAGGATCTCAGCTTGAAGGCAGTTTTGAGACTAAAGAAAGGGCCACAGTTTCCAGTCCCAGGGCATCAGGTGCTGCATGACGCTTGCTGCTATGGTTTGAATGTGAAATATCCACGGGCTCCTGTATATAAACATTTACTTCCCAGATGGGGGCAGGGTTTCAGAAAGCTGTGGATGGTTTAGGAGGCAGGCCTGGCTTGTGGAAGTGAGCCTTCCAAGGGGACACCCTCTCCCGAGTCCTGTCTAAGCTGTATGCTTCTTGGTGGGCCACTATTTGAGAATCTCTGACACATAGTCCTTCCACAGTGGAGGTTCTCACCGTGATGCCTTTCCTACCCTGATGGACAGGAACTCCCATGAGCCAAAAATACACTTTTCATTTATTTCTTAAGTTATTTCCAGGTTGGAGAATTTAGCTCAGTGGTAGAGTACTTTGCCTAGCAAGTGCTGGGTTTGGTCCTCAGCTCTGGTTGGGGGGGCGGGGGAGAGACAAAAAAGAAAGTTCAAAATGGTATGGTGGCCCATGCCTTTAATCCCAGCACTTGGGAGTCAGAGGCAGGGGGATCACTGTGAGTTCAAGACCAGCCTGTTCTACAAAGTGAGTCCAGGACAGCCAAAGCTACACAGATGAACCCTGGCTCAAAAAACCAAAACCAAAAAAAAAAAAAAAAAAAAAAAAAAGTTATTTCCATCAGCGGGTTGGTCACAGCAACCAGATAAATAACTAATACAAACGCAAACAACATGATGTGACTTACTGAACGTGGCAACAGGCCAAGGTGTAGGGATATGCCCATCACATTAGAACAGTGGGTTTTGTCATTCCCCTGAGTGCCTAGTGCCAGGCCTTTTAAGAGGAACTTGGCCCTGAGAAAACCATAGGCCAGATACTAGAGAGACTCCCCCATATCTGTCTCTAAGCATTGGCTCTGCAAATGGAACACAGGATTTTAACCTGACATGTGCACCTCCCAGGCCACACCTGTGCATTTTCCAGGGGACCTTCCCTGCAACCCACTCCCTTATGCTATAAGTCTTTGCATAGGCAAAGTAAATATAAGTGTTAAAGCAGGCATGCTATGTGCTCTCAAGCAACACACTGCTACAAAGAGGAGGCTAGGCAGTATATATAGATTTCTTCCTTTTCATGTGTACATACAAGGTCACTTTCTCCATGAATCAATAGTGCAATCTGAATACACAATTTTCATGTCACTGTGTATTTTGGAGTTGATATACATTGAAGGGAACAAGAATAACAAGGCTTTGAAGAAGTGTCAGCTCAGACAGTGGAATAACTTTATACTTTCTTAATGCTCTCAACTATATCTGAGGATACAGATGAAGAATCTACTTATGTAAAATGTCAGAAATAAACAACAGATACATTGCACTGAGGTTTGAGTTTCACCTCTTCTCTTATCAAATGAAGTCCAGGAACTTTCTCTAGATGTCTGCTAAGAGCATTTTAACAATGTTTTCCTCTTGAATACTCTTTTTCCCACTAGTTTACTTTTTGAACAAACTAGAGCAGACTGGAGAAGGGTCTATGGCTGCTGTGTGCTCTCATGCACGTGATCCACATCTCTGTTCTTTCTGGGCAATGCTGCCATGATGGCTAGTCCAGCCAACTAGTACTGATCTCCGGCCTCGGGCTATCTGTGTGGAACAAATGGTGGGTGTGGATATACTTAAGTATTACTTGTGAGATCTCACAGAGCTCAGCATAATTCTGCTCTCCATTAACACACAACTGACCTATAGATAGGCTCAAAGCACTTTTTGCTTCACCAGTATTTACTTTTACAGTTCTTTGTTTATTTATTTTTTCATAGCAAGGCAGGGATGGCTCAAGGCACTCTTCGTTTTATGAGTATTTACTGTTAAAGTTATTTGTTTATTTAGTTTTTCATAGTAAGGCAGAATGTCCTATAGAGCAGGCTGGCTTCGAATTCCCTATGCAGCTGAGGTTGAACTGGAACCTCTGATCCTCTTGCGTCTGCCTTCCAAGTTGTAGGATTACAGGTGTGCAGCACCACGCCCAGTTTAGACAGTGCTGGGGATTGACGTGAATACCTTCACTCATGTAAGGTGAAGTATTCTACCAACTGTGCTATGCCCTAGTCCTTACAATTATCTGTGCTGTTTGTCATCATCAGAGGAAGTGACTGTTACCTGTGTGTAGGATTAAAAAGGTTCTATTTACTACCAGATGGTTTTGCACATGAGTTGGCATTCAAGCAAATGAATAAAAGTTGCAAAATAAAATGACCAGCAAACAACTTTACTGGAATGCTGGCATTTTTTTTCCCAACTAGGGAGACAAGAGTATGGCTTAAAAACAAACAAACAAACAAAACAAACAACAAACAAACCAAAAACAGAGGCCTGACATACAACAAAACCTTCAACCTACCCTGTAGAAAACGTCCATTACAAGTCTGAAAATAAAATTTGTGTCGTGTTTAACCTTGTGACTGGTTCATGACTGGTGCTCAAAACACACACGAGGTGCTGTTGTGATTGTTTCCATGAGTGAGGGGTGCAGGCCTGGTTAAGATGAACAGCCAGAGTGAGAGTAAAGCCCTGGTCACCTCAGAAGCACACTTCCAATGGTGACTTTGGTTCTGGCCAAACAAGCCTGCTAATCTGACATAAGCAAAACCCTCAGGTTCACGTCCCTCTCGCTCCTTATCTCCCCCAATATCTGCATCTATAAATCACTTCAGCAGGAGATACACAGACTAAAAGTCTGTTAAGAAGTCGGTGGAATGTTCACAGAAAAGGAAAGAATTTCTGGAAGGCAGCCTCCAGCGGCCTCCAGCAGGACCATGCTTCTGAATATGGGGCAGAGGGGTTGTTTTCCATTTCGACTCTGCTGGCTTGTCCTTGCTACCCACCTCCTCTGCTTGTTTATTGACCTCTCGAGACTATGTCCCTCTCATTTACTATGTTTCCTTGGACAGCAACCTATGCACCTCCTCAATAAATTTTGGTTTACCCAGGAGCTGACGGGCACAGAAACCTAGATTCAATTTGTGCCGATTTATGAGACACAGGCACCACAATCCTGGAAAGTTTCCTGTGGCTCACTTTATACATTAACCCCTTATTTAAATATTCTGCAGACTTAGCACAGGCTGCTGCTGGATGGGGGGACCCTGTCCCGGATCAGCTTTGCTGGCCTCCTGGCATTTGTTACGGACCCTTCCGCGCAAACAAGGCAGATGTATAAGATTTATGACAGGCTGGGAAGGCTCGCATCCTGTTGTTATGCACGCCACGGCGAGAGCCATCAGAGTGAGCTTCCACGCTGCTGAGTCCCAAGCCTCTGAAAGCTGGATATGGGGAAGGCCTATGTGAGCAGTGTTTTCAATCAACTGATGGCTTCATTTGTTCACCTGACTGAAATACTGGGAGACACTTTGGTCTTGCTGGTACTCATTAGCAGAGGCCACTGGTACCGTGCAGGTGGCCATGGGCACCTGGGTGCCCAAGTGGGGCCCTGGTGGCTACTCAAAACCAAGAACAAACAGCCTGTCTTCCAAGGATGCCATGGTCTAATCACCTCGAAACAAATTAAGGCTTTGCTGTGATACTTACATTAACAGTAACTTGTATAGAGTACAAACTTCCCCACAAGTTTTTAATATGAATCTTGGAGGAAACCGAGTGAAGGGATGCTTGAAGTGTCAGGTAAGATGATACAGCTTGCTTGTGAGGTAGGAGGCCCAGGGAGAGAGGTGGCAGGAGGGGAGAGAGAGACACTGAGAGACAGAGAGGGAGCGAATCTGGCAGTCCCTGAGCCAGGATCCCTAGCTTCCAGGTCCTGGGTGGTTCATGCCCTCTGGCAAGCCAGAGAGCCTGTGGCAGCTGCAAAGCCCAGAAGGGGGGTGGGATGGGTGAAGCTCCTCCTTCACTTACAAATTTGCATCCCCTTCCCTGCCCCCTCTGTCCTCCAACCAGGACTGTGGTTCCAACAGCATCATTAGCATCCTTGCAAAGAACAGCTTCTACATCTATTTAAACATGTTTATAATGATTGCGGGTGGAGGGACAGGGGGGTCTGTTTGATAAATAATTGAGGAGATTATTTTGAACCGTTGACTGCAGGGGGTGATGGAGCTGGCATGGGAGGAAAGGGGGTGCCTCCAGAGCGACAGGGACAGTCATTTACAGTGGCAAGGAGGTAAGGGACTCTGTGACTCCCAGGGGGCCTGAGTGGCTCAGATGCTCCCTCCAATCCCAGCTGATGCTGTCCTGCTTGGCCAAATCGACCTGAACAGCCCAGAAGGCTATGCGGCCGCACCTGTCAGCCCCAATCCGCGCTGCAGAAATTTTGTTAGGAAAATAGATGTACCAAGATTCAATTTTTCGATTGTCTGAAGGCTTAATTTAGTGACCTTGGAAAATGTCCCTTGGAGGGGAAGGAAGAAGCTGGGAATGTGCCGGGGAGGGTGTGTGGGAAGGACAGGGCTTCTCTGGTAATGGGTAATTTATTTACACTTAATTTTCGGGTCTTTGTGGGGAAGTCATGAAAATAGTAAGATAGCTACTATCATTTTCTTTCAGAAGCAGAATGGGGAAAAGAGGTGAGAAAGACGAATAGAGAGAGAAGAGGAAGAAAGAGTGAGACTGAGAGGGGATAGGGACGGAGGGAAGGAAAGAGAGAGAGAGAGAGAGAAAGAGTGAGAGAGAACATCACTGCTCAGCTAAGAGCATAGATTATTTTAAGAAACACTTAATGTTTTATTTTTTAATTGGTATGTGTGCGTGTATGCTGCACACGCGTGCAAGTATCTGTAGAGGCCAGAGAAGGACCCCGGATTCTCTGGAGCTGGACTTACGGGCAGTTGTAAGCTGCCCAACGTGGGTGCAAAGTCTCACAACTGGGTCCTCTGAAAGAGGAGCAGCAACAATCTTAACCACTGAGCTGTCTCTCCAGCCCAAGGCTGAAGGCATTATGAGAGCACATGTACTACTCTATATGTGTACATGCAAATGGTGCACTCTATATGTATACATGCAAAAGGGAGATAGAGAGTAATAACCAGTCTATCTGACACCCACAGATGAAAGTTCCTTCCCCCACCACGCCCTTCTGTCTTCCTTCTGTCACAGTTGCTGTCACTGGCTTATTTCACGGTGAATGTGATTCCACAGCTGCATCATCCTTGTGTGTGCTGGAGGTGTTGCGCGAGGCTGTGCTGCTGTGCAGCTTTGTTCATGGGCATGACCACCAGAAGGAGGTGCTCGTGGTCAGGAGAAGCATCCAGGTTGGGCGTCTCCATTCCCACTCCCGCCCTCGCTGACTACAGGATCCCAAGGGACTGCCCACTTTCCCTCAAGTGGGAGGGAGGATGACACGTGGATGGATTGAGGTCGGATTCTAGAATCTTCAGAGAACCTGGCATGGGGATGGTGGCTAATTTTTTTTGTATCCAGTTGGCTAAGCCCCTGCAGCTGCTTGGTTTCCTGTGATTTCTTGGTGTTGCCAGGGGGTTCTCTCTAGATGAGTATCACTCAGATTGACAGACTAGATTCCCAGATGAGGGTGAGTAAGAAGCAAGGAGGTGGTGACGAGGTGATTTGGATGTTAAAAGCTCTGGCTGTGCAAGCATGAGGCACTGAGTTCTAATCCTAGGTAGCATTCCCAAGTATGACGTAAGAAGCTAGGGCTGTCCCTGTGCCCCAGTACTGGGGAGAGGGAGGTAGTTCAGACATAGGAAGACTATTGAGGCTTGCTGGCTGCCAGCCTGCCTGGAAAGGAATGAACTCCAAGTAACAGTAAGAGACCCTGTCACAAGCCCGTAAGGTAGAGAGATTTATGGAGGTCAACTGCTATCCTTTATTCCTATGCTGATGGTTCACATTACCTCACCTACTACACACACCCTCATGCATGTGCATACACTCATACCTGCACCACACATACGTTCACAGACCAAAAGAAAGACTGAGTCTCGCTTTTCTCTGTCGGGTCTTCTCTATGACTTCCTTTTTAGCTGGGACACTGGTTTTCTAGCTTGGGACAGACGACAGCACTGGGTCCCTCCATCTTCAGCTTCCAACTGTAGGTCCTGGAACCTCTCTATCTCTAGGATGGCTGACTCCTGTGGTATCTACCACAGCACTGATATCTATGTCTGTGTGCCTTGCTTGTTGTTCTGTTACCCACACACGCTGACTAGTACAGATGGCTAGCTTTTCTATTAGGTGCTTGTGCCTCGTGAAGTCCCAGTGAGAACCTGTATACTGCTGACAATCTATCTCCTGGGGTGGGGAGGTGGAGGGTGGGGGGGCATGGGAGGGCATTGGGCACTCACCTGATGTCCAGCCACTACTCAGGCATTTTTATGTTTACCCAGCCTTAACTGCTTATGGGTGGGGATTGTGGGAGGCCCTAGGCTGGGGAAGGTTAATGGAAGGGGCTCCATCTACACAGCCTTGGGGCGGGGGAAATCCATCATCCATGCTGGACGGAGACTTTCTAGTGTGGCTGCTTTAGGGTCACCCCATCTCTGCTTGTAACTCACTCAAGCTCTATAAGTAAGGCAAATAGGCATATTGGTTTCGCAGCGTGAATTTTGCTGGCATCTTGCTTGGTTTGTCCTTGGGAACCCCAGAAAGAAGGAGCAAACATTCGCCACCACTTCCAGCAATGGGGCAGGATGGCAGGGGAATAGTACAAAGCCATAGCTCTGTTACTCCAATGAGTCCCTCCACCTCTATGGTTTTTGTTATCTCCATTTGTACAACGAGGAGGGCCATACCAACAGTGTCAGATTAACACAAGGATGCCTGTACGGTATGGAAAGTGTAGCTTAACTGCAAATTGAAAGAATATGCCCACTCGGTAGGGTTGGAGAATTAATAAGGATGACAGCAACCACAGTAAATAAAGGTTCTCCAAACATACTTAGCACACAGTGTGGGCCATATTTAATGTTTAATGGAGGGTACAGGAAGAGGCCTGGTGCACAAAGACGAGCTAAATTATGTTTATTAGTAGTATACAAGTGCTAGTCTGTGGCACACAGTAGGACCTTTGGAAATAGGATTTAAGACAATAAATTTCATCCGTAAGTACTTATATTCCAGTGGCAATTAAACGTGCCCGTGGCACTGCTGGATACATATCAGACGTACCTTAGACTGCAAGAAGCAATAATAACGATGGAGATAACGTCAGATCTTTACACACAGGCCTTCCTTGTCCCCTAGCCTCGCTTTCTCCACATGCTCAGTCACTTTCCGTTTTGCATCCCACATTGTCAGTTCCCCCACTCATGTCCATGCAAGGCCCCTGTCTCTAGAGGCTGATCTTTAGTGTCATCCTCTTTGCTACCATGTGACAGGCCAGGCCTTGGGAGTTCCTAGGCCCCATGGGGTGCTCAGACTGGATTAGCTGGCATCCCTCTTTGCATCTGTCACTTGCTGCCTCTTCTGTTGTTGGCAGGGGTGTCATTAAGGCCTCATGGCCCGAGGAGTTAATAGAGACACTCAGGGCTCTCAGTCACCAGTGCCTGCAGCAATTTGCACCTATTGATACCTGGCAGCTAATTCCCCTTCGTGACCTGACACCTTCACTATGGCTCTGTCTCCCTCCCCCCACTTGTCAGGCAGCTAGTCCACCCCCTCAGTCTCACAGATACACCCCCAAAGCCCACTCCTAGCAAGGAGGCAGGGGTAGACCTGCCTCTGACCTGCAGTAGCACCATTGCCTGGTGCATAGATGTCATTTCTCTCTGCTTCTCTCCCATCTTGTCTTGGGAGGTACCTCCGGTCCTGGGGTCTCCCTGACCTTAAATTAGCCACAGGTATGTTAGGAACAAAGTAAAGATCAGAGGCAAGGTGTACAGATTGCACACTGGGCCCGAAGCCATGCTGACCCCACCTACTTATCATTCAGCAATGGGTTTTGGGGATCCCTCCTCTTCTTATCACCATCATACCTTCTTTCCAAAGCCTCCCCTGATGCTACTTCTGAAGGTCTCTGAGGCCAGGGGCCAGCGATGAAAAGTGGAGGAAGGAAGTAGGGGCAATTAAGGCCAGTTACTCTTGGATACAGACAGTTAGAGAGCAAGCTAGATTCCATGGGGATCTGGTCTCCAAAAACCAAAAGGAAATAAAGTACGACGCTGGATTCAAAGGCTAGAATGAAGGGCTGAGTTAGTATATAAAGCACCCATTGAGGAGCTGAACATCTGAGTTTGTATCCTCGGCATCTACGTAATAGCTGGGTGTGGCCATGCACTCCTGAAATGCCAACACCAGAGGAGCAGACCGGCGGAATCCCAGGGGCTCACTTGCCAGCTAGCCTAGCTGAAGGGGTGAAAGCCAGGGTTAGTGGGAGATCCTACCTCAAAAGCTAAGGTGAAGAGTAACAGAGGAAGGCATTCACTGAAGATGCTGACCTCTGGCTTACACACAGACACAGACACACACACACACACACACACACACACACACACACACAGCTACAATGCAGCTGTCTTCAAGTGTAAGACAATGCTTCTTTCTCCTAGAGGAGTCACACCAGCCTGGACTCAGCTAACTTTAAGTGTGAATTTGCACAGGTGTGGGCACACTTTATCTAAGTCCCTTAATCCGTGGGCCACAGCTGTGTTATCAAACACTGTGCACTACACCTCAACTGAGGCTGCCATTACACGTGTGCTGTTGGAGTTGGAGTGACCTACATTCCGATTGACCTGTGTCATTCTGCAGGCAGGTGACCCATCTCTGTCCACATGGTCCTGTGATGGTGACTTCACCGCCATGATTGTCATTACATTTTTCCGCTTTAGAAACAACTTGCCTTATTTCAACACGGGATAGTGGGATGTGGCAGGACTCTGTGTTACTTCACACAAGGGGCTGCTGACACAATAACAGGGTGAGCAAGCCTCCCCGCAAAGCTCTGCTGCAGTCCCCCACCCCCACCTCAGTGCCTGGCAGCTCCAGCTGTGGAATGCAAACATCTGCAGGCATCATAAAGGCATTCTATACACTTCCAGCCAAGTCCTGACCTTGTGACCATTTCCACCATTAGATTTGAATGACCTCAGCAGCCGGGCTGAAAGGCCTGAGTATTAATTCACAGAACCACAAGCTCAATTTAAGATTTAATTTGAGATAACGAAGAGCTAGTGAAAGTGTATTCAAACTTCTAAGCATGCCGTAGGCCCGTCTCTCCCTGTTTTTCAAGTTGAATATGAATCCAGGATTCACCTTAACAGATTTATTTACAAATTTACAAACAACGAGGTTTCTTCCTCTTTTTCTGAGTTCTTTGTGCTCTGGCTGTTGTTTAATGGCAGCTTTGGAGGAGGTTCAGCTAGCATCCTTTCAGCTTCTCCTTTCTCATTTACAAATGGCTGCCCTTTAAGGATTATCTTTGAATTCCATTACATTCCTGAAGAGAAAGCAGGCTTCTCCAGGAATCTCCCCCAGCCTTTCCTTGGGGTCCAATCTAAACAGGCAGGAGTGTCTGTGGGTTCAGCCTGCTGTGTAAAAAGGTGTGTGAAGATTCCAAGCCTGTGCCAGCCAGTTGGTGCCTCTTGGTTCTGGCAAATGTCTAAATTCTGAAGATTTTGGTCCTAACATATTTAAAACTCTGGCCAGGGACAGGACTTTTACTTAGTTTCCTAAGAATTTTCCATGCTTGACAGTTGGCTCTAGGATGGAAAATTCTAGCTAGAGGGAGGTAGGGCAAGTCCAGGATGCTGGATGCATCTGGCACTAGGCTGGACCGGGCTTATTTTGCAGGTTTTCAAGTATTCGGTCCAGTTTTAGAATCAGAGGCTTGAGGGGTGAGCAAATGGCTCAGTGGGTAGGAGCAAGCATGAGAACTCAAGTTCAAATACTTATTATCCATGCACAAAGGAAGGTAAGGCTAAACCATACCTGGGACCCCAGCACTGCATGAGGGTCTCTCTGGTTATTAATCCAGCTTTAGGCTCTGGCAGAGTTCATGTTTCATGAGAATGAGGTGGATTGTGACAAAGTAAGACACCTGGCATCCTCATCTGGATCCTGCCTGCATGCGCTTGCACGCCTGCGTGCCCATATACCATAGGCAATCAGACATGAGCCTCAGGTGCTGGACGAACGAGGGATGCAGAGTAGCTCAGAGCAGACTTAACCTGTAGAAGAGAGTTCTGTATCCTGAAGGAGGTGATGGTGTGGAAGAGTGGGGGCAGAACCCGAGCTGAAGTAAGGGCAGGGGTACGCTCATGCCAGGCTGATATGTAGCTTAGGCCTCCTTTCCAGGAAGGCCTTGCAGCTTCAGCTGCCACTCTTCCAGGGAGTCTCTGAATTCAGAGAGCTGTCATTCTCAAGGCCATGCCTTCCTGGGCCAATCTACACAAAAGTCAAGGCAGAGGTCCAAAAGGCTGGCTGTACTGACCCAATGGAGACCAATTCTGGTGGGCCCTTGGAGCTCAAGAGCTTTCCATAGGGTGAGCTGAAACTTCTAGGCCTGTTATTTCAGCTCAGCTTGACCTCCATCCACCCTGTCTTCACCACCACATCTCTCACAGGTACTAAGTCACCCTAAGTGATGCTCAGCATTGAAAAGTCTGTAGACTAGAGGTCTCCAACTGCCTAATGAGGTTTCTCAGTTGCAGAGATGACTGTGATTCTAAGAAGGCTTGGCCTCATCAGAAAACGTCTCACTGGACCACCTGTCTGTCTTTCAAAACCCTTGCTGTTCGTAATAGAGACAGGAGTAATGTGCTCTGGGGGAATAGAAAGAAGTGATAAGTCAGGAGGTCTTGGGAGATTTACGTAGAAGCCAAGAGCATCTTATCTACACAGAGCCAATTTGCCTATACACCAAAGGGATAGTCCCAACCCCCAGGAGTGAAGGCCTTAATGGGGGCCAAACTTGAGCTACTTGTTGACATAATTAGTGCTGGCTCCAACCAAGGGATTCCAGAGCCAACTTGGCAGGGGCTTCTGAGTTTTGATTGGCAAATTTGAGGCAAAGTTCAGCCAAGTTCTATATCTATTTTGTAGTGTGCCTTATGCACATCGAGAGACGCCAACCCTTCCGATGGATTTCCAGCTTTATGATTCTTGGTAGCTAAAGATATTAGCTCTTTACATAGACAAATGCTTCTGGCAGGCTAGCATGCACTAGGAACGGGAAGAATGCCTGCAGGTTCCTCTGAAAATTAATATAATACGCTGCATTAATCAGAATTCTATCAAGTCTACACACTTGGCCTGGGCTTAAGAGGCAATACTTTGAAATTGCACTTGGCTAAAGCTTCCTTATTCTTGGAGAATAGGAGTCAGAGCTTGCGAGGAAAAAAATAGAACAGAGCAAGCATTTAAGAATCAGAAAGAGGAAGAAGGTTTAAGCAACTTTAATTCATAGCTCCACCGTCCACCAGGGGCTGCAGAGCATTATGGACGATTTGAATCTCCACATTGGCACAGACCTCCATTGCATGGTGGCCTCAGAGGCAGTTGGACAGATCCCAAGCCAACTTAGGGCTGCTCTGAGCATGTCTCACACCTTGGGTATTGACTTGTTTGTTCCTAAAGATAATTTACATCAGCTCTTGCGGGGAATCTTGGTGATTTCTAACCACGAAATACATGGAACCAGGTGATGGAGAACCTTTGAAAGGCCAGAATGATGACACACAGCAACTGCCACTGTGTGTTAAAATGGGGGATGAGAGATGGCAAAGTGGGTAAGGCAGGTGTGGCACAAGCGTGAGGACTGGGGTTTGGAATGCAACGACCTAGGTACCAGCTGGGCAGGTACGGTGGCCACATGTAATCAGTATGCTTCAGAGACCGTCAGCACTTTCAGGAGAGCTAGCTGTCTAAAGCTCCATTTTTGTCAAGAAGTCCTGCCTCAATAAAGAATGTGGAAAACAGCCGAGGATAGCATTTCAGGCCTCCACACTCAAGTGCACACATTTGTACCCAGACATGAAATGTGCCCATTTACATTTGAGCATGCACGCACTCATACTAGATACACATATATGTGCAAAAAAAAATTTAAAAAAATAAATAAAGGTTATCTTCTTCCCAAACCAATAGACTCCCAGCTACCAAGTAAGAGCTATCCTGGTTCCTTTATGGAGAAGCTGCATATGACATATAACACATGACACAATGGTGCTCTATACATCGGTATTCGGTCATGCCTTATAATGTGACTCAGCTACATCTGTGCTCTTTATTATAACTCAGCGCCTAAGAGATGGATATTTTTAAAGACAAACGGCCAGGCTTTTGTGGAAACACCCCCATCCTCCTTGTATTAAAAAAAAAAAAAAAAGAAGAAGAAGAAGAAGAAAAGAAAAAAAGAAAAGAAAGAGTGGCTCCTTCTTGTCTGGTACACTTCAGTAATTGGCAGGATTTTGAGTAAGCTCTTTTAAAAGCCCTCCGTTTCTATTTTCACATTAAACACACTTGCAATATCTATTAAAAGCACAAACACTGAGGAACACACCAAGACTACCAATGAGCCTGCATCTGGAGGCTCCGCTACATCAGGAAGAATGAAGGGAGCACTTGTGTAGTTTTATGTCTGGGTATGTGTGTGTATGTGGGGGAGGGGGTCAATGCTATGAGAGAACAGGATGCACCTCTCACCTGCTCCCTCTGACTTGTGTCCGAAATTTTTGGATGAACTAACTCTGTGGCTGAGGGGCTCATCTGAAGGGGTCAAGTCCAGGATTTGATGGCAAGGACAAACACTGGCCTGGGCCTTCGTTTGGAGGAGCCTTTATGCTGAAGGACAAAGGGGAAGCAGAACAGACACAAGGGTGTTTCCCTCCTGTTGTGTTTCCTAGGACCCCTTTGCTTTATGGTCCTTTGATGAGTGACTGGTATCCCAAGGAGGATGCACAAGGTCACAGAGGAACATCTGGGAGTGGGCAAGGCCAGTGAGTGGGTTGAACAGAGTGCACCTAGGCCCTGAAGAGATCTTACAAGGCGTTTTCAAGGTTACATTTAGGCAGGCAGCCAGATTTGTGAGCATGAACTTGCGGGCAGCCAGACAAGGATCACTGGGACCCTGGCAGAGGGACTGCCGGCAGCTGCCCTGGGCTCTGACACACACAGGGAGCCTCTGAAGCTCCTTCACCTCTTTCCAAATGCCTTTAAAAGGACAGGAAGGAAAGGGAGGATTGAAACCCAGGGGAAGAAAACGGAGCTATAATTCTGCCAAAATCTTTTTCCAGAAACTTCCCCTGTTCCCACATGTGTATGTTTTGGATGAGAAGTTGTGTGCTGGGCTAAGGAAGAGAGTCCATTCAGAAGCCTGTCCGCCCACCAGGGTCCAGGCAAGAAGCGGTGGGGCACGCTCAGATACCAGGAGTGCTACACAAAGGCGCTGTTTGCAGAGCTTGATTGTAGGAGTTTAGGAATGTGGGTGCTTTTTTTGTGCAATATCATGAGCTTCTAAGAGCAGGCACAGCAGACAGAAGAGAAGCTTCTGGAGAGGGAGACTGCCAACCCTACCTGGAGAGAACCAGCCTAGAGAGTATAGAAGCTGACCTTGCTTTGCTCTCAAACCCCAGTGGTCGTCCCTCTTGGTTACCCAGCCTGAAGAAGAGGCCAGGCTTCCAGGCTGCACATTTGGGGATACCTAAGGAGAGAGGTGCCTACTGTGTAGACTGCACATCAGTGAGGCCCCAGGGGCGGTTGCCAGGATAAAGTTAGGCACATTTTTCTTAATGGCACCTGTTAGTGAAGAGCACTGTGCTGTGCGTGTGTGTGAGTTTCTAAGGGCTCTCCTATCTGCCTCCCATGTCCCTGCTGGAGAGCTGGGCTTGTGGATCCTCCTTATTTGTGTCTAGCTTTTACCTAGGTCCTGAGGATTCGAACTCACACCTACAGCCTTGCGCAGTAGGTTTTTTTTTTTTTTTTTTTTTTTTTTTTTTTTTTAACTCAGTGAGCCATCTCCTGAACACTAAGTGCTTTTTATCCAAGCTGATTATGGGAGCCTTTTATGATGGACATGTGTAGAAACTCAGCATTTCCAGGGTTTATGGCTTGTTTGTTTGTTTGTTTTTCTTAAAGAAGGACTACTTTGGTAGTTTTGAAAGTAGGACATAGGGGATCTAAAGATCACACACACACACACACACACACACACACATACACACACTGGGGGGGGGAGAGGAAGAGAGAGAGAGAGAGAGAGAGAGAGAGAGAGAGATCATTTGAATTAGCACGGAAAATGTTTTTTCAAAAAATAGGGAAAGAGGAAACAGTCCATGCAGGTAATAAAAAGGAGAAGGAAAGAGCTGGACAAGGTGGCGCACGCCTTTAATCCTAGCACTCAGGAAGCAGAAACAAGTGGATCTCTGTGAGTTCGAGGCCAGCCTGGTCTACAAAGTGTGTCCGGGACAGCCAAGACTACACAGAGAAACCCTATCTTGAAAAAAAGAAAAAAGGCACAAAAAAGAAAGAAAATAATATTCCAGAGAGAGGCGTATTGAAAACATCCCAGTGGAAGCACATTTTGCCAGGAGAAAGAACTAGAAAAGTTTCTTGGCACAGACCCCAGTGGCCAACAAGGGAAGGGCTAGCCAAGCTCCCTGTGGCAGCCAGTGATGACACTGTCAGGCACCAAGGACACAGACACAGCCTCATGTGATGCCAGAGTTGTTATTAAATGCAGATATTCAAACACAAAGGGAAAAGGCACACTCTAGACAGAGATGGCAGGCGCTTTAAACCAAGAGAGACACAGGATCCTCTGCAGACATGGAGAGGGTCTGCCAGCCCAAGGAAGGTTCGAATCCTCCACACTTCCTAATATAGATTAATGGCTTGCTCGGGCAAGCGGCTACCAACTTGCTGAATGTGCTGACCGCTTGAAATTAGCAAAGGTGGCTGCTAAGGAAAAAGAAAAATAATAATAAACAAAACAAAATGAGCTGAATCTGAATGTGCCTCTCTCCCCCGAGCCTGACATATGACAAACAAAATTAGCTATGACAATGAAAAAGCAACAAGTCCTAGGTGGGAAGAAACGAATGACTGGTGAAAATGAGCGATCTCCCTGGTGGCCTCTGCTGCTGTGGGTAAGACCTTGGAGCTGGCACTGTAGCCAAGTGGTAGAAGCTCATGGCTTACACTCATGATGTCCTAGGTTCCACCTCCAGTCATGCCAAACCAAACCACAATACAAGCCATTGACTTGAGGTTGTATTGATCATGACTCATGGAGTAGGGAGATGGTTCATGGGTAAGGATGCTGACTGTGAAAGATTAAGGACCTAAGCTTGTATGCCCAGAACCCACATAAAAAGCCACCATGTGTCTTTAAACCCCAGTGGTGAGAGTAAGTCCTTACCCTATCTCCAGCTTAACTGAGAGACCCTGTCTCAAAGGAATGAAACTGAAATTCATGGGAGGAAAACCCATAACACTTCTTTTGGCCTTTGCCCTTTGCCCTTGCATTGTAGGAACATGGTGAGCACTACTGCCCTAATGTCATTTCTGTTGCTTTGATAAAACAACCTGACAAAAGGCAACTTAATGGAAAGAAAGGGAGGTGGGGGGGTGGGGAGGACTGGTACGAGAGGACAGAGGGAAAGCTATGTTGTAGTATAAAATAAATAAATTAATAAATAGATTAATTAATAAAATGGGTGGAATAACAAAAAAAATTAAATAACTTAATGAAAACAGAGTTTGTTTCAGTTTACAGTTCTAGGTTATAGTCAGAAAAGCCAAGCCTACAGCAACTAAGAACAGCTGAGCCCATCCCATCCGCAGCCACGAGCAGACAGGAATGAGCACATGCATGCCTAGGCCCAGCCAGCTCTCTCTACTCTTAGACAGTCTGCGAGTCCAAACTTGGGAGTGGTGCTACTCACTGGGTCTTCCCATAGCAATTATAGCAATCGAGACCACGCCCCCACAGACACGCCCATGGGCCAACAAAACCTAGATGATCCCTCTTGAGCCTCTCTTGCCAGGTGATTGTAGGATATGTAAAATTGACAATGAAATTAATCTATCACAGGACCTCTATGGACACACACACACACACACACAATACACTTTGTTATCCACACATGTATATATTTCATAGCCCTAGCATAGCAGAACTCTACTGGCATAATTACATCTCTCTCCTCAGGACAAAATTCATGTGTCTCCAGAAATTAGAACGCATTATCCCAGATGTCGGTGAAACTCAGCTGAAGCACTGCACTCTGTTTTGGCCTCCCCCTTATACAAACATTATTAATCTAACACTTGAAAGGTATTAAGGACAGTGTGGCGGTTGGTTGGTTTTCCAGCTTAAAAGTATCAATGTTCTTCAAAGGGCTGTATACCTTTGGCTTACTGTAGGGCAGGGGAGAATTGGGAAGAAGAAAGAGAGGAGAGAAACACGGAGAATTAAAAGAAAGAAAATGACATGGGAAAAGATTTAGGCACTGAAGTCTATGAGGTGGGAGACTGACATCATGGCAGCAAAACTGCAAAATTTAGAAGCAGTATTAAAGGAAACTGCTGCTACCCCAGCCCTAAAGAGATGAAAGACTCTGGGGACTGCTGGGTTCAAGGCCAGGTAGGCTACACAGAGTTCAAGGCCAGCCTGTGGGTTTTAACCAGAGCCTGTCAGAACGAAAACATAAACAAAAAGCAAGGTAAATTTAAGCTGCCAAGTATTTTTTTCCTTAAAAGCTATCAAGTAATTATGAAAAAAAAATCTGCATGCAAATTGAAAATAAGAACTCACAGTTGTGTGGGTATTTTGCCCATAGCAAGCTGGAAATCAGGATTTAGCAGAGAGTTATCCTACGGTGGGTTCCATAATTATGTTTAACCGCCAAGATTCACAATGTTTTTATATTTTATTTTCACTCTTCTACTTTTCAGACAGATCTAAAAGTGAGTCAGAAATCTTTTTTTTTTTAAACTACATCTGTTTAGGGGCTGGGGAGGGAGAGCTTGGTTGGTCAAGTGCCTGGTGCACGAATATGAAGACTGGAATTCAGACCCCAGCATGTACATGAAAAGATGAGTTTGGCAATGCATGCCTAGAAGACTATGGCCAAGAAGGCAGAGAGAGGAACATGTCTGGGGATTTTAACCTCACATTCCTCATTCTTCTCATGTCATCGTGTCTCCTTTGAACACCTGTGCTCTCCAAGTTAGAGACCACTGGCTACCGACTCTATGTTGGTCCTCATGAGGACTTGGGAGTATTGGAGTTCAAAAGAAGATAGGACCCAGTCTCAGTCACAAAACGCTTATTGTGTGACAGGGTAACAACAAGGACAAGTTGACAGCTTTGATGGGCACCCTTTATTGAGAAGTTACTATCTGCCTCAAACCACTTCTTGGAAAACCCCACTTTTCCCTCCAAATTACCCTAACAGCTAAGCAAGTGAAAGAGAAAGTTTACCACTTGACCAATGTTAATGGGTTAAAGTTTGTCACCTGACCCCCAGTGTGATGGTACTTCGACATGAGGTCTATGGGAGGTACTGAGGCTTCAATGAGCTCATGAGGGTGAGAATGAACCCCCCCCCCTCTCTCTGTCTGTCTGTCTGTCTCTGTCTCTCTATCTCTCTCCACTATCACCATATGCTGCCCTTCACAGACAAGGGCTGGACAGCTCTGCCATTACCTCTCCAAGTGCCTCCCAAGTGCCTTCTCACCACGACAAATGGCATCCTTGAAACAGCCTGAGGAGATGAGCCCTCTATCTATTGTGGCGACCCTCCCTGACAGCAGAGAGGGAGAAGCGCCCTAAGAATTCATGATAGGAAGAAGTAATGGGTGGCACACCCCAAAGTGATCTGAAGCTTTGCTGAGTTACAGAACAAGGGGGTGGCATGGGAGAGGGGTCTTCCAGGGAACCCAAACTTGTTTCCTACACCGACAGACATAAGGAGGCTCACAACTGCCTATACTGCCAGCTCTTGGTGGCCCAATACCCCTTCTGGTGTCTTTGTGCACCTATGCACAAGCACACAAATAAAAGCATAGAAAAAGAAAGAACTGAATGGCAGAAGTAGCAAAGGAATTCTAGAATCAAGCTGCAGAGCTCTGGAATTGCCCAATGTTCTGTGCAACTTGCAAAGGTGATTGGTCGGGGTCAATCTGTCTTGGCTTAGAGGGAGGAGAGAGAATGGATGAAGAGCAGACATGGTGAACACACACAGTGATGGAGGTCTAGGGATTTGAATAGTCCAGGAAATAGAATTCTCCTAAATGACTTACCTAGCCCAGAGAGCCCGTGATTCATGGAGAAATGGGGAGGTATTTGATAATTATGAAATTCTTTGCAATATGAACCTGAGTGTTAAGTGCAAGAGTATGTGTACATATGTTGAGATTGAATGCCACAAGCCTTCACTTCTTTTTTTTTTTTTCCAGCTTGTGACTAAAGTACAAGCAGATGTGTGAAGGGTGGTTTAGTCACACTCACCTGCTCACTCCCACTCACCCTTCTTAGAGTCAGAGTGGAAAAGGAATGAAACCTCACCACTGATGGCTGCCTGCCCCCTCTCTTGTTAATACAGCCCAAGAGAAGCCCTGTGGTTTGCCCAAAGCCTTGTTGATTAGGACAGGCTGGCCTGTCAGTGATTCCAGGAATCCTCCTGTCCCCACCCAGTGCTGGGATGGCAAATGTGTGCCACCACACCCGACCCCTGTCCTCCCCCCCCCTTTTTTTAATGTGCATGCTGGGATGGAACTTGGGTCCTCCTGTCTGCAAGGCAAGCACTTTACTCACTGAGCTATACCCACAGTCCCTGGCACACAAATCTTTATGTTTTAATTCATATAAATTTCAACACTCACTTGTGTCAGGTGGCTATTATATTGGACAACAATTCCTGGCTAGGTAGCAGTAGGCTTGTCCCTCTTTCTGAGACACAGCTGGTACTTTATTAGACACTGTCACATTTCAATCTAAGGGACGTTCCTTGGCACCAGCCATAAAATGTCTTTAGGTGAGATTGAGCTGCTTTATTTTGTGGCACCTCACTTTTTATTTTTTGCCACACTTGAAGCAGGTTTTTGGCCCTGCCATCAATTAAGAACAGTGTAGAAACAAAAACATTTCAAAGAAACGCGGGCGCTGGATGTTAAAGCTGTCATCTTTTTACATGGCCTCATGATTCAACGATTAATGGACCTTAAAACAATCATAAAACATCAAGGCCTCTGCTCAATCTTCGAACAAGGGTAGCTTCACTTCGGCCCCAGTCTTCCCGTTTGAAATTCATTGTGTGTCACGGGGCTCTGTAAACACTTTTAAGGATTCTGACATTGTGGTATGAGATGTTGTTAATCTGGTCCCTCCCTGACCTTCATTGGCTGGTTGGTGTGGTGCAGCTGGGTGGAAAAGTCATGAAAACAGCAAGGATGCACTCCGAGACACAGACTAGGACACAATAAACCTAAATAATGGCTATCATGCGCAGATCCTGACTCAATGAACTGACTTATGGAAGAGTCACTGAGCAACCAGGCAGCACCAGGACCTCAGTGGTAGACACTTACACATTGTCTATTTTATATGCATAAACTATCGAACAAACATACAGGGTCAATATAAGTCTCCTCCATTTTGCAGATGAGCACACTGAAGACAGGACACATGGCTAATAAGGGGTGAAGGTAGAATTCAAATCCGGGTCCTCTCATTCCTTCACAAACAGCCCTTTTTTTCCTCATATACAACTAGTACCTGCTAAAAGTTTTCTTTTCTTTTATGAAATTATTTTTTTAAATGCGTCTGAGTGTTTGGCCTAGATGCATATATGGTAAGCATATGCCTGTAGTGCCCACAGAGGCCAGAAAGGGACACCGGACACATCCCGCCCAAACTGGTGTTGCAGATGGTCGTGAGATGCCATGTGCATACAGGAGACTGAACCCAGGTTCTCTGCAAGAACAGGAAGCACTCATAATCACTAAGCAGTCTTTCCAACCCCTACATACATTGGATTTTTCAAAAGTGGCTATGGTAATTCTCCAATGCCACAATCGTTTCCAGAACCACCCCACTGCCCCGTGAACAGGCGGAGCTGACTTCCTCTCCTCACTAGGCTTTTGGGTCTGCCTGGACAAACTGAACAGAGAAGAAACAGGGCTACATATGACTTCCAAGGCTGAGTCATAAAAGGCAATGTAAACTCCTCTTGGCTCTTTCTTGGGATGAAAACCCTAGGAGCCCAGATGCCATATTGAGAGGAAGCCCGGGCTACCTGAAAGCCCCATGAAGCATCACAGCCAATAGCTAGCACCTTCTCCTACACTTATGATTGACTCTTTAGATGACCTCTGCCTTGGGTTTTTTATTTGGTTTTGTCTTTGAATTCCCTCAGCTGATGGTTATGGGCATGAACAAGGTGTCCCCACCACGGCTTGCTAAAACACCTCATCTTAGAACACTATAGCTTGGGGTGGTTTGTGATAGGCACAGCAGTAGTGGCTAGAACATAGTCAAGACTTCAGGGAAACTGTACAATAGGCAATTGTCTCAATTCCCCCCATCTACTATATCTAAAGTCCAAATGATGGCTTCCTACAAAAATATCCTGGGAGGAAGAAAGATGAAGGTCTTGGCTATGGAGAAACAGAGATTTTAAAAAGCTTATTATTAAAGAGAGTTGAAATGTTTGACGGAGAAAGCAGAGTGGATAGTTAACTCACCAGGTCTAGATTTATGTGCCTATACTTTTACTGTAAAAGACCATCCATAGGCCTGAGTAGCACTGGGCTAATTCACTAATTTGGCCCTGAAAGATTCCATGGCTTAAGCTGGCACTGGGTACTGCCCCAGTGTTTGGAGGATGAGAAAATATTCTTGGCATCTAGGAAGAAGACTGGACAAGGCAGAATATCTCATTCTTACTGTATTCAGAGCTTTCAGTCATGTCCCTGACAGCTTGGGGAAAAGACTTGGAAAACAAAACAAAATAAAATAACAGCTAGATATCTTATGGTGCCGTGACTTCTGCCTCACACCTACATGTTACATGTACCTTGCTTGATTTAAGATTAATTTTATTTTAATTACATGTATGTAGAAGGTATATATGTACATATGAGTGATGTGCCCCTGGGGGCTAGAAGAGGATGTGAGGTTCCCCTGGAGCTGAGTTACAGATGGTTGTGAGCTGTGTGTCCTTGGTGCTGAAAATCAAACTCAGGTCCTCTACAAGAGTAGTTGAATCTCTTACCTGCTGAGCCGTCTCTCCAGCTCCACTTGCTTGCACCTTAGCAGTGGATAACCTAAAACTCCAGGGTAAAACACCTTTTCTAGCCACCTTCAACATGATTCACATCTGCGTCCATTTGTGCTTGATGATCTCGAGACACTGGAAAATATGTCAGGCCTTTCTCAAATATGTATTTTTCCTTCTCTGGATAAGGTTCTTCTGTCTATCTTAAGTATTAATGATTAAATCACCTAACTCATAAATTTGCTATTTAGTAGTGTTATTCCACATTTCATTTATATGACTACATACACTATAAAATATTTCTATTTTTTAGGATGTATTACAAATTTCAGGAGACAGAGACATTTTGCATGAGTTTCCCAAATGCAGATGGAAGCCATCCATAGTTATCAGCAGCAATATTTAAATCTTTGAGCTGTTACTTTTCACGAAATTTGGATTAATCAGGGTGCATTTTCAACCCATAATGCCTCCACGCTTACAGCCTTAGAATCACAAAATGTCTAAGGTATAAACAGGAATCTCCCCCACCACCACCACCACCCATCTCTTTTTATTGATGGCTGCGAATTTTTCTCTGCACACCTGTACTACCAAGGTAACTTTTGCTATAAACAGCATTTTAAAATTATCACATAAAAAACTATCAAGCACTAAATTAGAAAAAAACAGAAATTCGAAAGTGATAGTGAAATTTATGAAGCAATTCTGCTACACTCAAAGGCTCATTGCTTGGCATGTAAAAAAATTTTGAGCTGCCTGCAAGATCTGGGTAAGAATTTCTCTTCAGTGGAAACTGCAATGCACAAACAGGTTCTCAATGAGAGCCACACGCAGAACACACAAGCTGCAGATGAGCGCTTGTTTGCAGGACTAATAGAGATAATATTAAAAGTGTTCTCTCATCATTTCAATTTTTTCATTAATTTTTTTTTTTAATTTGGCTGAGTGCCTCTTTTTTCCCCCTACCTCCAAGAAGCTGTTAATTCCGTTCACTGCCGAGCAGAAGTCAAAGTCACAGTCTAAACAGCTTGTAATGAGTTTTCAATGGCCCATCTCAATGAAATTGAGGGCAAAGACCAGCAGGCTCAGGCAGTGTCGGCCCTCGGAATTTATTAGCAAGGGCACATTGTGTTCAGGGGCAGGTGTAGCAGGAGGCAACTGAAGTTCCTGGGCTGTTCAAGGGGAGCCCCAGTCCTTATTAAGAAGTGGTGGTGGGGGCCGGGAAGATGGCTCAGTCAGTACAGTAATGCCTGCATAATTATGAGGACAAGAGTTCAATGCGTACCACTTGCATAAAAATCTGGGCATAGGGTGCATTGAGACAGTGGGTCCCTGGGGCTTGAGGGCCAGCCATCAGAGCCAGACAGGTGAGCTCCAGACCTTGGCTCACCAGTTAAGGTGGATAGCACCTGTGAAATGACAGCCTACACACACACACACACACACACACACACACACACACACACACACACA
>OU015753.1:13027758-13074557 GCA_907169655.1 Acomys percivali
AAGAAAGAAAGAAAGAAAGAAAGAAAGAAAGAAAGAAAGAAAGAAAGAAAGAAAGAAAAGAGGCTGTCCTGAGATTTTGGCAAGTGAGAAGCATTTGTTAAGTGCCATGCAACCTGAGTTCTACCCCCAGGACTCACTGATGGAAAGAGAAAACCTACTCCCAGAAATTGTCCTCTGACCTGCACACAAAATAAGTAATTTTTTTTGTTCTTAATTTCTCAGGCTGGGGAGATGACTCAGTGGGTATCACACTTGCTGTGCGAGAACGATGCCCTAAGCCCAGATCCTCAGAAGGATTCCTCACCAGAGCTGGTAAGGTAGTGCACACATTTACAGACGAGGAGATGAGAGGCAGGGAGCATTGTCTAAGTAGCAGTGGATGCCTAGAGAAATCCTGATTCACACAAGGTGTATACCACAGCACACACGTGCTTATGTTCAACCACCCTACCCACCACATACACACTTTAAAAATAAGCAAACAGTGGCTGAAGAGATGGCTCAATAGTTAAGAGCAGTTGCCATTCACACAGAGGACCTGAGTTCAGTTCCCAGCACCAACATGAAGAGGCACACAACTATCTGTAAACCTCAGTTCCGGGAGATTTGATGTCCTCTTTTGGCCTCCACAGGTACCCATACATGCATGGTACACATAAAGTCACTCAGGCACACACACGCACACACACACAAAATAACAGTAATAATAATTATTAATAATAAATCTTAAGAGAAAACAAGCTTGCAGAACCTCTGTACTCTATCCTAGCATCTTCTTGGATACTATGGCAACACCAGCTTTCTCAGCACTGGGTAACAGTCTCCATGGTCAGGTTTAATCTGTTGTTGATTGTTACTCAGGGTGTCTGACCCTTGTAGGACCAGAGACTCTCAGGAGCAATGCATACTGTTGCCTTTTATCTGAGTCTATATTACCTTCATGGTATTGCCCAATACGACAGCCACCAGGGACATCCAGCTGCTTAAATTATTTAAATTAAATTCAATCAAATCAAGCTCCCAGGCCCTCGGTCACACTAGCCACATTTCAAGTGCTTGGTAGCTATGGGTGACCACTGAGCTGGACCATACAGACACGAGCCACCTCCAATTTATCATACAATGTCCTGCTGGGCAGTGTGGACACACGGATGGCACACGCTCAATGTCGATGTCTATTATGTATGAGAGACAGGGAGGAGAGTGAGGGAAGACAGCCAAGAACGTGATGGGATAAAGAAGCCAAGAACAGTAATTCCTAAAAATCTAATCCCTGAGACATCCCTGCTCTGCATTCATGCTCATATACCCTCCATTCCCTCAGAGGTATCTTTTTTTTTTTTCTTTCCTCAGAGCTGAGGACCAAACCCAGGGCCTTGCACTTGCTAGGCAAGCACCTCAGGAGCCATCTTAAATCTCCACAGAAGACATGAAAACATGCATATTGGGATTTGGTGAACTAAGTGCCCACAAGGACACCAACGGAAGTAGACCCCTAAAGACCACAGCTCTGGGCTGGGGCAGTAGCTCAGCGATACAGAATTCGCTTGGCACCTGCAAGGCCCTGAGTTCAACCCCAACGATGCTAAAAGAGAAGAGCTTACACTTCTTAGCAGATCACGCACACTGCCCCTGAGAGTGCATCAGTGTTCACAGCTTCTAAGCCCTATGACCCAACCTTCTGCATGGGTCCTGGGGATGCTGTGCTGGTTAGTTTTTGTCACCTTGACACACACTAAAGTTATCTAGGAAGACGGAGCCTCAGCCAATGAATTACCTCCATTAGACTGACTGGTGAACATCTGTGACTTGACTACTGATTGATGTTAGAGGGCCCAGTCCACTGTGGGCAGTGCTACCCCTACGCAAGCCAAGAGGAGCAAGCCAATATGCAGAGCTCCTTCACAGTCTCTGCTTCAGTTTCTGTCTCCATGTTCCTGCCTTGACTGCCTACCTTGGCTTCCTTCAAAGATAAACTTTAATCCATAAAGTCACATAAACCCTTCCCTAAGTTGCTTTTGGCCGTGCTGTTTATCATGGTAAGTGAAAGCAAAGTAGCACAGATCCCCATTTAACAGATAAGAAAACTAAGGAGTAGGAGGCACAGTTTCAACTAAGTCAGAGTGAGCGCATGCCCAATGCAAGCAGGCCTGGTTCTAGATGGCAGAGTGCCACTTTCTATGCTTCTTGTCCAATCAAAGCTAGGACTCATCCTGAAAGCACCATCGCACATTCTTGAAACATGCTGTGCATTTTCTTTCTCCCTGGTTCATTTCCCAAGTGTCTTCTTTGTTTTAGAAGCTGAACTGGGACCTTCTGAAGCCATGATGCATTTGAATAGGCTCGTGGTGGTTGGTGGGCCAAACATGTGATCTCCATGATAAAGAGTAATTAGCGTTACGACATGGGTCCTGCATTTAGTGTCCGGTGGCTACCACTGACCTTGACTCAGAAGGACACGGAATCCTAAAGAACCTTGCTATATACTCGATGAGCAACGTCAGTGAGAGCAGGCTGAAAGTGTGTAGTCGGCTCTTGATTCAGGAGGAAGCTGTGAGCCAAAGGTCAAAGCTCCTTTGGCCAAAGGAAACAATAGCTAGAATTGCAGGGGAAATGATGGTAGAGATTATCATGATAACTTCCGATCCAATCCACTCCCACTTCCTGTGTGAATTACTGCTGGTACCTTGTTGCTAAGGTTCATGTCCTGTCCATAAGGAAGACATTTTTAGTCTCACGGGAGCATGGTGCTAATGGAGGTTTGAGAATACCTCCTTCCCCACCAGGTTTGCAGAAAGGTGGGCGGTTGACAAACCCCTGATACTCACCCCTACCCCAGAAAGGTGCCTGGTGGCTTCTCAGTTTCAATAAGAGGTGAAGAATGCATTTGAGTATACCTGTTCTTGGAGAAGAAAAAAAAAAAAAAAGCCACAAAGAACATCATTTGGTGGGGGAGGGAGGCCCACTTTTTACTCATCAAAAAGCCAGACAGGGTGGGTGGGGGTGGGGTACACACTGTGACTCTCAAAGACTTCGCTGGGAACAGTCAAAACACTCCTACGTTGCAATCCATGAGATATTTTTTGCTACATGTTATTATTGGCGAGGGCTGAATATAGCCCTGATAATTTTTCAGTTCAATGAACAGAGAGGCGAGGAGCCAGAGAGGCAGGAGGAACCGAGGTATTTCAGGAGTTGGACCCTTCTAAAAATAGGACCATGTTTGATGGAGGGATCCGCTGTACATGCCTCCCCTCTTTCCTCTTTATCTGTCAGTGATGTGGGCTTTGATGGCCACTACTCTTTGTCCCGCTTGCCTATCTTCTCAGCATCCCCTGAACAACCTGGACATGTTAGCCATTTAGGGGATGCTATGCTGTCTCCTAAATGTGTCAGTGTTCTCAGGTGTCCCAAGTTTGTCCAGGCTCGTGCCTTGGCTTAGAAAGCCCTTTCTGGTCCTTTGATGACTGGAAGATTAATTGATTTACCTCCTAAGTGTCCTCTGATGTGGAACCTACATCCAGATGTACCCACCATCTGAATGATGATTTCTCTTCCTCTCTAGTGCTCTGTAGAGCTACAGCAAGTGACCCTGGTGCTTGGCTCATCTGTGCATGGCACTATCTATGGTACAGGACCATGAGTACCAATGCCATGGCTGAGGTCCAGTTCATCTTTTTACATGGCAGTGACTGCTGAATGGAGAAGTGCATTTGTTACATGGCTCTGTAAGAGGATTTGGAGTATTTCTTGGGGGTGCGTCACAGGCCAACACAAATGGCATAGGCCAGGGATTGACTTCTGCATCCACATCACATCCACATATAGAAACACACATCTACAAGTCTTTCAAGGATCTGGCTAGGAAATTGACACAAGATTATGGTGATATGGATTCTACCAGCTAGCTCATTTCGATTGAAGTCTCCAGCCTTTCATCTGAATGAGTCAGAATGACTTTTTCCAAGGACTCAAACAGCACCAAGTGAGATAGATAACTGTCTACAGAGTGCTGTGGTAGTGCACGCATATGTGTGTCCGTGTGTGTGTGTGTGTGTGTGTGTGTGTGTGTGTGTGTATACAAATATACTCATGAGCAACTTGAACATTTAGAAAAGACATCTTTTCATCCCTGTACTTGTGCAATTCTGTTTTCAAGTTCCTTTAAAGGCCCAGAAAAAAAAAAAAAAAATGTGTTAAATTCAAACCATGGCTCTTCTGTAGAAGTATGTGAAGTATGCCAACAAAGGTTGAGGGCAGTAATTATGTGGCAGCCACGCTCTTGTTCATAATTCTCATGCAAAGTACTGCCTGATCCCAATTAGCACAAACTTGTTTTTGCCTCTCTTGGTGTGCTGCCTCCTGCCCACCTTCCTGGGACTCCTCCCTGTGGGTTATTTGTTCAGACGCAGTTCCAGACACACCACTGTGATTTCCTTTTTAATAAACACGATCCAGTGAGGAGTGGAAAACAATGAGAGGCACCTGCGCTCTATTATAACTCCTCATTCCACCCACAAGCAGCGCGGAGCTATGAATAAGTGAGAACGCCAGGCTAAGAATAGTAACAGCGCTTTCCCATAAACACAGACTCATAAAACTCCAGCTCACACGAAGGACAACGTACCCTGCTGCCACTGTTGTCGGAAACATGGTAGGAATGTCACTTCAAGAACCCAATGTTTGCTGTCCAGGTCCCAGCCAGTGACTGAGGCATGGGTGGGATCAGGGACAGCCCCCACTCCATGCTAGGAAACAGCTGGGCATTCTTAAGATTTCAGGAGTGGGGAGTCCTAATTAATGACAGTCCACCAGGAGGGGCCAGAGACAGCAGTGGCCGAGAAAAGACCATGGGCTGTGGAGTTCCAAAAGCACACATTTAAGTTTGTCTTAGTGATGGGGGCTGGAGAGATGCCTCAGAGGTTAAGAGCACTGCTGCTCTTCTAGAGGTCCTGAGTTCAATTCCCAGCAACTATATGGTGGCTCACAACCATCTATAATGTGATCTGGTGCCCTCTTCTGGCGTGCAGGTGTAATGCAGGCAGAGTATTGCACATACAATAAATAAATCTTTAAAAAAAAAAGTTTGTCTTAATGCAACAGATATCTACTGAAGTGGAAGTGGGAGATGTCTTGGCTAATAAAGTGCTTGTTCTACAAGCATGAAAACCTGAATGTGGGTTCTCAGAACCCACAAAATGACCTGGGTGCAGCGGCATGTCCCTGCGATGCCAGCATAACAGAGGCAGAGGCTGGAAGATCACTGGGGCTTGCTGCTCAGCCAGTCTGCACGAATAAATACGGTGAGAGGTGCTAACTATAGCCACAGCGATAGTCACTAACTTCCTACAGAGGCATTATCTATAAGGAGAAAGCCTTAGGTGAGGACCACAACTGGCCAAGTGATGGAGGAGAGAGGAGATCCAGTGAGAACACACATGGACATTGTTAATCTTATGGGGAAATTGAGTTGTGTCTTTGCATTTCTGTTTTTCAAATGCCTTTTAGTGTGGGAACATATAAGCAACTTATAATTTGCCATTAGCATCATTAGAATGGTCCATGGGAGTGGCTTTACATACACAACCACCGCCATTATTTCCAAGTTCACTAGTCACCCCAAGCAGAATAGTAACCACTTTGGACTTGTTATTTGTGCTGGCTCCCAGGTCTTTATTGAGCGGGATCACTGCATAGCTTCCTACTGGGGTCTCTGTTTCAGTCCATGTTATCTCACCCTTCGCCAATCATTGGGAAAAGAAAGAAGTTTTAGGTGCTTCCATACACAAGGCTGTCTAGAAGGAAGCCTTCCCATGTTAGCAAGTCGGCTGTGGCCTCATGCTGACTCCTGCTCTCTAAGGCCTCATTCACATCCACTGTGTTGCAGATGCCTCCTCTTCAGGCATGTCGCACAGCCTCTAATGTGAGGCTTGCCCTTTCCTCTCTCTGAATGTTCCACTAGTGACATCACTCCCTTTAGGCCCACGTTCAAAGGCCACCTTTCCAGACAGCCCTTTCTCGAACACTCCCTATCAGATGGCACACCAGCCCGTCTCATTTTCTTCACCTGGCTTATTTTCCCACGTTTATTTATGAACATCTGCCACAGTTGTCAACAGATAACTGGTCTTTGTAATACCCAGCTGCCTTGGCCCTGCTGAGGATCAAGAACTGGTTCCCCTGTGCCAGCTGGCACCATGTCAAACTTAGCCAGTAGAGGGCACTAGAGGGACACTGAAGGCCTCAGGCTCTGGTGTGAAGTTCTTTGGAGGCATCATCATCCTGGTGGGCAACTTAATCCTGGCCCCCTAAGCAGGAAACTTCCGTAGGTGTGGCAGGATTCCTGGTGGCATCCATGGGTGGACACCTCCAGAGATATCCTTACCTGGGACTAAAGAGAGGCTTTCCAGAGAGTCCCACCACTGTGGGACTTCAGTGGAAAGGTATCACCATTCACTGGATGGATGGATCTGCTCCAGTCTTACCCAAGGGGACCCTTGCTTGACTTCTTTCTAGCTTGGGTGCACTGTCTTAGCCCTCCCTAAGCCAGAGTCCTGGATTTTTAAAGAGTTCTCTGTCCCTTCATAACCAACGGCCTACTGTGGGTAACAATGTTTAGTTTTGAACTTGTGCTTTTAGAAGAAATGTGAAGCTAAGTACTCACTTTATCTAACAGCCTCACAGAATACAAATCCTTGTTTTATTTACTTAGACTATCACCAAAGGCTAGGATGCATGCTTACTGTTATGTTTGTAGGTAGGAAGGAAGTAACTAAATGAGAAAAAGTAGAAGCAAAGAGAAAAAGAATAGAGCATGAATGGATAGATAGACAAACGAATGGTGGACAGATGAGTTGGGTAGATGAATAAATGAATGAGTAACTGGATGAACTTATGGATGGATAGGTAGGTGGACAGTAGCATGGAAGAATGAGTAGATGGATGGATAGATAGGTGGATAGATGGATGAGTTGCTGGCTTGATGGATGGATGAATGGATGGGTGGATGAGTTGCTGGCTTGATGGATGGATGGGTGGATGGATGAGTGGATGAGTTGCTGGTTTGATGGGTGGATGGATGGATGGATGGTGACCCTCCTCTAAACTCTCAGTTATTAATAGATGTCCTGAAACAGCACCATGTATATACTACACACCCATTAAGTACTTATAATAACTTCTTTGGAGCCTTCAGATGATTTCCATTTAAACTTTCCATCCTTCTATAATGTCAAAATACCTCACCATCGAATGCCAGAATGTAAGGACCAGGCCTGGTCTTGTGACTCTCTTACAGCAGCAGAATGAAGCCAGCTTGAGGAGAGGCTGAGAGAGAAAAGCATCATCAGTCCAAGGGCAGCCCTTCAGGGCTGTGCTTCGATTCTGATGATCAATACAGACAGATGGATGAAAATCTGCCACCCGTGCTCATTGGTGCCACAACCATCTCCTGCTTGCACACAGTGGCAGCCAGTCATGTCCTCCTTTCTGTTCGACTAGACGACAGTCCTGTCTACATCACCATCTAATCGCCGGTAAGAATATTCTTTGTCATTCCACAGAAAGGCGTACCAGTGGACTCTGAAATGAGCACTTCATGGCAGCATAAAACACGCTGGATAATTAAAATGCTGCACAATTAGAGCAACAAACTACATTCCAAGCGACTGGGCTCATTTCGTCACCTCACATAAGTACAGAGAAAACCTATCTGGAGATTAGTAAACTCTGAATGGCTTATTTATTTATTTCTGCCTCCCGTGTCTCTTTTGGCTGGCTGGAGGTTTCATTCTCCTTCAACATCCTTTTTTCCTGCTAAGGCCCAGTTCTTTTAGACTCATGCTGTTGTCTGTTTATAAAATAAACCAAAAAGAAAGCTACAAAATCCCAAAGCCACAGATTACAATTACCTAGTAAAACACATAATAAGAATATAATACAGCTAATGAAAGAGCACCAGGGTGTGTAATACCAACCTCCCCGATGTAAATAACGACTGTCTATTTCAATTACTGTTTTCTTTTTTTACCTCAAATTCTAAATAGCAGCAGAAGAAATTAGCGCCCTTGAAACTCAAGTTGCTGGAATGTAGCCACAAGCCAAGAGAAAACGAGGAAGAAAAAGGCATCCGAGTGTCAGATCTGGATGTTACTTTCTTCAAAAAAGATGGAGACATTGGAGAAAAATCACATGAAAAGATGCTTGACACCGTAAATCATTAGGGAAATATAAAACAAAGCCACAGGGAGATGTCACGTTTTCAAACTAAGGAGGCAGAGGCTGGAGAGGTGGCTCAGTGGTTTAGAATACATACTGCTCATACAGAAGACCTGAGTTTGACCTCCAGTAGTCACATAAGGAGGCTCATAGCTGCCACCTGGTTTTGAGGTTCCACCTGTTTTGGGGTTCCGCCATCTTCTTCTAGACTCTGAACACACCTGTACTCACATGTGCATGTAACTACACACAGATTCAAACTTATACACATAATTAACAACAAATCTTCTTCAATAAAACTGAGGCTGAACTTAACAACAACAACAACAAAAAACCATAAAAAGGAAGGGAGACACTGTTGTTGGCTAGGCTTTGATAAACTAGACTCGGGGCACAGGCTGCTGGTCCAAATGCAACGGCACAGTCATGACACTGTGAGAAGGTTGAATGTGGAACTGAGACCCAGCAATTTCACTCCTAGATAAATTTCTAAAGGAACCGAGGATGATATTTAAATAGATAGTTTATAAGGTGTTCATAAAGAGCACTGTCCACGCTGGCCCAAAGCGAGAAGTCCAAGCGTCTGCCAATGGATAAACAGATGAACTAAATTGGCTTTTCTACACTGGAATATTACCATCAGGAAAAAAAAATGAACTGTACTCCGCCTCCCCCAAGGCTCAGGGAATATCATGGATGATGGGAAGTCAGAAGATGGGGAGGACCATTGCATTCACAAACTCGTAGCAGCTATGTTTACCAGCACAAGACCTGCATGAGTTCAAGCTAGTCAATGCCCTAACTGGGAGAGGGAAGGGACTCACAAGTGGGTGGAGGAGGGAGATATGATGATCTAAATGTATTATATTCATATATAAAATTACCAAAGGATAAACAGATTTAAAAAAGAAAACCTTGATATATGCTACAACTGGGATAGACCTGGAAGGTGTGTGCTAAGTAAAACAAGCCAGACCTCATTTATATGTGATACCTCAAAGGGGCAAATTCACAGAAGAAACGAGAGCACAGGTTATCACACAGATCAAGGAGAACATTACTTATGTTTAATACATACAAAGCTTATGTTGAAGACAATAAAAGAATATTAGCTATTAAATAGATACCCTCCCTTATCTGCAGAGAGCATGACTCCCATTTGCAATCACCATGACACCCTGGACATTCTATTGTATATTCAAGATGGCTAAATGACAAACAGGTGGGTAGCATATATAGGGTAAATATGCTAGACAAAAGGCTGGTTGATGTCCTGTATGTGATGGATCAGGACAGCATGAGATTTTATCATCTTACAGAAGGAAGTATGCTTTCAGAACTTATACATTTCTTAGTTCTGGAACGTTCTACCTAACAGCAGCCTGAGTAATTAATCCATAGGAAAAGTTGACAGGCCATTGCTAAGAACCTAGTTCCTCTTCAGTTTAAAACAAACAAACAAGCAAACAAACCAAAACACAAAAACAAAAAAAGCCACTGTAACAAACTTGATAAACTGAATTCCTCACCTTGGAGACAGCTCACTCTCAAAGCCAATGAACATGTGCTAAGGTTGGCAAATACCCAGGATAGATGAAGAACAGAACTTTCTGCTAGTCCTGAGAGGTTTAAGTTTATCGGGTAGAGACTCATCTCCCTTCAGCCATGAGCTCTCCCCAACAAGAGGGTGAGTGGCTGTCTAGGAGATCTGGAGTGGTGGCTTCTTACGTCAGACCAACAGAGAATTAGGAACAGTAATCCCCAGATATGCTAACCAGAAGGTGCCTGTCACTGGACTGGAGGGGCCTCCCTCTCCATGAAACAATTCTTTCTGACAGGAACATGGAGCTGTTTAATAATACACAGACACATTTGGAAATAGGCAAGGTGGGGCTGAAAGAGCAAAGACAGTATGCGATAAACTGCTGAGTGAAGAGAGCATGATGCCTTTGCTGCAAAGATGGTGATATGCACTCACCCTGAAGCACCAGCTGAATCTCCTCACATTGCCACTTTTGGCCCCCTCAGAACAAATTCTGCTTGCATCCTGTACAGCTGGTGCACTCCAAGCACAGCCTGGCAGGGGTCCAGGGCACAGCCCAGCACATGATGGATGGGAAGCAAGGGAGAGCCGACCTGGCTACCTCAAGCTGCTAGGGTCCGCATGATCCCACTCAGAACTGCCAAAAACTGTAGGGCAACGAGAGAAGGGAGAGACAACTCCACCATGCCAACAAACAGGCTCTGGATTGGTCTTTACCAAACATTGGGGGTATCAAACAAAATAAAAGGGGCAGAGAAGCCAGGTATGGTGGCACATGGCTTTAGTCTCAGCAACCCAGGAGGCAGAGGCAGAGGCAGAGGCAGAGGCAGAGGCAGAGGCAGAGAGATCTCTGTGAGTTCAAGGCCAGCCTCATCTACAAAGCGAGTCCAGGGCAGCCAGGACTACAAGAGAATCTTATCTCGAAACAATAATAACAACAACAAAACCCAAAACAAACAAAAGAGGGGCAGAGAATAATCAAGAGTAATTGAGATAAAGTGCATGGTATCAAAACACCAATTTTTTCCCCATTCTCCCTCCCTCCCTCCCTCCCTCCAGACTCTCTCCCCTTTTTCCTCTCTCCCTTCCTTTCTTCCCTCCTTCCTTCCTTCCAGACAGGATCTCATATAGCCCAGGCTGGCCTTGAACTTGAATGTAGTCCAAGACAGCCTTGAACTACTGATCCTCTGTCTCCACCTCCCCAGTGCTGAGACTACAGGGCTGTGACATCACACTGGGTTCCATGTGATACTGAGGATGGAACCCAGGGCTTTGAGCATGCTGGGTCAGCACTCTATCAGGTCACATCTGCAATGAACCTATTCATCCCTGAGAACCCCTAGCAGCCAGGCCTGCGGACATTTGGCTACAGCCTTGTGAGGTTCATTTTGGATGGTGACCTCTAGCATTGAAACATTGAAGAGTAAATCTGTAATGTTTCAAGCCACTGAACTTATGCTAATTTGTTACTGCTAAGACAGGAAACCAATACAAGATACATATAGATATATACTATACATACATATAAGTATGTGTGTGTGTAGTGTGTGTGTGAGAGAGACAGACAGACAGAGACAGAGACAGATTCAAAGTATAGCCCTGACTCTTCTAAATAGATGACTATAAACACATGCATTTAAACCCATCCTATCTTCTTGCTCATGGAGTGGGAACTGTAATTGCTACTCAGAAAGATTCTAAGGTCCTAGTTTTGTGTTTGACTATCAGCAGGTCCATCCATCCTAGATGACACTGTATATTAAGGCATCAAAATGCTCACTGTTAGCACAAGTGCCATGCTGGACTTCAGGGAGTTAAGAGGAAGCTAGGAGAGAGAAAGTGAAGGGATCTCGTCTATTGGAGCAGAAGAAAACATTCTCTTTTCCACCTGATTTTTCATAATTGATAAACGTAGGAGTTCAGTTCTCATGTGCTTGGCACCAAGTTATTTCTCTGCTGTTCCCACCCTGACAACATCCTGCCATTCACAAGGTGTGGGTGTCAGTGGGTGAACGTGATGCTTTACCATGAAGTCCTCTCTTGCTTCTCTCATGCCATCATCCCTTTTACCTCACTGGTAAAAGGTTAAGTCAGCAGGGATCTCTTGTCAGCAGCGAGGTGCAAGCTGACTATCTAAAACCAAGCGCGTGGATGTTCCGATCACGCCTCAGCCTCCAGCTCACATATCAGGAAACAGAGATGCCACCCACACCAACTATAGCCCTGGGGATTGTCAGAAGGGAAAATGTTTCTTCTAAAAAAGGAATGGAAAAGCCAGGCACGGTGGCGCAAGCCTGTAATCCTAACACTCTGGGAGGCAGATGCAGGTGGATCTCTGTGAGTTTAAGGCTAGTCTGGTCTACAACATGAGTCCAGGAAAAGAAGGAAGGAAGGAAGGAAGGAAGGAAGGAAGGAAGGAAGGAAGGAAGGGAGGGAGGGAGGCAAGAAAGGAGGGAGGGAAGAAAGAAGGGTAGGCACAGGAAGAAGATGCTTTCCTGGAACTCAAATACAAATTCTTCAAATGCATGATGCAAATATGGTGCCTCAGATGTGACTTCTTCACTGTGAAGGAAAATGTCATCTGCACCATCAACCTTGACCATCTCAACAATCCACTAAGTATTACTTATTTTCTTCATTTACAAATGGGCTCAGAGAGGTCTACTGCCTTACTCAGAATCATACAGCAAGAGCAGACGGATATGGACCAAAGCTGGAGTTCTCAATCTCCATGGTCCAGAAAAGGAAAGATTATAATAAGAGACCCGAGGCTGAAGGTTTGTGCCATGCAGCTCTGCAGCTCTCCCTTGGAATAGTGTTGACACAGTAGAGGCTTCATGAGGGAAACCTGCTTGGAGGCCACCTGCTTTTGATGTGAGGTGATGCATTCGAGGAGTGTTCATACAGACTTCACATGGTTTGGGTGGTAGTTGGATTTCACATTTAGTAACCTTGTTTGGTTCTTCTGCTTGGGGCAGAATCTTGCTTTAGCTTCAGTTCGTCTCTATCACCTGCACCTTGCCACTTTTCTACGTACACGCAAAGAGAATGAGCCCTGGTCTTCAGCTCCTTTCTGGCTCCCACAGTTTCTTGGAATGAATAACATGTTTTTTTTTTTTTTTTTTTAACAGCATTTAGTTTTTACCCTTATCTATTTTTGGCAAATCATATTGATCTTCCCTTGGCAATGGAGACAGAAAGATTCCATTTAAAACAAAGTTAATAAATCTATGAATTGATTTAGAGAAAAATTTTCAATATTAATGAAATCTTAGAGGCTTTAAAAATTAAATAAGAAGGGCAGAGAGGGAAGGCAGGCCAAGAGTGACAGGAGGTTGGAAAGCAGCATCTTGCATGGTACAGCCCAAGGTCAGTGCTGTGGGCTGAAGGTCTATGAACCTCTAGCCCGCCCCCCAGATGATGGTGTTGAGCTGTACAGCCCTTGGGAGGTGGTTAGGGCATGAAGGTGGAGTGCCACCACCCCATGGATGGCATTACTGGCCTTAGGAGAACCCTTGGAAGAGAGATTGCTTCTGACTCTTTACCTTCTGAGGACACAGTAAGAAGGCAGCCCCTGGAAACCAGGGAGAGTGCTTTCTACAAAAACTTGACACTGACTGCAATGGGTTGTGAGCTTCTGGCTTCTTGAATTGTGAAAACTAGGGCTGTGACATGGCATTCTGACCATGAGGTTAGTTTACTGCATGGACCAGGCTAGTGTTAGAGGTGTCACAGGATAACTTTCAATAGTTATCTATATTGTTATCGCTGAGGTGTGTGAGCTTGTATTCTCATTAATGGGGCAAAATTGCTTGACAGAACAACAGTAAAATAATGGGAGGGTTGATCTTGGCTCACAGAGTCTTAGAGAGCTCAGTCCAGAGCTCATGCCCCCACCCCCACCCCGAGGACTTGGCCAGAGCATGATGGTGGGGGGAGCATGAGGTAGAGGAGCTTCTTGGTCGCAGTGTTGACTGGAAGCTGAGCACAGAAGAGGAAAGGCTGAGGGCGAAATACAGCCCCAATCATGTGCCCCAGATGACCTACTTCCTCCAAGCCGGCCGAATCTCCTAAAGCTTCCCTGACTTCCCAAAATAGCAACGCCATCTTGGGGCTGAGCATTCAAACACGAACCTTTGTGGGACACTAAATACTCAAACCACAGTAACAGGATATCCCGTGACCCACACAGCTGGCACCTTCTGTCTTCACAGCTACCCTTCGGGACTTCACTTAACAATGATCCAGACACACAGAGAGTACATGATAAACTCAGTCTGCATGGGGAGGGAGGCGGTGACTGGGAATTCCTTGAAAGGTTTAATCTAAAACAAATGCAAATATTTAGGAGATAGCACTTGTGGGATTAATCCATCCAGTTGTTAAATAGTTAAACCCTCCTATGCATAAAGTGTAGTGATCTTAACAACCTCATGTAGCCAGGGTTGCGGATGGTGTATGCCAACTAGATAAAGTCTGGGACAAAGTGGCACAGATGCAGGGGACAGTGTCTTATACAAGGTGTAAGATCACACTTGCTGGTGCATACCTCATTTTCAGTTTGCAGTTCCAAATAGAACAGTTTTGACTCTCTAATTGAGGGGATAGAATTGGTTTTTCTTAGTTCTTTTAGGTATCTATTGATATGTAACAAACCAAACCACTCCAAAGGGGCACAGACTTTATAGACCAATAATAGATCTGCACATTTCACATGGGGTGTTTGTGAATAAGAAATGTAAGAGTTGCTTAGCTTGGGGGTGATGTCTCAGGGATAGCAGGGTAGCTGCTGTTGAACTGGAGTCAGACACAGTCATCAAGGGCATGGTTAGGGCTCTGGGAATACACTTGGAAGAGAGTGACTGGACTCCTCTCCATGACGGTGGCTGAGTGTCCTCAGAACATGGCAGCTTTCTTTTCCCACAGGGGGGTGATACCCAGGAGGGAAAGGCAGAGCATCAGTGTCTCTGATGGACAAGACTCAGAAGTTGCATCCAGTGCTGTCTGCAGACCCTGCTGGCTGTGCAGTCAGTAGTGCTGGGAGAAGACTGTGCTAAGACAGCAAGACCTGGGACTGAGGCCAGTGGGACCATCGTGGATTATAGACTCCTTGTTCACCATCTAAAGCTAGGTGTGGTAGGAGCCTGGTTGTGGTTTAAACCAGGAATGTATGGCCATGTGGTGGTGACGCATGCCTTTAATCTCAGCCCTCGGGAGGCAGAGGCAGATGGATCTCTGTGAGTTTGAGGCCAGCCTGGTCTGCAAAGTGAGTTCCAGGACAGGCAGGGCTACACAGAGAACCCTGTCTTGAAAAGCTGAAAAAGAAAAAAAGGAAAGAAAGAAAAGAGGAATGTATGAACAAAAAGTTTGAATTGGAAGGTTTGAAAATATTGAAATTGTCGGGAGCGAGAGCTCAGCAGGTAAGGAGATTTCCTGAGTAAGTGAGAGGGCTTGAGTTTGGTTTTCCAGCACCCACATATGAGCTGAGAATGGTACTTGTGTTTGAAACTCCAGAGAATGGGCAGGGGGGTGGGTAGGCAGATTAGGCAGACACAACACACTTGCTGAGGCTTGCTCACCAGGCAGCTTGTCAAAAACCAAGCTCCAGGTTCAAGAGAGACTGACTCAAGGGAATAAAGAGGGAGTGAGAGCTGGGTACCTAACATCCTCGCCCAGTCTAGCCTTGTGCACATGGCTATATACACTGACATACATATGTATATACCACAGACAAACACACACATGAATGTACATATTCTCATACATACCCACATGCACGTGTACACACACACACAGAGCTGCTATTTACCCAGTCAGTAGGAAGCACCTCCTATAGGAATATTATTAACGATACCTCAGAACACTGAAATAGCTTTGTTCGCCAGCTTCCCCTGTCTTTGGCAGGGCATTTAGCTCTAGCCCATCTTCCAATGGCCTAAGGTAAACTATTGCCTAAATAATCTTTTTATAGAATCCAGGACTTGGTACACTTCAGAGAGTCCCAAATTATACCTAAGGGTCCTCTGGAGTTTTGTCCTGTCTCAGCTGCCTTTCCTGCTGTTCGGTTCACTGATTTGGGGGAGGGGCCAGGGTTCCAAATACACATTAAATAAGCCCAGTTTTGAAAATGAGCAAAAGCATCCACAAAGTGATATATGCTTTGTCACTTGTAATGACATGGTCAGTTGGAAAGGACAAAATGGACACGTCAAGATTCCTGCTAGGGTTTAAGTGAAACGCACCCCAGGCTCCCCTTTGGTCCCCAGTAGGGGACACTATTTTGTTAGCCTGTGAAGGTGGGACCTACTGAGAAGAGTTGTCAAGTCAGGATGGGGCTCTGTTTCCTGGTTCTCAGAAATGGGAGGAGTCCCAGTCACGTGATCCTGGTGCCTAGAATGCTGCCACCCCTTCCCTGTCTGCATGGAGATAACACAAAGCCGCCTTTTCTTGAGTTGCTTCCATCAGTAACTGATTCCAGCGATGAGGAAGAACAAACACAATCTATAGCTGCTAAGAGTGGTCCGTGCTCAAGTTTTCCTTGCCTGAGTTCCTCATTTATTTTTTTTAAATATTTATTTATTTTAAATATATTATTTATTTATTCATCCATCCATCCATTCATTCATTCATTCATTCATTCATATTACATCTCAATTGTTATCCCATCCCTTGTATCCTCCCATTCCTCCCACCTTCCCTCCCACTTTCACCCTATTCCCCTCCCCTATGACTGTGACTGAGGGGGACCTCCTCCCCCTGTATATGATCATAGGGTATAAAGTCTCTTTTTTGTAGCCTGCTGTCCTTTCCCTGAGTGCCACTGAGGTCCAGTGGCACTCAGAGTTCCTCATTTATGACCGCTCCCTTCCCCTCTCCACCACTCATTCCTGAGAGGCTGAGAGCTCTTGGCTAAAGCTCCCGCGTGAGGTCTTCACAATTGAAACGCTGCTATTAGAACAGCGGTCACTAGTAGCTGGGGTGGGGAGAGGGGAAGTGGAGGCTGAATAGTTGGTACCAAAAGACAGTTAATTATGTTCCAGGCTTCCACAACAGAGTAGAGAGATGCTGCCCCCACAAGTCATTTATATATTACAAACAAACAAGCACAACCAAGAAGAGAGGAGCCCAAAGAATTGATAAACTTGTAAGAAGAGAGAGAAGCTAATTATGTTGACTGGAACGTTACGCAACGGATCCAGGAATCAAACGATCACATTGCACTCCATAAATATATGCAATTGCTAAGTACCCAAATAAAGAAAGATTTTAAAGAGTGCTATTTCATGTTTAAGGACCTACAATATTTCATAAATAGACCCTCATCATGGCTTCTTCTCCTCATTCAATCCTGAAGCAGGCCTGGGAGGTTGTAGTACTTATAACAGGGTTAGTACAGAGAAAAAGAAACACCACATGCATAGAAACTTAAGGACCAAGGCTCTTCAATGGTGGTGGGACAGAGGGTAACTTGGATTTGCTCCTATGTGTGACCTTTTACAGGGATGGCACTGATTTTATACATACATACATACATACATACATACATACATACATATCCCCCCAAGACAGGGTCTCTCTGTGTAGCCTTGGCTGTCTTGGACTCACTTTGTAGACCATGCTGGCCTCGAACTCACAGCGAACTGCTTGCCTCTGCCTCTCGAGTGCTGGGATCAAAGGCATGTGGCACCATGCCCAGCTAAAAGCACTGATATGTTTAAAAGCTGCTGCTGCCCAATTTTAGGGAGCACTGGCCACATCTCTGGAAAAGTATTAATTTTTCAGGTGACAAGTTGACTGGGGATCCCTAACGAACATGGAGTGAGACACCTGAGCAGCTCAGGGAAAGATGACTTACCAAATAATGTAGGAGTCGAGCAATATATGAGAAGTGTGGCCATCCTGGTAGGTACTATCTAAGGAAGATCCCTACACATGCCACATCATCACATGGACTTAAAATGATTAGCGTCAAATGGACCTCTCATCCCAATGTAGGACACAGCCCAAGGGATGAGCAACAGAGCCTACTTTACCCAAACCTGGAGTCTAGCGTATGTCACCCAATGTATTCTTTATCATCATGTGCAAGTGTGTTAACACACTCTAGCCCCTGGGATGAGATGCTCTGAGAAGCGCTCTCTCTTTCTCTCTCTCTCTCCCTCCCTCCCTCCTTTCACCTACATATTGTTTTATTTGAAAGCAGTGGGCAATGATACAGTGATGGCAAACCTGTACCAAGCATGGCACAATGTCTCCAGCAGATAATGAACACAGTTGGACATATACTGAAAGTGTGTTTTCAGCCATCTGCTGAGTAGGTAGAGCTCCTAACCATGACCACTCAGATCTTTTTGTTTGTTTGTTTGTTTGGTTGGTTTTTCCAGACAGGGTTTCTCTGTGTATCCTTGGCTCTCCTGGACTCCCTTTGTAGACCAGGCTGACCTCAAACTCACAGAAATCCGCCTGCCTCTGCTTCCCGAGTGCTAGGATTAAAGGCGTGCATCACTGCTCCCTGCAACCTCTCAGCTCTTTAACAAAAAGGCCTGTAGATCCTCCAAACTGCCTCACCAGCATCAGAGGCCCTGGCCATCATAAGAAGATCTCCTTTTGTTTTCCTAACCAACCAAGCAACAGCAACAAAGAACCATTGACTCAGTGATTAAAGCACTTGCTGAAAACCCACGAAGACCCAAGTTTGTATGTAAATACTGGATGGCCGTGGTAACAAGACTACCCATATATGTAAATTCTGAGTTTGCTAGAAAGATTCTGCCTCGATCGATAAGGTAGATGAACGATCAAGGATGACGAACACCACCAACCTTGGGCCCTCACATGCACACATATTCAACACACAAACACTGTGCACACAAACACAGAAGGAAATTAACTATGCTGGTGCATTTACCTGTGCTGGGGCCCTTCTGCTAATTAAAATGCCGAATTTCCACGCTTTGGGGTATAATATAACCAGAACTTCTGAAGGCTGCATCTCTGGCTAGTGAATCAGAAAATGAACACTTTCCTTAAGAAATTCTCATTGTTTGGATAAAAGCAAAACTGTCCCAAGGATGCAGAATTCCAGAAGAAAGGGGAAAGGAAACAGCACATGTGAGGAAAAGCAAGGCTTTTTCTTTCCATGCCTGTCTTTTCAGAAACACTGATCTAGGAATATGTAATGACCGAGCCATTCACCTATTCAATAGCTATGACGTGGGAGCTTGCTAACCTAACGGTCGCATTGATCACAGGCTGTCTGCAGTCACACTAGATGCCTGCTCCCTGAAAATTCATTAACTACCCACCAGCTGACTGCAGACAGGGGAAGCCAGCACGGGCAATGACAGGATAGGAGGTGGAACTTCCGGAGGAATATAGAGAGGATAGCTTTTCCTGGGGCCAAGTTCTTCAGAGAGAGAGCTGCCATGGAGCAAAGGAAAAACGGCCACTCAGTCCTTTTAGGATCACAATCTATTAATCCTCAGCAATGCATGTTAGATACGCCTAAAAAAAGTTAAGAGTGGTTACAAACATCCCTACTAGCGGCCATTTCTTCATCACTCAGTTTGGTTCCTATCTGTTGATGAAACAGAGATGCTGAACTTCACCGGACAGACTTCCTGTGCCTCTGCTACTTCTACACTGTGGAACCTTGATAAAGTCTCTTTAAATTTTTTTTAAGTAAGGCTCAGTGTGTGTGTGTGTGTGTGTGTGTGTGTGTGTGTGTGTGTGTGTGAGAGAGAGAGAGAGAGAGAGAAAGAAAGAGAGAGAGAGAGAGAGAGAGAGAGACAGAGACAGAGACAGAGAGACAGAGAGAGAGACAGAGACAGAGAGAGAGAAAGAGAGAGAGAGAGAGACAGAGAAAGAGAGAGAGACAGAGACAGAGAGACAGAGAGACAGAGAGAGCTATTGAAGCCCTTTGGGCTGAGTTACAAGCCACTCAATGTGAACTTTGATAGCCAAAGTCCAGTCCTCTGAAAAAGAAGCAAATGATCTTAACCACTCAGCCATCTCTCTAGCCTCCAACTTTATAATTTTAGCTTTATCTTCTGTAAGAACAAAGATACAGGAGGAATGGCTCAGTGAGTAAGATGCCTTGCTGCTTTTTTCGCAAGTGGTATTCCCAGCACCCATGTCAGGTGGCTCACAACCACCTGTAACTCCAGATTCAGAGGACCTAATGCCCTTTCTTGGCATCCTAATGTGCGTGCACACACACACACACACACACACACACACACATGCATCTCAAATGCCATCTACTGCAAGAAGAAGTTTCTCTGCTGAGGGCTGAGACATGAACTAATCTATGGGTATAAGTCATTAAGAGTCACTTTAATCCTATGTCCACTTAGACTAAAAGTAGTGGGCACTCCCATAGGGCCTGTGTCCTATGTAACAACAGGTTCTTGTCCACAATAATGGTGTGAGGCATGGGTTTTATCTTGCAAAGCAGGCCTTCAATCCAAGCAGAAAGTGGTTGTTACTCCCACAGCATTCATGCCACTATTGTGCCAGTGGGCATATCTCGTCAGGGCAGTCATTGATACGGTACACAGGATTCACAGCTAGGTAAGATCGATGATTACTTTTCTCCTCTGATAGCATGCTGCATGGCATAAGTTCCTGGTTTTAGTTCCTGGTTTGTTCCTCTCATCTTTTCTTCCAATTAGCCTTTGACATGTTTCCCAAACATAAACTTGTCTGTCTTTCATATGTCTTTCATACTCTCTTTGGAGTCACTTGAAATTCACTTTAGAAGTAAAAATGTGAAGAAAAAAAAAACAACAAAAAAAAAGTAAAAATGTGGTGTTGATCATGTACCGCCCGTCCTCTGAATGACACTATTCTTTCTTGACGTTTCCCAGGCAAACTGGGATCAGGCATCCTAAGAGGAGTTTTCCTTGCTTTTCTCTCATACAAGTAGGAGTCCTGGTTACAAATTTCCCCTCATAGACCTAGGGGGTGACAGGACAGCTATGAAACTGTACTTCTGCCATTTCAGTGTTCCAGAGAAACAGAGGTACCACTCAGGAATTACAAAGCACCACCTACTTGTGCTGGGCAAAGGGTACTCTTTTTCTAATGCAGCAAAGCCAAACTACTTACAGGAATGGCCCCCTTCCCTGTTTTCCATTGCATTTACTCTAACTTCTTTGTTTAAGCAGAGCAAACAGGACTTGACAGTTCTTTCTATATGCCTGATTCTTTTTCTCTGTATTTTGGCTCATCATAGTCTATTTACAATTGATGGAGAAAAGTAAATGTAAGGCGAGAATGAGAAGAAAGGAAAAGAGAAGTGGAGAGGAAAGGAAAGAGTTGGACAGAGGACAGGACAGGACAGGAGAGGGGAAAGGGAGGGAGGAGGAGGAATGGAGACTGGGGAGTAAGGGGTGGGGAAGGGGAGGGGGGAGGGAGGGAGGGGGAGAGGGAAGTTCATAATCATTAGGCCAGAAAGCATTAGAGCCCTTCTAGAAGGCTAATTGCCAGATTTCCTATTGAGGACCCTCAGAGTGGAGAAAGTCAAATTGGATATCAAATAACCACAAGGGATATGTTTGTCAGATTGAGGTGTTAAAGAAACAGTTTATAAAAAGCCTAGTTAAAAATAGGAAGTACAGTTGCATTCCAGGTAACTTGAGATTTGAACATCCAATATGGCTTTAATGCAGGCAATCTAGTTGGCCCATTTTCACAGCTGTATAATATATTACACCTATTTTAAGATCTGTAATTTTCCCTCCTTAGCTATTTCTCAACAAGACCTGAAAACATTTCCTCTTGCCTGATTCATGTTCTGTTATTATCCACATGCACATTCTTCACTTTTATTTTCCTCTACTAAAATAAATATTTACCTAGTTTATATACCCCTAACAGGAAGGCGGGGGTGGGGGAGGAAGACGCAAATAAATAAACACCAAATGCTTCATGCTGATCTAATGGTCTATCAACTCCAAACCTAAATTTTGAATAATTTGGTCCCCATCCCCAGTGCTGTTGTTAGCATGGTAATTTAATGTAAAAAAGCTATGGGATTTTTAAACATTTTAATGTTTTTAATTTGAGCCTTTAAAAGCTCCCTCCCCCTTTCCTCCCTGTATAGCAGGGAATATACGTTCTCTGGTGCTCAGTCTGCTCATCTGCACAGTGGGACCACTGCCACTCATGCAGGCAGCCCTGGCTTACAGGAGGATAGCATCCTATAAATCTGGCCAACCCACCCAATGAGCACTCCCACACAGCTGGACTGTGTTCAACAGTTGATAATTTTAGAACAGGTTTGGCTAACTGTTCAATTCTCACTGCTACGAATAAACCCTATGGTCCTCAATTTCATCCATTAGATTTTGCTGTTTGGCCCCAAGGAGCATAAAGATGAATTATTTGATTGTGAGGAGAAAGAAGAGATCGTGTGTCAGGCAGCTTTGCAAATCAATTCTCTTCCCAAAGATGCTCCTTCCTGGTTGAGATAGACGGCTTTATAAGGATTTGGGTGGCATCTGTGCTTGTCATGTCAGAGGGCAAGATACATGCAGATGGAATATCACTGAGCAATGTAATCCGAGTGCACTTGAAAAAAAAAATAACTGCAGAGGGGGACCCTTCACAGTGGGTCCTGACAGGACCTCAAATAAGCATTTACCTAATCTCCCTGCTGATTCCTATCTGGGCTCAGTGACTTCACACAGCTGCCACCTGCTAACGAGTTAGGGCATGCTGACGATGTTGTCCACACTGTAATAAGATCTAGGGTCTTTCCCATAGAAAATTAGACTTGTTTCTGAGGTCGGGTGAGACCCTGGGAAGATTGGCAGCAAGGAGCTGAACAGTGAACATCGCAGCCAGTAGGGGCCAGGTTAAGCTTGGGTTTTCTTTAACTCTGAATCCCAGAGAGGTGGCAGCGAAGAGAAGGTGGAAACAATGGGGTGACTGGCCCGCATGGGCTCATTACTTCTACCAGTGGACAATGGTAATGGCCACTTAGAACTTTTGGGCTGCTTGTGTAGATGCTGGGGATGAGCTGCTTGTGAGAGTGTGGACAAGCCTCCTTCAGTCAGACTTTTCACATAAACTGGAGACAGAGCTACATGGCTTTGGCATGGAGAACATTTTAATCTCCATCAGGCTGTTTCCACTGCCTGTGTGCTAGATAAAGTCATGAACTTACATTTTAGGTCAGGAACAAATAGAAAGTGGGGATGTACCTATCTATGTAGGTATCAATTGAAGGGGGGGTATATAATATACACAATGCCCCTATGGAAACTATTTTCACTTAAAGTTTTCTGTCAAATTCTCAATTGCTGAGATCATTACTTCCCTATTAGTAAGTAAACTAAGAATGACTTGTACGCAAGTACTGTACTGCCGCTCATCAGATGGTCTGATGAGGGAGTGAGGAACAGGAGGGTCGTGCATACAGCATGGAGACGCTGCACAGAGTGATAATACAGGCCTGGGAGTGCATCACGCTGCTCACAGTGGGACGCAAAGTAAGATTTATGAATGGCTCACGTCTCCTTCTAGAGCCCAAGCAACGTGATTGGCTGTGAGAGAAGCGTGAGCTAAGCAAGCGTATCTCATGATTGTACTTGGAGAGCTGGAGAGACACGTTGATGGTTAAGAGTACTTCCTACTCCCTCAGAGGACCCTGGTTGGGTTCCCAACACCCACATCTGATGGCTCACATACCTATAACTCCAGCTCCAGAAGGGTGTGACATCCTCCGATGACACTGAGCTCCCGTGACCATGAGTGCACATGCCGTACAATCTCCTATGATTGAACACTGGTCTCCAGCTCGTGGTGCTGTTTTGGAAGAGTCTAGGAGGAAAAGGTGAGGCATTCTGGGAGGAGGTGGGTCAATGGAACTGGCCTTGGGGTCTTACAGGCTGTTACCACTTCCTATCCACCTTCTGTCTCCTGACTACAGTGAAACCTGATCAGTTGTCTCCTACTTTTGCTGGCAAGTCTTCCTCGGTGTGGCAGACTGCGTCCCCTTGAACTAAAATGAACCTTTCTTTCCTCAAGTTGCTGCTGGTCAGGTATCTTGTCACAGCAATTAGAAAAGTAAAGAATACACCCCAGTGAGATCATCCTGCCAATTCAGTAAGCCAGCTTTTGGTCAGACTTTGCTTTGATGAGCTGCCTGTCACCCATGCATCATCTAAGTCAAAAGGTGCTTGCTCCTGGACCAATCCCAGGCCGCCTTTCCTGAGTCATGACTTCCTCAGAGTCAGCTCTCCTTCAGGTCTAGTTTTGAGTGTAGAGACATTCTGGATTCTTCCTGTGTCCTTCTCAAACAGGGCTGGGGCAGGACTCTGTTCACAGAGGCTTAAGCCAGGGCTGGAAGGAATAGGAGAATTTGCTTTCCTTGGCTGGGGTCTGGCACAATACACATTCCTCCGATTAAAATACAGTGTGTTTTTCCTAATGGCATGATCTACTTCAACCATCATATTTTATGTGTCATCTAGCCTCCTACCCACCCTAAACACCAGTCTTGGAACCATTTGAGGAGAAGGGAAATAAAAAGGAGAGGAAGAAGAGAAATATGTGATGGGGGTGTGGCGGTGAGGGGGTGGGTGTCTATGAAAATTTATGTGCCGAAAAACAGCTGTAAAATGTTTAATGTTTCAATGAACGTTTTATGTTTACAATAAAAAACCCTCTAGCCAAGAAGGGCTTTAAAAGTTATAATTCTAGACAGTGCCAAAGGGGAGGGGGTGGAGAAAGGCAAGGGGAACAGATTCCACAAAGAATTCTCCACGGAGTGGCAACCTTCCCCCAAGCCCGACATTAAACAATAAACAGGGGTCCCTTCATGGGATGGATTTAGCACCCAGGTCATTGGTGAGTAAAAGAGGGGAACAGCCGTGACACCACGGGAGACTAGCAGCATGAGTGGAAATGTACTCCTTTCTTAGGTTAAGCATGCATCGTACGAGGCCTTGGAAATCCAGGCTCTGGAAGAAGTAGAAAGAACAGGACAAGATGCTTGGTTTCAGCCAAATGCTCGTTCAGACCTGACTAGTCAATCAATTCACCAACGGTGAGACTGATCATGTGCATTTGCCCAGGTTCTTCCAGGAAAGGGTCTGCATGAAGAGCCCCTGACTTGAACAGTTGAGACCCAGGTTCAAGTTCAAAAACCACTCTGAAGGTTATCGACGTGGCTCCGTGGGGGAGAGGCCCTTGCCACGGAGCCCAGCAGTCTAAGTTTAATCCTTGGGATACACAAGGTGAAAGGAGAGAACCGTCTCCTGGATACTGTCCCCCAGCAACCAACCTACATCCACATGGCTTTAAGCACTAAGATGTAGCAAAACCCAGCTCTACACTGGACTGGCTTCTTAGGGTGCATTTTGTTGGTTATACTGGATGTTGAGCTAGGGCTTTGAGCACACCAGTGAACTGCTCTACCACTGAGCTACATGCCTGGGTTCTTTTGAGACATGGTCTCACTGTGTAGCCTAGGCTGTCTTTAAACTCGTGACCTTCCTGCCTTGGTCTCCTGAGTGATGGGATGGCAGGTGTGCACTACCACACCCACGGCTTAGTGAGTACTTCAGCCATTCGGGATCCAGTTTCTTCATCACTTAAAGGCTCGTGAAAGTGCAATGGGCACATTACTAGCACGAATCTGCTGCTGTTACCTCACAGCTCCTCACGCCTCTCAGGAACTTTTTTAGGGCTTTAATTTCTTCAATGAGCACTGCTTCTCACTGAATAGTGAGAGTGAGAAACTTCCCAATGGGAGTGTCTACTGAGTCTTCACCGCCTAGACAAGCCTTGTTGGTGGCACATAGTGCAAGGGCATAGTGCAAGCTGGAGCCTTACGATAATTTTGCCCATGAAAGAGGAAAGGCAGAAAACATCACCTCCATGGTGACAGAGGATGGACCTCTGGCCTCCAGAGGCTAATGGAGCTCCTGAGTTCCATAGGACATAGGACAGCATTTACTCTCTTGCGCAGAATGGCTGTGGCCTATGTGGTGGCATGAATGAGACTGACACCTCATGGACTCATGTGTTTGCATATTTGATCCCCAGTTGGTGGAACTGTTAGGGAAGGATTAGGAGTTATAGCCTTGTTCAGGGAGATATGTCACTGTGGGCAGGCTTTGAGGTTTCAAAAGATTGGCCATCCCAGTGTGCTGTCTCTGGCTTCTGCTTGTGGCTAAAGATGCTGAGCTCTCAGCTGTTCCAGCCACCACACCCCTGCTTCCTCATCATGGCTCAAATGACATACTCTCTAAATTGCCTTGGTCATGGAGTTTTATCACAGCAATACAGAAGTCACCAGGACAGCCTGCCAACCTACTTGCATGAGAACTGTATCCATTATGAGTGGCCTGCTCTGTGGTTCAGAGATGAAGCTTTAGAGATTGTCACCACAGTTCAGTGGCAATGCAAATGTGGCTTCCAGGGAGAGAGGAAGGTGGTTCCCTTTCCTGACCCTGTTCACTTTCTGCTCATGAACCTGCATGTGCCTGGCTCCTGGCTGGGATGGAAAGACAGTCTGGGACAGAGACAGGGAACTGATACTCATGAGAGACTCTGAGGAGGATCCACATGCTGTCTTCATTTCCTTCTTCTCTCTGGGAATCCCAGGAAGTATATGGCCACTCTTCTGATGGATCTGGAAGGTCCCTGGCTTTTACTATAGGAGGATGGTCCCTGTGACAAGCTGGCTAGTTGCTCGAATCTCTATGAGGTTATACACAAACACACACACACACACACACACACACACACACACACACACAGACACACACAGACACACACACCAGATATGAGAGAGATGGTGGATGAAGCTCACATGGTAAACCAAAATGAAAAGAAAACCAGGTTGCTGAAACCCATGGGAACTGAGGCCTCAGGGCCACAATCATGGACTGTGCAGACATAAACAGTTAAACTCATGATACACTGGGCTGGCTAGGCTGCTGCCGAACAGTGGCTCATATGAACCATGAGTGCATGTAGATGCATTCATGCTTACACATGCATACATGCATACACATCCATACTCATATACATTTCACACATGCATGCATACACATGTGTACGTATACCAATATGTATACATGTGCATACATATGTACACGTATGTGCCCATATAAGTAGACACACATACCCAATACTTGTTCATTTATTTATCTACACATGATGTATACACTGCTCCACATAGCATTACAAAGCAGTAAAATAAATATTAACTAAAACAGACTGTCATAAGAAATAAGTGCAAGTAAGAGATTCTAGTGCCTTCCAATACTCTTGTTCGGGGGTCATAGGGCTTCCCTATTGAAAAATAAAATAGGTATAGGCCACCCAGTTATATTTAGAATGCTTCTTTGCCAAGAATTCATTGTTAGTCTACAATTCAAATACACATGGACATCTTTTTATTTGCTAAGTCTGGCAAAGCTCAGGGGTCAGTAAATGCTGTTTGTTAATACAGAAAGGGCCATAGAAAATAGTCTAGTCTTTTCCAGGACCATCTTTGCCACCTATTGGGCTAACTCATCATGCTGTGAAGGAGCACCAGGCAGTCCCTGCACAAATAAGCTAGCTCTGTTTCAATAAAACTTTATTTACAGAAGCAAGACGGTACAGGTATCCACCATAAGCTACAGCTGTAGAGCACCTGCCCTGGGGATCACAAGGGTACATCCCATGTGCAAGACAGAGAGCCTGTACTTACATGTCTCCAAAACTATGGCCTGACATTGAAAAATAAAAATAAAAAGGATATTTTGTGTTTTCTACAGGGTTTCAAGTCAGGGCCTGTGAAGAGCCAGAGGATGCTAATAACTCCATTTAAAACTGGGGAAGCTGAGAGAAGAAATGAGGGTATCTAAGCACACATACATGTGCACTTAAGCATCCACATGCACGCCATGCACACATACACACTCATACACACTTCATTCATACACGCATACACATGTGTACATATACTATACACACGTGCCCACACACAAACACAAACACATACCTATACACATCTAAATCAAGATATGTGCTCTGGTGGACTTGCCTTTAGTGTGTCAAATTAAAAGCTTCCCCTACCTCAATTACTAGCAATTCAATCGGCCAATTGGCAGCCATAACACATTAACCTTTCTGCCAAATCAATTTTACCAAGTCCCCTTCCAGCACTCAGAGAAATTAAATGGCACCCCTATGCCTGTGAGGAGGGGCACGCTGTCTGCACTGCCTTGTCTGGATTTCCCATCCTCACCTGGAATTCTTAGCACAGCTCTTGACCAGGGCTCTTCTCCTCACCAGAGTGCCAGGAGTTTGCTTCAAGTTCATTCTCCTATCTTGCATCTAGCTGGGTACAAAGTCCCAAGCCAGTGGATGCTGCCAACCACTACTCACAGTGTACGCTCACAAATCTTGGCAACAGTGTTGGTTCTGCTTGGGTTAAACCTGCCCAGCTTTTGGTCACAAGCTCTGGTGATGAATGCATTCACCAGGCCACTGGCCCAGCCCACAGCTGAAGTCCCAGGGGTGTTGGAGGAGGCCCAGGACCCTCCCCTTCCTGCTGCCTCAGACCAGTGATGCATATTTGGGCTGTCTTCCTAAGAATGGGAGGTCTAGCCCAGAGGTGGTAGTACAAGCCTTCGATGCCAGCACTTGGGAGGCAGGAACAGGGATATCCCTGAGTTCAAGGCCAGCCTAGTCTACTGAGTAACAAACAAACAAAAAACCAGGAAGTCTTGCAAGCATGGCTAGGAACAGCAGAAGCAAGCCTCCAATGGGGTTGCTTAAGTGAAAGTATCTAGTGACAGAGGAATTCTTCAAGGCCTACCACTGGAAGCAGTGTCATTGCACAGAGGATAATGGGGCGGGAGGAAGGCAGTGAGGTTTCTGTGTGTGCTTATACACTTACTAATAACTGCATAGTTTTCTCAATTAGGTCTCAGCTGTTCAAAAACACTTTACCTCTTCTGTAAAGAGAAATCTCCCACAGCCAGCCCAGCCAGGGCAGGCCCAGGCTTCTGCTCACCAGAGTAATTTTCATGCATCTCAATTCCAGACATCTTCCCAGAAGCCAGAAGGATGGGGACCGTTTGCTCTTGGAAAATAGTAGTACCTACTAAAGACTGGCTAAATGGGATCCTGGTACTCACACAGGTACCCACTGATGGAAAGATATGTGTACCAGAAAAGAGTCTGTTGTCATCTATTCTAGCCGAAACTATCTAGAAGAATTGTCTTCAAGATCTTACACTCATTCAACAAACATCTTTTAAGCTGGTGCTTGAGAATTCAGAGGTAAAACTGTAGCCCTGACTTTGGCCAAGTGACAAGGTGACTAAGAGGTCACCCAGGGTCAAGAAGTACAGGTGGTCTGCTGAAAATGACCAGTGTCTTTCAGACATGAACTGGAAAGCCAAACACTATAAGACATCCAGGCAACAAAGAAAGTTCAGGCAACCAAGAATCCAGAGCTGTGAGCTGTTGAGTTTTGTCCTAAGAGTCTATGGGTCCCTAGTGTTGGAAATAAAACTGGTACTATGGGAAGTGGCATTTAGGAACCCTTGATGATGACAAAGAAATAACACTGTATAATTGGTAAACAAACAAACAAACAAGGCCAGGAGTGGTGGTGCTTGCCTTTAATCCTAGCACTCAGGAGGCAGAAACCTCTACTCTGTAAGGTGAAAACAGCATGGGTGTATGGTCCAGCTTGGACACCCCTTGTCCCCTACAGCTGTAGCTCTGTCTGTATTCACACTTGCCAAATGAGAAGACCCCTTCGGTGCTTACTTCCCCACCTGGCCCATCTTGGAGAAGCAGGGATAGTTAAAACAAGGATGCTAAATTAAAACCAACCACAGTAATACTAAAAAGTGTGAAGGCCTGTTCGTGGATAAGCCAGAACACACACACACACACACACACACCTTTTTTAAAAGGTGAGAGAATACACATATACTTGTATTATTATAAGATGCCAATAGCTTCAGTGCAGTCAAAGCCTCATTACTTTAGAATTCTCTTTACCTGGTGACACCTCACTGGCCAGCTAAAACCCAGATTTTTCATTTGTGAAGCCCAGAGTCATACACAGAAAGAGTCTTCAAATTATAAGTTATATATAAATACCGATTTTATGTCTAATTATAACAGTAATGAAAAAGCAGTCAGGATGACGGTTCCATCACACACATGCCTCCCATTTAATATTAGGACAGGGAACATGATCCCTTTAACTCTGGCAGCTTCACAAATCTAGAAATGACTGCCACTTTCTCTCCAGTGACAACCTTAGGAACTTCTATGAGGCATGCACAGGGCCTTGGAAAATGCCACTTTTGCCTAACAGAGCCGCTTCTCAGGGAAACAGAAATCAGAACCTCTGACTCTGAGGCAGTTGGCGGCTGCAACTTAGAAGGCTACCTCTAGTTGCTTGAGGCCACAAGAAGCCACCTTTCACTGTGACATTGGAGTCCCCACCCCCCAGTGGTGTGAACTCACAGAATCAGATTAGCACCTTTCTTTTGAAAATGGGGGAAATGGATTGAAAGAGGGGAAAATGTGGATAAAGGGAAATTGGGATTGCATAGCCTGGGGAAAGGGCATGTGAGGGTATAGTTAATGACAACCCAGACATGGGGTGCACTGCAAACACCACTTCTTAAACATGGGCTTGCAAATGTGAGTCTTTGCGGGTTGAATCAGGGCAGAAGGAGCAACGGGAGTCACCAAAGGTGCAGGATGCCAGGATGTCCTCTGTGGTACTTGACTTTCAAACCTTCTCCCTCTTTCCATATATCTCGGTAAATATAAGTGCTTCAAGAAGCCCCTCCCCCGCTCTTTGCTTTGTAAAGATATTATCTGCTCGGGAATCTGTTTATAAGATGCTGTATTCGCAGGGAGTGGTGGCACATTTCTTTAATCCCAGCACTTGGGAGGCAGAGGCAGGCAGATCACGGTGAGTTCAAGGTACTGTGGTCAAGGCAAGAGAGAGGTATACAGCAGATACCAGAAAGCCATTTTGTGTTGTGGGGGCTCAGCCTAAATCCATGTGTGTCTATATGGGATGTGACTAGGTACCCAATATAAGAATGAGGGAAGAAAGGTGTGTGTGTGTGTGTGTGTGTGTATGTGTGTGTGTGTGTGTGTGTGTGTGTGTGTGTGTGTGTGTGTGTGTCCTAGTGACTACAAGGGCCAAAGAAATGGAAGTCATTTGTGCCCTTCTGTCTGACTTCTCTTTTTTTGGCCACAGCATCTTCTAGCTTGTATGGTCTTTCCTAGAGAATTGTAATTCATTGATATCCTGGCACTGAAGAAGCGGGAGCAAGCCTTGAGCCCTGAGGTTTCTGACTCCACCGCTTTACTTCGTGGACTATGAACTACATTCTGAGCATCGCTTCCTGAGAACTTTAGTTTGACCCTGAGCTCTGGAGACAGAGACAGGCAGAGGCCCAGAAGTAGAGATAGCCAGAGGGTGAGAGAGGGCCCACTAGGACAATGAAAACCTCAGTACTCACAGCCAGACCAAGCTAAGCCTACCTGATAAGACAGAGCAGGTGTGGAAACAGCACACCATGGCAAACCAAGGCCAAACCCTCTCCCCTTCATTTTGCTGAAAAGGAAACTCAGTATCTTCTACTTCTACAAAACACTGACGGCTGCCTGATGTGGAAGTACATTCCAACACAGAGAACCCAGGGCTTGGGGCTCTGCCTGTTCATATGACCAGGAGTCCAAAGCACCTACTATGTGCTGGGGTAGTCTAAGGCACCTACTACGTTCTGGGGTAGTCTAAGGCACCTACTACATTCTGGGGTAGTCTAAGGCACCTACTACGTTCTGGGGTAGTCTAAGGCACCTACTACATTCTGGGGTAGTCTAAGGCACCTACTACATTCTGGGGTAGTCTAAGTTGCGTACTATGTGCTAGGGTAGTCCTAGGCACCTACTATGTGCTGGGGCTCTTTACCCCTTCTTCGCCTGTGGAGAGTCTCAGGAGAAAGCAGCAGGAATAAGCTCAATCTAGAAATCTCTGCACACAGAAAATGTCACCAAGTCATTGTCAACTGCTCCCCAGGAAAAAAATGTGAGCCTCAGGGCGTAGAGAATAGCCATGCAGTGTTGACTTGGGACTTACAGTGTGTGGTTTTCATTCCCAAAGGCTTTGATGTAAACTGAAAAGGGACTGGATGGAGATGTTTGCCATCAGGCTTATACGTGTCTTAGCAGATAGAGATAGATGCAGTGTGTGTGTGTGTGTGTGTGTGTGTGTGTGTGTGTGTGTGTGTGTATACGTATGTATGGTGCATTATAATGATACTGTTCATGGAAGGTGGGCGCAGTGTGCTAAGAAATTATTTTCTCTAGGGCTGGGCAGTTGGCTCAGATGGTAAAGTGCCTACTATATAAACATGACGCCTGGAATCTGGATGCCTAGCACCCACAGACAGGCTGAGTAGTGTGTATGTGTATGGGGGTCTAGGTCTGCAAACCTTAATGCTAGGTGGGACAGAGATGTGAGGATTCCTTGGGCGTACATGCCATCCCGGCTAGCCAGTCAGAGAACTCCAGGTTCATTGACCCTGTCTCCAAAACTACACTAGGCCTATACAAGACTGTCCCTGTGAAGACTTAGTTATGGTTGGCTGGGGAGCTCCTGGGGTCCTTCCTCATTCTGTTGTGGATAAGATTCTGGGAGAGATGGACTTATTGTCTTCGGTTGTGCACCTATACGATTAAGCTCACAAGGCTCCAAGAGATAGCTCCCAACCCATGGTCAACCAGACAGCCCTGGTTAAATACAGTGGGTCACAAAACAAAGTGACAAACCATACACGAATGTGAAAAAGAGATTAGCAGGGAAAGGAAATGACAATGGTAGGAGGGAGATGAGACAGGGTGTGTGTGTGAGAGAGTGTGGTCAGGACGCATTATGCATGTGTGTGAAACCATCAAAGAACAGCTTTAGTTAACAAAACAATAAAGTATCATATAATAAAGGAAGCTACTTGATACTGACTTTTGGCTTCTACCCATGCACACCCTGACACATGTACCTATGCACGTGCATGCACACACACACACACACACACAGACACACACACACACTAAACAAAATGAAATAAAACAAGTGTGATCTACCCTTATCATGTTCTCTAGCATAGGGGGGGCAGGGGGGTGGCACGACTGGACGAAGAAATGAAAGAGCATTCACAGAGGTTGTTATGAATAGTTACATGAGTAAGGGGTCTCTGCTTTCCATAGAACACAGGGGAAAACCCAAGCTGCTAGTTAATCGAGGCGATAACAGGTCTAAGGAGTATACTTGATCGCCTGAGGCTTTGTTCTTTGCTGGAATCCGGGGCTCTAACAGAATGTCCGCCCAGTGACAAGCACTTGCCACAGATTTAATTACAGATTATGAATGAAAGAGTGAGAGCCAGAGCAGGGGTGTGTGGCTAGATTATCACTAGAGCCACCTCCCCCTTCCTCCTGGATGGCCTGGATTCCAGCAAAGGGAAAGAGCTTGAAATAAGAAGATCTTACTTCTCAGGTGTTGTCCAGAGTCACGCTCCTACAGTCTGCCCATCTTTTTCCTCTCCTACAAGCCTAGAGGGGACACAGCAGGCTAAGTTCCAGGCCAGATAAAGTCTAGACCCAGCAATGGCCCACGTTACACTGTGACTATGGGCAGATCCATATTATATTGAGGGCTGAATGTAAAATCACTGCAATTTGGGGGCTGTTACATCAACTGGCAAAAATACTTTTGTTGTATACAGACAAAGAATTTATAAAATAAGGATAGTGGGCTATAATGTATCTATATGGCACTTGTCTATTGCAGAACACAAAGTGGTACCCAAATCATTAACAATAGTTTCTGAGAATTATGGGCTGAGAGTTATATAAGCAATCAGCACTCAATGACGCCTAACACATAAGCTAAGAAGGCACAGGAGCCAGGAACAGTAAACCTAGATACTGAATGGCTCAGCTCTAGGCACAGTCTATCCTGCTATGCCACTAAGGGACATGAGTTCTGAGTTTGATTATGAGAAAGAAGAATGAGTTTATATTTTGGTTAAAACAAAAAGACAACCTTGGCATGGTGGTGCAACGTCTTTAATCCCAGCACTCAGGAGGCAGAAGCAGAGAGATCTCTGTGAGTTCGAGGCCAGCCTGGTCTACAAAGCGAGTCCAGGACAGCCAGGGCTACATGGAGAAACCCTGTCTCGAAAAAGAAAAAAAACAAAAAACAAAACAAATACAAAACCAAAAGGACAAAGGGCAACATGTGGGAGTTGTTCCTTTCTTCCCATCCTATGGGTTCAGGTATTATAATTCAGGTTAGCAGGTAGCAAGTGCCCTTACCTACTGAGCCACTTGACTGATCCCACACACAAAATTAATTTTAGTGAAATTTTATCACACCTGTTTGCAGAGCTGTTAAGTGCCTCCTCCCAAAGAAACTGATCCAGGGTGCTTTGAGAGGAAGTCACTCGGGCCACTTAGGAAGAAGAGCCTTGAGCTTCAGAAGAGACAACCAGCAGTGACCATGGAGATCTCACACACACGGGCTTGCAGAACCGTAAAGCCCAGGGGTTTTCTCTTACATTGCCAGAGTCTCACACTCAATTCACAGGTCATGAATTTGCAACACTGGCAGAGTCCCTAGGAACAAATATGGTGGCCCAGATCCTAATCGTATGACTGCGTTTCTCAAAGATGCACTGGGATTTGAATCTCTGAGGAGTGGGGGATTCCTAAAGCCTCTTCTAGAACTACAGCCACTTTTTTTTTTAAAAGAAAGAAAGAAAAAGGGCGGGAGGGGGGAGAAGAAAGAACATTGTATAATTTGAAACAAAATGAGGTATAAGGGTTTAAGGGTTTGTTTTAATGTTTGTCATAACTAATGCAGACACTGGTAAACAAAATTTCTTGGGAAAAGAGAGGAAATAATTTAGAAAGGCTGTATTACTGTTATGCACAGATGGTCACAAAGATGCTCAGGGTTGCCGAGGCACATCATCTTCAAGTCTGTGACACAATCTGCAGTGGGCCTTAAGTCTTACTGGTAAGGTCTGCAAGGTGTACATCCATCTCCAGACATTAAAGGTTCAAAATTAGGACAAGAAGGAATTTTATTAGGAAGCCTGGAAGTGACGGGGAAGCACTGAGGCTGGACAGCAGTACGATTCAACTGAAATCGTTGTTTTTCTGAACAGTCACGTCATACAGTAACGCTTTTATATGTAAACTAATAAAACTCAGAAAAACACCCTTTCGCTTTAAATTGAATTGAGACTATCTTAGAGGCGAACAATTTGGTGAGGACGTGCTTAAAATGAAAATAAAACAGCATAAGTGAAAGGAATCATATTTTGCAGGAAAATTTTTCAAATAAACGCTGTGGGGTTTCCCCCTTATTTGTTTGTTTTGTTTTTGATTGCTGCATGCTATACCGAGAAAAAGATAATACTGCTGGCTACAGATCCATTCTTAACTTTCTGCTTAAAGCTAAGTGATATTTCCTTTTGGTAAATTATAACTGTTACCCAAATCACCCCAGAGGAGGAAAGGCTACATGGAAATGGTATCAACCCAAGTAAAACAGGAAAACTTACTTATTTGAATAAAATGCCTATTTCCAAATATTCTCTCAACATGTCTGGGGAAATCTCTTTTCTTTTGGAAACAATTATATTAAAATCCCCCTCCTTCCCTAAAACAAAATTTGATGTCACCTGGATAGATGTGGCAAATGTGGTCTCACAGAAGGAATGCAGCACAGTATCCCATGAGCCCCTTGGAGGGACCTCGCTCCTTGAATACCATCTTTTCCATGGTGCCTAGGATCTGTGCTGTACACATTACATGCACGAGAAGCACCTGTGCGCACACCACAGACAAGGAAATGAGGCTGTGGGAGGTAAAGGATTCCCTGATGCCCCACAGACAGTATGTGATAGGCTCAGATCTAAGGCCAGGTGTGCATGCATCACTGGTCATAACCTCAGCCAATGACCATTCGTTCTGCTATTGAGGACGTCAGCTGGTCCACTCACCCACTCAGCACTACTGCCTCCTACAGTGCCTGCTACCTCCTGGTTATCAACTGTGCAGAATGAATGAAGATGGTTGTGTCAACAGAGCCATGAGTGCCACTTTTTCCAGCGCACGGCTTGTTCATGCATACCCTATGTCCATTCTTCACATACTCTTCACGTTCTTGATCCCAATGACCCCCCACCCTGTCTGAGACAGGGTTTCTCTGTGTAACAGCTCTGGCTGTCCTGGAACTCACTGTGTAGTCCAGCCTGGCCTTGAACTCACAGAGATCCACCTGCCTCTGCCTCCTGAGTGCTGGGATTAAAGGCATGTGCCACCACACCCAGCAACAAATATTTCTTAGCTCTAAAATGTTCCTTAGGAAAAAAATGAGTCCCTTAAACAATATATACATATGTATAAACACAAATGTTTACATCCATGTATATATATTTGTACACTTTATATAATGTATATGTTTATATATCTAATATAGAATCATATATGTAGCCATCAAGAGATGAAGAGAGGACTAGGCATGATGGCACATGCCTTTAATCTCATTCTCTGTGAGTTCAAGGTCAATCTGCTCTACATAGCAAATTCCAGGCCAGTGAGGGCTACATAGTAAAACTGCGTCTTCAAAGAACAAAGATAAACGACACATATGTATGTAAGTTCTATATTAATGTAAAATAATGTGCATTGGTCATATAAACACATTTTAAAGGATCAGGTATCAAACACACACACACACACACACACACACACACACACACAGACACACACACACAAATCATACATTTATTTCCTAACAAGAACAGCAAGGTGCTCAGCAGGCAAAGGAGCTGTACGAAGCCTGAAGAACTGAGTTTAATATCAAGACCCACAAATGGCAGGAGACAACCAATTCCCGGAAGTCACACTCTAACTTCCACGTACTGGCCTTGGCAGATGCATGCATGTGCACATGCCACGTGAATGAATGGCAATAATAAAAAGGATGAAGATGGACATACCATAGATCAGTGTTAATAAATTATCAAAAGGCAGGATTCTCCCATAGCAACAAAATAAACCAATATTAAAAAAAAAAAAAAAAAAAAGGCATCCAGGTGTGGTGGTGTGTGCCTGTAATCCCAGCACTTGGGAGGCAGAGGAAAGTGGAGCTCTGTGAGTTCGAGGCCATCCTCGGCTACAAAGTGAGTCCAGGACAGCCAAGCCTACACAGGGAAACCCTGCCTTGATAAAACAATAAATAAATAAATACAAGCATGATTCTCTAACTGGCTAACCCATTTTTGGGGGAGGGTCACAACTTCTATTCATGTGTAGAACCCAGGAGTTACAAAGTTTGATTCTGATTCTCAAGTTTCAAAAAGAGCATTAAATTCATTTAGCTCCTAATACTGAGAGGAGATGAAATTCCTGTGGTGGCTATTTTTTATTTTTTGGCATCACAGTGGTTCCTTCATGAGGATATTCAGTGAGAGGCCCTTGTGGAATTTTCTCCTGACTTGGCATCACATATGGCCTCTATGGCACAGCAGCTGTGGAACTACGTAATTGTTTACAAATGTGCAAAATAAGTACCCGAACCAATAAAAAATAATAACTTGGGCATCCATAAAAAGAAATACTATAAACACACAATGGCCCATACTTTATAAATACTGTGGAGGCAATCAGACAGCAACCTAAGGCCCCTATTTGAAATCTCCTTCCATAAAGCCAATGACATCGTTGGCAGTCTGGCAAGCCGATGCCACGTGCTGTACGGAGCAAATGGTTTCTTTATCGTTAGCAACAGTTACCATGTAGGTGTTGTACTGGCTGGTTTGTGTGTCAACTTGACACAAATTGGTGTCATCAGAGTCAGACACACAAAGAAGTCTCCGTGAGATCCAGCTATAAGGCGTTTTCTTAATTGGTGATCAATATGGGAGTGCCCAGCCCATCATGGGCTGGTAGTCCTGGTTCTGTAAGAATGCGGGCTGAGCAAGCCATGATGAGCAAGCCAGCAAGCAGCACAGCCTCCAGGATACTTCCCTGCTTGAGTCCCTGTCTTGACTTCCTTCAATAATGAACAGCAATATGAAAGTGTAAGCTGAATAAACCCTTTTCTCCCCTAGTTGTTTTTTGGCCACGGTGTTTCATCGCAGCAGTAGAAGCCCTAACTAAAACGGCTGTCATTAAAGGACTGCAAAATCACTGGACTTGTTTACCGTGAGACCCTTGGTATTTAGGTTACTCTGTTCTAAGAGGGTTTTAAAGCATGAAATGGCTTCCCATCACCAAAGTGTGAGGGATGCACAGGAACACTTGCCGCTACAAAGAGGAAGGGAGGGAAACGGATACAGCCTAGAGAGCGCCTGCCTAATAGTCCCTGCTTACCATGCATCTTACTGCTCCCTGGGGTCCATGTAAGACCAACCTGCAGGAATGCCACTTTGGAGCACCTATCCAAAGCAGGAACAGTATTTTGTCCTTTAATGCTTCTTCCTGAAAAAACTCTTTGTTGTTGTTGTTGTTGTTCCCATTCAATTTCCTTTATTTGTCTGGAAAGACTCTTACTCCATCATCGAAACCCAACTCATTTATCTCCCCATCCAGGACAATGGTATTATCCATCATTGGAGAGATCCCATCACACCAGTCTCAGCAGCATCTTTTTTTTTTTTTTTTTTTTTTTTTTTGGTTTTTCCAAGACAGGGTCTCTCTGTGTATCCTTGGCTGTCCTGGACTCACTTTGTAGACCAGGCTGGCCTCGAACTCACAGCGATCTGCCTGCCTCTGCCTCCCGAGTGCTGGGATTAAAGGCGTGCACCACCACACCCGGCCTCAGCAGCATCTTTGAGCCCTGGATTCTGAATTAAAACAGTTCACGCACGTTGGTCAGCTAAGGACCAAACGTAGGTTAGAAAATACTGGAGCTTCAGCAAGATGCATGACAGACCAAGCTTGTAGTCTGTACAGTGTACAGTCTTCCATCAGGTAGCATTACATTGTGCTGATCATGTTATTTGCGGATCTATACCCATTCGTTGCAATTATTATACTACTACCTTCCATCATCCTCATGAGGTCTTGTCTCTATATTCACACAGCCTCTCAGTTTTATTTGTAGTCCCTGACCTTGATGACAATAGCTGCTGACACAGACCCACCCTGAGACCATCATAATTCCTTGCCCAAACGGCTGATGGTGGACACTTTAGTCAACTATTTCCCACAAACTTATGAACTCTGGCAGGTTTTCACTCACTTCCCCCAACATGCTGTGACGTTCAGCCGTCATGTGACATAGGACCACTAGTCCATACAATATGGCCATCAGCAGGAGGGTTCAGGGAAAGCCTCTGCTTTTCTCATGGGAGCACCACACACCGAAACTGCTGGTGGCGGCTTCTCTTCCTTCCTCTTACTTTGAATCTGAGTGGGATGTGCAGTGCTGTGGGGCCTCTAAGTTGGGTAATCTAAGCTGATGACCCAGAACATGACAAGCGTCGCTGCAGAGCCAGCAGAACTGATGGCGGAGATTCTGGCAGAGCCAGGAAGGCAAATCCCATGTGTTGGAGCCAAGTTTCTTGTGTTTTAAATAGCAGCAGAATGCCCTCCTCACCAGTAAATCTTCTAAACGGTTTGTGTTCCCAATTTTAATCTTTGGCATCCTGTCTTCACCCAGTAGCCATGACTTTGGCACTAGCCACACCAAAGACACATAACATGCCATATATCATTTCAAAGATAGATTTACCATTTAACATATTGCCTTAGCTTCCTTTCTGCTGCTGTGATGAAATTATCGGGGGAAAAGCCACTTAGGGGAGAAAGGGATTCATTTCAACTTACTGTGGCAACTTAAAGTCCATCAGAGTGGGAAGTCAAGGCACAAATGTCAAGCAGCCATATCCTATCCACAGTCACTAGCAGATAGAAACGAATGCATGCTTGCCTACTTGTGTTCTGTTCCATTTTTCCCCTTCTATACAAAATCCCCTGCCTAGAGAATGGTGCTCCCCATATGTCTTAGTTAGGGTATCTATTGCTGTTGAGAGACAGTAAGACCACGGTAACTCTTATAAAGGATTTAATTGGGGCTGGCTTACACTTTAGAGGTTTAGTCCATTATCACCATGGTGGGAAACACGGCAGTGTGCAGGCAGACATGGCACTGAGAGTTCTACATTTTGATCCAGAGGCAGCAGAAGTGACTGGGAGCCACACTGGGCTGTAGCTTTAGCATATGAGACCTCAAAGTCTTCCTCCAGAGTGGCACACTTCCTCAAACAAGGCCGTACTTCCTAACAGTGCCACTCCTTGTGGACCAAGCATTCAAACACGAGTCTATAGGGGCCATACCTATCAAATATCATAGTAGTCATAGATCATATCAAATCATACCCCTGTGCCTTGGATCCATCAAGTCACTCCTCCCCACAAAGAGCCTAAGTTTCAGATCATCAGAGTGGCTCAGGAAGATTTGCATCCAGGAGAGTAGCTTCTGAGAGAACCCCTCTTCCACGTTTGTTCTGAATTTGGACTAGCTGCAATGTGCACATGCAGGAGGGTTTTGTAGTACAGCATCATTGAGATCAATGCCCCTGAGTCTGTCTGGGAGTGTGTGCAGAACAGGCTGCGAAGGGGCTCCCCTACACTCATTCTCAAACAATGATCAATACTCAGGCTTAAAAATGAACACAGGAGTCTGAGGGAACATTTATATTCAAACAGCACTATGTCCCCTTATGGAAGGTTCTTTCATTCGATCTCTTCGTCTCCGATCCATCCATCAGATGCTGTTACACAGGGGTGGCACTATATAAACACATCTGTAAGTGTTAAGCTTTATCATTCCGTCATCTGTTCACACTTTAATCACCAAGATCTTTGGGGCTAGCCTTTCAGACTATTATTCACAATCTGCTACATACTTGAAAATTGATAGTCTTCCGAGTTGATGGATTAGAAAAAAAAGTGTAGTATTCCATAAAGCTACAAATGGCCCCCACTCACCTAGTATTTTTTAAATATTATTTTAAAAATAATGTGCATATGTGTGTGCCTGTGAGAAAGTATGTGCATATGAGTGCAATGCCCTGGAGGCCAAAGAAAGGCATCAGATCCCTTGGAGCTGGAGTTACAGGCAGTTGGGAGCTACTTGGCATGCTGGGAAACCAAACCGGGTCCTCTGGTAGAGCAGTCTATGTTTTTAAGTCATGAAGTCTTAAAATTCCCTCTGAAGAGCTGGGCATGGTGACATACACCTTTAGTCCAGCACTCAGGAAGTAGAGGCAAGCAGATCTCTGAGTTCAAGGTCAGCCTGGTCTACAGAGTGCGTGCCAGGACAGTCAGGTTTATACAGAGGCATCCTGTCTCAAAAAACCAAAAACCAGCCAACCAACCACCAACAAAAGTCCTCTGAAGTATAAATAATGGCAAGATTGGGATATCTTGCTTCTATTTATTGACAAAATTTCCAGCCAGTCTATTACTGAACAAGGTAAGTGGTGAGTTTTCGTGAGAAGGAAAGTGCCATCTCCACATCCACCACTCTTGAGCATCTCTAGCGACTTATAGGAAGCCCATAGGCAAGTCTGTTTCTCTATCACCCAAAGGTCAGACATGCAAAAATGGAGAGGTCACTCAGTCCTTTAGCCAGCTGGCTTTCAAGAAACTGTACTGAATATTCTCTCATTGTGAAACATGTCCTCTAGTTTCTAAAAGTCATCTTGAAATTGTCTTATGGTTCTGAAATTTGACCTCAAAGGGCAAATGGATAGTTTATGGTCTAGCGGTCAATAAACGAACAAGTAGGGCTGGTGAGATGGTGAAGAGGGTAATGGCAGTTGTTTGGCAAGCCTGGCAATGTGAGGTTGATCCCCCAAACGCACATACAAGTCTATGCAACTGGCTTTATAAATATTGCTCTTTGACTTCTATATACGCACCAAGGCATGCATGACCTCCCACTCCCTTGTGCACATGTACACACACATAACATCACACAAAACAAAACAACAAGTCTAAGAATGTCTGGAGGCAGGAGAAATGTTCTGTAAGGTCTCCCAGCTCTCTGTGCATAAGACAAGACCACAAAGGTGTGTGCACACTGGGCAACTACCATAGACAAATGGTGAGCTTCAGGCTCACTGAGCGATCCTATCTCAGAAAATGAGGCAGAAAAGCGACTAAGACAGATGCTTAATATCAACTTGTGGCCTCCACAAGTTCATGTACCCAATGTATACACAGTGTATACCCATCCTCATAGGCAGATGCATAAATGCATACACACAATCACACAAACACAGCCAGGTGGTGGTGGCACACACCTGTAATCCCAGCACTCGGGAGGCAGAGGCTGATGGATCTCTTGAGTTCGAGGCCAGCCTGGTCTACAGAGCGACTCCAGGACAGCCAAGACTACACAGAGAAACTCTGTCTTGAAAAACAACAAACAAACAAACAAACAAGCCAAATAAAAAACAAAACAAAACAACAACAAAAACCAAAAACTCAATAACAAAACAAAACAAAACACCCCTTTATATTCATATATATACTACACCATATACACAACATTTTTTTTAAAGGAAAGACAAGCCAGGCATGGTGGTGCATGCCTTTTATCTCAATACTCAGGGAGGCAGAGACAGGAGGATGGCTGTGAGTTCTAGGCCAGCCTGTTCTACAAAGCAAGTCCAGGACAGCCAAGGCTAACACAGAGAAATCCTGACTCAAAAAACCAAAATACTACTATTACTACTACTACTACTACTACTACTACTAATAATAATAATAATAATAATAATAATAATAATAATGATAATAATAATAATGATAATAATAATAATAATAATAAAAATAAATAAGACAGAAGGTATGAATGTTTGCTTCTACTGGGTGCTATCAATGTTCGAATACTAGAAAGATGAGAGGTTGGGGCACGGGAGGAAGGAGAAGTCACCCCTTTCTTGGCCGTCTCTCCCAGACACCTCTCTGAAGAGCTCATTGTATGTGCACCAGCTTGCTATACGTGCATGTTGGTAATTCTTGGTGCCAATCATTAAAACAGTTGCTAACACCCCAAATACACCAGTTGAGATGGAGGACAGGTAGTTGCATGAAAAGCCTGAGCAGTGGGCTCAGGGTGGGAGAGACGGCCTTGAAATGGAATAGTAAACTAAGTGCTTGCCTGGGCTGCAAGGAAAACAAGATACAAGACACCGGATTTGAAACACATTCCTAATGAATGTGCGTCCTGGACCCCTCATTATAATTCTTAGTTAAGAGGTTCAGTTACTTCGGAGGATGGGGCAGGCAGGAGATCACAAATTCAAGTCCAGCCTAGGCTATTGTATGAGTGTGGGACTGTGCTGGATAAGGCTTAAGTCTGATGGCTCCCGAAAGCCATTTTTGCTCTCAGTCTATGATGGTGGACTCCCTCTGCTCAGCACCACTTGATATGGTAACCCCAGATCTTGTGAGGCGTGTCACATAGCCCTCAGGGAAGAGCACAGGCTTGACTGACCCTTTCCTGATAAGGAACTTAGTCAACAAGCATAGGGAATTCCTGGAAGTACCGCACCCTATACTGAGGTGATCCTAGCCTCCAGCAAATGACCTTGAATCATACCTACAAGTCATCCCCTCACACATAGGATAGTTAAGTACTGTTTTCTCCTCCTTGTGATAGGATCCCGTGTTACTGCCTATAAATGAGGTAAGTACCACTGTATGTAGATTAAGTATCCTGGCACCCCTAGCCCTAGTAAATCAGATACATTCACCCTCAAACGCCTCAACACTGCCCAAGGTTTATTTGTTTCTCACGTACTTACCATTCCCCCACCATAACCATTTGAGACTCCATTTATTTTGTGGCGGTGGGGGGGAGGGGGAGGGGGAAGGGGGCAGGGCACTGGACATCTGGTGGTCAGGCAGCAATGATGAGACTAGCTCAGTGCTGACCGCTGGTGAATCACCCGCCTGGGGCCTGTATCTCACTGGACCTGCCTGCCAGGGGGTTTCAGACATCCACTTGCTTCTGCTTCTGCTGCTCAAACAAGGAGCTATAATACTTTTGGTATCATCACGGGCTTGAAGAGCTCCTGAGTCTCCACTGCCATTTGACACCAGCCATTTCATGCTAAAAGAGCTAAGCTGTAACACTGTGGGAAACTCCTTTTCCACCTCCCCAAGTAAGACGGAGAACCTGGTCTAACCCCCAGGCTACAGACCTGGGCAAGAAACGGGACCTTGGAACTTTTGATCTCAAGGTCTACTCATTCTTGTATGGAAGCAAGCAGAACCTGGACGTGAAACCTAGGCCATTCCACTGGACGCTGAAGGACAGATGAGACCTTGTCTCAAAATAAAACTAAGAGTTGACGACGTAACTCAGTGGTGAGAGCTTGCCTAGTGTGGACAAGACCCTGTGTCCCATCCCCAGAACCAGCAGAAAAAAACAAACACACAAGAGCATCTCTAAGGCCAGTCCTTATCCAGAGAGCCATGTCATGGCTGAACTTCATTTCTGCTGCTGTCCTTGTCCCCAAACTGCTGTTGCCCAGGCCCAAGGACTTTTCACTGCTTAGACCTGCTCCCTAAGCCCCAGCCCCATGGGCCCCCTGAAGCCACCGAACTCCGGTAAGCTGGCATCTGTGATCACCACTTAGCTGAAATGAGTTAATCTTGTTTTCCAGATGAGCTGGTACCATGTCTCCTGCAGGCTGTGATTACAGCATGAACGCTTTGTATGGACAGGAGGACTGGGAGCTTTTCCCAGTCCCACTTCACGTGTACATACCCAGCCAGATTCCGCATCGCCCGCTTTCCTCCCCTTGGGGCTATGTGATGATGAAGTTAGAGGCTGAGAAGAATAGTGAGGGCCTTCGGACTGACACGTACAGCAATAAACCATTCATGGGAATGACATCACTTCATGACGTCACTTCATGAGAGGTCAGGGGTCAATTCATTTTCAGGTCTGGAAACACACCTTATGATCCTGACAAAATTGAAAACACTTCTAGGGAAAAAATCAATGGAAACAACACTAAGTTTGCAACTGGTTTCTGTTTGTTTGCTTGAATTTGCCCTTAAAACACATCAGTCATGAAACAGTTACACGCCAAAGGGCTCCTGCATAGCAGGCATTTGCTAGGTGCTAAGAGAAGATGCTGGGTGGGTTTTTGTTTGTTTTAAGACCAATGCTGGGTTTCTTGCCTCAAGGAGCTTTATGACACCATGGGTGGCTGTAAATATTTTATTTCATTAAGTCAAACAAAACAAAACAAAAACATGTTTTAGCCTGGAGAGATGGCTCAGTGGCGAAGAGCACCTGCTGCGTGTCCTAGAGAAGCCATGTTTGGTTCCCAGCATCCTCCTCGGGGTTCTCACAGTCACCCGTAACTCCAGTTCCAGGGAGTGAGGTGCCTTTTAGTGGCTTCCATGGATATCCACATACATGTTGCAAGTCCACACACACAGAAAGAGACAAAAAGAAACCTTAAAAAAATAATAATAATTGTAAATGACTTGGTGTTTTACAGCTGTAATTCCAGCTCTAAAGAGGCTTTTGAAGCAAGAGAAGTGTTAAGTCCAAGTAATGTGACAAAAATCCCATTCCAAGGAATCTAGAAAGAAAATGAGGCAGGGGCTGGGGGAGAGGGGATTAGGGGAGGAAGGGAGGGATGGAGAGATGGAAGGAGGGGAGAGAATGAAACAGTAAAGAGAACAAGAGAGGCCAGGGAAGAGGAGAGGAGAGAGAAGAAGAAAGAAAGGAAACCATTTCCAAAGGCAGGCACAACCACAGAGCCGGGGCCTCACTGTCTGATGCCTTTATTCTATGTGAGGGCTGAAGCCAGTAACTTAGCCTCTTGGAGACCTGGTTTTTTCTTTTATTTGTTTATTTTCTCCAATATGGAAAGGGGGAAGTAGTTCTAACTAATGACCCTTTATTACTAAGGGCCAGCCATATAACAGGCAGGAAACAAGGCAAATGACAGCTATGTCCCAGAGTAGTTTGGGGTAGCATCAAGACTGACCTACAGACAGGGTTGGGACATAGAGAAGCGATGCCACACACCAGTGGCAGAGGTAGCCCATACACACACAGGATTCCCAGGTAAACCTGTGGTTCTCCTAAACAACAAATAATTTCTTGGTATAGGTATACCCCATGCAACCATTTTAAGCATGTATGTCCTAACCATTTGATCTGAAATTTATAGTTTATCTAGATTCAGATTAAACTAGGAGTCCTGTATTTGACTAGACAGCTTCAGCTAAAAGAATTGAGATCAGAAGGCCCAAGCTAAAGCTGGGTGTGGTGGCACACGCCTATACTCCCAGCACTCAGGAGGCAGAAGCAGGCAGATTGATGTAAGTTTGAGGCCAGCTTGGTCTACAAAGTGAGTCCAGGACAGTCAAGGCTACACAGAGAATCATTGTCTCGAAAAACAATTGGTACCAGGGGTGGTATGCAATGTACATCTTTAGTCTCAGGATGGGAGGCAGAGGCAGATGGGTCTCTGTGAGTTTGAGGCCAGCCTGGTCTATAGAGTAAGTTCCAGGACAGCCAGGGCTACATAGTAAGAATCTGTCTCAAAAAAGCATTTTGTGGACTGCTACATGGCACAGCAATAAGTGTTTTCTGCACAAGCATGAAGACCTGAGTTCTAATCCTAGCAGCCACCTAAAATGCCAAGCACTGGAGCCTGTAATCCCAGCACCCAGTAGGGAGTGGATACAGGAAAATCCCTGTGGTCTGCTGTCTATCAGCCCAGCTTAAGTTGCTGGAGAGAGCCTTCACAGGGACAAGGTGGAAAGGGTTGTCTTTTGATGGAGTACAAATGGACATACATGTTCATACAACAGACACGCACACGCGCACACGGGCACACACACACACACACACACACACACACAGAGAGAGAGAGAGAGAGAGAGAGAGAGAGAGAGAGAGAGAGAGAGAGAGAGAGAG
>OU015753.1:13093875-13109682 GCA_907169655.1 Acomys percivali
TGTGTGTGTGTGTGTGTGTGTGTGTGTGTGTGTGTGTGTGTGTGTGTGTAGGGGGGTGGTATATAAACCAGTATAACGTGCATGAGTTTGGGCCCCAGTGTGTCACAGTGTGCACACAGAGGCTGGAGACAACCTCAGCCTCAGTAAATGCTTGCCTTCCATCTTGTTCCAGGCAGGATCTCCAGGGCTCCAGCCCATCTTCTGCGGCTTCTCGTACCTTCTGCAGGAGTTTCCTACGGGAGCTCGGGAATTGTGCCACCTTCCACTGTGGTCCGGCTTCTTCACAAGGATTTGAACCGTCAAGCCTACACAAAAGCTTTTCCTAGTGAGCTAACTCCCTAAGAATTATTTTTTATCTTCTTTTAAAGTTCTTTACAACTTCTTGTATCTTTCACATTTTATTTTTATCTCCTCTTCCTTCTTTCTTTCCTTTTATATTATTTTATCTTTTGGACAGGGCCTCGTGCAGCCAAGGTAGGCCTCGGGGTCTCTATGTAGCTGAAGGTAACTCTGAGCTTTAGATCTTCCTGCACCAACTTGGTGAGTTCTGGAGTTATAAGCGTGTACTACCACATATATCTCGTTTGCATGCTGCTGGGGATTGAACCCAGGGTTTCACACATGTCAAACAAGCAGTCTCCTAACTGAGTTACATCCCAGCTCTCTTCTAAATTGTACAATGAGTAAAATCATGTGTATGATCAGAAAGTCATATTTAAAAAGAAAACCACAAAATGTGATTCTACACACACGAACCACCCACCCATCCCCTCCTTCCTTACCTCCTCCCCATCTCCACTGTACCCCACCCACTAAGCCATCTCAGGATTATCATTTACTGTGAAGGGCCCTACCCCTGGACAGCTTGGAAACTTCATACAGACCCTACTTGCTGACTTAAAAGACACACAGATGTGACAGGGCTGCATGAATTACTCGCTGTAAGTGTTTAGAACAGGGCCTGGAATTTGGCATGGCCCAGAAAAGTTATTTCTTACATCAATAACCAATAAATCAGGTTAGCTCTGAAAGAGTGCCCCTCTGCAAGGGTGAGTTTTCTATAAACCTTCCTTATTTAAGTGGATAAAAGATATGGAAACTTGTTTCTTCTTCTTCTTTTTTTTTTTTTTTTCCTTCTTCTTTTATTCTTAAACCTTTCATTTATGACTTTCTTGTATGGTTCTTGTCTGTAATTACACAGAGCAATTTTAGATTAAAGCTCTGATTCTGGGACTGGCTGGCAAGATGGCTCAGAGGTTAAAGCCTTTGTGGGTCAGTTTCAATCTCTGCCGCCCATGTCAAGGCAGAAGGAGAGAACAGACGCCACAAAGTCCCCTGACTATGAATGCACTTCCGTACTTTATAGACAAGTGTAACAGTACAAAGCACATTTTTAAAACCCTCTAGCTCTTTCCACCCCTGCTGTGTGGCCTTGAGTTAGCCCTCACCTATGCAAGTCCCATTTCCTCACTGTGAAATCTGAATGACAGTAACTAATCCTATTCAGTTTGCTTGTCTGTCCGAGGGAGTCCCATTCACCTAGCATTTTGCCCAGAAAAGCTCCCTTCCTTTCCCATTTATTAAGCACTTACTATAGACCAAGCCCCATGCATATCTCAGCATAGATCTTTAGCACGACTCTTGGCACAGCCCCTGCTCACCACCTTTTGCTGAATGGCGATTAAACATGGGAGTCTTAAACAAGGCCACCAGCACAGCCTGGCCCTGAGCTTGTCTGTCACTAACCCCTCCACTAAATACTGTCTTCACCTAGACCTGCTATTTCCAGGAGGGCTGGGGGGCGGGGCGGGTGAGGAGGGGGCGACGGGGTTGGGGGGGGAACAAAACAAAACAAAAGAAACTAGACTTGGTAGCACTTCAAAAACCTAGGGAGAAAGAGATTTTCTTTTTTCCTTTTATGTTCAGTCACAATTCATCTTCACAGAGAGTCTGTCCAGAGGCAGGTGAGGAAGGTGGGAGCTCTCAGCTTCATAGAAAAAAGTCAAGGCTTGTGTGAAGAAGCTCTCTGTGGCTGCGCTGTCATTTCAGAGGCTCATTTATTAGAGAAAATGCATTCACACCTGTAATTCTTTTTCTTTTTTTCAACTTTAGATAACTCCAGGAAAAGGGGGAAAAAAGCTTATTTTTCAAATCCGTGATGGTATGCTGGGCAGGAAAGACCTCCCTCCTTCCCCTCTTTTCCTGCCCCCATGTTCCTCTCTCACTGCCATGTGTGTCCTCTTCATCCAGCCAGGAGAAAGACTCTCCCGGCCAACAGGAAGAGAGCTGTTGGCGTTGGTTTCCAAATATTTCAATTATAAATCAATCGTTTAGCCAGATCCAATGAAGTTTGCAAAACTTCCCTTTGAATCAGCTCCCAGTGAGAATCCACGAAGTCTTGGGGGCAAAATTTGCAGTGGCCTCTTGCAGGTCCTGTCCGTGTTTCTGATTTTATGTGCTTAGTAATACGCCCTCATAACTCAGATGGGATGAACCAATTAAACATTTCCCCATAGTCTGTGAAAGCGCTGCTCTTGGCATGTTTTTTGCATGGCGCAAACCTCTGCGGGAGGATACGATAGAAATCTTGCACTATTTAAATATAGAATTGGGACATCAAAGAAAGGGTTGTATTGAAATAACATGGATAATTAAGGAAGTGGAGAACAGCAATAACTGATTTACATAAATGCTAATGAGTCTCTTGACTTGTTTGGCAATCTGCACTTTAGGCTGCCGAACTGTGGCTCCAAATTTATGATCTAATTTTTACTTTAATATTTTCTTTTAGCAAGTTGTAACCCGCACTGAGGAGTGCCTGCCAACAGCCAATGTCTTTGCCTTCAACGATCCAGAAGGATCTCTTTCTAACCCACATTGGGGTTGGCTGCAAGGGGTTCTCGAGTTTCCTCAACACCCTGCTTTAAATGGGTGGGTGGGTGTCTTTTCTTAATATGCGGCCCCTGTTGTAACCGGTGGTCCATAATGTTTGCAGTATCCAGAGGTGGCTACAATAACCAGGCTGGCAAAGAAATATCCTGTCAGAGAGAGTAGGGGTTCCTTATTTACCTGCTCCGGGGGTGGAGGGTGGAGGGTGGAGGGAGCAGGGATCATTGAGCTTGAGGTTAGTGCTTATGCTATACCATCCTTCGGTGTCATTTGCTTCGGAGAAGAAATTACATGCATCAAAAAGTGCCACTTTATTGTACTCTTCTACTGATCTCGCTCCACAGGGCCACAGCCTCCCATGAATGAGAATGGGAGCCTCGGCTTGTCCCCTCAGGACACTCTACACACTGACCTTCAGCGTACCCTACTTCCCTCCCAGCCCTCTAAGCATGATGCATTGCTTTCTCAGGCCATTCCCCCTTCACCCCATTGATGGTTTTCACAGCTGCTTCAATTTCCAAGCCCTGGCATGCCGAGGCAGTGGCCGGGGCTCTGTCTGCGCTGTCTTATGGATTGTGCAAGGTCACCGCCGGGGAGAGGAAGGAGGCAGGCAGAAGCATTTATCAGGATGTATTGTTTTACTTTTTCTATCCATCACCGAGGCGATGATTCTATTTTAGTGAAAATCCATTGAACTCCGATCAAGTCAGATGGCTGTTATCATTGGAGACTCAAGAGCTGTCAGACTGTAATCAGTACAAATGTTGGACCTCGAGATGGGGGGCTCAGGCCCAGCCACCGTCTTCCAGGGATCTTTCTGGTCATTCCTACTTTTAGAATTTTATCCTGTCATTTTGATTTACGTATCTTTTCAGCTGTTCTTGCAAGAGATACAAATCTGGTTATGCCACTGGGAATGAACCGGTTATAGGCAATTTAGGCCCAATATACAGGCACTACAGCCGCCCTTACCATGGGATTGCTACAATCTCTGGGTCTAATAACTGGCTCTGTGTCAGTGTATGTATATACTACTGAGTGACCACAGAAGCTGAACACAAGGAATGCATGTGCACACACAGTCCCCTCCCAGTGCAAAGCACCGCATGCTTACTATTTAGTGGTCGCTTGAATATATAAATCTTCTCATCATCATCATGTTTGGCACGTCAGTCTGCAGTGATATATATATATACACACACACATACACACACATATATGTTAATATATAACAAATATATTAAATGTTCCTACTTAATTTATAAGAGTTTGGGGAGGGTTTTATAGTATAATTATCACCTCAAACGGAGGAGAGTGAGAGAGAGAGAGAGAGAGAGAGAGAGAGAGAGAGAGAGAGAGAGAGCGCTCTCTGAAATGCCTTTTTGGCTTGCTTCTGGAGATGGGAGTTAATTAAACCTGACATTTGAATGGCGTCCTTTAAACACTTCTGATATTCTCTGGGTATTCCGAACTTTTATAAAAGGGGACCCTCTGACAGCGGAAGACAGGATGTTTTTTAATCGGGACTCTGTAGTTTGAAGTGAAACGTAACTCTTAACCATGCAGAAGAGCAAATGAAGCTCTCTGTAGACTGTCAGGTACAGGTTTCTACCCTTGTCCCAGTTTAACACTGACTTGGCAGAGCGGCCTTAAAGAAACAGAGGGCAACACTTAAGATGCTCAAGACTGAGCGCCTGCTTGTCTCTCCCTCAGGACAATTGACAGTTTAACATGTAAAGCCACCTCCCTAAGGACTCCCTAACTTTACAGTCTCTCTCCTTGTTCGTGTTATTAGCAAGAGCAATTGAATACTGATGGTACATCCTTAAATGTATTTATAGTCTAAATAATAACAACAATGATCAGGGAAGTTATTTATTGGTCACTTACAGCGAGCCAGGCTCTTGGCCAAGTGTTTTACACATGTTGTCCGGGTCTTAAAAAGCTCTTCCCAGTGAGGGCAGAGATCTGGACTTGAAGGCAAGAACACTGGGGCTCCAACACCCTAGCAAGGAGCCAGGCTTACTGTCAAACTTACCAACACCAGCTATGTGGGATGGTGTGGAGGCTCATCCAATGGAGCTGGAGTTAGAAGAAGACTTACAGAAAAGCGCGCAAGGATGCAGCCTTGAGCTGAAGGCCATAGACTTCTCAGCACAGGCTCAGCAGCCTGCCCTAAACCTCATCTGATCTAGATAGGTAAGACTCTATAGCACTTTGCGTATGAAACGTCCTCCACAGGCTCAGGTATTTGACTGTTTGGTCCCCAGATGTTTTGGAATGCTGCGGAGCCCAGGTCCTGGGGGCAACAGACATGAACAACTGGTGTGTGGTCACTGGGAGACAGCCTTTTGAGGATGACAGCCCAGTCCTGTTTCCAGCCCAAGCGATATAGGTCTCCTGATCTGCCAGATTGTAAGTTGTGCATCACAGTCCCACTGCCATGCAACAAACCACTCCCGCTGCCAGGCGTGTGCCCCCTGAAACGCAGTGAAAACAAATTTCTCCTCCTTTGTGTTGCTTGTTCCATACTTGATCACAGTGATGTACTGTTGAGTTGGATCCGCGACTGGGAGAAACAGGAACTGAGGTGGGTGCTAAAGGAGGGTTTAGCTGGAGAAACCCAACACTGTGACAGCAAAGAGCGAGCTACCAGAGCTATCTGGGAACAGACTTCATTTTTCATTATCAATAAGAATCTGTTTATCACTTCTGAGGGAAAACACACACACACACACACACACACACACACACACACACACCACTGACACCAAAAGTCATCCCTGAATTATAGTAAAACCTCCCTGAGTGCTGCCATTACAGAGTGCGCCACTGCGCCAACTTGCTTTCGTAAATGTTAAGCATAGACCCTCTGCAAATGCTGAGCGAAAAGATGTTTTGAAATGCCGAGGACAGTGGCCAGCAGATTGGCTTTCGGTACCATGGTTCCGATTTGCGGGGAGGGGTTGTGTTTTCAATTTAGCCATCATGGGCTTCAGGGTTTGAGCAGACAGGCAAGATGTAGCTTCCCTACATGCCTGTGAAGTCCTTGTTCTGGAAACTCCCAAACCAGGACATCCAGGCTCAGAAGCTGCCTGTAGCCTTAAGTTCAAACTTTCTATGATGCCTCTTCTGCAGCTCCTATTGGGAGAATTAAATGCAAACTTTATTTCACCTCTCCCAGTCTCCTCTCAATCTCCAATCTCTCCAGGAAAGAACACAACTCAACAGTCTCATTAGGGGAGACTGTTTATCAGCTCATTCTGTGTCATCCGTGGTGTCCAGTGACTCAGGGTCTCATTCTTAGACCCAGCAGCAGCTTCAGACCTCACTCGGACACGTCATCGTGAAGTAAAACAAGAAACAACTCAGGGCTGTGTGAAAAGTCCCTTCTCCCAGGTCCCCTAGGATATGCTGACCTGACGGGACAGGGAGAGAAAGGATTCCTTCCCATGACTCCGAGGAAGCCCTCAGGCCAGCTTAGAAACACATTGCCCATGACCACAGCTCATGGCTCGGCTAACCCTGACCACCACAGACAATTCCGCGGGGCCTCGGCCTCTGCTATCTTTTGTCCCCATCACGGTTCCCTAATAGATGATCCCACCGATTCCCATTGGCAGCCCTTTGTAGCGTAATGAACAGGATGCGGGCTGATGAATGCAGCCACCACGCAGAAAACGTCAGTTCTTTCATTAAGCAAACCTCCCCAGGTTCATTGTATTGAACCAGGGTTTAGGCTATTACGCTGACACACGACAGAACCAATTCTAGTCACATTGTAAGTGCCTATTCATGTTTGGCAAATTCCACTTTCCGCACATGCACACATTAGAATTGGACACTGGCTGCCTGCAACTTTTCTTCCCCCTTGAAATCTATTTTCCTATTTTGAACTTGCTAATAATTAAGAGAAATCCTGCTTTAATAACAGAGTCTCAATGAACCTAATTCAGCAGAGACATAATGGATGGCCACCTCAAGTTTCTATTCTGACTACTCTGCAGGCTGGCTCTTCCCAGACACCCAGATATTGATAGACTATGTTCCTTTGCAGACAGGAACTTAATAAAATATTTGCACACAGGTTTTGACACTGCTGCCTCTTCTTTCAGCTCACAGTTTAAAAGAAACCCGTTTTTGTTTGTTTTTTCAAGTTTGGATTCCCTGCTTGTGACAATGGATGACAGTAAAGCCATCACTCTGAAGGGAAGACTACGAAGGAGCCTGCTTGACCAAGGAGCAGCTCAGGGCACTGGGGTAACGTGTACTGGTGACTCGTCAACCCATCACTTCTTATGTGAGCAGTCTTCTCCGTAAACACGTGTTCGGTGCGTATGTGGTAGCAGCCAAAACTAGGTACCAGGATTGGGGCAAGAGGACGGGACTTTTGTTTCAGTGGCTTCATGCTGTGGATGGTGACTCTCATGACTTCACCTACCACCCTGACTTCAAATGTAGTGGCTGGTTCCTCTCCTTTGGAACAGGTCAAGGGTATTTCAACTTCAGTATCTATGTGCTTTCTGTACCTAAAATTCTGTTGGTATTCTATGAGCGCTTTGCATTATGTCATTATTTTGCATGTGGTTCAGCTGTCGCCCCCTTCAAAACCCATCTGTACAGCATAGATAAATGCACAGAAATGAAAGAGACACTAGTGATTGTCAAGACCTGGGTGAGGAGTGTAGAGTGACTGATAAAACGGACAGGGTTTCCATAGGGGAAGGGGAACAAAACTTTGTGACATAGCAAGGATGAGTTTGGCCTTGGTGACCTTAGGATTATCTGTCTTCCAGAAAGATGACATCGGATTCTCCATCCTTAGAGTGGAACACTGGCAAGAAGGTTCTGCTGTCTCTGAAGTTCTCTGTTCTAATATTCAACAAATGCCTAAGTCAAGAGTATCAACTTCTTTTAATAAAAGATAACATCTGTCCAGAAGCCATTCCTGTAGACCCTCCTTGACATACACCTCAAACACTGAGTTGCCCTCTCATCACTCCTCTGTGGCTCGTCTTACCCACAACAGATTTATTACAGGCTTGTCAACATAAGCCTACCTTTAAGTAAAATGATAAAAATAAGAGACACCTTCCCAGAAGATACAGCCAAAGCTAAATCATAAATGGTTGATAAAGAATGGCCAAGTCCAGACAAAGAGATGCTCGACTTCACTTTATAGTAAGCAGATAATGTCACACAGAAAATCAACATGAAATACTGGAAAGGGCCAGGGGGCTGGCCAGACTTGGGGATCAGGCTTCACATGGCTACAGTGATGGCTTCAGAAGCCAGGAATGCATGAGAGCTACAGAAGTTTCTAAAACACTGTTGATTCCCAATATTCTGTCATTTAAACCTCTTTTGCAGTGGGGGCCAACTACTGGGGGAGCGGGGTAACAGCATTTTCATACGGGATGAGTAGAGAGGGAAATGCTGTGGCATTTTTAGATGATAATTTGGCAATTATTGCAAAATAGATTGTTTCAAAAATGAATATTGTAAACATATTGTCATATTTTTAATTGTGTCAATGTGTGTGTGTGTGTGTGTATGCATGTGTTTGTCTATGCCAGTGTGGGGCTTATGTGCACACGAGTGCAGGTACCCCCCAGAGGCAAGAAGAGGGCATTTAATTTCCTGGAGCTGAAGTTAGGGATGATTTTGAGTTGCCTGATGTGGAAGCTGAGCTGGGAACTGAATTCAGGTCTTTTGCATGAGCAACAAGAGCTCTTAACTGCTAAGCGATCTTTCCCGGTCTCAAAAGATACACACACATATATATATATATTCCATCACTGCTACTATTAGAAAAGTTCCCTTCTGGTGGCATTACCCTAGTGAGCATCATATATGTGCAGGAACATTCATGCCAAGCACCACCACCTCCTGCTCTCATTTCTCAATTACATTGGGGAATGGTAAAAAAAAAAAGAAAAAGAAAGGAGAGGGGCTGGAGTACCACCTTCCTGTCCTAACTAGACAAGCATCCCCTTAAAACTCATGTCTATCTCAGAGTGCGCATTTTGGAGTCTAAGACCCACAAAGACACCCACATTATAATTCCAGAATTTAGGAGGCTACAGCAGGTGGAGTGTCCTGAACTACGCTGCAACCCCTACAAATAAAACCAAAAGAAAAAAAGGAGAAGAAAACCAAGCGACACACAAATATGAGCTGTACCACACACAAATATGGGAGGCTCGAGAGAAAAGGAACACACACAGTCCTTAGGGACCATGGAAGTCAAACCATGTCACCTTGGTCCCGTCTGAGTTCTAAGCATGGCTTTGGATTGCAGATTTGGTCACTTTCATTTGGTGATAATTGTTCACGGCAGAACGTATCAGAAAATTCTATAATAGGAACCACAGCCAGGAAATAGTAAATAATTAATCACCTCCCTCCCAGTCTCTTGCATCTCTGTTGATATAAATGGTCGTATAGTTCCAAACCCAATTATCACTACTTAGCCATTCCATTTTGTAGTTAAAATCCCGCAAAATTAAAGTGCATCAATTGTTAATGGCAATAGACCAGACAAGGGATTAAAGATTATTTTAATGTTTATTTCCTGTCAAGACATCTTTTGGCAGGAAACACCACAGACAAAAGGCTGCACGCTCAGATGAGATTCATATATTTAAATCTTCTAACTTCTAAAAACATTATGGATATAATTACTTGTTTAATTTACTTGTTCCCCTAAGATACAGGCTGAGGAGCTCGAGCCAACTTTATGATGTAAAGTTCTGAGACAAGAAAGGCATGGCTCTATAGCAATTTATAAGCTGCTTTATTTAAGCAACCAATTAGAATTTCGTCTCCATTCCTAGCCTGCTGATGAGGGGGGAGCAGCAAAGACAGAAAGGAAGGACTGGGGTTCAAGGCTCCACTCTGCCACCGGGCACATGTCAATCATACCCTCTGCTTGGGCCTCACTTGCCTTGTTTAAAATATAAAGCAGCAAAGGGCCTTGTGCAGTGCAACCTGGCAAAAAAAAAAAAAAAACAAAAAAAAAACTTTGTGTGAGAAGATTTGGGAGAGCTACACAACCACACTGTGATAGCTTTCAACTTACAACGTCACATATACACATTCTGATACGGTGGCATTTATCTGTAAAGTGTCCACAGGAATGGCTCACACATGACAACTCACCTTTCGCAATTGTCAATGAGATACACACGTGTGTGATATCCCACAGATTCCCCACCCCGAGCTCCCCAATTCACCCCACACCCCAAGAAGACTCTACAATGACAACATACAAGAGGCCTTTGGAATCCAATTTAAGGAACATCGATCTGTGAGGTGGGCTAGCTCATACCAGTAATCCTAGCACACAGGAGACTGAGGTAGGAGGATTGCCCCACAAGTTTAACATCATCCTGCACTACATAAGGATACCTTGTCTCAAACAAAACAAAATATTGCCAAGCAAAACAAAGTGGGAACATTGATTTGTTTGCAAGAATCAAGACCATAATACAAGTAAGCTCCCAGACGAACTACTAACATCTGTGTTAAGAATGGGCATGAAGCTGGGTGTGGGGGTCACAAGCCTTTAATCCCAGCACTCAGGAGGCAGAGGCAGGCGTATTGGCCTGGTCTACAGACAGCCAAGTCTCCACAGAGAAACCCGTCTTGAAAAAACAAAATAAAACCAAAGAATGGATAGAAAGGGCTGAAAGGATGGCTCAGCGGTAACAACATGTGCTGCTCTTGCAGAGGGCCAGCACCTCCATGTTTGCTCAGAGCTATCCGTAACTCTAGTCCCAAGGTTCCAATGCCCCTTTCTGGACCCCCTCAGGCATTGCATGCCTGTGCGCACAAATATACGCTGATGCACAGAAAACAAATAAACTTGAACACTTCCATAAAAAGAAAGGATATAAAATCGATACTTTTATTATATATGGGATTATACACACATTTAGCAAAAGAGAGATGACAAGTGCATGGATAACTATACTGATGACAGATAAATGGATGGGCATAGGATACAAGATTGACAAACAAGATGGTAGATGAGATAGATAGATAGATAGATAGATAGATAGATAGGTAGATAGATAGATAAAGTGTTCACCTAGAATCACTATTTAAATCATGGAGAATCAGAATTGGAATGAGTCTGGGCCCTTTTCCAACGTGCTGTATTTATTGTTTATCTGTTTCATTAGAACATAAAAACTTCACTGGAATATAAAAGAACTTTCATTATTGTATAAAAACCACAAGGGAAGAGACAGCCTCTGTTATGCTGAATGGTGTCTTGTTCAAATTTAAAATCGAGCTTGATACAAAACAGGTTCGTGATAAACATCATGATGTGTTTTATTTCCAGAAAGGGATTTGTACCTTGTGTTCCTGCTGTTTGTGTATTAATAACAACAATAAAAACCATATAATCCATCAGGGCTGGGAATTTTTGTTTTGTTTTGTTTTGTTTTTAGAGACAAGGTTTCTCTATGTAGCTGGCTGTCCTGGAACTCTGTAGACCAGGCTGGCCTGGAACTCACAGAGATCTGTCTGTCTCTGCCTCCTGAGTGTTGGGATGAAAGGTGTGTGCCACCATCCCCCTCCCAGGGCTGGGAATTTTATCTACATCAAGACCCCAGGTAAGGGGGCAAGGCATTGTAATCTGCAGTTGCCACATTATAAGCCCTGGATATGACATGTGTCATTGCTCGGGACATGAGGGGGCTGAGGGAGAGCATAAAGCTTCTTGTGTTGTGGAGATGGCTCCGCCCACAAACTGCTTACTAACCAAGCAGGAGGACTCGTTAAAAGGCCAGTGTGGTGGCATGTACTTAGATGGGGAGGAAGAGACAGGAAGAACCCCGGGCATGGTGGCCAGACAACCTCACCTAACCAGTGATCCCAGGCCAGACTAAGAGACTTTGTCTCAAAAAACAGTGTATGCTCCTCTAAACAAACAATACTAGCCACTATCTTCTGGCCTACACACATGTGCATCTGCCTACACACACATATACACACACCACACACACAAACACACACACACACACACCACACACACACATGTACAAACAGAGTCACACAGACACACGCACATAAATGAACACACAGACACACACACAGAGACACACATGTATAAACACAGACACACACACATATACATACACACAGACACACACACACACCACACACACACAGATACACATGTACAAACACAAACAGAGTCACACAGACACACGCACATAAATGAACACACAGACACACACACACACACACAGAGACACACATGTACAAACACAGACACACACACACACACACACACACACTCACTCACTCCATAACATTTCTGCAAAAGCTCAGGTTTCCCCAAACTGAATTTGAGCTCGTGCTCAGAGAGGCCGTCCTTTTTAAACCACGGCCTCAGTTCAAAGCAAGTTACAGCAGCTCACCTGTGGGCCCCTGGAGGCGAGAGGCAGTGAGGTCGAGGCTAGACTGTATCAGGATCTCCATGATGCCACCTTGAGCCTAGGTTCCTTCCATATGTCCGCATCAGACGCAGCTCCATCATAGGATGCAGGCGATTTGGTTTGTGTAACACATAGCCCCTGTCAGTCCAGCCTGAGCCAATGACTAGAGGAGGCAGAAAGCCCTTCTCCTGGTACCTCTAGGGGGCGCTGCAGATAAGTCCTACACCTGCCCTCCACACCCATTGGTCAGAGCCGGGTCACAGGCTACTGTGACCTGGAGGTGAATCCTCCACACTCATTGGTCAGGGCTGGGTCACATGTCTACTGCATAAACAACCACTGGCTAGCATACAGGTTTGCCAGATGGGCAAAGACCAAATCACAAGACAGGGCAGAGTATCTAGGGTCACCCATCATACTGTCTAAGCCAGTTCAGGACAGCAGTGGCCCGCTCTGATTCCAGCATCAGGAGGCCGAAGCAAGAAGGTAGAAAGCCTGAAGCCAGCCTGGGCTACATAGCAGGTTCAAAATAAGTCCTAGCTACATAGAGAGGACACACAGTATCAAAGAGAATGCTTAAGATAAAACAAGTAATAAACAGCCTTAATTAATTTTTTAAAAATTCAGTATTCAGGGAAGGAGGAAAGAAAGGGAGGATACAAGGGATGGGCTAACAATTGAGATGTAATATGAATAAATTAATAAAAAAAAATTTTAAATTCAGTATTCAAACAATAAACACCATAACTATAAAAAAATAGGGAATGGTTCAATAAAACACAATTCTTCCATATGGTGCCATCTTAAGAGTCATTAAAACATTTTCCAAGAAGTGTTTAATGATTCAAGCATTTTTATATGATAGATAGTTTATGAACTCGGCTTGCCAAATGCTAGCATTCAGGAGAAAAGAAGAACATACAAGATATTAAGAAGATTTATCTCAGAGTAATGAAATTGATAGAACATTGAGCTTTTCTTCTACTTAAGTTTCTAACTTTTTCTACTTCTCATTCTTCTACCGTTCATGTTATCTACTACTAAAATCAAAAGCACCAAAGCTGATTTTTCAAGTCCCAAGTGATATGTGAAGGCAAGAATCTAACAAGGGGGTAAAGACTGGCTTGTTTTCTAAAACACTTAGCTTGTAAACGTGAGGACCTGAGGCCTGTCCTCAGAACGAACATAGATGCCAGTTATGCTGTGATCCCAGTGCTGGAAGGATAGAGGCTGGAGCCCCGTGGCCCACTGGCCAGAGAGCCTAGCCTTTTTGCACCAGGCCAATGAGAGACCATGCCTCAAAGGGGTGGAGGGTGCTCCTAAGGATAACACCCAAGGCTGCCTGGTCTCCATGCACACCCACACTTGCTTCTACACATATGTTTAGCATTGAGTCCTGCTGGGGAGAAAGAAAGCTAAGCCAGGGGCAGGGGAGATGGCACTTGTTGCTCTTTTAGGAGAACTGAGTTAGAACCAACTCTAAGTCTAGCTCCAGAGGATCCAAAAGCCTCTCTGGCTTTTGTGGGCACTTGGACTCACATGCACATCACACACACACACACACACACACACACACCACATTCACATACCACACACACTACACATACACAAACAAACACTCATACACCATATATGCACAAACACACCACACACACATCACACACACACAAACACACACCACACACACACAAACACACCACCCTCAAACACACACACACACAAACACAAACCACAAATATACACATAAACACTCATACACCATACACACCACACACACACACACAAATACATACCATACTCAAGCACACATACCACACACATACATTCATTCACCCATACACATTCACCCACCACACACACATTCAAACCACACACACACACCCATTCAAACTCCACACAAATTCACACACACACAGACACACACATAGAGACACTTAAAAAGAATGACTGTCTAAAAAGAAAAGAGTCAGTCAAATCAGACTCTGTGCTGAGTCTAATCAAACAATTGACTGAGGTCATTAGTGAAGACAGGTTAGAAATGCACAGTGCTATGTGAACAGACAAATGCAAAAAAAGAATAGTTGCTTACCTACTAAATCTTATTACAGAGGAGTCCAAATATATTAAGAAAAGAAACTAGAAATTATGATTTTTTTACACTGTATTTGTAATTATATGTACCCAGAGAGGAAGAGATTAGGAGGTAGATGACTGTCACACACCTGCCAACAAACACATAAAAGCCATGGAGGCATATACACATGTGTGTTATCTCCATGATAACCCATTCATGTACTGGGGTGGTGTGATACAGCCATAGTCCTATAGAGTCGTGGGGATGGGGTTGACTGGGGAAATTTGATCAGAAGAAAATTTAAATGTTTGACTAATTCTACTACCCAGTGGTGCCACAGGGAGCCCCAAACAGGTGGAGGAATAGCTGTGTCTAGGGAGCTGGAGAGGCAGGAAGGCAAGCTGCTGAGGGGAAAGTCTGCAGTTTGAGCCTCAAGGAGGACAGTGCATCGGACTATCCTTTTAGGTAAGAAACTTATTAGAAAAGTTGTTAATGACACAGACTGACAGACGTGCATGCGGGCAGGCAGGCAGCATAGCTGGGTCTCTGATGAGAGTTCTGTCCCACACATTTAATTGTGTATATGTTTGAGAGTCTCATTTTATTTTTATCCTATCTATCTATCTATCTATCTATCTATCTATCTATCTATCTATCTACCTATCTATCTATTATTTTTAGACTTTTCAAGACAAGGTTTCTCTGTGCAGCCCTGACTATCCTGGAACTCGACTTGTAGACCAGACTGGTCTGGAACTCAGAGATCTACCTGTCCCTGCCTCCTGAGTGCTGGAATTAAAGGTGTTTATCATCACTGCCTGGTGGGAGTGTCTCTTCTAATAGGATGCAGCAGCTCCTGGTCCCGAAGAATCATTCGGATGGCACAGAGGTTCTTCTTCAGGGCTCGGGTGTGTTCCAGCTGGACTCCTTGCCCAGGCCCTAAAGCTTAACACCTGTGCGGGACGGGAGGCAGGGGTCCGGCCTGGGGACAGGCATGAGGTGAGTCTATGGAGGTGGAAGCATCAAGGTCCTCAGTGAAAAGCAAGGTGAAAGCCAGAGCTTCTCCCCAGGTCTCGGACAGGCATGAAGGAGAGACCTGTCATGCTTCCAGCCCAGATCTGAAACTGTTTTAACAATCTGCTCACACTTCCAGAGACCCACATGGCTTCCCACCTCCAGGGGACTTGTTCTCTTGCCAGACTTAAAGCACCGAATAGCTACTTGTATTCAACCTGACAGCCATAGATATTAAGAGTCTAATTCAATCGTTATATCTTTTCTGTAGACACAAAGGAACCACGGTCTTGCAGCACCCCAGGGCTGCTGCTGCTGGTTCTCCTTCTCCCTCCCTCCCTCCCTCCCTCCCTCCCTCCCTCCCTCCCTCCCTCCCTG
>OU015753.1:13109782-13134782 GCA_907169655.1 Acomys percivali
CTCTCTCTCTCTCTCTCTCTCTCTCTCTCTCTCTCTCTCTCATTTAAGCATGCTGAGGGTGCAACAATGCACACACATGATATGATGATCTGATACAGGGCAGTTTAAGGAGGGATGGTGAATGCTGGTGTTTCTTTGGTACTTGCTACAGTGTAAGAAATCATTGCTAGTTCCCAACACCAGCTGAGCGATGCAAGGCACCTAGGCTTTATATTTGGGGGGGTGCATCTAACCTCCCCTGGAATATGATGCTGAACAGATGGGCAACGGCTTTGCAGTCAAGGGGCTATCAATTGAACAGAAGAGACGCCAAGTTCCTGTCAGTGCTGGGCTTAGGGGCTGCTCTGTTAAGGAGTCACACTGCTGTAAAGGCTCTGCATATAAACCCAAGTCACCTCTTTCCATTCCATCGTCAGTGGAAGACGTGGCACATGGGCAAGAGTGCAAGCTTTGAACTTGTCTGTGTACATTAGCATAGCTAGCTTGCAAAAGCCCACAGTCAAACATGGTAGACCAGCTGAGATTTGCAGGATGAGGAAGACATGCCACAGAAATCCATTCCATAACCTTTCACCAGGCATGAAATTTACTGTGAATGGAATTTCTAAAAGTCCATGTTGGCTTCTGATTTAAAACTATTAAATCTTGTTTCTGGAGAACACCTCCATTACCATAAATACATCATTATGGCATATGCTAATTACACACTCTCAACCTATCCATGAAAAACGCGTCTCCATACCGGTGACCCGAACTCAGACAATGGAACCTCAAGCTACAGGCAGAGCTTCAGGCTTATAAGGCTCAGGCATGTGTTGGCTGACTTCATTGAGGCCTGGAATAGGAAGAAAGGTACCAGTTTCACACAGGTGACACATGTGGGTCCCTCTGCCTGGGGAATGTGGGTGTGGCCTCCAATTTTGTGGGATGTCAAAGAGGAATTATCTGAAACTTATAGATATGAATATAAATATGGTGTTAAAGGCATACATGCACTTCTTCATCTTCAGAGTCTGCCAAGAAGAAGTTAGGGAAGCAGCCATGTGACCCAACTTTCCCGGAAACGAAGCCCCTTTTTAGCCTTCACTCTAAACGCAATAGGGAGCAGGAGCCTAAGACCACATAGATATTAATAACAACTACACAGGAGAGTTCATGAGGTGCCTTTCACAATTTCTTACCTATATTCTTTGTAGGTGCGTGGTGCGTGGTGTGTGTGCATATGCATGTTGACATGTGTGCAGGCCAATGTGTATGTACAAGTGCTTGTGTATGTGTGTGTGCATTTTTAAAGATTTCTTTTTATCATTTCTAATTGCATGCATGTATATGTGCACATGAGTGAAGAGACTAGAGGTGTCAGAGCCCGCAGGAGTTGGAGTTATAGGTTGACGACAAGAAACCTGAGATGGGAGCTGCAAACTGAAGTCAGGCCAGTATGCATGTCTGTTGCACCATGTGTGCAAATGCCTGCAGAGGCCAGAATAGGCTATCAGAGCCTCTGGAACTGCAGTTACAAATCAAACCCAGGCCCTCTGGAAGTGTAGCCTGTGCTTTTAACTTCTAGGCCATCTTGTGCCTTCTTCCTCACATGTTGTGGCAAGGTCACTCGCTGGTACCCAGAGATCAACGACCTGCTAGCCTACAAAACCAGCTCATTCTAGGGATCCCTACCCCAGAAGCACTGGGGTTCCAGGGGCTACAACACCCACTGAGGCATTTATTCGGTTTATGAGGGATGCAAACTCTGGCCCTGAGACTGGCACAGCAGACACTTCACCCTCTGGTCTAGTTCTTTCTTGCCCATTTTCCCAGTGTACAGCCCAACATAATATGTCTTGTTCTCATCTATTCTGCCCTCTTGGACCTCACGCTATACTCACTGACTCACATTAGAGACTAAACTGCTAAGTACGGAACAAATGTGCCTGGGTTTTGGAGAGAAAAATACATTCTGTACATCTGCCAGGCTATGTATCCACCATGTCTACTATGAAGTCATCATACTGAAAATGTTTGTTATCTTAAAGGAAAAGTAGTGGTATACCCAGGGATAGCCATGTGTCCACTGGCACTGTGGATCGAGTGGGAAGCTTGGGTCTGGGGAGGGACCTGGGAAGAGTGTGGATGTCTTCATATCCATCAGGTGAGCTGAACTAATTTTGCCAACTGCCTCAAGCTTCGAATAATTTTTTTTTGGAGGGGAGCAGCTGCCCCCACCCTGCCCATACCACTTCAGCTGCTGAGCAAGCAGGGTGTGGGATGAATAAACTCCATGGGCACAAGGAGTCCACGGCTTCCTTTTAAATCAGTTCTTAGAAGGCAAGGAACCAGTATATCATAGTGAGACAATCATTTATAATGGGACCATTATTAGGAGCCAAGATATAAAAATCGTACATGAAACAGCCTTCTAAGCAGGTTCAGTGCGTGGCTGATTAACCTCCCTGGTCTGCTGGGGGCTGGACGGCTCAGGGGAGTGGTAATGGGATGTGGAAGTCATTTGCCTCGAGGTCACAGGTTCCGAGCTGGACTTGTGAGAAGAGGCTTAATTGCTACTCTTGGGCGACTTGTCAGTGTGCTTGGTGGGGACACTGGGACAGGGGTTCGAGTCTCAGTACTACCCCCACAACTGGCAGAAATATGTGTCTGTCAAGGCTGATTTTGTTTAGCCAGATAAATATAAGCCTGCGTTTGTTGACTTCTGGGGTGTCTTGGGAAAGTGACTCAAACGTAAATATGGCGTTCATTTGTCTCTCTCATGTGGTACATGACGGTCACGAGGCTGGATTTGTGGCTCTGTCAGAAGAATGCTTGCCTAATGTCCTCAGCACTACAAAAAACCAGATGTTTATAAGCTCAGTGTGTTGGGGATGGAGCCAGTAAGGCCAGGCAGTCAAGGTCAATCACAGCTGCATACAAGCTCCAAGTAGATCCAGGCTATGGGAGACTCTACCTCAAACAAACAAACAACAAAAGTAACAAAGCAAAAAGTTTCAGATGTGGGAGTGTTTCAGATTTTGGATTTTGTATTAGAAAAGAAAATCCTATCCTACTGCAAAAAAAACAGTCCCAAGATTCTCATACCCAGAAGGCCAAATGCCAACACACACCTGTAAGCATAATATGAGGCAGAAAGATTGAGAGTTCAAGGCCAGCCTGGGCCACACAGCCAGATCTTCATCCCCATTATAACAAAACAAAGCAAAACGACACACACAAAATAAAAAACAAAAGACCAAAACAAAACCAGTCTTCACAAAGGGATGGAATGATGAACTTGAAGCTCTGGGTTCAAAGCCCATCCATGACTCTTCTTCAGGTTTAGGTGTGAGGCTTCAAGCTCATCAGGCCACACCCACCTGTGGCAGTGGCCTGGTCCAGCTATTGGAGGAGAAATGACAAGACTCCAGGATGATGACCAGCCTCACTTCTCTAGGGCAGTTCTCAGGTTGATATGTGACATCTGAGGGCTGCAGGTACAATGACACCTTTCTGGACATGGCGCTCCTGCCCCATACCTTGGAGTCCTTCATTCTTCCTTCCCTACGATTTCCTCCCCTCTACCCAGGAATCTTGGTTGTAGCCTCCTACAACAAAATCTTCCGCTTTCCCTGAGACCGGTAAGAAGAGAGAGTGCCTCTCTCTGCCTGAGTGTGGTGGTGCACACTTTTCATCCCAGCACCCCGGGAGGCAGAGGCAGGCAAATCTGTGAGTTTGAGGCTAGCCTGCTCTACAGAGTGAGTTCCAGGACAGCCAAGGCTACACAAAGAAACCCTGTATTGGAAAAACCTAAAAACAAACAAACAAACAAATAAAAAGAAGATAAAGAAGGAGAAGAGACACTCTCAAACATATACACAATCAAATTTGGGGAGTGGAGCTCTCTCAGAGCCCCAGCCATGTTGCTGCTGGCTGGCTGGCTGGCTGTGGCATTACCAACTCTAATATTAAGCTTCCTGCCTAAAAAGGATAATCCACTTCAGTGCCCTCCTTGAAATCCAAAAACAAGACCTTTTACCTCATTGTCCCCTTCCCCATATATTTCCTCAATCTTAAAATAGGTAAATACCATCTTAACAATACAAGAGGCTGTAGAACAGATATTCACAAGTAACATCTTGACTTAACTTTGTGTGTGTGTTTGTGTGGGTGTGCACCTGTGTGTGTGTGTTGCATGCCACTCTGCCATTCATTCAACTTTTTGTTGTTTTTGTTAAATGGAGAAAATACTGAATTATTGGGGGAATCTCTCTGGGTTTTCACACCTCCATGTTGTAAAGCAGTTTGCTGTTAAGTCTCCAATACACTGAGGTTGCTTTTCTTTTCTCCTCCCCTCCGTGCTTCTCAAGGACTTCAGGCACTTGATGAAAGAGAAAAATAATCCCTTCTTTGGTGCCTCCCATCAAGACCCATTTGGTAGCCCACTCCTCTAACAGCGCCTGTGCAGAGAGAGAAATGATCCCAGCTCTCCGTTCATGTGAGTGGTGAGCTGAGATCGAGCAGCTGCCTGCTGCCAAACCTGAAAGCAGAAATTAATTTCAATGACCCAGGCGAGCGGAGGGGAGCGTTGTCGGGTAATTAGTGTTCGTCTTCTGCAACTCAGGGTCTATCACTGTGTTAATCCATACATAAATCGAGGCATTCCCAGAGACGCCTGAGATCTGCCTTTTAAGTACCTCTTGCTCGGGTTCACCCTGAGCCTAGCATCTTCATGAAGGGGGATAAAGGTGCCCTTCTTTCTCTCTATTTCTGGCCTGCAGAGAGCACACACAGTTGATTCCGTGGTCTTCCTCCCTTTTCACTGAGCCTGCCTTTGAATAAGTAGGGCTTGGAGGGGGGAGGGGCGGGGCTCCTGCTACTTTCTGACTTGAAATTTATTAATGAAAAAAGGCTCTGGTATTGATAGCCCTGACAGTACAGGTATAACAATTAAAGGCTATGTCCTTCAAGGCTTCTAATTGGAAAAGGAGCCCTGCTCTAGCCAGGATGAGTCCTGTAGATATTTTATATTCTTTTCTGGATTGAGTTTGGGGCTTTCCTACTTTCTCCTTTGGGAATATTCCTTATTTAGACTTAAGAAACAAAAACCCACACCAACACACAGAGTTGTGGGGTTGTGACCCACACTCACCACCCACATTCCCCGTTTTGCCTGCCAAGGTTGCGTGCTAGAATTCTAGCCCAGACCACCAACTTTGAACCTCAAGGAAAATCAGAAAGCTAGACTTTGAAGTGAAATCTTCCTTCCAAGATGTTAAAAGTCACCATGGCTTATCTATCATCTGAAGAGCGCAGGCTTGTGGCTTCTGAGATACTCTATACATACATGCTTTGAATCATTCACAGACTTCCGGTTTCGGGAGACTCATCAGGCTATAATCTCAAACTCCTGCCTCAGCCTCCCAAATGAGGGGCTGAAGATGAGCACGAACCTCCTACCCCGACCCCTCTTCAAAGTCTGGTTTTAGTGCTGAGAGGTGCTTTTGCCTCATGGCAATCTTCCTGCTTCAGCTTCCCAACTGTTGGTATTAAAAGAAACCCACTGTGTCCCCACAGATGTTCCTCTGATAGCTCCAATTGGCTTAAGGTCCCCACCCTGCTCCTCCAGGGACCTCACCACACAGATCAATCAGGGAAAACAGCTATGTTCCTGGAACCCAGAGCCCTCCTGAAACTCGCTCTGTAGACCAGGCTGGCCTTGAACTCACAGAGATCCTCCTGCCTCTGCCTCCCATGTGCTGGGGTTAAAGGCATGCACCACCACTGCCCTCTTAAAGGGGTTTTCTCACAGTTCAGTAATGAACTGACACGTGACCTTGAAAACACACACACACACACACACACACACACACACACACACACACACACACATCATTACCATTTACAAGCTTTGGTTTTTATCACGTGCAGAAAGATAACATGATTCTGGCCCCACAGATTTGCTAAATGATCTATGGAACAGTATGAGCCAGGGCCTCTCCGCTGCCAGGTTGCTTCCTTGCCTGGGCTAGACCAAGTAAAGACAGATGGTGACCTCGTAGGGGATATGAGGCTTTCAACTGAACAGGCTCTTGGTTCCCTCTCTCGACTCCGCTCCTGCTGTACCCCCATGAAAGAACAGTAAGGACCCACAGTGGGCAGCAGGCTGCTCCTTCAGCCTCGGTTTGTCCATCATTAAAATGGGTTTTCTATTCAGCCCAGGGCTTGGTTTAGCAGGAAATTAACTCTGCACCAACTCCCCAGAGGAACCTATTCTATTACAGTCATATCAAGATGAATAAAATCCCTAATTATTTCCAGTTTTACAGTGAAAACCTGCAATGAATGTGTGTGTGTATGTGTGTGTGTGTATGTAGAGAAACAGAAAAGCCGTCCAGCTCCAACTAACACACTTTATTGTAACTAGACTTGCTCTCAGCCCCCTCCAGCCTGCTGCTGGGGCACCTGGAAAAGTCATCCCCATCCATTTGGTGTCAAGTGGCACTGATCTCCACATTCTATGAGAGTCAATTGCAATTAACAGGGCCATTCAGGAAGCGGCAGGTACAGAGCAGACAAAGGCAGCCCAGACAGATCTTATCAGAGCCCAAGGCCGGCAGGCTTGTCCCTTTCAGAAGCTGCCTGCGTGGGAGCAAAACCTGCAGCAAAGGAAGATGGGAGAAGAATGGCTTGTAGGAGCTGATAGAAAGGACGAGAAAGGACAGTGGGTCAGGAGAATGAGGCCGAGGTGGTCAAAGAAAGCAAGCCAGACTCCAGGGCTGCCTCCTGGGATCAGACTCTGGCTCAGGCCAGCCGCCGAGAAGACTTTAACTAGTCACTTTACCCTGGCCAGCTGGTGGGGCCTCGTGACTTCTTGGAACCATCCAAATTGAGCTGGCAGCATGAAGCAGTCACCACGGAGTGGCCTGGAGGCTGAATGCCTTCTGGACCATCTTCCAAAACACAAATGCACAACCGTGGAGAAGGTCGGATATACTTTCCCACTTTTGACTCTCCAGGCTAAGTGACCTGTTCTTGTCATTGTCTGTCACTAGGCGTTTATTTTGCAGGGTCCCTTTGAATTTCAGAAATATGAAGCTTTAAAAAAAACCCACTCGTTATGATTTTTTTGGTGTGCTTTGGTGTGTGTGCTGGTGCAACCTAACATGCATGCACATGCATGTGGAGGTCAGAGGTCAATCTTTGGTGTTCTTTCTCAGGCATGGGCCACCATTTATTATTTACTTATTTACTTTTTTCTGAAACAGGGTCTCTCACTGGTTTTAAAGTTCCGAACTAGGCCAGACTGGCTGGCCAGTGAGCCTGACGGAGCCACGGATCTGCATCTTCCCATGCTGGGCTTACACACACACACACACACACACACACACACACACACACACACACACACACACACACACACACACACACACACACTTTTCGCTTGCATTCTGGATATCAACCACTTGAACAGCAGAACCGTTTCCTCAGCTCCCACTAATGAGAAAGGTTCAAAGTTGTCTCAGAGTGAGAGTAAAGAGGTTCCCTCCCAGGAAAGCAAAAGGAATTGGTGTGGTAGATGGGGAAAGGGCAGCCTTTTCTGTCCTAACACGAAGAGAAAAAACACAGTTTGCGGCAAAAGTTAATTAAGTCGGGAGCCTGTTTATTCCAAAGAGCTTATCCTTAGCAAAGACTATGCCCTGGACAACTGCAGGTCTCTATTGTACTCCTCAGCTCCCAATGTCTGATGATTAAACATATTGATATATCACAGAAACTAGACTGGGTCTGGTGCCAAGGTACTTTGTGCTGAGCTTTCTAAGGTGACTAGTGGAGCCAGTGACACACAGTGGGTATTTGACAACCCTTAGCTCCCTCCTCTTGCATTCTGTGTTATAGAAGCTTTGGTGTGATCTGGAGAGTGGCTGATCTTTATCGATAACAGCATGAATTTCATTTTAATATACTATGTTTATTAACGTGGTGGAGCCACCGGCTCTTATAGCAAGGGCTCGTCCAAGGCCCTTTACAATAGCAGCAAAGTGCAGATGTCTCTCTTAGGACCTCGGGGCAATGTGTCGTGGGAAGCAGGGACAGGAAGCGTCTCTCTACCTTTACATTGGCAGGATGAGTTACAGAATTATATTATCAGTGTAATTAGGCCAGGGCTTCTTCTCCACTTTCACGATGACCCCTCAGCCCTATGCAGTACAAGGCATTTTCCTCTGTGACCTGGATTCCAAGGCATCTTTCTTTCCTAAAGTGGCCTCCACTGAGGCCACATAGAAAAGCCAACACCAGAGTCCTCCCTCTCCCTCTCCCCCCCCCCCCCCCCTGTCTCTCTCTCCCTCCCTCCGTCTCCTCATCCTCCTCTTTCTCCCAGGTGATTTGCCAGTCGTGATATAAGAAGGAGGGTGATGCGTTGATGATCCTGATGGGGTAACTGTACCAGGTTCTGGTACAGAGGCACCCCCTTGAAGTTGTAGTAGCATTTTCTTCAGTCTATCACAGAAGGAAGTGGTGCCCTGGGACAGGCCTTAAGTTGGTAGCCAGGATTCAGGTTCAGTCCCATTCCTCCATGGGCTTCCTGAGTAACAGCCTACAGGAATAATAGCCAGGCTTCCGTCCACCAGGCAGAGCAGCTGGCGTCTACCCTGAAAAGGTCTTACACATTTAATTCTGGGGGCTCCCAAGGCACATCACAGCCAGTCCAGGGTTTGATGGGACCCAAAACCAGGGGTCCCATGAGAAGAGCTACAGTTTTAGCAGCAGATGTACTTAGGTGTCAAGTCTGACTTCCTACTGCCTCATGTAACATGAGATGAGGTTTCCTGTCTGTAAGGTGGGGCACTCCTTACAGTGAGGGAAACCACAGAACCCAGGGGAGCATGCTGCCTAGCTTTGAGTTAGTTGCCTTGGTCTCTCCTGATCTGGGAAGCTTTCCCTCATCTCTACGTACATATTGAACCATTATCTCTCTCTGCCACACATACCTACACTTCCATTTCAGGGTAGTATTAAGGTTCTAAACTGTTGGACCAACTGCTGGGCCTCAGGCTTGTGTCTTTGGGATGATGTTTGCGTGTGGGATCCACATACCCCACAAGGGTTTCAGGTCACTAGCTAGCTATTTTGTAGCCACATACCCCCACCCCCAACTCTGCCACATACACGTCTGTTGTCCCACTGGAGAGAGAGAGAGAAATACTTTCTTCTGCGTGAGTGAGCGAGTCAGCGAAGGGGATGCTATTAAAATGCTTCAAAAGAAAAGCAGAAGTATACATTTTCTAAGCTTGGGAATTTCAATATATAACTGACTGTTTGTTTATGACAGAGTCTCTTTATGTAGCCCAGGCTAGCCTTGAACTTTTGATTTGTGACAAGGTGCTTGTCATATTCTAAACAAACTGTCTGCTCACAGCTGACAGCTATTTATTTCACTCCTAGTCTCCTGGGCACTTGAATTTTGAAGAAAAAGCCTCAGAGACTCAAGTGACTCCCCAGTAATAGAAAAAAAAAATTCCCCTCCAAATGTGAAGAAGGTGACTTCATATATAATCACACAAACAGTGGGATCAGTGGAAACCTTAGCTGGCATGCTAAAATACACCCTAAAACCACAGTGGCTGGCTAGCACGTGGTGGTCTGAGATGGCTCCTGCTGGCTTGCCCAGAGTCAGACTACTAAGGAGCAGATGGCCCTTGGGTTGAAACAGCCGGAACTGTTCTCAGCCACAAGAGGCCTGAAAAGAGACCGGAGGAGGGTCCTTCTCCATCTCTCCTGAGGTGACCTACATCTGAATGAAGAAGGAAATGAGTTCCACCCCCAATCCCACTCCCCTGCCTGCTGCACGTGAGGAGCTCAGCCCAGGCTGACAGTGCCTACCGGCCCTGCAGAAATCTCTTTATGAATCATACATGAAGGAGAGAAGAAAGAGGAAGCCAACTCAACTCCACACTTCACAGCGCGCAGGAGGCGGGCAGGTTGCTTTCTAGCTGTGGGCCTGGCGGCAAGCTGTTTATGAAAAGCAGGGCACTTTGTAGTGGCTTCACTAGGGCCAGCGGCTTGTTGGCTCCACTCGTTAGAACCTGTATGTGGAAGGCCAGGAGCCCTTGTCAGTGTGTGTGTGTGTGTGTGTGTGTCTGTGTGTGTGTGTGTGTGTGTGTGTGTGTGTCTGTGTGTGTTCTGGGGAGCTGGAGAGAGGCCTCATGGAGTTCTGAGGGTAAGGTTCTGTTGTAAAACTGTGAGAATGCAACATTAAGACTGGCTGCCCCTGGCTTGCAGAGTGGGAACTGGCAGAAACTGGGGGAGCAGCCTATGAAAAATAACAAAAGAATCCCTGTAAACTCTCCTAGTCTTCATTGTTTCATCTGTAAAATGGGGTGTGCAAAGCCTGCTCTCTCTCTGAAAAGACTCTTTCTTTTACACTTAGTTTTTCGTGGTCATGGTAACAGGTTGGGTCAAAATCAGTTCAAGTGAGAAGGCAGTGAAGAAAGGTCAGGCAATGCTATGTCCAGGGTATCACAGGGGTGAATCACCTAGGAAACACACTGACCCAGGCAGGGGCTGGGATTCTGAGCAGGATTTAAAACAGGGGTGGGGGCGAAAGAGGGCTGGAGAGAAGGTTCAGTGGGCAAGAGAACCTGTTCTGCAAGCATAAGGACCTGGGTTTGAATCTCCAGCACCCATATTTTAAAAAACTGGGCATTGCTGTACATGCCCCTAGCCCAGCTCTGGGCAGCGATCCTAAGAGTATGCTAGACTTCTTGAAATGACCAGCTTCTGGCTCGGAGACTTTCTCAATGTGCCAGACTTTCTGCTCCGACCTCTATACATACATACATAGGTGTGCTAACCTGCATACTCAAATGCACGCATTGCACACTTATACCACACTTACACAAAACTCCACGGTGGAAACCATGGGACTAGCTGCCTCTTGTTCCTACCACCATGCAATCCTTTGAAGTATGAACCCAAAGAAACGTTGCCCATTGAGTTGGTTTTTACCAGATCACATGGGCAAGAAGAGTAACTGATACAGATCTCAGTCAGTGCCTGGGAACACAGTGTGTCCAGTGTGCACAACAGCATGACTCAAGCTACTGTGGAGATCCCTAGTGACATCAGAGCAAGCAGGTTCAAAGCAGAACGCATACATGGAAACATTGCAGAGGGGTGGAAAATTAAGGAAGCCAGGGGCAAAAATCCCTACAGTGCCTCTCCCAGAATGACTTTACTGCCCCAACAAGGATGTTTAAGAACCCAGGGAGAGCTGACTGCCAGTGGAGCTCGGTAGCCAATAGTTCTTCTCCTGGACACTGGCCATACGTGAAGCATTTCTGAGCATGGGGTCAAATCCCAGCCTCCAGGAAGCATGCGTGTTCATCACAAACCATATTCTGGGACAAATTGATGAGGCCCAGTGAGCCACCTTCCCTACTCCCTGCCTCCTGAATTCTAAGTTTTCCAGTGTCCACCAACAGCTCTATCTGAGAAGATGAGAGGCTTGTGCCGGAGGAGCTTTGAGACCTCCAGCTGGGGTTGCGGGAGGGAGCGCACCTGCATCATTTACTCATTCAACAGCCTTTTTCATAGTCTACGGGCTTATCACCAGAGACGGATAATCTACATAGCCGACTAAGACCCCTGTCTTTACCCATGTGGCTTGGAGTCTAGTGAGGGAAGAAAAACAATGGGGGGCGAAGATAGGGGAAAAGTAAAGTTGGGGGTTAAGGAAGGGCCACTGGAAAAGAAAAACAATTAAGTTCGGTTGAATGGCTCAACCGAACTTTGGGAAATGGAAAAGAGGAAGAGAAGACGAGCGTTCAAGGAAGAGACAAAGACTCTGCAAAGGCCCTGTGGCTGAAGGACAGGAGCTGGCCTCAGATCTGGGTACTTGCCGGGCCACTCAAATGATAAGAAAAGGCAAGGAGGAGATTGGAGCAGCCAATGGGACAGAGAGAGGGGGGAGGAGGAAGGAAGGAAGCAAGGGGTGTGCAGTGCTGCTGACTCACAGGCGGACAATTTGTCCCTCACTTTGGAGAGGAGACGCCTCAGGGGAGAAGGAAGCCTTGGTAGCATTTTCTGAGCCCAGCCCTCATAGAAGAAAAAAAAAAAAGTACCCAAGAGAAAGAAAAACTTCCTGTTTTTAGTCTTGAAAATGGCACTAGGAGTCCAAAGGGAGAAGTCCAGCATCGGAAAGCAAGCACAGTGCCCTTTGAAAAGTTTTAATTTTATTTTAACTTTGCTAAATCTACTTACATTCGCATTTGGAAATATGTATGCACGATAAAACACTGCAGTTATGGTCTATTGGGTTAAAAACCCACTTTTTGGAATGGGTTCAAGGGAATACTTATATAAAAGTCCTTGGAACGGAAAGCAATTCCGTAGATAAAACAGAACAGCAACATCTCCCAAATATGCCCCTTGCAAGATAAATGCTCAGTGAGGAGGGGTCTGGAGGCCTCACTAATGGGAGATTCGTGACAGCCAGGCTTTTGAGCTCTCAGGGAACCAGCTGGAAAAGGAAGCGGCTGGCTAGTCCTTGTTTCAATGTTCACACTTCTCCAAGGGTCTCGCTTCTTCTTTTCATGATTTACTGGGAACCAATAAACTAAGCCCCTCAATTAGAAACAGTGAAATTCCATGCCAGCAGGATGCTCACGATGCACAGAGCAACCGTGATGTTTATTCTGTGAAGTTCTAGACAAAGAGAGCTTAAAAAAAAAAAAAAAAAGCTGGAATAACTCCAACAACAAGCATTTTCTGGGCCTTTTCTGTGTAATTATCCTTGCATGGAGAGGCATACAAAAGAGAAGGAAAAGATGGCTCCTACCCTTCGGAAGCTGGCGCTCCTGTTAGGAGGGTGAACTTGAGCCACAGGCATGAGGCAGAGAAAGCAGCCTTCCTTGGACCCTGCCTTCAAATTCTTAAGTTCCAACTCCAACTTCTCTCAGAGAGTTAAACTGGGAGTTATGAGATGAAAGAAAGGTTTGTTTTCCCCATATTCCTTTTGGTCAGAGCGTTCTCTCCCAGGAACAAAAAGGGAAGCTACACCACTTTGGATTCTGTATGCCAGTCAAACACAGGGGAGGCTGGTGGGAACTGAGATTTACTACCACGTAGTAGGAAAAGGAGAACCTTCTGGAAACATTGGCTTTATGGAGTCTGACAAAGAGGAGAGACTGCCAGCCCTTCTCTTCTGCCTTTAGTGAAGGGGTAGACCCCGTGCTACTGAGGGATAGCTAGGAGCTGTTCTGGAAAATTCCTGAGCCTAGAGCCGCGGCTGTTCACTAATTCCCTCTTCTCAGGTCCTGAGCATCACTCATGGCTCTCGCCAAGAATACACACCAGCTTGCCAGGAGTGCACTGCACAGGCAACAGTTAAGACAGAAAATGGGGCTGAAGATGTGGGGTGGCTAGTCTAAATGGTCTAAAGGGTGCTTGCCTTCCTTCTAAAGTGCTTGGCTGCATGTGTGAAGCACTGGGCTCAAAAGGGACAAGAGAGGAGAAAGAGAAAGAGGAGGCTCACTTAACAGTTACCTACACTTTCTTTTCTATGTGTCTTTCTTTTAATCACGCATTTCATTATGTGGCACAGACTTTCCCCAGGATTCCCCACTGAAGTGGCTTACTTCTTTTATGCTCCCAATTATTCTCCTTTCTCCAGGCCCAAGTGCCTTCCCAACTCTCATCTTTTCTTCTTGCTCCCCTTCGGTTGTTCCAAGATTAGCACGACATGGTTCCATAATTAGCACGGGGTCACCATAGACCTTTGGGTTGCGTTGGGGCTACTGTTCAGAAAACTGTGAAGAGGCAAAGCCCTCACTGTGAAGACTGCCAGTGGGTGAGGAAAGGGGAACGTGGTCAATCTGAGCAACCATGTCAGAGACTTGGAGTCTTTCCCTCAATTGGCACTTAAAGACCAGGCTGTGTGAACTAGTCAGTTCTAGGGTACAAATCTTGCAAATCCACAGACAAGAAAACTACCCAGAAAGCGAAATATTAAGTGAGAGATTTCACCTGCACTACTTACTACTCTGGTGGGACTGTAATTTTTGACAGGGTGTCCCTGTGTAGCCCAGGCTGCTCATGAATTCAGGATCATGTGGTTTAAGAGGCGCCCTTAGTGCAAGCTTGTAGTCAGGTTGTCTCTGGTTCCCAGACAGCAGGGAAGGGACACAATTTGGGACTTTTAGCTAGCAACTATCCACCATGCAGGATATATCACCTGTGACCCTCAAATTGCTAAGGGGCTCAGGTAGCCTGGAGCTGGAGAGCTTTCTTTGGCAAAGAGATCACAGGTCCACAGACAGACTTGTAGTAGGACGCCGCCATTTTCCCTGTAGCATCAGGAATCACAGAGTCAACTGTGAGTGTAGAGGCTGCTGTAGGTGAATGTGGCCTGAGTAGGTTCTAGTCTGTTCCTAATACTTAGTAGCCAAGGGCAACTTGGAGCCATATCCACAGACCTGTGTGACCCTGCAATGGTGTGGAGGCAGCTGCTGGTAAGTACATATTTTGTTCCCCCAAACAGGCTTTTGTTCCAGACACAGAGGCCAAACTCTGCCCTGGCAGGGTCTCTAAGAGCCTGTGTTGGAGATGTCTGTGGTGCCACCTTTTAGGGGAAACAAAGGGGCTTGTGAACATGTCTGCTAGGTGAGTCCACCCCCCCTCCTTTTTACAGCCAGGCCAGCAGTCAAAGCTGGGTTCACCTGAGGCCCATTCCAGTCAGGCAGACAGACTCAAGCCAGACATTGCACACGGAACAATACCATCCCGGTCCCCATTGCACCTTTGTGCAATAAATGATTTCCAGTTGGGGTGTCAGAGAACTCCAGATGATAGACACATTATATTCACAAAAGGCAACCTTAAGAGAAAGCTTTCTGCGATGAGCGTGTGGGGGTTCCCCCCTCTTTTGGCATCCCAGCTTGCCATAGAAATGAGTGATTTTCTGAAATTCTGCCAAGTGAGATGGGTTCAGCATGCTATTAGATTAGTCTGTTTATACAGAAACAGCCAAAAATAGGAACCACGCAGAAGCTATTAAAGCTATTGTCCTATGGGGGGAAAGATCTGGATGGTTTGCTCACTGCAAGAGGGGAGCAAGGTCTGGCTCCCCTGTATTAATGTGGTGAGGAAGTTACCATGGTCTAGAGCAAACTCTTGGGTTCGCTGCTCTGTTCCAGCTGTGACAAAAAAAAAAAAAAAAAAAAAAAAAAAAAGGAGCACACAAAAGTCCATGAGGGCTGGGTTAGCAGAGAAGCCAGAGAGCACCACACAGTCCCATTAGGCCTTCCCTGTTGGAAATGCATGATTTTTTTCCTCTGTGAAGCCAGTGGTTCTAGGCAGGAGTAAATAAATGAATAAAAATAAAATAAGTGAGACAGGTTGTCAAAAGCTCACATTTGTAATTCCACATTCTCATCTGCCCTGTGTTGCTCCTCAAGCTACTGGAAACCACACAACCTCCTGAGTCAGTGGGATGCCAAGGGAAAGCTTGGATGGAGTTGAAGTCTGCATGCAGGTGAGATGTGGTGAATCTATAAAGTGGGCAGGCCAGCTGATGCTGGGAAGTCACCTCATTTCTGCTCAGCAGGTCTCCAGGCTAGACCATCACCCAGCTCGCATGGGCTATTGAAACTTCAAAGTCTACCCACCCCCAGTGACATACCTATACCTCCATCAAGGCCACATCTCCTAACCTTTCCACACCAGTTCCACTAGCTGGGGACCATCAGAGCCATTGCAGTCTATGCACACGGTATCCCCCTGCCCCCACTCTCCAGGACTGGGATCTTGATGGGTTCCTAATACCTCATCATTATTGAGAGATGGATAACAATAGTAAATGGGGTCTAGCTGGAAGGAGAAGGTCACTGGTGGGGGCTCCTTAGGTTCTGGATCTGTCCTGGACACTTCCTGTATTCATACTTTGCTGCTTCTGGTTTGGCAAGAATCTTCTCTGCTCTCATATTCTGCTCAAGTCCACAGGGCCAGTCATCAAGAACAGAACCCTCTGAAACCCTAAGCCAACACAAAGCCTCCCTCCATTAGGCTACTTAGGTCAGCAATAAAAAATAAATAAATAAAAACAAAAATAAAAACAAAACCTAATGCAAGGTAGTAAGCATTGTCTCAGCCAAGGTTCCCACAGTGTTCATTTGACCATGATTCTAGAACTAACGGCTCCATGGATTTTTCCTGTCTCCTGTGAGTCACTCCCACTTCCCAGAAGCCACAGCTTCTCCACAGGTGGGCCATCTCACAATAGGTCAGCTTGCCTCGTCATAGCTAGCAACAGAGAAGCCCCAGATCTAAGGTGTTCTTTTCAACATCTTCTGACTTGAGGCCTTTATTACATCTGAAGCCTCTTGGCTCTTTGTCAGAGGGTGTAGCCCAAGTCAGGAAGCGACACATCATCTCTTTCATACTTTGCAGGTTAGACTACATCTCTAGGGGGTAGGACCAGAAAGTTGGAAACTAAGGGGGCATTCTGGGAGGGAGAAGCACAGATTAAAGTTCAGCTCTACAGAAATGATCATTACAATACCGACAAAATTACCTCATTTTTGAGCAATGGCTTATAAATATACTTCAAGGAGAGAGAGGTGAGGGAAAAAAAAAAAAGAGTCCTGACAGGTGTGGTGATGCACACCTTTAACCACAGCACTAGGGAGTCAGAAGCAAATAGATCTCTGTGATTTCAAGGTCAGCCTGGTCTATAGAACAAGCTCATAGCTGGAGCTACATAAGAGAGAGACCTGTCTCAAACAAAACAAAACAAAACCAATCAAAATACAGAGTTTCTGAGTTATCTGCTGGCCAGGTATTATGTATTAAATATATAAATTTTAACCATAAGTATGATTTAAAATGTATGTTTAAACTTCAGCACTTGACATCTAAGCAATCAAAATCTTTATTTACTCAGCAGAGCAATAAGTTAGGAAAGCCTGTAACACTCAAATAGCCAAGAAAACTAGAGGAAAGTCAAAGACAACAACCCAAGGGGTCAGGCCACATCAGATGCAGTTAAAACTGCGCCCGCCGAGACCCCATTTCAGCCCAGGCAGAACAGCAGTCATGACATAAACGTGAACAAGTGGAGGCCAGGATGTGGACAAAGAGAATCATACGTACTGCTGGCGGGAATGTATGAAAAACAGAATGGAGGTTCCTAAAAGACTAACAACAGACCTACCACATGACTCCGCGGTACCACAAGGAGTCCGCATCAACCTATCCCAGAGATGCTTGTACATCAGTACTTCCTGCAGCACCTCTCATCGTAGTTCAGTTGTGAAACCAAATAGGTGTCCATCAATAGAGGAACAGACAAAGAAAACACGGCTTATATGCAGAGCAGGATTTTTTCCCAGCATATAGAAAACAATCAAGTTACGTCATTCACAAGGAAATGGGTGCCAGTGGAGATGGTCACATTTAACGAACTAAGCCAGTCTCAGAAAGACAAAGATTGACTTTTCCCTCTCAGTTTTAGATCTTACATTTGATAAAGATATACAAAATTACATCTGAATATATGACATGAAGGCAGAAGTAAGATTGTTTAGGGGATCAAAGGGAAATGTACGAACAGCAATCACTAACAGATAATGAGGTTCTCAGTTACCGGTGATAAAATATCCCCTACGTCCCATGCCACTAAGCTGGGCCCAGTAGCCTGACTCTGGACATTAGCTTTAGTGTTTTATAGGTCCTGGCATTTTCACAGGTGTGTGAGGGACCCGGCTAGTTTCTGGGCTCTCCTTTGCCTGCCCATTAAAATCATGCATCTTTGGAGATACATGGTGGATTGAGGGGAGAACGGAAGCAGAGACAGTCTAGAAGCTAAAATGTTGCCCTGCACCCTCCCTTTAACAATAAAAGTCCTGAGACGACCTTCTGCTGAGATTACTGTACTTGAAAGTTTTTGAAGCTCAAAAATTATAATAAAATATGCAAGTTGTTTTGTTCTTCCGATATATGATCTGGGTAAATAAATTGCTCACAAACAAAATCCCAACCAAGTAAACATGGAGGCTGGTGACCCAGACATGATAAATGGAAGAAGAAACAACCGAGGAGGAAATCCGTATCCAAAAATATGTCTTCGCGGTAGGGATATTTATAAATTTGACACCCTGGAAAGTGGAGCTGGCCAAAGATTATTTCTATTCAAATATGCATTTTCCCAGCACAAGTATACAAAAAAAAAAACCACCAAACATATTTCTTGCAAATCAACTCTTGCACAGTATGAGAGACGAAGAAAGTACACTGATAAATATTAAAAAGTGAGACCAAATGTAAACTTGTCAAGGGACAAGAGTCCACAGTGAGGCGACAGACAGAATGGGAAACTGTCTCATGCTGTCTGACATCTACTCTATAGTTAGGACAGAATGCGACATAGTTACCTGTCCCAACATGACTGTTCTTTCCCTTTCGGTTAAAAGTGTCACGGCTTTGAGTGTTCTGAGAATCCTGTTGACACAGAAAGTTCTAGTCAAGGCTGCCTCAGTGTGATCTGAGGCTCCATCTAGGGATCTTACAGTCTGGCAACCTGCAGGTGCCTGGCTGGAGGCCCTGGGCCTATGGGCAAATGTCTGATCTTATGGTCCAGTGATCACAGCCCACAGCCCCTAAGTGCTCAGTTCCCTCATTTCCAGACGCCCAAGACTTCACGCCATTCCATGTTCCACTTTCTCATCATGATGAACCTTTAAGTCTGATGACCCGTGCTAGCTCACATTGCCCTGGTGGACATCACTAGTGATGGCTGCTCTTCTGTACCGGCCATGAAGCTGCCCTCCCACATCATATGATGAACAGAGAGTGGCCCTGCATCCAAAGGAGCAAAGGCCGCTGAGCATTCTAGGTCTATGATCCCAGGACTTGGGAGGTTGGAGTAGGATTCTGGAGATGCCTGGGCTACACAGTGAACCCCAGACCAGACTGTTCCGGAAACGAAGAAACAAAAATCTTGATGAAGATAAGCATAGCGGTGTCAGGTTTTATTTCAGCTTCTTTATTAAACATTGATGTTCATAAATGGAACCGGGCATCTGAGGCAAGAAACTGCAGAACAGTTGGGAGTAGACACAAAAAGGCCTCCAGTTGCTGAGGTCACTAGAATGAACCCAGATCTAGTCTCACTGCTGTCCTTCTAAAATGGGGGGGGGGGATTACATTACAGACACGCAGAGGGGGACCACTTTGTGGAGATACAAGGAGAAGACCGCCATCGGCAAGCCATGGAGAGAGGTCTCAGGAAAAACTAATACCTTGATCTCAGTGCTGAAAGAAAATATATCCCTATTTTACTGCTTGTTACCGTAGCCTGCGTTGACTGATGCAAATGCTGAGATGAGAGTAGCCAGGCCACCTTGCATTGCAGATGGACGGGCTACAAAAGGGGGAGCTGTAGGTAAGGGACACAGGGCCTTTAGCCTAGCGTGGTCCTTTGCCCTCAGAGCAGTCACCTCCTACTTCCCAGACTCTCTTTATTCAACAGGAGCATGAATCCTTATCCAGTATGACAGTTTGCTGTACAGATGAGTACTGTATGCATATATATGGAGGTGCTGATCAGAGACAGATTGATGCTTTGATTGACAGGAGTGTCAAAATACAACAAGACAGCTTCTTTCTACATCTGCACAACCATGAACTGAGATCCTAAGATACAAGAGGCCTTGTGGTATTGGGACTGATGCACAAGAAGTCCATGGTGGTTCAGAAGAAAGGGGCCACTCGAGTGCGTGTACATATGCATGCGCGCGCGCGTGCGCACACACACACATCCTGGGACTTGGTAAGATGAGCTGAGATCCATAGAAGACAAAATGTGACAGGAAGACACATCCTGGGCATAGGGATTCTCTCTAGCCCCCATCAGAATATACTAAGCCTTGACAGTAGAGAAGGAAGGTCACAGACACAGGCTCATGTAAACCAACAGCCTAGAATCACTAGGAGTCATTGCTCTGAGCAGAATGAGCCCCAGGACTTACCAGTAAAGGAAGCACTAAATCCACAAGGCTGACCACCTTCCTCTTTGTGGAAGGCTGGTGGGTTTTGCCCCAGTCTTTGCCCCTAGGAAACACCAGGGATACCCCCACTGAGATTTACATTGTGATGGAGGCAACCTGGGTCCAGAATTCAGGAAACAGAACTGGGACTCCAGCGGGGCTATTGTGTTTCTAATCAAAACATCTGTAGGAGGAGGGAACCAGAGGAGAGACTGGGGATTGCAGCTCTAGAGAAAGATGCTGGCAGAGAGGAGAGGAAAGGAAAAGGCTGTAGGTTCCAACCACAAAGGGTACGGAGAGGATCAGCAGGCCCAGAGACACCTAGGGATCTGTCTCGTGGAACTGATACCTGCAAGGTTTATTCTTGTTTCCCTTTAACCTTTTTCCCCTCCTGTATAGGACAGTTGGGTTGTATAATAAAGTCTAATTGTTAAGAAACAGAGCCAACACCTCTTTCTTTTCATTTTTTGAGATAGGGTCTCATGCATCCTAGGTTGGCTTCTAGCTCCCAGTATAGTTGAAGATGACCTCAAAAATGTTATCCTCCTGTACCCACCTTCCCAGGGCTGGGCTGATAGGCTCAGAGGCAAAGGCCACCCCATATGGTTTGCTGTAGTATTGAGGACTCAACAAAGGGTTGTGCTTGCCAGGTTAGTCCTGTACCAGCTGAGTTCCACTCCCAGCCCCATGACCACCATTTTAACCTGGACTGATGAGTTTACTTGGACAAGTGAATAAAGTGGGTGTATTTATCTGGTAGTGTCCACATTAGAGAAGATTTTCAGAGTTGTGTGTATACACGCGTTCCAGGAGAAAGCAAGGTTGATTGTCACGACCCTGTACAACTGACAAAGTAAAGAATTCTAGTTGGACACGAGAAGAGGCTAACGGCTGTCAGGCACCGTACCAGTGGGGACTGAGTTCGGATCCTCAGAGGATCCAGTCTTTTTACTGATTTTTTTTTTTTTTTAATTTATGTACATTGGTGTGAGGGTGTCAGATCTTGGAGTTACAGACAGTTATGAGCTGCCATGTGGGTGCTGGGAATTGAACCCGGGACCTTTGGAAGAGCAGACGGTGCTCTTAACCACTGAGCCAACTCAGGTCCGGTCTTTTTAAGAGCAGCATATGCCCTTAACTGCTGAGCCATCTCTGCAGGCCCCTAAGGTAACATTCTTGAAGCTACTGTTTTGGTTTCCTTGGCCGGGACTGTATACTAGGCACTGGGACACGGGATGCAGTGGGTAGCCTGAGAGCTCCTATTTGTTCCATGAAACAATACACAGTCCACATGGTGCTCCACTAGAGCTATTGCTTAGCTAGAGATCATCCTAAATTGTGGGACTATGCATGTTTCATTTAAAAATTTAGAACTGTTACAAAATGATCTGACACATAGATGCCAGAGTCCCCAGACAGAGAACGCACTCTCTGCTTCTGAATTACTAGCCATTAGCCATATATTCCTTGGGAGAGATTGAGGCAGGAACATATGGAACACTCAGCCCGGACTGAATGAGTATTAAATATGTCTTGACTGATTAAATTGAGCATCGCAAAGAGCCATAGAAAGGAAAAATCTAAACATGAATTTAACAGACAACTGTGTCAGGCTAGAGATGTAACTCCGGGTAAGCACTTGCCTAGATTTGTGAGATATTTCAGGGACCAGACTGCTGAGGTACGTTAGCCTCTGCCTTGGTATCCAGGAAGCTGGAGTCCCTGGAGTCAGACTAAAAGAGGAAGTTTTCATCCGCCTCGTACCTTTGTCATCACCTCCCCAACATGCTACCCTGAAACTAAGAGACTGAAATCAATATGTGCTGAGCCCATTCTCCAGCGTGAGCTTCAGCCATGACAGAGAAGGCCTCAGTAAGACACATGATACTAATTAGCGATGCTGTGTAGTCCAGGTGACCTGTCACCTCTGCTCCAGTAAGAGCACAGGAGATGCCTTGGGGAGTCAGAACCCAAGACAGCAATTCTAGATCAAAGCAAAGTTGTGTTCCAGACGTGACAGGCAAGGTTTTTGCTAACGCTGAAGTGTTAGATCACACACCCTCAAGCCCTCCCTCTTTTCTTCAGAAATCAGCCCACCCGCCTCTGCAGTCTATGCCCTGAAAAGAGCTCAGAATCCCTGCTGTGAAGGTTAGAGCATGCAGGCTTGCTCTCTAAAGGAAAAAGCAAGGCTAGCCTGGCCGCCTTAGGGTCCTATCTAGTACTTGGCACGATGCACTCTCTGTGTTATGTGGGCTATGCCACACTAAACCATGTTGGGTTTGACTTCCCACTACCTGCTGTAAAACTATATAAGTCACATGTCCCCTGCATTCAGGGGATTTCTCTAAAGGCTTGCTCTTTCCTACTCTCTCGGGTCACCTCATAATGTTGGCGTGCTGACTGAAATTTCTACTCTTTCACTTTAAGCTATCTCTTCTCAGACTTCTAGCACAAAGCTTCATCATGGCCTCCTTTGCCTGTGAGGCTCACTCTCCTAATAAGACTCACTCTGGAGGGTAATTGGTCTCAGCTTCCTTTTCACTGAACCTGCCAAATCTCCATTCTTCTATAATTTACAACATAAACAATCACATAGGAATAAAATAACTCAGTCTTTCCAATTCCCCTTACTCTATGCATCTGTCTTTCCCCAAGTCCAAAGCCAAAAGTGACTCTTGGAACCCAAAGAACCACTCCACATAGACCTGTGAATAGCCATTGGGTACAACGCTATCTAGAGCGCTATTCATTTTGATGCAGAGATAATCTGCATCAGATATTTAGTTGCAAGACGTTGTCTGTGGGGGTGTAAAGTTATGCAAGCTCAGCAAAGAGCTGTATAGGAAATAACGAATGCTTTATGGGTCTGTGGTTACCACCCTGACCACTAACGAGGCTCTGTCAGGTTAGCTGACAACAGCCATGGATGAACTGCAAGCAAAGGGACACGGTTACACGGTTATATACTAATGAGACTTTATCTGGGACAGTGTTCGGGCCAGAAGTGACTCAAGAGCCATATGTATGCTGACCCTGGTCATACACAAGAAGATGAAGCATGTTGCTGTCCTAAAAGTTAAAGTTTTCTGAGTTATAAGAATGTCTGGCCCCAAGAGTTTTGGATAAGAATCTGGGACTGTGGAATTCAAGTCTGTAAATTGTGTCTCTTGACAGTCCCTCTGTCGGTGCTTAGGGCTAGGCTGACTAAGCTTTGTTCACTTGTAGGACTGTCCCGGAGCAAACTAACTCTGAGTTCTACTTTTAACAGGGTTCAGGTACCCTGACTTGTGGTGAACACCTGAAATAAGTCAAATTATACCAGATGACCTGCATGAGGGTTTGCGAGGTCAGGGAGAGGATGATTCTGCCATTTGAGGGTATATACATGTGGAGGTCCTAGGATAATTTGCCAGAGTTGGTCCCGGGGATAAACCCTGAGGGTCATCAGGTTTGGTGGCAAGTGTGTTTCACTGGCCCATAACTACCACTGCTTATGTACCTCTATGTCCGGAGCCTTGCCAAGTCCTTTGAGAAAGCGATTCTAATCCCTGCACAATTCTGTGAGGTAAACATTGGGGTCTTCACTGTATGACTAAAGAGAGAACAGGAAGTTATACATCCAGGGCAGTTTGTTCTGAAAGGGCAGAAGGCAGGCTGAGTGTTAGTTGTCCGATTCTGAGACCTCCAGCATGCTGTGTTCCATCACATAGACGTGGCTCTCCCTTAGAAAACAATCCTTCCAATCTTGTCAGATCTCTAAGTCTTTCCTCAATTAGAACGAGAATCCCATATAATTTTGTTATCCTTAGCAACCACGGACTCTTGCAATTATCTTTTAGTCTTATCTATTTACTCCTGTTTGCTGGGACTAATACTCGGGGTACAGTGCTCCCAAAGACGCTCCATTGCTGGAAGCAACTTTAGGCCTGTGAAGAGCCAACTTATCCTTCATTGCTTGTGGTGGTTTCCATAGGAACGGCCCTCATGTGTTTGAATATTTGACCTATAGGGAGTGGCACTATTAGGAGATCTGGCCTTGTTGGCGTAGGTGTGGCCTTGTTGGAGAAAGTGGCTCACTGTCCTCAATGGGCTTTGAGATGGTATATGCTCAAGTTATGCTCAGTGAGACAGATAGTCTATCTCGGGTGCATTTGGATCAAAACGTAGAACTCTTGGTTCGTTCAGTTCCACCTCTGCATGCACGCTGCCATGCTTCCTGCCATGATGATAATGGACTAAATCTCTGAAACTATAAGCTAGCCTAATTCAATGTTTTCTTCTATAAGAGTTTCAAACTATGGAAGAGGGACGTGCGGCATCTGATTGGCTTGGGAATCCTTTGAACTCTTGGAAGCCACCTCTATGTCATTCCTCTCAGCAAATTGCTTCCTACCAACTCCCCTCCTGCATATGGCATTTGCTTGAGTCAATGGAGAGATGGAGGAGCAATGTCATACCCTGTGCCAAACCAAAACTGCCCCTTTGTGGCCTGACCCTTGTTCCCTTTCTGAAAAAGACAGAGCAAGAGTCAGGGTTCCATTGCTGGGACCCAAATACCAAACAACTTAAAGAGAAAGATGGCCTCCTTGGCTCACAGTTTGGGGGGCTTCGGGTCTGTCCCGGGTGGGCAGGGAAGAGCAGTTCACACTCTGGCAGTCAGTAAGCAGAGAAAGAGGGAAGACTGGTGCTCTAGGCATTCTCTTCCAACTCCATTTTTTTTTTCCACCTGGGCTTAGGGGCTGTGCCATACACATTCCAGCAGGGTCTCTCCCTGGAGTCAGGCCTCTGTGGGACTCACAGATACATCTGCGAGGCACCTGCCAACTTGATCCAGTTGACAAACAAGGTTAATCGTCAAAGATGGGTGCTGCCCTTTCTACATGCTAGAATAAAGACCAAACAGGAAGAAGAGCTTCCAGACAACACATATCTTAAAAGAGAAGGCAATGTAGGCTGTTGAAATCACACTGAGA
>OU015753.1:13139360-13166907 GCA_907169655.1 Acomys percivali
CACACACACACACACACACACACACACACACACACACACACACACACGTGCCATGACATGCATGTGGAAGACAGAAGACATTTGAAGGAAGTCATTTCTCTCCCCAAACCATGTCAGTCTCAGGTCCAAACTCAATTCAGTAGGCTTGGCAGCATCCTGATCGCCCAAGAGAGTCACTGTTTTTACAATTGCCTTGTATAAACAAGGCATGGTGGTGCTCACTGTAGTCCCAGCATTTAAGAGGCATCAGCAGGCAGATCTCTCTCTGAGTTTGAGGCCAGCCTGGTCTACACAGGACAGCCAGGGCTACACAGAGAAACCTTGCCTCAAAGAACAACAACAAAAAAAAGTTTTTAGATACTACTTTTAATATTGTTTAGTATATTTTATAAAATATAACATTTTATATTTCAAAATTAGTATGATTTTTTTGTACCTATACATGTGGGAGTGTACTGCTATAATGCTCAGGCTAGCCTTAAACTCCAGAGGGCTATTGATTATAAGGTGAACCACCACACTTAGCATATATGATTGTATAACGTGTTATTAAATATGTTTTTAGTTGCTTTATTTATTTCATGTTGTTTTGCTTTATATCCTAACTACTAATAACCAAAACCATTTATCATTCTGCCTGGCCCCCATTCTCAGCACCTCTCCATGGTCCTCCACAGGAACACTTTTGATGGAGAACTCCATTCAGTTTGCCAGGTCACGGGCAGACAGACAAAAACAACACAGGCTGTCCACTAGTCCGGCACAAAATGACCACTGGACACAATTAATCTGCCATGGTTACCACTGAGGACAAGTAAGGACAGTTTTTCCAATTGTCTTTTCTACCCAACAAACCCTGCTGGCTCCATACTCCCTTCCCCCCTTCCAGCATTAGGGTTTTCAGAATTTCCTGTTTTCAGAATGGCCTGGGTTTTCTGAATGACAAAGGCATCCCCTACTTAAAAAAAAAAAAAAAAGAATCTTGGGGTTCTGGGGAAATGCTCTTTCACTCTCCCTAACAGGCTGGCTCTGTCTGTTTCATCCAGTCACTGATTCAACTGCATGAGGCTAATTTCCAGCTTGTTTGTTTGTTTGTTTGTTTTTTTCCTCCCTCCTTGTTCTTTCTGAGTCTAGTATACTTTCAGCCTTTTAAAGCTGAGAGGTCAAGAGGACTCGGCTTTGTTCTGGGGGCTCCTAGGAAGCGGGTAGGAAATTTCCTGAGGTAAGAGAAAATATAACAGGACACGGTTTCTCTTGCCTTCTTTCTCGGTCTCTCCTTCTCTTTCATTCTTTCTCAATAATCACTTTGTAAAAACATATGTAGTGCTACACTCAAACATCCCACAAGGCAAAAAGAAGAAATTCATGTGTATTTGTATATATGGTGAGAGACATCTTTTATAGAAACCTAAAGAGAAATGATTTAAAGACTATATAAATGCTTAAATGCTTCCAACTTTTCAAAAGACTGCTGAATGGAAAAAGAGGAGAGTATAATATAAGCCAGACAGTTTAAACGAAACATGTGTTCAGTGTTGCTTAAGTTGTTTAAGTGTTCATAATAGGTCAGGGGCCAATTTTGACTTCATTCCAGAAAGTCCAATGACTGGTTGTGGACAGTTACACTGATAGCCACAAACTCTTAAGTATTCTGTGTACCGCCAGACAAGGTCCTTAATCTGCCAGGCTATTCCTCTGAAAAGAGTGTATCTCCTTACAAGAAGGTACCTGACAGTAAAGAGTTTGAGGAGTCTGCCCAGCCAGCCAGAGCTGCCCACTCAGGGCCACACTGCTGAGTCCACAAGGAAAGTGGGCACTTGGACATCTTTTCCAGCCAGGGCCATCTAACTCACATATCAAGGGGCCCACACCTGGACAAAGCAAAATCATACACAGGCAATACACAGTCCATCAGGATGAGGGCTTGACCCTGAGAACTTCAACCAGGATAAGCCACTGATCCCTGGGCATTGGCATCAAGGATGCAGTGACAGGGTCACTGACATGTCTCAGTAGGTTCAGATACTTGCTACCAAGCCTGAAAACATGAGTTCAGTTGTGGAACACACATAGTGGGAGGAAAGAGCTGATTCCTTCAAGTTGTCATCAAATTGCCACATGTGCACATAGCAACACACACACACACACACACACACACACACACACACACACACACACGATAAACAAATGCAACAGAATGGGTTTTTTTTTTTTTTTTTAAAGTGACTCAATAGATTTGCTTTACAAAGGATGGCAATGCACACTTTTAAAGCAGCAACATAGTTTTGAATCTTTGTTCCTTTTACAAGGGAAGAGGAGGAGGCGTCCCCTGGAGTTGCCTTGCCTCCCTTTCACTGAAAATGGGAGATCAGAGGTTGGGGGCGGCTCCTTGAGGTGACCCCTCTTTTATGTTGTGAATGTTCAGATTTTGTTTTGAATGTGAAGTGTGGTGGGCTGGAAGCCAGGTCACAGGTGTAGATTAGGAGCAGGGACACAGGTTGAGAAGATGGGACACAGGAGGCTGGATAGACCAGGCAAACATTTGTAAATAACCAAAGAACAGTGAAAAAAAAAAAAAAAAAAAAAAGGAGTACTTAGAGGCTGGTCAGGGGACAGGGACACAGGAGTCCGCAGCTTGTAAAGTTTGGTGTTGAGGGAAAATGAAAAACAGCCCTTGTCACTCCTGGGGACTTGCCAACTTTTCCTTTCTGCCTCTTAGTGGTTTCACAAAAAAAAAAAAAAAAAAAAAAAAAACCACAATCAGAACATTTCTAAAGAAAAAAGCAAATAGGGATAGCATAAGGAGGGGGGAGGAAGAGGGAAGGGAGAAGGAGGGGGAAGGTGGGAAGGGGTGGGAAGGGAGGAGGAGGCAGGGGTGGAGGAAGGAGGGAGGCGAGAAGAAGCTAACTTTCTACTACAGAGTGTTGAAAGGAGAAAGATATTATGTTATATAGATAAGGTCACTTATGAAAGGCTCGCTGGTTTATATCTCTTAACAGCCTCATGGCAACTTTGTCACCAAGAGCCTTGGGTTTGAAAGATGACAGTTCTCTTTCCTCTTTAGGACTGCTTCTAAGCAGGGAGCTTAACATACAGGGCCTCAGGGATGATTACTGAATAAAGAGCCATGTTCACACAAGAAAGAAGTGTGAAGGGAGCTGGCCTGAAGGAGGATGGTACTGAGGACTTGAAGGCAGCACTATGGCGGTGAAAATAAAGGTACCCAAAGTGTCACCTTTGGCATACATGTGTGACATACTCCTGGGTTCAGGCAGGTGTAGAAATATCTGGGTTTGTTTCAGAATCCAGATTTTATTTCTTTTTCTTTTAAAATGTATTATTATTGTTGTTGTTACTGTTGTTATTGTTGTTGGGGGATGGGTGTGTTTGTGATGCGTATGGAGGTCAAACAACAGCTTTATGGAACTTGGTTCCCTCCGTTCACTTTTACACGGGTCCCAGGAATTGAACTCAGGGTATCAGGCTTGTGTGACATGTGCCTTTATGCATTAACTGAGCCATCTCATGAGACTCTTTGGTTGCTTGCATTTTTTAGTCAGGGTCTTACTATGTAGCCAAGGCTGGCTCTGAGTTGGTAAGTCTCAACCTCATGAATGGTAGGTGAGAATGTCCCACCATGTTAGGGTTGACTGGCATTCAGTCAGGTGGGAAGCAGTGCGGTCACCCCTTTGTCCTCATCCAAACCGCACAGGTCCACACCCCTTTTTAGTTTGTACAGTTCTCTGGTCCTCTCTGTGTCTGCAGGTAATGGCTGGTACAAGAACAACCTTTGGCCGGGCAGGACAGAGTAGCCACCCTTGTCTCTAAGTCGCCAGCTGGATCTGATCTAAGATTTAAACTCTGAGCTTCGGATGACACGGCTGGGCAAAGAAAACAGTGGCAGCCTTGTCTCCGAACTGCAAGGCACAGCCTGCCAGGGGGTGATGGAGGGCTATGAAACAGAGAACACGAAGTCAGGTGGTACTAGATAAATTGGGATTGATAAAAAAGGGACTGAGGACACAGCTGGAAGAGGCTCAGATGGTAGAGTGGTTGCCTACCCTTCACAAAGCCTCAAGTTCAACACTTACGGCAGCATAAACTAGGTGTGGTGGCACAAGCCTGCAGTCACCGTATGTCGGGGGAAGAGAGGCAGACCCTTGTGAGGGCATCCCTGGTTCTAGGCGAGCTAGCCTCAACAATGAGAGGAGAAAACAGTCCGACCGACCCAGCTGTCTGACCTCCCCCTTTCACAATCTGAAACTGGCTGTGTGGCTGAGAGTGTTAAATCTAACTGAATCCACGAATACAGAAAGGTTCTCATCCGGGAGGAGACAAATGAAAACCATTTAGCATCGACGAGTGAAAAGTACGCTGGGATCAGACCGCACGTTCACACTTGCCAAGCTACAGGGAGCTTGTTTCTTTAAGCCTCTGTCTTCTCACCAATGAAAAGGAAAGTGTGGATCCACAAAATAAAACAGTTGTGACTTAAGGCTGGAGAGATGGCCCAGGGGTAAGCTGTTGGCTATATTCTCGCAGAGGACTAGAGTTCGGTTCCCAGCACCTACATCAGAGGGCTCACACCATCTCTAACTGAAGCTCCAGAGAATCTAACCCTTTCTTCCTGCTCCCTTAGGCACCTACCCATTCCCCCTCTACACACACACACACACACACACACACACACACACACACACACACACAAATACAAACACACACACACACTCAGGGAGGCAGAGGCATGTGGATCACTGTGAGTTTGAGGCCAGCCTGGTCTACAAGAGTCCAGGACAGCCAAGGGTTACACAGAGAAACCCTGTCTCGAGCAGCAATACCCCTGCCCCTCCAAGTCCTTAAAAAAGTCATGCCACTCACTTCACCTTTCTCAGGTGCGGTAAGTTACAGCCCCATCATTTGTTACTACTTTCCCTACTGCTAACTTGATGGTTCGCAGAGCCAGTAGCTTTTTGAAAACAGCCTGGCAGGAAGCACATGTCTGCCTGAGATCTCAATTTATCTTTTGCATGTAAGGGAGGTAGCTTCCTCACATGGTGCCATTCATTCTCAAGCCCAGAAGATGATCTACCTAGCAGAGAATGTGAGGATAAATTAGGAAGAGGAAAATCCCATGGAAACAGGTACTGTCCCCACTACCTCTGGGCCATGACAAAAGAATGATTTTCTTACTGTGATTAGTTCAAACCAGTGAATTAAACTCAGAGGAATCACTTTCAAATAAGACTCTAATTTCAGGGACCCAAGGAAGCCTGCATTTAATAAGATATTTCATTGTCATTCCAAATACAAAACCATTGTTTGCCTGACTCTATAATTTAGTGTTAGACAGACGCTGCACTATTACTGTAGCAAAAATGAAACACACAATGATCTCACTAATAAAACAATCGCATCATAAGGCAAAACTGGAGCCCAGCACTTTAAGCAGAGCCGAATACCCCTGGGTGGCGATCTGCATACTGCAGTATTCCCAGCTGGAATTTCACCTTTCTCCACTCTTCCGAGAAGAAAATCATTGCAATAGCCTGCTAACAATGCCATTACAGTCTCCCCAACTTAATCCTTTGTTCCTCCTGAAGAAAAGGCTGCAAGCTGGTTATGAATATTCCCCTCTACAAATCCCACCAATTAACACACTCACATGTTCTTATTTGGTAGTAACAACTTCTTGATTTACATTAGGAAGTATATACTTTGCACACCATAGGTAAAGCTATTCCTTCCCCTATAAAGGGAGAAGCAAAGTTAGTTTAAGAAGGCAGGGGAGGGGTATGTATGATGACTTGGAAATAACATGGTCCATGCCCCCCACCCCACCATGGTTTCTCTTCCTCCATGTTCAGTCAGGGAGAAAAAGAGTCCCCCTCAACATTTTATCTTCTACTCTGCCAGGGGTTTGGGGTGTGTCAGGGGTGGGAGGATACTGATACTCCTCAGCTGAGCTGATCATACTCTAGTTGTCCAGGGTACCCAAAGCCCAAAACTGGCCTTTCTGTAAAACCCAAGGAGGCGAATATCAGCTCAGTTCCAGCCATGAGGTAGATGGCAGGTGCCTGGTGACTCATGAAGATAGAAAGGGTGGGCTGATTCAGAGAGAGGCCCCACCCAGTTCACCTGCTGTAAGCAACTGAAGGCAGTGGTTGTCCATGGCACATCCTGAATGCTGAGGGTCTGATCCATAAAAATCAGAACCTTGACATCTCCTTCCTATGTACTCAGGAGAAACTGAGCTGTACACCCGGACAGCGAGGCTAATGGTCACATCTGGTGGAGATTCTAGAAGCACGTCCTACTCTATTCCCATGTCTTCCCAGAGCATGGATGCCCTGCAGGACAGTACAGACTCCTCTGAAAAACTCCAGAGAGGATCTCGTGTCAACCCACAGTGATTCACTCTTTGAAGGTTTTCATTCTTCAGAGGTCTATTCCGCACCACTGTGCCAAGTAGCTGGACAGTCATTTCCACAGTTGCTGGTCAGAGCATCTGGGGTCCAGCACTGTCCCCATGACCTGTGTCTATAAGCTCGTGCTTTTCCTGTCTCGCCAATGGGCTCAGGTTTTAATGCTGTTTTGTCCAGTACCAGGAGTCCCTTCTGCCAATCTAGAAGATTCTAGTCTTAGGGCTGACCCTGACTAGCTGGCAATGATGACACAGACCCCTCTACCTCCGCCTGTTTAGATCTTGTCTAAACAGAATTAAGATGCTAGTTCCCAGTAGAGGCCACCTGCTACCTCTTGCCCCTGTCTTCCCTTCCCTGGGCATATTTTTTTGGTCCATGCAGAGTTGAAAAGAAACGAATCAGGACCTGGCAAGATGCTTTGGCCTGTAAAAGTGCTTGTTGCTCAGAACTGACAACCTGACTTTGATCCCTAGAACCCACATAGAAACCTGAGTGTGCTAGCACCCATCCGTAACCCTACTAATATCTCAAGGGGACATGGGAGGCAGATGAGAGGCAGAGACTGGAAGCTCCAGCCAGGACAGAAACAAGAAAGCTAGAGGGACCTCACCTCATCAAGGTAGAAGGGGAGAGCCCACCCTTAAAATCTGTCCACTGACCTCCATTCATGTGCTACGGCATGTGTACATGCGCACAAAATAAATGAAGCAAACAAATAAATAACAATCAGAAAAGAGAAACAAATAATAGCCCAGTACTTAAAGTGGGCATGGCTTTACATACATCCTGAGCCTAAGCGACAGGCTCTCTTCCCACCTCGTGTCTTCTCTCTCTTCTACCCAGGGATGCACAGATTCTATGAGTATGCCCCAGTACTGAGATGCCCTCTCTGCCAACCATTTCTCTTCTACAACACAAACCACAGCAACAGAGGGCTGGAGCTGCTGCTGTGTGTGAGCCATGTCTGCGATCCCAATATCCAAGTTCTTTGGACCCACGTTATCTAGTCTGCCTCCAGGTGACTGCTACATTGTCTTCTGTTTGCACACGCCACAACTTAGCAATTGTCACCTACACAACAGCCAGTCTTTTCCTGGGAATGGACGTTACCCTGAAAGTATTTGTAGACTGGGGGCCCCTTAAGAAGTTTCAGCATCCCTTGCCACTATGGGGCAACAGTTTCCTCTGCCTCAGTGTCTATGCTGTGCACTTCCTAACACCACAGACATCTAGGGACATGCCCTTGTGCACCTATGTCTTAAGGTGCTGTTCTGATACTCAGAAACAAATTATGATTGACAGGGCTGGGTTTTGCTGCATTTCTGGTAAAACTTGTGTCAGCAACGATTAAATGGTGAGGGCTGGAAAGGAGGTGATGTCCCTCTCAGGAGACGGTGTCTACACACAACTGGGGTCAGTTTAGTGAAAAACACCAGTCAGAGGGGCCGTATGATTGAACTGACTGCCAATTCCCCAGCCAGGGCGGGCAGCCTTGGGCTATGCGGGGGAGCAAGGCAGCCAGCCCTTTGCTTCCTTTCCATTTAAAACACGTCTCAAAGTCTGCAGACCAGAGGTAGAGATTCAGTTCAACGTCTCTGGATTGATTGATTAATTTAAAGCCCATGAGAGATCACATAGGTTCACAGATAAAGCCAGACGGGCCGAGAATTTTCCTGTCTTCCTCAAAGGGGCAACGCTTCAGCCGAAGCCCCCCCTAATTGGAGATGATTTACATTTTTGTCTTGATCTCTGCATTGAAGAAGAGAGTAAGTCGTCATGAGCAACCGCTGCAGCCTGGCTGAGCAGAGCTTCCCGGTTGCAGGCTGCATCCACGTTCTTACCTGATGCCGTCCTAACATGGAGCAGTGTCTGTGAACCCATTCCAATTGTCTAAAACAGCTGCCTGGAATTCCTCAAGCCTCAGCTGCCAGGAGAGCAAACAGGGATACGAATGAGCGGCTGAAGTCAAGGGCTTAGTAAAGGGCCGTGTGGAAAAGACGCCCAAAAAGGAGTACCAATAAAGGCTACAGAGCCAGTTTAGTTGGTCAAGCTGACAGGAGTTTGATCCCGAGTACTTATGCTTAGAAGAAATTTTGCATCGTTTACATGCTTACTATACTAGTATTGGGGAGTCAGAGGTGGGCACCTCCCTGGGTACCCCCTGCTTGATGAACTCTAGGCCAATAAGGAAAAAAAAAGTGGACTACCAAAACTGGTGATCCTATAGTCACATATCCTCCACATGTGTGTTTGTATGTATGTATGTATGTACACACACACACATACACACATATGTGCACACACACACATGCAAAAGGCATCAAGTACCATGTAGGTAGCTGAGGGAGTACATACAAGTGGAGTCTCCTCCAACAGCACCAGCACTCCAGGGCTGAGATGAACATAAGCAAGGACCTGGGTGCTTATTCCAGATGTTCCACAGCCTCCTGGATCTCAACTGCTTCTATATTTTCCTGGAAAGGTTGCCCGACCCTCCCACCCCTTTGTCGAATGCAGTGATGCTAAAAGATGACACGCCAAACACATCACGTGGTGGTCTCTGATGCAATCTACCTATTGTCAAGGCCTGTGTGCGTGCTCTAAGTCTCCTCTTGGGGGGGGGGAATCTCTCATCTTATAAAGAGATCTCTGGCTATTTGCTAAACTATTAAGCAAGAAGAACCAAGACACGCAGGGGGTTGGGGGGGGAAGAGGAAGAAGTTAGTAATACCTTACAAATTCAATTTGCATTCTCCCCTTGTCCTTAACCCAATCTCAATGAGCCTGTGCAAAATAAGCCCACATTTGAAATCGTCCGGCATGATAGATGGCCTTACACATTTAAAAACACCATCCCTTTAATAAACTACTCTACACAATGTGGTCTTAACTGGTTCTAGAATATTCTGATAGCAAAACATTTTCTGTTTCTGGGCCAGAACTGGACATTTCTTCTTGGGAATATGATGTTTGAAAATCAGTTCCTCCTATTATAGATTTTCCCCTCAGCTTGTAGAAAATCCATGATTCCCTAAACATTGGTCTTTGAAAGCACATTGACTAAAATCTTCATGCTTAATTCATGAAGCGCAGTCTGGAGATTAGTGGAGCTGGACATAGACCGGGAATACTTTATCATATTCTAATAAGCAGAGGCTGAAAATTGCATTTCTAAAGCTACAGTATTAAAGGGCACACCGCAAAACATGACCCAAACATAACTCAGTAGTTTTACAGTGCCTGAAAAGGCTTTGATATGATAAAGTATGCTGACGATGAGAATAAACACAACTAGAAAATTTTGAATTTAAAAGGAAAAAATAAAAAGAGATGGGCACGTGAAACTTGGCAAACATTTGGCATATTTATGAAAAAATATATATTATAAACTCATATATTGTGATTCTTATAAACAAGCGTGGACAATCGAGTCACATCGTGGAAGATCATTGTAACACCACAGTGTAGGAATTCGGAAAGGACGAAAGCATGAGAGATGGGAGGAAAGCAAATAAAACGTATATAATGAGGTTAATTTAAAGGATGCCAGAAAACCCTTTCTTAAAATAGGTCACTGCAGCAAATAACATGTATGGTGGGACCTGGGGGAAGAATGCGGTGCACATGGGTGCTTCTGAGAAAATGGTGCACTGTAAAAGACCGCCCTAACACTGGCAAAAAAAAAAAAAAAAAAAAAAAAAAAAAAAACCCAAAAACATCTATAAAAAGGAGGCAGGATGTTAAAAAGAAATCAACCATTGAATCCAAATGTATAAACCAGCAGTGCATACAATGAAAAGTACAGTGTTTGACACACAGTTAGGGCTAATAGTATCTGATACATGGAAGGATGGATGGGTGGGTGGGTGATGGATGGATGGATGGATGGATGGATGGATGGATGTCCAAGAAAGTAAGAAAGCAATTGAAACAGGAATGGAAGGATGGAAAAACAAATCGATATATATATATATGCGCGCGAGGGAGTGAGAAACCAACAGAAACAGGGTTAGACAGATGGAAGGAAGGACAGAAGGAAGGAGGGATGGATGATACATGAGCAAGTGAGAAACTAACTAACAGAAACAGGTTCTATGTCTTCAGAGCTCAAGGGGCACTTTGGTTTGCCCCACTGAGTGCTTACTCAGTCCCAAGTTCCATTGCATGCAGCTCAGAATCTGCATGCGTTGGGAGAACAGGAAGCAAGAATTCAGAGCCGAATGGGGTGGTAAGCTGAGGACACAAGGGATTTGTCTTTAAAAAGCATCCTCACAGCTCAGAGGTAGGTAAGACTTAGGCAGCATGTGTAGTATGGAAGGTGTTAGAGGCAGCAGGGGTGAGGGGCGCGTGCTTTGAGATTGGGCTGATGGTGGGTGGAATCCCCACTCCTCAAAGCCAGCCGCCATCACTGCTGAGATCAGAGAAAGATCAGAGGAGCCGAGCTCCTGCTGTGGCTGTGATTTTGTTTCGATGGGTGTGCATTCTCCACGCTCTCTTCCTTCAGTTAACGAAGCAGGGCTCCTCCTCCTCCTCCCTCCTCACTCCCAGATAACTGCCAACTGAATCTCCGTGAGGACTTCTCATGACATAGTCTGAGCTTTCACCCCAAAACAAGCCTCACCATCAGGAAGTTCCACAGCTTTGTCACCTGCCCATCAGTGGGCTTGTCTGGCCTCATCTCTGTGTCACCACCAATATCATTTTGGAAGTTCTCTTTAACACCAAGAGGAAGCCAGCTATTCCTGCCATAGGCTCCCCTGTGCCATACCACCACCACAGTCGTGTCATAGCTCAGTCAGTGTACACTTTCCTCTGTGTGTTACCTGCGCTCAAAAGGCCATGGCCCTGACAAGTGACCCTTTGGAAAACGAGGCTCCTCCACAGACTTTGGCCGTGTAGATTTCAAAACATTTATTACAGGAAACCAATGAACAAAGAAAAATGTCAGAAGCCAAGTATGTATCCCTCATGGAGACTGTAGGTATGCCTTTTTTTACTCCACAGCCTATGTTCACAGAAAACAGAGAACAAAACAATGAAGTCTACTGTATTACTCTACACATATGCCATGGACAAGTGCAGAAAAACTGGGGGATGCGGGGCGGAGGTGGGGGAGCAGAAAGAACAAAGTGTGAAAAACTACCTGTATTCCTCGAATGCAGGACCATCACCTGCCCCTACACATGACTCACTTTGAGCCCTGAAGTTTGTTTCTCTACTGCATTCAAGTTTTGTCCGCAACTGTACACTGAGCCCATCCAGATCCACTTGGGCTGGGTTAATGTATCTAGCCTCCTCACTGACTGGCTGGTCAGGGGGAGGTGGCTCTCCGCTGCTCAGTGTGAAGGACACTATTCATCTCTGCTTTGAAGACAGAGTGCAGGGGAAGGCAGATTGAGGACCTCATCCTTGAGGTGAGCCTTGGACATAGCCACAGGAAGGTGGGAGAGAACGCATTTCTGGCAAAGACATGGGTTCGTGGCAAGACGCCAACAGCTGTTGTCTGCAGTGGGCTGGATAGAGGCAGGAGGCTTGCAACAGCCACTCAGGGTATGAAGATGGCATCTGCCAAGAAGATGGAGAAAACTGAGAGTGGACAGGCTCTGGTTCCAGTCTCAGAAAAGAGGAAAGTATGCGGCGTTGCCAGTTCTTGTTGCCTTTGTGGCCCTCAGGACTGTGTTAGCTGATTCCATTTCTACTTTGGCAGCCATGATGGGGGTGAAGGGTGCCTACTGCACCCTTGGTGGCTGAGCTGCTGTAGCTGGCCTGCCGGGTATCATTTTCCCCAACCTCCCAGGGAAGCATTCCTCCCCCCCCGCCCCCCCCCCCCCCCCCCCCCGCTCCGACCCCTGACCCCAAACATCTTTGGTTCCTTGGACACTGGCTCTTTTGCACCAGCCTTTGACAGGGAGGCTGGGGTTGCTCCTGAAAGGAAATCACAGCTTCCCTGAGAGACCAGCTCTTCTTCTTCCCTTAATTACCACTCTTTACTTGCAAGATGCATCGGCTGCTATTTAAATAAACAATGGGGGATTTAGGAACAGAGAAACTATGAAAATGAAGTTGCTTTAATTTACATCCCACGGGACCAGGGCTGCGTGGAGTTCTGCGAATGCCAAATAAATAAATAAACACTTTAAATGAGTGTCAAGTTGGGGATAGCCTGTGGGCTGTAAAGGGGACAAAGAAGCCAAGGGTGGCCTGTGAATATTAGACCTCGCACTGAGCATGTGCTACCCTTGGATCCTTTAAAAGCAGAAGACAGAAATCCAGTGGGATTATCAACCCTTACGGGAGCAGGAAGGAAAGGAGGTGTGGATGTGAACATATAGTGGAGTATGGTGAGCTTCAGATTTGGACTTTCTGTATGGGTTTTGTACCATGGATGGGGGTGGGGGCGGTGGGGCAGGAATCAGCTTCATGCAGCCAGCGTGGTGGGGAGGGGGCTGGGGGGGCGGAAACAGGGCTGAAAGACTTGGGGGATCCTGTCCTTAGGCTTCTTTGTCTGGAGTCAAGTAGCATTCAGAAAAGTCAGGGTTTTTTTGCCATGGTGGATGAACTGGTTTGGGGTTTTGCTGCTGTGGCCTGTCGCTGAGGAGGAGAGTCTGGGGAAATCTTAGCAACTGACTATGCATGCTGTGCGGGGTAAAATGAATCCTCACATACAGAGGTGCCCACGGGTTAGCTTCATATGTGGGGTTAAAAAGGCCCTGAGGATGCCCAGAGATAAAGCGGAGGACAGGTTAAAGGATGAGCATTAATAAGACAGGGGAAGGGCACGCTGGGAAGTGACTTTATAAAGCTCTTGCTGGGGACTTTATGAACACTGTCGGATCTCATCATCAGATTGATATTTTCCCATTTGGTGGGAAAGGAGACTGAGACTTCCACAGCGTTTCTGATTACACAGCTGGACACAGCAATGGGCTTCAGAGGCAGCTCCGTCTCCCCAGCTGCTAGGGGAGAGCCCTGGCGAAGTTTTGTTTGTTTGCAACTTAGGTAAGAACGATGGAGCAGTCATCCCAAGGGCTCCTGTTGTCTCTAGCCCTCCTTTTCCCTTTGATGGTTCTGTCTTGGCCTCATCTCTTCTCCCATGATTCTCTTTCTCTGTCTGTTACATTTATTTATTTATTTATTTATTTATTTATTTATTTGTTTGTTTGTTTGTTTTCTGCAATAGGCAGCCTTCCCCTGTGTTGCCTGGAAAGACAATATTATATCGAAGTACCAGGATGTGAGTTGTGTAGGGCACAGGTCTGCCAAAGTTCCCCTACCAGCTGCAGGATGAATCCCCTAGTAAGTGTTGCTTTTACTTCCTCTGATGAAGGAATGAGATTAGAGCCGTACCCAGGCTGCCCAAACACACTGTGTGGGCTAAGCCCAGAATGGTCCTTTCTCTGTTCTAACCATCCCTAGGCCTAGCCCTGGAAGTTTCTAGCCTCTGCAAAATCTAATCTTCTGAAACCCAATCCTTGAAGGCTTCAGCTTCCAGACTCCATTTGCTTACCTAGGCCTAGAATGTTTCAGCCTCTGAGACTCACTGCTAAATAAACTTAGCCTTTCTAGTTCTTTCTGGGCTTTCATTGGCTGGATCAACTCAGCTGTTCTGGCCCGAACTTCTCTCCAAGCTGAGTGATTCAATTTGGCTTTTTTCAGCTTCTGACTGAATTGTTCTGGTTGGCCTCAAAGTAACTCTGACAATCTGTTCTGATCTCATTCTCTGGCTCATTCTCTCTGCAGCCTGTCTCTGTAAAACTGTCCTGGTAAAACTGCCACACACACTACTCCCTACTCCTACCTTTACTACTATTACTACAACTACCTTTACTGCCACCACTACTGCTCTCTCTGTTTCTCTCTTTCCTGTGCTGTTCTTGTGAGAGTTGGGGGCATCCTATCTCTGACTCACTCTGTCAAATCTTGTTCTGACTCATCACTTTGTCTGCCCCTCAACTAGACTTCACTGTCAAACATTGCTGCTTTCTTTGCATACACTAATCGTACTTTCATTGTTTATGATTAAACAGGTCTGCATCCCGGCCAGATCACATGGACCTAGAACATCTTTAGATGTGATCCCTTGCCAGAGCAGCCAGGTTGCTGGATTAAACCTCTAGACTCCCTGAAAGGATCTGGCATCATGGCTCCTTTAATGCTCATTCTTCAGTCAGGCTTAGGGCCGGGATGGAGAGATACAGGTGGCCATAGTTAGGCTCCTTACACCTATCACGAAGTCTGGCAGTAAGGATTGTGGTTGTATGCTTTGTGGCCTGGCCTCTAGCACAAGGAGGAAGACAGGTGTGTCATCAAAGAGATTTTATTTAGCACTGGAAATAGTAGATGAGCGACAGGAGAGGTGATGAACAGGTGAAATGTTAACCACAATAATTAAAAAGCCAGGGTCAGCAAGAGAGTGAGTAAAAAGCATCTTTGCAACCCTAATGGCTTGAGTTCCACCCAGGAATCTACACAAAAATAAATAGAACTAGCCTCATAAATTTGTCTTCTGACTTCCCCACACACATGATGCACTCACCCTAACCTCACACATACACATCATGCACTCACTCACAACAATGAATAAATGTTTTAAAATTACAATAAAAGTCCAATAAAGTGAAATCCCAAAGAATTAGAATGGGTAGTACGGCCCAGTGAGATGTAGTCTGTGCCCACAATGGCTATACGAGCACTGATATAAACTTACTGCTACAACTCAATTGCTTAGCATTCACAAACACCTGGGTTTAGCCTCCAGTACACTTAAAGTGGGTGTGGTCACTCACATATTCACACCTGTAATCCTACTACTCAGAAGGAGTGGGCCAGAGGATCACGTGTTCAAGGTCATGCTCAGTAATATAGCAAGTTTGGGAGCATCCTGGAATAGAGGAGGTCTGTCTACATACACACACACACACACACACACACACACACACACACACACACACAGACACACACACACACAGACACACACACCAGGATAGAGAGACAGCTCAGTCTGTAAAATGCTTTCCCCATAAACATGAAGACCTGAATTTGATTCCCAGATCCCAACATAAGCAGGACATGGGGTTGTGTATTTATAATCTGAGATCTGGGGAATCGGAGACCACGGGGTCCCTGGAGCTTGCTGACCTGATGACCTAGCCTAATTGGTACACTGGGGTCCCGGTGAGAGAGCAGGATGGTAGAAGGCCATAGTGAGGAACAACACCCAGGGTTGATCTCTGACTTCCACTGGCACCTATGCACATGTGCTCCTACAACATGCTTGTATACCCATACAAGCAAAAAGAAAGAAAAACTGACACTTCAGTAGGGTCCTCATACCAGCAATCACATGGATTTCATACCACATGCTTGGACTTCCAACCAGGCCATCTGCTGCCAGGCCTCCTTTTCCAACTCTAGCGGTAACAAAGGCAGGAAAACAAGGCAAGGTGTCTCTGCTTCTTCTTCCTCAGCCCCTGCTCCCGCCGCTGCCCTATTTCAGTTACTCGATTCGGCAAACCAGAAATGAGAATTATTTCCATGCCCTAAGCTGGTGAACACGCCTATTCTTGTCCCTTTTGTAATATGCACGGTCTTACAGCCAAAGCTAAATTCAGGAGCTCTCAAGAAACGGCATTTAGTTCTCTCTCATTAAGTGTTGGCTTGCACGGTTAGCCTCTCCCCAAACCCCAGCCTGCAGCAGAAAAACACCCATTTGCGACTAAGTGAACTAGAGTCTGACCTCTAAACAGCCAAAATGTACTCAAATGAAATAGAAATATATTCATTTTGCAAGAAGCTCCCTTGTCTAACATTTTTTTAGTGCGACACTGCTCCCCCATTTTCACATATGAGCATCATCGTATATTGTAATACGGAATGGCTATTGACTGTAGCTGAGGTGAATACCCACACATATTGACCTCAGAGGTAAATATTGACGGAGACAAAGGTAAAATCAATGCTTACCTTGAGGGATAATAAATCTGGATATCTATTGAAATAAGAAGTCGATAGGCACATTGTTATAAACACTTACCGTTATCGTCATCTGTGCCTGTTTGTACAGTGGGTGGCCAGCAGCAGTTCTCTAGAAAAATAGGACCCAAAGTGCCTTCTCCTCAGTTTGCAAAGGCTCTCAGTTGGGTCACTCACATCCCGTTTGCTAGGCAGATAACCTTAGGCATCCCTTTCTACAGGAGTGCAACCTGTGTCTTCAGGAGGCGTCTAGAATGAGGCTCCTGGAAGTGGTTGTTGCTTCAGGGTGCTCTCCCAGAAATGGAAAAGACTGGCATGGTGACCTGCCCTGGGCAGGGTGGTAAGCCTGGACTTTGGGAGCTCACACAACTCATTAAGTTTCCAAAGCTCAGCTGTGGCCTGTGCCCTCGAGTTCAATTCTTGGAACTCACATGAAGGAAGAAGGAGAGAAGCAACTACACAGAGTTGCCCTTAAGAAACAGCCGTCTGGTGTTCAATTCCAAATGAGTCTTTCACGCCACAACGTGTTGATAAGGAGAATCAACCTGGTGGTAGAGGCGAGCATCAGAGAAAGGGAAAGGATGACTGTTTTCCTATTTGGACATGTCTCCTTAAGGGCGAGGTTTGTATTTTTCTTGCTTCTGTGATCATCATACAAAGGCCTGACACACAGAAGAGGAGCAACATTTGATGAACAAACCACAGACTTCATGTGCTGTCATCACCTTACCTTCCAACTATGAAGGGTTAATGCCTCGCAATTTTAATTCTACAGGAAGAGTAAAAAACAAATTAGCCCTGCCAAGAAGAAGAAAGCTAATAAATAGTTAAATGAGTGAACACCAAGAGAAAGCAAGGGGGCACACACGATAAGCTCTAGGCTGATCCTCTTTTTGGGGTGGGGGTGTTTCGAGACAGGCTTTCTCTGTGTAGCCTTGGCTGTCCTAGACTAACTTTGTAGACCAGGCTGCCCTCGAACTCACAGACATCTGCCTGCCTTTGCCTCCTGAGTGCTGGGATTAAAGGTGTGCACTAAGATGCCTGGCTTAATCCTTAAACTGTACTGACACACACAACATGGGCACATTATCATCTAATTATAGAAACCTCTATTCCCTTACTGGAAAGCTATGCTTAAACACCCATTTCTCTGCTGTGGCTACTTTGGGGTGACCATGGTTCTCATTGAAATACCTAATGAAGAGGCACTGAGCTGTGGTACAACCCGCCCAGGTGGGCTCCTATGTGCCATGTCAAGCAAGCTGGAGAGATGGCAAGGAACAGAGTTAACGGTAGGGTAGCCACTCAGAACCAGAGAATGAAGGAATAAGTTCCATTTATGACAGTCCCTGAGGACATGGACAGAAACAAATGTCAATAAAATCACAATTAGGTGAATCAGATGGGCCAGCCACCATGTGTTTCTATCTAGGAAGATAATTAATGAACGGAACGGCCTGAAATGTTCTTCATTTATGCTTTTCTGGTCTTTCGTTTTTATTTGTAATTATTATTATTATTATTAAATATCATCAACGTCATCATTATTAGTCTTTACTTTCTCCCTCTTACTTCCTTCTTGGCAGTTACCACAATAAGAAATTCTAAAAATAATTTTCCTTTTTTATTATTAAATGTTTTTATTTTTAACATATACATTTATATTATAACACATATATACAATAAACTACCTACAGCAAGAAGAACTATGAAACAATCAGGAATTATATAAATGTTGCATTCTTAGTGTTTTGGTTATTTGTACTTGGCATTCTACATGTTCCCTGGTTGCCAAAAGAAATGTTAGGCTCAAACACTGTCAAAACTTGAGTGTTAAAATATAATTGGTAGGGTAGCAGGCCGGGCCTTTAATCCCAGCACACAGGAGGCAGAGGTAAGTGGATCTCTGTGAGTTGGAGGCCAGCCTGGTCTACAGAGTGAGCTTGCAGCATCATCTGAGGAGATGTGCGTGGCATTAGAAGGAACCTGGGAAACCCTGGTAGGAGTAAACACTGCGTAAGAACCCAAAGGTCTGAAGGACCTTACGTTCTCCACCCCACATACATCATTATCACAAAACATGGACTATCTGTTCCCCAACGAGGCTTTGGTGAGTTCTCCAATGCCAGAAAATGAGAGAATTTCATTTACTTGAGGCTACTTCATAGATACCACTCAGGGCTCAAGAGATGGCTCAGTGGGCCAAAGTCTTTGCTGCAAATCCTGATGACCTGAGTTTGAAACCTGGCCTGGAACTCATAGTGGAAGGAGAGAACTGACTCCTCAGAGGTGCCTTCTGGTAGTGAGCAAACATATGTGCTCTCGCTCTTTCTCTCAGACTGAGTCTGCCTCTGTCTCTTTCACAACAACAACAACAACATCATCATCATCATCATAAACAACCACAATATAAACACTAAAAAGAAAATAACCTTCAGCAATCACGGAAGGGCAGATTTTGCTGTTTGTGACAGCAGGCCTCCCCAGGATGCAGAGTAGCCCTATCGTGTCCCCTAGGGCTCAGAATAAGCATTTGCCAGTGGCAGCCTCAAGAAGCCAGGCTGCTAATTTAATGCAATGGCCTAAATCTTCATTTTCTGTATTTAAAAACTCATGAGTCAGGCCTCCTGTTTGCCAAGTACCAAACCTGTTCAATATGGGGCTATTGTCATCTGCAGAGTACTTCAAGGCTTCCTTAGGAGCTAGCTGCCCAGGAGATTTCTTTTCTTCAGTTCCCTGGTTAATCCTGACCCTACCGGGTACCAGCACAATGCTAGGACAGAGCTTGGACAGCCCCCTGGGTGGGCAGACAAAGTTGCTCAATGCTGACTTCATTTTTATTATAGCTGCCACAACTACAAATGAGCAGCTTAAGTCCCATGTAAACACTCCAACCATTCCCGAAAAGGGAATGAGGTGTGTGTTTGTGTGTGTGTTGGGGCTGGTACAGCTTGATTTACATAACGAGTAAACAGTAGAATATTGATACTACCTAAGAGACTTAATGTTTCCTGACAGCAATGGATTGGCTTTCTTGGGACCCATTGCACATCTACCAGGAAGAAACCCTTGAGCAGAGATGGCAAAGAACTCAAGACTGATTCCACTGCCCAGGCCACATCCACGCACATCTCAGAACAGAATGACCATGATCAAGTAGCCTCAAGCTGGGCCTCTTCCATGCCTCTGCTTCCCATCTCCAGTGCCACAGAATGTCCTGAGTGTCCGATGCCAAAGACAGTGACACTTCTGGTCAACCCCTCTGTTTACGGTAATCAGGGGAAGGCAGTGAGCAGACCAGGATGCCAAGTGATCACTTGTTTTTGAGATAATCAATAAGACACTTATCTTGAAAGATTCATGCAAGTTTGGAATCAATTATGAATGGGATGATGATAAAACCCGATAGGAGACTTGCTGGATGGGTTGTTTTTCAGACTCTTATCTGAGAGTTAGGCACTGTTTTGTTGGTTTCTCTGAAATGTCAAAGATTTTACAATGAGTGCTAACTATATTACAGCATTACCAATAGCAAGATTTCCACATGACTTAGTGGGGGGATTTTCAAACTCACACTGTAGAATCTTGGGACAGTATCATGCAGAACTCAAAGTGTGTGGAGAGCTTCCATCAAGATTAAAAAGATATGAAGTGTGGTATTTGGTGAACACAGGATGACTCTGATCTGAAATGAAAGTGTCCCTACTTATCAGCAGATGACCTTGAGTATATTATTCAGCTATATTATACTTGACCTTCGTCAATCAAAATTCCCCATGTCAAAAAGACCACAATGGGATCTTCGCCCTGACATTCCAGAAAAGAAATAAGATTATCTATCCTAGGCCTAGGACATCCCCTAATACACAAAAGGCAGTCAGTAAGTGTTATTTATTCCTAGTGCTACAACTCGGACTTGTTCACCATGAATAAACTGTTGAATACTTCATTCCCCATTTTTTCACTTTTGTGTATGTGTGTGGGTATGGTGTTGCATTGTGGTTCAATGTAGTTCAGGCTGATCATGAGCTCATGATCTTTCTGTAATCTCTCAAGTGTTGGGGATTCAGGTGTAGAGCCCTCACATACCCAGCCTGTTCTCTCACTTGTAACCTGGACAATAGTAACTGTAAAGTGCAAGGTTGCTGGGGTAGTAAATTCAGTCATGACTAACATAGCATCTGATACAGCAACCGAAAGATGGCAGTTACTGGTGATGCCAGCTTGCATTCGTCAAGAGGAACAAAACTGACTTACAGGCAACCTGCTACTCCATGCGGTAAGAAAGGACACCATGGCCTGGGCAGACCCATCTTGACTCAGGTAACTGGGACAGTGACATCATGAGGGAGCAGTGGCACACGTTCCAGAAAGGTGGGAAGGTTTGTGGCTAGAATGAGAGCACAAGACAAGATAGTCCAGGAATGGAGGGATAATGCAAAGTCACTGGAACTAGCCAGGGTATCCATGACAACTGGGAATCTGCCCTTGTCTGGGGTGGGGGGGGGGCAGTCAGGGAAAAGGACAGGAGCCTGGTCTCTTAGAGCAAACTATAGCCAAGTGACTTGGAGGGAGGAATTAACTGAGTCAAGGAGTCTTGGTGACTGCAATGGGAAAGCTGAAAAGGAAGAATACAAGAATGAGAGCTTCCTGGGGCTAATGAGTTAATGCTAAATCCCCTTGGCCATCAAAACTCTAATGGGGGGGGGGGCCATGAGTGGACCCAGCTTTGGGAAGGGAGTCCAAAGCAGTATGGGTCAAAGCCATGCCTAAGAGGCTCATCCTCGTGGGACAGAACCCTGAGAGAGCCCCAGCTTTCTGGCCAGCAGCCAGAAAGGTACTAGCCTCCATTCAGCATAGGATCCTGCCTAGCACAGAAGCACAGTCTCCTCCTGGCCCTAAATAGATCAACATTTGGCCTATGCTTGCAGATGACATTTCATGGGCCACACCATTTAAGCTGTCCCTGTGGTCAGAAATAGCCTGGGGGTGCTCAGAGCCACAGCCTCAGAAATCTGACACTATATTTAGTTCACATAGACATGGTTGAAGGATTTCTTTTTAGGTTCAGATTTGGAGTAGCGGATCTGTAACTGCCTTTGCAAAGGCCAGGGCTTAGGTCTGAGGAGAATGGGGAAGCAGGCCAAGCGGCCAGGTCATCTCAGCCTTGCCACTTCTGCATCACCAGCCCTCAGGGCATTTCGGTTGTTGGAGAAATCAACATTTCTGTTGAAGCTGGAGGAAAATTCCATCAAGTTTTATTCTGTGGGATGACTGACATGTACTCAGATACACAGATACTTAGCGGTCAGCCTGAAGGAAAGATTGGCACAAGTGTGCACACCTCATCCAAGGGGAGGCACAGCCTGCCAGAAGACACCCCCCCTCCCCGCCCGCACCACCCCCCTGGCCTTTGGAGATCACCACCTCTTAGCAAGGTGAGCTCTGTTCTGGTTTCTCTCACCTGAAGAAGTCAGGTCTGCCTTTGACTTTTACACAAACAGTGTTGTTGACTAGGTACTCATGTGGAGTATCCAACAGTCTTCACTCAACAGCCTCTCAAACTTCATAGTGCATATAAAAGCCACACTCTCTTGCCATATACTGAGCTGTTGTTTATTACCAAGCTCTGAGCAATTTTTTTGTTTACTCGTGAATGGGAACCTAACGGATAAGCAATGTGATGCCAGCTTAACTAATGGGGAACTGGGAGCCAACAAAGCTTAAGTGGTGAAGTGCAGGGTCCCGGGCATGCACATAAGCATACCGTGGCTCATGACCTGAGACTTCAGATGCCTGATTCTCCTGGCTAACGTGGATTCTTTGCTTTTTGGTTTTGCAGTGCTGGGAGCTGAGCCTAGGGTATCACTCAAGTTAGATTAAGTGCCCCAGTGCTAACTCTATTTCCATCTCTAAATTTAGAGTATCCTGCATGATTTTATTTTATTTTATTTTTGGTAGTGGTAGGGATTAAACATGGGACCTTGTGCATGTGAGGCAAATCATCTACCACTGAGATATATCCATATCTCTAGTTAGCTTTAAGAAAAAAAAACCGCACGTTTTTAAAATTTACACTTTTATTTACTTATGCATATGTGTGTACGTGCATTAAATGAGCTCATGGGGAGGTCGGAGGACAGCTTGTTTGAGTTCCTTTACTCCTTATACTATGTGGGTTCTAGATGTTAAACTCATGTCATCAGGTTTGGCAACTGGAGCCTTTATCTATTGAGCTATCTCGCTGGCTCTGCCAGTTACTTTTGACTCACTGTCCATCATATTGTATTATTTACTTTTCTCAATGCTGTGAAAAATCTGTGGCAAAATCAACTTTGGAAGGTTTTTTTGTTTGTTTTTGTTTGGCTCTCAGTTTGAGGTACAGTCAGTCATGGTAGGGAAGGCATGAGGGCAGGGGCATGAGAGAGCTAGTCACGTGGCATTAGGAGTCAGGAAGTAGAGTGAGATGCGTGTAACTGTTCACCCCCCCTTTTCTTCTTTTTATTTGGTTCAGGATCTCAGAACCTAGGAGAGTGTAGCCCACATTTAGGGAAGACTTTTCCACCTTAATTTACCAAACCTAGACATTCCCTCACAAACATCCCGACAAGTTTGTCTCCTTGTGATTCTATTTCCTCTCAAATTGATAATCAATATTAGCCATCACAATACTGGGAATAAAGGAAATGGTAAGGATGCTGCTGCCAGGCCTCCACATTAATGTCGAGGAAACGGAGATGATGAAGCTAGGCCAGGTCCTAGACTTCTTGGATCTTATATCCTGGTGCAGGAGATAGCAAATAAACATACAGTTATAGCTATATGCTGTAGCCACAGCAGGAGGAAACAGCCTGCTGTGGGCTTCAGGGAATAGAGAAGCCTGGGCAACCTTCACAAGAAGGCTGGAACCCTTAGCACTGTGATGTGCAGGCGCATCCCATGTTTGCCCAGGAGGCACTCGGTACTAACAGGTTTTGCTCTGAGGAAACTTAACTGCATCTATAGTAAACACTTCAAAAATAGCCGTTCAAAGGCAGCTCTGCCCCTGACTCTTGCTTCTGCATGCCAAGAGCACTTGCCTCAAAGCCTCTGGATACTAATCCTACCTCAGGGGATGTGGGTTCCCATATCCTTCCCCTGTGCTCTGACATTGAAGATGCATGCGTCATTAACATGCTATCGTTCGGTCAGCGCCAGCTTGGGGAGAAGAATGCACACCCCGGACACCTGCAGGCTTCTCTAGCTGTTCCCCAACACACACTGCCACAGAGCTGGCAATTTCCACTCCATTTCATAACCAGAGATTCTGCTTCAGGGAATAGATGTATTTCTTCTAGGCAGGGTCATTAGGAAGAAGTTTATTGGAAGACGTCATGGTGGCCGCTAATCTGACCCTGGGTGGCCTGAGTTCTAGAGTGGGTACATAAAGCCGGTCTAGGGGAAGTGAGAATTACCCAGAAAGACAGACGTGCTCTTTGAAGCCAGTGTTGTCCCGTTTCAGGCAGGGAGCAACTCCCGCGAGCTTAAGCCCTGGCTTCTCTCCTGCTTCTGGTTTTCAGTCACAGTGCCCAGGAGCCTGGGTGTAGAGACTAGGATATTATAAAACGGACATTTTTAAAAGCTTCAGAAGATGCTCCAAGGAAAAGACACATGGGGACAAATATTTCAAGAGCAAAAGACCCCTTTCCTCTGACTGTTTTTGTTCAAGAGCTCTGTGCAGAGTCAGGAACACTGTGAATTCCTGCCCCTCATCCGGGCCACTGAACTTGAATAGGTGAATTGCGCTCTTGATGTACGATAAACGCTGAAGACTGTAACATCTTGAGAGCAGGGTCCTCCTTTTTCCTCCTCCCCCTCCTCCCTGCTTTTCATTTTAGATTTTATTCATTTCACTGTGTATGAGTTTGTCCCCTACATGTATGACTGTGCGCCGCATGAGTGCCTGGGGCCCACAATGGCTATAAAAGGGCATCTGATTCCCTGGAGTTATGTATGGTTGTAAACCACCTCATGGTGCTGTCAATCCAACCCAGGTCCTCTGGGAGAGCAGCAAGTGCTCTTAACCACTGAGCCATTCCCCAGCCCAAGGCCAGGGCCCTGCCTTTCATCGCCTCTGTGTGCCAACACCAGTGGAGTTCAGGCCCACGGTGGATCCTTAGTACAACAGGGAAAGGACCTAACATAACCAACCTGGGGAGGCATAGGTCACAGGGACATTTTGTAAACAATGGCAGAAGGAGGATTCATGAGAAGTGGCCGAAAGCAGTCTGCGTCAACTAGTGGAAGACTTTTCCATGAACTAGTTTACTGTGGAGCAGAGAGGGTCATCTGCTCTGCCACTTATACTAAAAAACAAACAACAACCACAAAGTAAAATAGAGATGCCCACATGAGGCTGAGGTTCCACTGACAAACAACTAATGGACCAGTGACATGTCTGTAAAATTATCAATGGTTAATAGAGAATCAGAAACAAAGCACATGCAGTTGCACAGCCCATAATATTCATGACTCCAAAGGCTGAGAGGGTTAAGGCGCACCTGACTGAGGACCAATCCCCAATAACACCAAAAGGAAAAAAGAAAGAGAAAAACATTAGGCACATGAGGTAGTATGTTTTTTTATTTAGGTGAATGTCTTAAATTCTTTCTCTCCCTCCTTCTCCCTCTCCCCCTACTCACCCACCCTGTCTCTCTGCCTCCCTCCCTCCCTATATAATGTATATGTGTATACATGTTCTTGTATTTGTAAAGAAGATGTGTGTGCATCCATTTCAAGGCCAGAGCTCAGTGTTGGGAGTCTTCCTTTATTGCTTTCTGCATTTCCGTTTTTGAGGAACATCTCTCATTGAACCTGGGGCTCACCAACTCATCAAGACCAGCTGGCCAGTGAGCTTCAGGCATCTTATGTCTGACTCCCCAGTGCTGACATACATAAGGTGGGCAACAATTGTCATGAGAGTATGACTTCTGGAAAAATAAATCTTGACATCTAAGAAGACACAAATATGTCCTATTGATGAGGTACATACGCTGCTACTTTGCCATCTATGGTAATATAATTTTTATCTATATTCAACGGTAACCTCAAATGACAGGGATGACACAGCATAGCAGCAACAGCCATCCAAACTATAGATCTCACTTTATTTTTACCTTCACCTGACACACTTCGGCCAGGTATTGACCACCGAGAAGCATTCTTCTGGCCGTAAATACAATCAATAACTCAGTCACGCAGAACATACAACTGTACATTTTCTGCTTATAAAAAGCCATGGATAATGAGCACCGATTATAGCTCGGAGAGACCAAAGACCTGAGTGCATATGCTGTTCCTTCTCAAAGGACTAACCTGAAAATGATCCTTGCCTTGCCTACAAATGAAATATTTAAAACGTTGTTTTTGATGGCCTAAGGTATGCCTGACATATTTGTCGATTTTCACAGATGCAAGGAGTGATTAGATTTGGGGGTCAGTTACGATAAGGTCATCCGGAGACCACGCATTTTAATTTCAAATTCAGGACGACAAACCTGATAAGCAAAAGTTTATAAAATAAAAGGATATGAAATCAACTTACGTGACTAGTTGGTATGGGGAGAATTTTTGTATTAAGTCCTGTCATCTAAAGGGGACCTGGTGTTACGGCAGAGAATTTTCCTGACAAATAACCTTGATGTGATAAGGCATAAGGCCCTGGTGTGAAGGACTTCCATCCATGGTGGCCTGTATTCTCTGTGGGGAGGAAAAAAAATGTGTCGTGGTGTACATTGGTAAAGAATATATTCACAGGGCTGAAAAAGTGGATCGGTGGGTAAATGTCTTGTCACCCAAATGTGAGGACCTTAATCTTGAACCCACAGAAGCCATGAAGTGCCAGGCATGTTAGTGAGCACCTATAATTGCAGCCGTCCTGGGATGAGAAGGCAGGCAGAAACAGGAGGACTCCCGGAAGCCTGATAGATGAAGCAGCAAACAGCAGAGGCCTGATGTCAGGCTGCGGGAGAAAGCTGAAGACCAACACCCGAGCTGGTCTTCCGGCCTCTGTGTGCACTCAGTAGGCTGTAAGTGCCCCTGCCATGAACAAGACACCTCCCAACACACGCATGCACGCTCGCACGTACACGTACACACACGCACGCACGCACGCACACTTTAGATGTCTCTCCACAGTCTAGACAGATCATGGCCATTAGTATAGGAGATGACACGGCAAGCAGGCAGGTACTGAAAACTCCAAAGGGTTAAACTGTAAAGACAGTGAGATAGCCTAGATGTGCTTAAAACTCAATTAAAATAAAACCAGTCCCTGTTAGTTCTCCTCATCCAGATTTAAGGCTTGTTCTGTATTATCTATTCATATGAAAACCGGGTGCAGCAATTGAATATTGAATTATGCTAACCCACTTTCTCGGCTACGGAAGACGCTGGCTTCCAGCCCAATGACTACAATAGCCACATGCTTGAGACCTTTAATTATCTAATTAATGTAGTGTCAGTTTTGCAATTGGTTCAAATGACCATGTGCAACTTTTTTTCTTTTTAAGATTGGAGTTGTAAAGATTTTTTAAACACTTCTCATATATGTTGCAGGGAAAAAAAAGACAAAAATGACTAATAAAGCTTTTAATTAAAACATATTTTAAAAAAAATCATCAAACCTATTCTAAGGTGGTTAAAGGCTAATTTCTTGTGACTAGTTCATAGATACCCTTAGAAATTCATTAAGCTGAAGGTAAGGACTGGACAGGTAGCAGAGTGTTTGAGGGAGGAGCGACACACATTGAGATGCCACTCTAACTAGGGCCACCAGGAATGGCTTAGAAAACGGATAATAACTCTGAAATGTCTCCAAGAAGGCCAATTGTTTTCCTCCCCTCCCCCACCACTCCACTCTTGAGAGGGCTGCATTTGAACTTTAAATTCCTCACTGTCTTTGCCTTTCTCTGCAGAGCAGACAGTGTTACTCATGCCTGAGCATTGGATAAAAAAGCTAATGTGGTAGAAAAGCTTGCTTGGGCTAAAGACATTATTTCTGTGCCATTTGCTCAGTCCTTCCACTTGGTGATCTGTCCACAGTGGGTGGTGAGGTGGGGTGAGTGAGTGTGTGTGTGTGTGTGTGTGTGTGTGTGTGTGTGTGTGTGTGTGTG
>OU015753.1:13174351-13189934 GCA_907169655.1 Acomys percivali
AAAGAAAGAAAGAAAGAAAGAAAGAAAGAAAGAAAGAAAGAAAGAAAGAAGAGGATATGATCTGGGGGTCTGGAAGGAGTTGGGGGGATGAATATGATTAAAATACATTGTATATATACATGAAATTATCAAAGAATTAATAAAGTATATTTAAGAACCATGACAACAATATTAATTTTTGGATACTAAAGTAATTCGGAAAGATGTAAGTCTCAGTACGCTCCTCACGCCTGGTAGATTTTTCCATGCTAGTTCTAGAAGGCCTAGGATTGAATGTGGCTGTTCATTTCTCACTAAATGTTATGGTGAGTCACTCTCATGCACTCCCAGATAAACCACTGGAACCCGGGGGCTGTTAGGTCATCTCCATTTCATCTGACATGGGAATGAACTGCAGGTTAGCCACACTGTTGCTTAGGCCTGGTTATGGCCTTGCAGAGGCTGCCCTGCTGGAGGATTAGCTGGTAAATGTCCTCTTTTTCCCAAGAACAAGTTGGCACGGGGCCAGGTGGAACTTTCCAGAGCTGGTGGGAACAGTCGGTTGCTTTTCCTATGTCCTCCTGATGATGAGTCTGTGAGACAAGCCTTTGTATGCATGGTGGGGGACAGCAATGAGCCTTGGAACCTCTCAGCATAGGATGGGCTCCTCTTCCGGGCAGCAGAATGCCTCTCGTGGCTGGTTCAGCCTTAACCAAGAACCAGGAGATGATGTGAACTCCAGCCAGGCTCCTCACCCGCGTGGGTGTAGGGAATAATCAGCAGCCTACTGTGAGTCTCAGGGTCTTCTTTGTGACACAGGATCATGAGGTAACATATTGCTTCAGTCTAGAGCCTGGGCCATGGGAAGGCCACAGGAAGTGTGCATTCCTGCTGTGACCACTCTGGTAGCTGCTCACTTTTCAATTACCATCCTGTTCACTCTCACAACTGCTCCCCCTGGTGCCCTCTCCCTGCTGCAGGGACAAAACCCCTTCCACTCAACACACCAATGGAAACCATCCACAGCTCTGCCTTCTCTGATAAATAAAAAGATAGCAGCAGGGAGCAGCCGGCTCCTTTCTCATCTACTTGGTTCCCAGTCACTGCCCATCTCCACCTTCCTGACAGGAACACAAGGAGGAAGAAGAAAGATCCACTTTGGTGCCACAACACCCACTCCCATTTATTGCCTGTTCTGTTGGGGAATCATGCCCTGGGAGCTGCAGGGAAAGGAGGCTCTGAAGCCCACACAGGCAGAGTGCTCCCCTCTCCTGCTTCAGAGCACTTACCTATGCCCCCAAGTCCCAAGGACTAAGAGCTCTGGCACTAAAAGTTTCACTTGATGCTTAGAATGGCCTGATATGGTTGGGAGAGGAGGTGGCTCTGCAGGAACTATGTTTGCTTCCTGTGTATAAGGACCAAACTTTAGGTCTCCAGTGTCAGCATCAGTGCCAGATGTGGCAGAGTGCAGCTATAGTCTCACCACAGAGGAAACGAAGACACGGGGGAAATCCCTGGAACTCCTGGAGCAGCCAGGTCTACGTCAGTGACCTCCCATGTTCAGTATGAGACCCCACCTCCAAAACTAATGGACAGCAATAGAGAATGACGTCTGGTATCTATGTGTCTGATGATCCCATAGGATGTTGCGAGGGGCCCAGCCCATAATTGTGCCCTTAGCAATGTCTACGCTGTAAGACACTACTCCCAAATGTAAAACGACAGCTGCCAACATTTATCCTCTGATTCCACCAGGTCTGCAAGGAGAGCTGAGCAGGGGGCGGACAGGTGACGTCACTTTCAGGGTTTCGTTGTTGTTGCTCGGGACTCGGGATGTGGGACCTGGCTTGTTCCCATTGGAAGCTTCAGTCAGGCTCCAAGCAAAGCATGTGAGAAAGCACCGATACAGAAGCAGCTCCTTCCCCTCCTTCCTCTACTCTTTTTTTTTTTTTTTTTTTTTGGAGAGGTGGGTGGGTTGGACAAAAACAATTTCTACCCATGTAGCCCAGCTGACTCTGCCACCAACACCTCAGAGCACCTTTCAAGGTTCCATCGGCATCATGCTTGTGCTCAGTTGGTCAGGGCCAGTGAGGGCTGAAGGCTCAAGGGCTTTTTTAGGGGAAGACGTTAACTTCACAGTGTGGGGGTATGCCTTCGATGAAGAGAGGTGGGAATCAGAGGCCACTTTTAGTCAGCCTCTCTTGTTAACTACAGGTGCTCGTGTACCTAATATTTGCCAACCAGGACAAATCTGGAGCTTGTTCGTAACTCCAAGGGACACTAGCAAATTTGATCACTAATCAATTCCCTTAGATACCTTAGTATTGTTTACTCTAAAGGCACCTGGGCAGCCCAGGGCCTTTAGGTTTTACTTTAGGTTTTATAGTCTACCTTGAAGTTCTCTTTCAAGAGGAAGATTTTTTTCCTGTATGCACACGTGTGCATCCTGAATACAGAGCACCCTTGCGTTCTCTTGTATGAATCCATATTGTTCAATTAGGTCTTTTAAGCTTGTCAGTTGTATTCCCAACAATCTCATGCCTCCTTGAAACAGCAATTGCTTCAATGGTATTCAGAGCGTTAAAAAGAAATAAATAAATAAGAAAAGAGGGAACTGCAGAAGGGCAGCGCTTCTCCCACACAGAGAAGTAGACCGAGGGAAGCATTGTCAAAGTGTTTTTTTGCAAATGACATTTTCAGCAATATAAATTATGATTTATTTTCCCATGTAATCATCTTGATTGCAGACATCCTTTTGGAGAAATCGCACCGCTCTTGGCTAGCTTTTAAAAGCCCCAGAAGACAACTTCCAAACCTGATTAGTATGTATGATGGGAAATCAGATACATTATATTTAGCTTGAAGTGTGGAGTGCAGAGGGTGCAAAGAAAGAAAGATAGAGGGAGGAATAGGGGGTGGTAGAAAAACATCTGTAACCCTTCTCTGAAGGATTTGGCAGCACGTGGTAGGGCGAGAAGCGAGCGAGCTATTGAGTGTGTATGAGGTTGTCTTCCTGAAATTAACCAATTGTGGCTCCTTGTCCTGGGGCTCTCTCAGGTTGTGAGCTTTTGAATGGGATGATTTTGAACCCAGGACAGGCTCCTGCTCTTGTGTTAGGACGCTGAAGAGTCAGCTTCCATCCGCATGTCTTCCCTGAGCCAATAATGGTTATGGATCCAAGCTCATCTTTTTCATCCACTTAAAGGTGAGCTGGCCCAGCATCTGAGGACTTAGATGAACTAAAAAGCAACTCGGGGATTCACAAGGTTCAGGTATTTGTTAACAAGCTATGCATGGTGCCATATCTCTATGATGGGGGTGCATGATACATCTCTTGTGGGGCCACGTGCTGGGGGGGTGGGCAGGTGCAATGCCCAGGCCAACCTTTTGACACTGCAGCAAGGCATTGCCACCTGGGAAGTTCTCACTCCAGAACTGTGCCATCAATCTGCAAAGCAAACTGTAAAACCATCCCCTGGCTTAGGTTAGGGTTTTGTGTTGGGCTGCACTCACTCCTCTCCTTGATCACATGCTGCCCTGGGTCCCATGGGCTGGACACACCTAGCTGGAGGAGTTTCCGAGCTCAGACTCATGCTCAAGCACTTTAAATGCCTCACATACCCGCTCCAGGCCTGGCTGGTTCTGCATTAGAATACAACAAAGGGGAGGCACCTCATTTCTGGGTGTGAAGGAGCTAGGGTGCAATGAATGAGCCAGTTCTCACACCCACGGCACATGGCTGCCCCCCCTCCCCAGGAGTGAGAGCATAATCCCGTGGGGCTTTGACATGAAGCCATGGCTCAGAAGAGCATTAGGCAAGGCGTTGGAGGGTGGGGGTCTCATACTCCAAACCTCTGCAGGCTTATTTCTTCTCCTGCCTCACACTGGTCCATGCCTAAACCAGCAAAGCAGAAAAGGAAGATGGGAGGGCATCTGTGGAAAGGCTACCATTGCCACAACAGAGCTTACAAGTGACATCTACTTACTCGATGGTCCTACCAACTCTCAGTATTACCATTCCAGATCTGGGTTGAGTTCAGCTATCAACAGACTAACCATTTTCATCCTAGCTGTGTCTCTAACTGAAGCTCGTGGCCATATCATCAACACCTTTCACCATGTCCTTCGCTCCTTTTTCAGGTAGGATCATATGTTTGGCTCGCAATGAGCGTCTTCCTACTATCAGGTCTCTTGATTCCATTCGGGTGCTCTGCCTAAGTGCTCTTATAGGACATCTTCTTCAAGCATAAAAACCTCCTTTATTTCCTGTCTCTAAACAAAACAAAACAAACAAACAAACAAACAAACAAAAAAAAAACCAAAAAACAAAAAAACCACTAGGCTTCGTTTTGTTGTTTAAAACCAATGTAAGGCCTAGGAGACGTGTTAGAAAGTAAAGTGTTTGCCAGGCAAGCATAAGAGCCTGAGTCAGGTCCCTAGAACTTGGGTTAATATGCCAGGCATGGCGGTACCCACCTGTAATCCCCGCACTGGGAAGGTAGGCACAAGAGGAGCCCTGGGGATAACTGGCAACCAGACTAGCTGAATTAGTGAGCTCCTGGTTCTAGTAAGAGCTCCTGCCTCAAAATTCAAAACCCAACATGCAAGAAGAAAAGACCAGATTCCTTCAAGTTGTCCTCTGGCCTTGGTACGCTCATGGAGCCAGGCATACCCTCTCCCCACATCATATACACACATAGTGACAATACATTTTTAAGAGTCCTTCAGTGGGTCAAATAAAAGGCCTTTGCAAGACAGAAATGGTAACCATCTAGGACAGGAGATGGAGAGATCAAGGCATGGGATGCCATTGGGTCCCTTATCCAGGGATCAAAAAGGAGGTCAGGGGCAGCAGCCTGGGGCCAATGCTGCTGCAGGAGAAAGACATCTCTGAGGTATGGGATGGCCTTGGACATGGAATCGCAGCCCACATCCCCTCACTGAGTCAGCAAGTATTTATAGGGGGGGGGCTATGGTGTGCACAGCCTTTTCCAAATCACTGTCCGAGAAAAATATGCACATGTGTCTCTTTCTCCAAATGGGAACGTTTGGGAGTGTTGTGGCCAAGGCTCTGCTTGATACCCAGCCACACCCTTCAGTTTCAGGCTATTCCCTCTTTGGAGATGCATACAAATGACTCCAAGTGGAGCAAGCCCAGCACCCAAAGGGCTCCAACACTCCAGAAATGTTGAGCACAGAGTTTCACCTCTCTTTGTTTAGGACTGGATCTCCATCCCCTACAGCAGTGCCATACAGAGCCAGTGCTCAAACAGGTGGCACATGACTAGAAACCAGAGAAACAAGAAGCAATGCTGATATGCTGGGGACTGGGGGGCATGGATCTTAGTGGTGGGGGATCACTGGATCACTGAAGCTGCTGTTAGTAGCTCATACATTAAGAGCATTTCTGTTTGGGTTCCAGAGCCCATGTGAAGGAACATGAAATGAAGAGGATCTCAAGGTCAACGAGTGGTGGTGGTGATGATGATAACGCTGGTGGTAGTGGTGGTAATGCTGATGTTAACGGCTCCTTCATTCTGTTAACAAGACCGAATGTTTTGGAAAGGGTGCAGTCAAAGTCTCATTTTCTGCTTGGGAAAACAGTAGATGGGGGCACTGGCCATGGGACCTTCTCTCTTACATGTTTTTCTCTGCCTTTCTCTCTGCACTGGGGATGGAACCCAGTGCCTCACACATGCTAACCAAGCACTCTACCACCAAGATCCAGCCCTAACCCATCATCTACCTCTTATGAGAAATAATTCCTGTCTTTTGTTTCACTGTAATCTGCTGTAAAATGTAAATATGCTGCCAATCTCTGGGAAGCTCTGAGGAGAATAGTGCAAAATAATGTGTATATGGCATTACCCGAATTTGTCATAAACGTGAACAGTAGCTGTGGTGGGTACAGATGCTCACGCCCCAGGTCAGGCCAGTCTCTCCTGACACAAATCAACAATTGCTCCAGGTGCTATTTATATTATTTGCCTATACCTTATAATGTACACTCATGCCTGCACAATTAAGATGGCACCTGAGATAAATGAACCGCCTCTAATAAGGGACCAGAGCATTCCATCATGGAAAATCCCTGACCATCCCTGAGGCTCTGACCCCACAAGAACTTTGCTCTGCACAAGTCTGGGTTAGTCACCAAGTCCCTTTGGCTTTCCCCCTGACCCGCACAGCCTGACTGCCCCTGAAGCGGGTGTGACCAGCCGCTGTCCTTCTCCACTTCTCCTTGTTGGATTCTTCTCTCTCTCCAAAGGAGGAGAGAAAACACCCTGCTTATTACCAAGGTCCCTGCATCTGATGTGCAATAGGCTGGCATTTGCTGGTAAAGCAGAAAATTATAAGGAGGGCCTAATTGACCCTCCTGTGTCTTTGCAAAAGCATGTCTGTGGTCTCTAATTGACCCTCTAGGTACCTATGGAACAATGAATGAATCTTCCAGAAATAATGGAGGGCAATGATTAATAGCCCGGGCCTGGCTGGACCTCTGACTCTCGCGGCTCTCCCCTTCCTCCCCTCCGCGACACTCGATTCCCTGGATTTTATAAGCAGCGATTTATTATTATAGCTGAATAATAAATATCCCACAAGTCAACACTGGAGAAATCAGAGACGTCACGATTCTGCTGGGACGGGGATAACATTTGTGGAAGCTGGCATCTCCATTTTTCTCCTTGGCATCTCTCCGAAGAGGCCTCCTGTGGCCTCCACGGCTGAACTTAAAAAAACCAAAAAAAAAAAAAAAAAAAAAAAAACCAAACCAAAACCAGAGGCGACTCTTGAGTTCTTTGTACAATTGTCCCAGATGTAAAGCACTCTAGAATTATAGAGGGGGGAGGGGAGTCATTCTTAGAGTGAACTTTGCCTCACTAGGGCAACAGCAATGATAACAGAACTAATAATAAAAATAAATGCCATTAATGTGAGGGGAAGTATGTGAAAGGCCTACCTCCGCATTATCTGTACGAATACACAAGGAACTTCAGAAGTTTAGGCAGTGCTACTGGCTCCATTATTCAGATGAGTAAACTGAGGTGCAAGGTATGGAAGTCACTTTCCTGAAGTCATAGGCCCAGACATCTGCTTTCACATGCCATCCACCACAGCATTCCTGCCATTCGACAACTGAGCCAATGTATAACTCTCAAGAAAAAATGTGTTGAGATGTGGGCAAGCAAATGCAGGCGATTAAGCTTTCCTTTCTTATTGTTTGCCTGAAAAATGCCTCCTTCCCCCAGACAATGTGGAAGAACATATTTAATTTTAGAACTGTACATGTCTCCACGGAGATCCAACAAACCTCAGGATTTTTTTTTCAATTCAGAGCATTAGGCATGCTTGCAACTAAAAGTTTTTTAATAGGGGAAAGGGAAGAATTAGGTAGACAGTACAAGTCTGAAATCCTAGCGTGGGGAGGGTGAGGCAGGAGGATGGAGGAGACTGTGAAGCTGGCCATGGCTACGGAGCAGGACCTTGTCCCAAACCAACTTAAAATAAAACACTTAAACTAAACAAGGGAGGGGAGAGAAAACAAAAGAAGCATAAAGGCCAGGAAAGACGTTCTTAAGCATCCTTCATCCCTGCTGATGTTTCCCCTTCCTAGAGACCTTAAATGGCAAGAGAGCCGCAAGCCACCAGCAATCCGCACCACTTTGTGGGGCCCCTTTTCCTCTTGGTCAGTGCTCTGTGGGGGAGGAGATGCATTACCCAGCAAACACTGGGGCTTTGGAAAGAAGCACAGTTTCTATGTGAAGAATGGATGTGTCTCTCTCGTGCCCCCACTCTCCCCACCCCATCGTCAGAAAGCACTGGGTCACTGTGCACAGTCAGGGGCTGTGGCTGAGCACAGGGACTTCTAGGAGCCAAGTGTGCCAGTGTGACTCACAAGCACAGAAGGTTTAGTAATGCAATCCCTGGGCACCATATGCAGTTTGCCTTCAGTCACCTCAGTGGTTGCTTCTGACACTGTGATTTAAAAAGCCAAACAAGATTGTCTCGGAGGTGTTTTGTTCGAAGACAGGTGCGCATGTGTATCTCCCCTCCTGGATCCCAAATAAAACCTGCATGGAAACAGATGGCTTTGCATAAATCAGACAGCAGTGTGCGGGGTGAGATGGCTTCATCAGAGGGGCACACAAGAACATTCTGGGTGGGGATGCGCACATATGAGCTACACAGGTGTACATGTATTCCTCCTTGCCTTATATCCAGCTCTGCTTATGTATGTATTATGACTGTGAACCATCAACCAAAGCTATTTCAACTTTCCAGCTTTATAGAACTAGCAGTGAGAGACCCACGAATCCCTGTCTTCTTTTCCTATGAGGCTACCATGTCCCCCACTGCTGGTAACACAACTCCATTGTTTTCTTGCAGTATAGCAAGAAGATGCTAATGGGACAGGCGTGGCTAGGCTTGCTAGCCCGGGATAACTCATATCTGACTTCAACTATTTGTTTCTAACTGAGATCGGTTGTCCTCCTAAACAATGCTTCTCAGATATCCTCCTGAAGAGGCTCCCAGCTCCTCAAAGTCCTCCAGCAGGTTACTGGACTCTACCTCTCTAGGATGTTTCTCTGTAAGCTACACTATGCTCAGCTAAGCTAGGGGGGGAGTTGAAGCTGCCAAACTCTTGTGTTTCCATTTTGGTCAGGTAGAAGTTCTCCACACCACCTGTGGTGGTTAGTGATTTTTAATTTGATAGAATCTAAAATAACTCAAGAGACAGGGCTCTGGGATCATCTGTGGGGGATAATCTTCATTGTGTTCACTGAGGTCAGAAGATCTGCCCACTGTGGGTGGTGTCATTCCTTACCTGGGACACTCAAGTGTAAAAGTGGAGAAAAAGGGAGCTGGGCAGCCTACCATGCTCCCATCTCTCCCCTCTTCCTTATTGTGGATGTCATGTGACCAGCCACTTCCCCCTAAGGTACTTTTCTCATTATTTTATCGCAGCAGTAGGAAAACAAAATAAAACAAACAAACAAAACCAAAACCAACCAAGCAAATAAACAAACAAAACAATCCTAAGATTCAGCCATACTCAGCAACACTAGCCAGGACTACCACCCTCTCTCTACTGGGGATAGCCCTCCTATCCTAAAGCAGTGCCCAAGCTCACAGCCATGTCTACCTTCCTTACTGGGCCTCAGTCAATTCCTAGACATAGCAGATAAATTACTCATGAGTGTACCATCCAGATATAAGCCAATTCCCATTCAGGATTTCACCAAGGGAACCATCCAGCTCTTATACTGGGCTCTCACATTCAGCCCCCTGTCCTTCTGCCCTATTCAGCCAGATACTGGCCAACCAGACCAAAGCCATTGGTCTTATCTATCCTTCTTGTGGAAACCACAGTAACAGCCCTTTCTCACAGCTTCCTTCAGCATTTCCCTGTGTGGCTCTTGTGGCTTGAAAAGATCCTTGGTCTGTGTATGGAACTGTGCATTGAACAAACCATATTTTAGCATCGGTCGTCTCTGACCTACCGGCTTCACCACACACAAAGAATAAGGCCTATTAATTGGAAGGAAAGAAGGGAAAGAGGAAAATGCAAGAACTAAGGAATGTGTGAGTGAATGGAGGAATGAAGGAAAGACTCACTGAAAACCTAGTTTCTTACTGATAGAATAAAGGCATCATGAGGAAAATTCTCTTCCACTTGTACTGGGGAGATGGCTCAGTCTTAAGGTGCTTCCTACGCATGCATGGAGACCCGCGGGATCCACTAAAAGGACAGGTGTGGTGGCTCAGGCTTGTAACCCGACTGCTGGGGAGGGGGAGACACATTTCTCTGGTTTCCTGGCCAGCTATCCTTATTAAAGCAGGAATTTCAATGTCCTAGTGAGAGACTCTGCCTCAAAAAAAAAAAAAAGGAAAACCAAGGTGGTCTTCCAGCCTCAACTTGCATACACATCCACAGGCAGACACAAGCACAATAGAATAAAAATCAAAGACGCACACAAGCCCTTCTTGAGCAGCCATTTCTAATTCAGAAAGAGGACCATCCTCACAATAGTCCAAAATCAGTGGCCTTCCAGGCCTTCTCTGCCCTCTCTGATCACACTCTCTTACTCAGCATTGTCGGCAGAAGGGCAATTCCACCATGTAACCGACAGTAACCATCCAGTGTGGAGTTAGATTATAAAACTGTATCAGGCTATAAATAGACTTTCACTGTTCCCTTTTCAAATAACCGTGGACGCTACTCAGCTGCATTAAGATTCAGACACTGTGGAAGGTGCCTATGTGTCTTCTCCTCCCCTGGATCCCAAATAAACTTGCATGCAAACAGATGGCTTTGTAGAAGTCAGATGACAGTGTACAGGGCAAGATGGCTTTATTAAAAGGATGGTGCACATATAATCTTTTGGGGGGGGGCATGAAGAGGCGAAACAAGTCCAGCCTTAACTGCATATCACAATGACACATGCGTTTCTGAGTCCACACGAGGAGTGACTGCATCTTTGGATGACACCAATGGTGACTTTCCTTCCGACCTTCGTTATTTTTTTAAATTGTACTGTACTAAGTTACATAAGGCCATTTTTGTGTATCCATTAATTAATATACAGCATACCCAGCAGGTAACTCCCTGCATCTGGTTTAACCTGACTCTTTTTAGTGCCTTTGTTCCCCTAGACAGCTTCACTTCTTGTCGTCTGTAAATAAAGAATTTTATGGAGCTCTAAATTGAGAAGAACACACCACATTTGTCTTCCTGAGATTGACAATTCATTTAATATGATCATCTCCAGCTACATTCATTTTCCTCCAAATGAAAATCTTTATGGCTGAAAAAGAAATCACATCGTGCATGTGTGCCACCTGATTCTCTGTTGATGGACACTTTGGTTATGATGAGTATTCTGTGATATGCTGACTCCATCTTCTTAAGAAATGGAGGCAGTGCACAAGAAAAGAAGTGTGATAGAATGAAGGCAAGGATGGCTTGTCTCCCCTGTGAACAGTGGCTCCCTTCGGGCACAGAAGGCCCTGCCCAACCCAGTTTTCAGCATCTCCCTGCCTTTGCTGCCTTGGGCAAAGGGGCTGGTCTTTCCAACTGGATATCACATCCTGCTGGCCAATCCATCTCAGCACTTGTTTTATCAAGAGAGTTGTACTAGCACACACTCATGACGATTTGCTGACGTATTGTCTCTGGTGGCATTTACTCCTTATTGTGATTTCCTGCCAGTGAAAGACACCGTAGGGAACGCAAAGCCCAACGTTTACCAGCCGGCCCGATAGCGTTTATGGATCCGGTTCTAGCCTAAACCTGGGTTTCTGTGCTTCCCAAATATTTGTACCTGCTTTGCTACTCCTTAACTATTGTGGAATGTCTAAAAAGATGATTTTGGTAAAAAAAAAAAAAAAATACAGGTATGATTAAATTGGAATTAAAGTATATTAAAAAAGTAACATCAAAGAACATTTAAAAGGAAACTTTTGTTTGAAATCCAGATTAAGCTTATATCAGCCAGCTTCATTCATCCTCAAATATTTATGGGTGACGTCTTAAAGAACTTCCCATGGCAGTGGACAAAAAAAAAAAAAAAAAAAAGGAGATCTCCCTTCATTTTTTTTTTTCTTTCTTTCCTCCTCTCTTCCCTTGCCTTTTATTCTCCCTCCCTTCCTCCTTCTTTTAGCTTTGCTTTCTCTTCTTTTTTTTCTTTTCTGATTCACCATGGCTTTTATTATGCTGCCTAGTCAAATACAAATCCTTTCCAGACTGTCTATCTCATACGTGTTCTTAGACACGTGCTCCACCATGTATGCCACAGGTGTTTGTATGGTGCAGATCGCCTGGGATGCTTCCCTTGCTCCTAGGCTTGATGTTTGCTCGTGGTCCACAAACGCAGCCTTACTTCTTTGTCATAGGGATTAGCGGCTTCGGCTCCCTAAGCAGGCTCTTTGATCAAAGGGTCAGGAGTACCCAAGTGTCTTGCTACTTGCCAAGTGAGTGATTTAAGGGATGGGTAAAAAGGAGACACACAATTCTAGATAGCATGAGCAACAGTCCATCTGTTAATCTGAAACTGATTCAGTTTCTCTGAAGCGAGCATCATGACTTAATGGGAAACCAGGAGGAGATTAAAGGGGGGGAATTACATTACCATGAATAAGACAGAAAACTGATATTCTGTCTAAAAAGCAGTTGAGTGCAAGTGACTTGAACAAATATATTAACAGAGCTCAGAGCAGATTCAATCAGGTCGAACGTTCCCTAGAATTTATTTTGAAATAAGCTTTATATACCTGAGATGTGACGAATAAATCTGTTCATGACTGGCAGGAAAGCTATTCACATGCAGATTTTAATTGTGCTTCTGATTCTGCAGAGGTTCCATTGTCCCACCTCAAGTCCAGGCCACCCTTTGCAACTACAAATGTGCACCTCTACAAATCTCAACTTTTACTTTTAAAAAATCAGTTCAAATTTGTATGACCAAAGTGCCCATAAGCTTAAATTCTATCATGCTGCCTAATCCATTTGTTATCAATTCAAGGGGATAAATGAGGAGAGAAACTAACAAATAAGATAAAAGCCTGTTTCACACACACACACACACACACACACACACACACACACACACACGGTGCACATTTACTAACAATTAAGCTATGGTGGTAATGAGGTCATGGCATATGACAAGCTTATGGGCTGCAGCCAAAAGGCAAATATTGAAATGAAGGCGTTTATTTTCCAACCAGCAAACCTGAACCGAACCATTACAATAAATGCCATTAGCAATCTAGTTACTGGGCAGAATAATTTCATCTCTGAAATTAATTAAATAAATTGGAACGACCTGGAATCATTTTGGTTGTGAGCGGACAGAACAACATGGCATGAAAGGCAAACTCATTTGTAGTCAATTGGCCCATTGGTTCCTTGACAGGTCATGGTCAAGCTGATGGAAGTCAAAGGTAAAAATATGATTCGTGCAATGAGGCAGTGCTGTGCTCTTGAGGGATTTGCAAAAAATAAAATAAAATAAAATAAAATAAAATAAAATAAAATAAACAAACTCTTCTTTGAAATATTTTCTCCCTAAATCCCAGGGCACAGTGCCTTGGGTTGGCACACATACTATATATAAACATTTCTATAACACAGGAAATCTGGAGTCTCCCCCTATTCATATTGTCTTTTCTAGGCCCTCTGGATTATTTTAGCAAATAGGATTCATTTCATGCATGACAGTAGGACAAAAATATGATCTGAGAGGTTCTTAAGAATATCTTAAGACAACTGACAATGTAGGCAGAGTTTAAGCCATGGAAACCTTTTAAAGTATTGGGATGTGGAAATATGTCCCACATCTCTGTCCCCAGACTTCTATATTGAAATATCATCTGCTATGTGGTGGCATAAAGGAGCAAGTTCCTTGGGGCAGGATTTGGAGAAGCTGACAAGGACCACATCGGTGGGCTCATGCCTATGATGGTTAATACTGACGTCAAAAGCTGACATCTGTGAGTGAGAGAGTTCCTAGTCTAGGCTAAATGAAGTGGGAATATCCACTCTGAATCTGAGCAGCAACATTCCATGAGCTAGGGTCCTAAGAAAGAGGGAGGGAGAGAATGGGTGGAGCTGAGTTGAGCATCAACACTCATCTCTGTCTGCACCCCGGCTTTGGCCTTCCATAGGCACACTAACGGGTACTCATGTTGACAAGCACACGGGCTCCCATACAAACATGCGCACAACATCCTCACACAACACAAAGTAGTCGAGAGATCCAGGGGTGTGTGCCCACCAGCAAAGGGATGAGTATGTGAATGCACAGTGGCTCATAATCATCTATACCGCAAGGAGAGGGGAGACCTGAAAACATCACATTTGCTAGCGAGTTAAGCTTGGGCTTGTGTCTCTAGGATGCTGAGATAATAAACGTATGTAGCTTAAGCCTCTCTGTCTGTGGTTTCATTACAGTAGTCCTGGTGAACTCACACAGTATTCAGTCCAGAAGGGGGCCTCCAAGGCCAGTTGGTGGCCCCGGTGGTGTCGCTGTGATCTGCTTTACGTAAGAACAATGAGATTGTTTAGCATGCCTAAGAATGGATAGGGGGTATGAGGCTTTTAAAAAATCTGAAGGTGATGCTGCATAACAAGGAGAAAAGAGAACAAGCAAAGTCGAAAGTAAGAGGACGAAGAAAGGCTGAACACAGGTAATGGACATGAGTTATGAAAAAGAACAGAAAGATAATTGTTTTTCTAGCTCTAACTTTGCATTGGATTTCTTTGGGTTTGGTAGTGGATGCACGCATAAAATATATTCAGTGTTGAAAGTATACAATACAATGTGCAGTGTCATAGCCTCTGTCTGAATGCCACTCCTTATCGTGCACACCCAGTTGCACACCCATGGGCGTGAATAATTTTAGTCTGTGATGGTTTTATTTGTTTGCAAGGTATTTTGTTTTGTTCTTTTCATAATAAAGCTTACGAATCTAAAAAAAAAAAAAAACAACAACAACAACAAAAAAAAAAAAAACAAATTAAGGAGATGCTCTCTGGAGCCTCTCTGGGTAGAAAGCCATGCTGGTCACATAAGTGACTGCATCCTCAGAAGCAGAAAATCAAACTCAAGACAACTCCTCCAGGCTGCACCTGAGCAGACACCACTTCTGGGAAACTTCCTACCCTGTAACATCACCCACCCACCTGTGACCTAGTGCTGCCCACGGAAGGAAGTCACCACCCCTCCAACCACCTCTGGTATAGCATATGCCCTTCACAGAAAATGAGAACCCACCAGTGACTCAGTCTATCATCAACGCCTTGAGACATTAGTGAAAACTGAATTCCCAGCTATTCTGCCAGCTTCTAGGAAATAATCCCTACCCTCATGCGTACGTGGTGTGTGTATGTGTGTATGTGTACACATATTTATGCATTGTGTGCACATGTACGTGTGTGTTGTAGTCATGTTTCTTTCTTCAATCCATCTTGTTTCCTTGAGAAAAGGTCTCTCATTAAACCTGGAGCTCACCAATTAGGCCAGACTGGCAGGCCGGCAGGCCCCTGGAATCCAGCTGTGCCCACTGGGATTACAAGGATACATCATCATACCTGATATTTTTTTAACATGGGTTCTGGTCATCATGCTTGCAAGGCAAGCATTTCATTTCCTGAGCCATCCCCTCAGCTCTTGATTCCCATTTATAATGATCTAGATGTACACTGAGGTATTGGTAAATGGTTTGGATTGTCATGCAGCTCTGCATCTAAACCTGGGTTCTTAGCCTAGGACGTCTGTGACAATGCTAGTCACTTCACTCAGCCACCGTTTCCTCATCTGCTAAGGAGGAAGAATCTGCTTTGTAAGTAAGATAGAAATGGAATCTACATTAAAAGGTTTTGGGACTATTAAGTATCTGCTTCAATGTGCTTCATAAAAGTACTCTCAGTAAATTGGTGTTCCAGTGGCATTAGAATAAAGGCTTGCATCCTATTATTAACAAAGAATGGAATAAAAGCTTATTGAAAAAATGTCCACTATTTACCAGTTACAACTAGAGTTAATATTAGTGTCCATTTCTTTATTTTCTTACCAAATGATTTGCTTTCAAACTCAATTTT
>OU015753.1:13196167-13209138 GCA_907169655.1 Acomys percivali
ACACACACACACACACACACACACACACACACACACACACACACACACGACATTTCTGAGGAAGTATTACTAATCTTCCTTAGCCTTTACCTGCCTAACAAGACATAGACATCAAATATCATTGGTTGTTTCTAAGGATTAAGTTGGACAACAGATGAACGGACATGGAATAGACTGAGGGAGGAGAGTGACAGAGGGAGAGGCTGGGAGGGAGGGCAATTGAAATTACTACACCACAGCCATATAGCCTCAAGGCCAGCAGATACTGAATCTGAGATCTACGAACTGAGTCATGGGATGAAAGAGAAAGAAAACCCATATAAGCAAGAGCCCAGTGGTTTCTTTTCCCTTCCGCTGTGACTATCAGCCCCCGAGACCCCAACTCAGCTTACTCTCTGCACATGGGGTTTCAGTGATTCCACTCATAGACTCATGGAAGACTCCAGAAGCCCTCCCTGCAGTGAGACATAAAGGGGAAGGAGGCAGCTATGGCCGAAAGGGTCGAGTGACTGTCCACATCCCAGATCCAGGTCAGAGCAGCTTGAAGCAGGAGAGTTATGGATTTGTGGAGAACACTGCAATCAAAGGCTGCCTGGTAACCAGCTCCTCCAATGCCTAGAGGCTGGTCACAGTCTGTTAGAGTGTCTGAGAACACTGACCCATGGCAGGTTACTCTGGGCCATCATTTCTACTTTAGACCGGGGAAGGCCGGGCTCTGAGAGTTCTTTGCTCCAGTGCACCTCTAAAGTGGTAGAGTCAGATTCTCTCTAGCCCTTTGCCTGACTTCCAGAGATTTTGGAAGTCCTGAGTGTACCTTGGGACAGAGACCACTGGCTTCCAGATCTCCCCTCACTCAAAGCATCAAAATGTGAGCCTGGGTAGGCATCCTTTAAACAGTAATTTCAGAGGTCAATGGCATAGGACCCAAGCAAAATCTTATTTGGTGGAGTGCTTAGCTGTGCCCTTTTCTGCCCATCGCAGGGCAAGTGGCCTGGCTGGGAAGGGGATGCTCAGAGATGGCAAATCTTACCATCAGCCCCAGTGAGATTAAAGCGAGTGGTTGAACGGTCAGCACAGATAGAGAAGACAAAGCAGCCTGATTCCAATACAACTGTCTCCTGGGTCAGGGAGACCTAAGCTAGCTGTGGTCCCACCATGTATCACTTCTTTCTGGTGCAAGAGGCACCATCAGGTGTCACTCTCTCTCACCAAAGTGATGAGATACAGGAAGTGGGTGTAGGAAAGAGATAATGGCATCTTCAAAGAGCCCCATGTGTTCTATCACATACATAGCCTGAAGGTCTCCAAAGCAACTTGTGGTACAAGCCTGCAACCTCAACAGCTCTGGAGGCTGAGGCAGGGGGACCACAAATTCAAGGCCTGACTGGGCTACAGTGTGTAATCAAGGGCAGTCTAGAAGTTCAGACCTTGTCTCAGAAGTTGAAGGGAAGGCTCTGAAGCCACATCTGAGAAGACACGGCTCAGTGGTGGAGTGCTCCCTAACGTATATGGCTCAAGTCCGATTCCTAGTATGCAAGGGGAAGAAGAAAGAAGGGCAAAACCAGTAAGGGCCACATTAGCCCAAAACATACTGTTTTGAGGTGAAAGAAAATCATGATTTAAAAGGTCAGAGTTGGGCAATCTGCTCACAAGTAAGGCCATCATCCTTGTGCCTCAGCCAAGCCACAGCCTAATACTTTGGTAGGACAGATAACCTCTACCACGTTATATGAGGACACATCTGAGGGGGCCACCCAAGATCACTATTGCTGAACAGATGATTCCTCCTTCTGGGTGTCTAGGAACTCCCCAGAGTTCCCCACTGGCCTGACTTTTAGAGTCTAAGCTCCACATGTTGATGAACTGGTCTTTCTTTTTCATTCTCCTCAAAGCCATTATGAAAGTCCATTTTCCCAAGTCAAAAATTTTTTTAAATTAATAAATTACAACTTTCAAAGAATGTTAAAAGGTCCGCAGGCATCTAAGAAATGCTTACAAGAAACAACAAAGGATTAAGCCTGAGACAAACGGGTTTACTGTGTGTTTATTGTAATGTTGACTTAACATCCCACAGCAGAAGGCCTCCTACCTCCACTTACTGCAGCTTTGTATGATAATAGCGGCATTAATTTTAAAACAATCATGAATCAATCATGGAATCTGACTCTTGTTTTTACTGGCAACAAAACACTCTAATTAGCACCTTGAATGCTTTGGAGATGGGCATGGGTGAGAGCAATCTTCTGCTTAATTTCTCCTAATTACCCACAGTAAACGAGGTTAAAAGAGAACCAGGGCTGTGTTACAAGCACCATCAACTTGTCCCAGAACATAAACACCTTGAACCTTCCCATGCAGGATGTAAAGAGCCACCCCCTCCCCCAACCTAGACACTGCTGACACTAGACGAGTACAGTGCTGTCCTGCACACTGTAGTATTAAACATGGCATTGATCTCCACCCAATGGATGCTGGCTGGAGCTTCTCTCCCCCAGTCCCTACTCATCCCAGACACTGCCAAATATTAACCAAAAGGCAAAATCACCCAATTGAGAACCACTACAGAAAAGAGCCTTCACAGCAAGTTACCATAAAGACCAAATGTCCTGACAATATTGTTTTAAAAGGTGGTGTTACGGGACACTGTGAGGCTGAGACTTGCCTAATTGGAAGTAGTTAAGAATGGTTAAGGGGCACAAACCAAACAGAAAAGATGCTTCTGCTATCAACTTCAAAGAAGAATGGGTTGATTCAAAATTGTCTCCTGGTTGTACGCAGTCAGCCGCTCATTCGTACAAAGTGTAGGTGTTTTTCTAAATCTTCCACTCACAGTGTGTTCTTTTGTATGTTTAAGCTGCTTTGTACTAAGCATTCCAGGAGGAGAGGTTTGCATTCAGATCTGCTGTAAAGTCATTCTGCAAAAAGAATAGGTCGTGTGTGCTACACTGGATACCAACAGCTTTCCTACTAAACATGCAATTTGGGGTTCTCTCCTCTTAGGAAGCATTGGTGGGGGATGTTGCCAGTGACCACACTATGTCAGCGAGCTTTTCTGGTCACCAGGGTTGGTACAGGGTGGTGTGAGACCACCTGGTCACACACTCGAGGAGCTGGTACCATGCTGGAACAGCTTCATGCTTATTTGTGTAATTCTGAGCTTTGCTCACTGGAGTCTAGCGGAACAGCGGAGCCGACCCTAGGCCTTAGAACATCATCTGTGCTCCTGACTCCTCCAGCTCCCCTACAAGTCAAGTCTTTGGCCACCCGCTTCTCTGTCTGCTGCTTGTCAACCTGCACCAAGCCTGCCCTTCTCAGGCCTCACCTCAGGAACTCTGGTGCACGCCCTCCTTTTTTGACTCATCTGCTGGAAGTGTGGGAAAAAGAGAGTCAAAACAGGCTACATCCCTGCTGTTTCCTCAGCTGGGTGACACAGCAAAGGGCCTACTGGTCACCACGATGCAGGGCAAAAGTAAGTACTCCAAGCAGAGAGTACAATTGAGGGTGGGGAGTGGGAAACAACTGTCTATCATATATTGGGGTGAAAACCCAAGGGAAGGGGAGAATGGCTTCCCAGAGCCTGGGTGGGACCTTTCATCTCCAATTGGCAATGGATCTGGTGTAGGACCTAATAAGCTTTGCTGGGATGTCCCTATCTCAATGTGTCCTCTGGAGGATTTATTAGACCCTTAAATTGGTGTCATCCTTCATGACAGCCAGAGGAAGGATGGCTCATTGCTGCCACACTCTTTAATGTACAGAAGCAGGCAGCATTGGGAGTGGTCCACCATCAGCCCACACTTTCGCACACTCTCTCTCCAGACTCCTGCCTCTACTACAGTAGATTCTCAGCATCCTCTACTCCAGTGTGGACCCTCAAAGCCATGTTAATGACAAGGAACGTGTGACGCTTGCACCAAAATACTCGACAAAGCTCTTTTCATCAAAATTACAGAAACCAGAGCTGCTTACTGGATGTCACAGGCAGACCAGATAGAACGTGTGCTTCGCAGCCATAAACTATAATGTCCCAATCAAATGGTAACTCATGCCTCTATGATTTTTATGTCTCCATTTAGGAGAAAAAAATTACACTTTCCCTGGACCCTTCTTAAAATAGCATGCACCTTCTTAAAGCTCCTACTGAGGCTCTAGTTAGGCCACCATGGTTCCAAGTCAACACAACAGGGGACCAATGGAGACAGAGAGGGAAGGAATGAAATGATAGAGACCTGGAGGCCCAGAGCAGCCACATAAATATTTACTCTGAGATATCAGTGCCCCAGAGAAATAGGACAATGAGAGAACACAATGTTGGTAACTTCCAGACCACTCTCCCCTACAAAACGGAGTGACTACAGTGGATTTCAGGAAATCAATACAGACCAAAAAAAAAAAAGGGGGGCCATTTCTTGCAGGAAAATCTTTTCCGATTGGCTCTGTATTGTCATGAGAAGCTGAATAGCTGGTATTTTAAACTTCTTTTATTACATTTTAAATATTATCCGTTACATGGCGCTAATAATTCATCAGCTGAAAGACAAATATGAACTTTCTGGTTCATTAAATCTTACTAATTAAGCTGGATTTTAATGGAAGAAGGTTAAAAATGAGGCACCTTGTGGGGGGAAAAACATATCTAACAACCAAAAGACAGAAATGCCCATTATGGCTCCACTGTCAGTCTACCAACAATATCAGTAGCCAGATAAGAACAATGGTGCCTGTATCAAGAGAAAGGGGGAAGGACAGGAATTGGCCCAAGCCCATGAGAGAATTGGGAAGGGATGTTTTGCAGGCTGAGACATTTCTGCATTTTTTGCTGGGGATTTGATAGCCGTACAAATTGGAATTGCTACAACGTAATGATGGCTTCCCTGTGACACTAGAGAATGCAACCCTGGGTGGCCTGAGCTTGAGCTGAGCTAGATTCACCACACACCAATGCGATGCCTATGGAAGGTGGAAGAAAGCACCTCTGTTGCTTCTTTTAAAAAAATGCTATGTTCTTACCTGGGATTTCCTGCTCCCCAAACTCCTGCTGCTGGCTGTACCCTGAGCCTCCCCCATTTAGAACCTGGCCTTCTGCAAGGACTCTGTGAGCAGCTATCTGGTCCTCCCTGCCCTGGGATCACCTTCTCATAAGTCAGAAGCCTGCAGTAGACTTCAGGAGTGAGAGTAAACAGCTCATCTTCCTAACACTGGCTGCCCACGAAGTGCTAGAGCCATTTCCATCCAGTCTGCACAGTGTAGGAAATAAAGTCTTTTCATGAGAATAAAAGTGATGGAATAACTCCCCGACATGTACACACATCAGACTGCCTGGTGGGAACTAAAATCCCACCACCCAGATAGAGAGTGCATGCATTTGAAATTCACAATGAGTCAGACTAGGGTTGCTCCTAAGCCCATGACCTTCAGCCCTTCAAATGGTTATGATTCGGTAATTACCGGATAGTATAGTAACTGATAGCTACTCCACTTCCTCTGTTACAGAACCATTTCAGTAAACAGTGGTGTGAGCTGACGTCAAAGCAAGTGGGTATTGCAGGGGACCCAGTCCATAGCTTCTCATTGGATAGTCTCAAATTTATATATAATGGTACACATTAAACACTATAAAATTCATATTTATGTTCTTTGCTTTTTATATATGGCTTTATTGTGATTTATCATCATGATTGTCATCATTGTCGTCATCATCATCATCACTACTATGTTCTAAGATACTATGTCAAAAAGAATTTTGCTTGGCTTCTGCTGGGACCAGCGATGGCCTTTCACGCTGCTCATAACCTACGATGCTCACGCTGGACTCTGTATCCCAAGGCTCACCCTGTCTCTGAAGTTGCAGCCTGGCCCCTATGTTTTAACCTAAGCTAGTGAGAGCATCTCAACTGCTCAATTAGTGTTACTGCAGAATACCATTTCCTCTTGCAGCTGATAAAATATTAATCAAAAACAGGAACCGAGCAATCGCTCAGTGTAGATGTCTCCTAATGGTAATACGGGGCGGCAAAGAGAGATCTAGAGGTCATTTAATGGCAGGGGAGAGTGACATGGGGACTGAGGAGACAGCAAACTCAGCCTGAGAGTCAGGTAAATTATTTCCACCCAAGACAGGAGAGAGCAGGATGCCTACACCAAGGTTCCTGCCAGACCTGAGAATTAGTCTGAAGGCTGGATCTTTTTTTTTTTTTAAATCTGAACTTTATTTTTCACTCCTTCCAGATTTCATGATTGTACTTCCTGTCTTAGTAAAGACCAAGCAGCAAAGACTAGCAGTTCTCACATTGGGCATTTACAATGTCTGTCTTCAGCTTCCTTCTGTCTCTTCCTTCCAGAGCTATGCACATGTGTGTGAAAAGAACACCCAGATATGGGAGTTCAGCCAGCTTCGGACAAATTGCTTCATGTCTCTGACCCTGGGTTTCCCGAACTATCACTACAATTGTTGTCTTCTTCATCTAGAATCAAAAGTCTGTTAGCATCTAGGAAGACCTAGATGAATGCTCTGCAGTTCCCACAATGCAACCCTGCCCGCGCAAGCATATGTGCTTGCATGGCCCACAGTAGACTCATTTCCAAGAAGGCTGATGAAAATAAGAATAAGGTTTTTTTGTTTTTGTTTTAATCAATGACTAATATCTAATACTCTGGGGAATCTAGTTGTGGACACCAGTTAAGCAACCTAACCCGAAAACCTGATCTCTCTAATACACCTTGTTTTCAGTGCCATGTCAGATGTTCAAGTGGGAAAGTCTATGCAAACGTTCCAGATTCTGATAGCACCAAAATCTCAAATTCTTGTCCTCAGGTTTTGGCTACGATGGATCCTTGATTTGTTCTAATGAAATAAAGAGACATCTGTAGAGTGTTTTAAAAACACCCATAAAGTCAGAAACGGGCATGGCACATTCCCTAAAGAGGGAAAATGTGTGTTTAGAATTTACCTTAGGTAGACAAACAGCTTTACATCACTGCTAGGTACGTATGTCTATTCTCTCCCTTGTAAGTGAAACTGTCCACCCTCCAAAGGATGGGCCTTAGGATGGTTTTCTATGATACAGCTAGAGGTTATCAGGACCAGACTGTGGACTTGAGCCACGCCTTTGATCAGTTTCTGCCTTTGCCACATCCTTCCTCCTTTGTGACTCTCTCTCAGGACAGCCTGTAACCACCCATGCACTCACAGTGAAATGTTGCACTGAAAAGCAGAGACAATCTACAAGATGACCACTAAAGCCTCTCTGGGATTCACTGACATCAATAATCAAATCATGTGAGTGAGCCATCCAAGGTCTGAATTCAGGCCTGTCATTGCTCACCGTGCAGGTGATCCTGCACTTGCTTGTCCGCTAAAGCCGATGAATAAGTGTTTTTTAGAACCAGCCTGGAGGCAATCTCCTTGGTCCTGCCAACCAGTCCTCCATAAGGGCCCACTTGTCCGGACCACTGCTGTCCAAACAACACCATTGAGAGTTCGCTGTGTCTCTTATGTGAGAATCATGGCAAAGCACAAACTCATCTATCTCCTATCAGATACCACACCAAGGAACTTCCTCCTTTGACTCAGGAAGCTGAACTCTAGGACTCTGAATAAAAAGGAAGTCTCTATGGCAAGGCGGGGCATGGTTAGGGCGAACCCTTCGCCATATCGCATGGTCAGCACATGCAGATTCGCGTTGGTGTCTTGGTATTCTGTCCTGCAAAATAAACACCACTACCAACCATGGCCCCCGTGCCCACCTCCTCACATCCACTGAACAATTCTCCTTGCTACCGTCCATCCATTTGTTTCTAGCTTTCCTCAGAAAGCTACTTTTTAGATTTTTTTCTGTTCTGTCCAAGCCCCAGCAAGACTAAGGAAGCCCACCTCTGTTCTGTGAGTGCAAAAAACAGTGAGCAGGAGCCAGATCACCACCTGCTTTCTCATCCTCAAAAAAAAAAAAAAAAGGAATTGAAAGTCTTAGAGACATTAAAATCAATTAATACTGTGAAATGCTGCTCAAATTACCCTCTTTAATGTGTGTCCTCTTAATTACTATCTGCTTTCACATCTAAAAACTTCACTCAGAGTGTTTCTATCATGATTTTTGGCTCTTCTCACCGCAATCCATTAGAATGATAAAAAGCCATTTTAAAAGTTTAAAGTCTGGCTTAGCAATCCCACACCTGGGAACTCACCCCGTAGGAACCAAAGCATCAGTCTAGACTGGGCTCAAGGATGCTGACTGTATCACTGTTCATGGCCAACATGGAGGGAGAAAGTTCAATAGACTCCATTTGGGAGGTGGCCGTGTAACCAGGATATAACCATGGCAAAGAGCTGTTCTGCTGTGTAAGCAAAGCAAAATACAAACCTCTCTGCATAGACAGAAGACCCTCCATTTTACTTCAGGCAGGTGGAGGGGCTCATAAAAGCATTATTCCAGTGGAGTCAAACGCCATAGCAAAACACCACGAACATGAAGGCTGGTATGTACAGCTCTGAAGACTAGATGTCCAAGGTCAAAGTGCAGTAGATTTGGTGTCTAGGGAGGGTCTACTATAAGGGTGCAGAAGGCACTTTCTTATCTCTAGTGGTGGGAGAGGTGATGATGATCTCTTTCATATTTCTACAAAACAAAACCTTAGGTTTTCTTTGAGAATTTCATATGTATGCTTTGAGCACATTCAGCTACCACGCCCTGCTTCCAACTGTTCTGAGATTCCCCCAGGCCTCCCTCCCAAATATCAGGTCTTTGTTTCATAACCCACTCAGTCTAATGCATTTTGCCTGTGAGCATGGACAAACTACCAGGGGCCACAGCCCTAAAGAAACTGACCCCTCTCCAGTAGCCACCAGCTGCCAGCTGGGGTGGGGCTTCAAGTACCCCTGCCCTTCCATGCTGGAGTAGTAGTGACTGGCTAGACCTGGGCAAGCCTTACACAGGCAACCACAGCTACTATGAGTTCCTGAGTGCAATGGTTCTGTGACATCTATAGGATGCTCTTTCTTCTTGGTCCTCCTGACTTCCGGCTCTTACAATCATCCTATTCCCTATCCCATTATATGTCCCATGAGGCCTGAAGGGAAGGAGTCTGTGAAGGCTCCAACCCATGACTCAATCACCTCCTAAAAGCCCTGACTTCTAGTACCACCCCCGCCCTCCGTGCAAATTGGGATTTCGACCTATCATTTTGAATAAAGGATATATGGTAAACATTCCAATCATAGCAACTCCTAAGTATATGTGTACATATATTACATATATTTATATGTATATTTTTGAGTGCACATAAGTGTTTCATATATACACCTATATGTGACATATGCATTTTACACGTAATATGAACACATAAGACGTTTGAAGGAAGCAGATTGCTGTTTTATCCCATACAGAGGGCTTTTTGTTTTTTGTTTTTTTAAATATGGACAAGGCAGAAGAAGGGAAAAGATTGACCAAGAGGTGATCAAAATAATTATCAGAATAATGCACTGCTATTCAGAAAAACAAACAGCAAATATATGGGTATCCCTCACTGAGTCCCAGGTGTCCACCCCTAAGCAATGAAGAAGCACAGGCACGTTGAATCCCCATGCCTGGGCATCTGTGACTCCAGTCTCATCGAAGAGATGGTGACACACAGATAAACATCAGGGCTCCTTGTGCCTGCTTCACAGTGTGTCTCTGTCTCTATAAGCACTGTCAGCTATCCAACTTGGAATGCTTAGAGGACTTTCTGAGACTTTCGGCATGGTACTCTCCACCTTTGCTAGTCCTACAGAAAAGCACGGCTATGAACCACAGTGCCAGGGTTAAGCACCACACAGTACATATGGATGCCCTGGGACAGGGCTGAAATGTTACTTTATGCTTAGTGAATTCACACCCACGACACGCTGTTTTGCTACAGGAGATCCCAGTCCTGGTACGGAGAAGACACACTTTCTGTGAGAACGGGGTGGGGGGTGGGGGGGGCAGACTTCTATATGTGGCTGGCCCGTTTCCCAGGACATTCCTCATCGCCTGGTACAGAGTTGACGTTTCCATGGTTTTCTTAAATGAATGGAATCTGGGTGCCTTGTGAATATGCCTTGTTGATATTAAAACTGCGAGTTTCTACTTGTGTAAAAATGAAACAACACCACCAGAACTACTCCTATGGGAATTTGTGTGCTTCATGTAAAGATAACTTTAATAACAGCAAATACAAGCCAGCAACAACTGCCACACACTAAACTCCAATTAAAAGGCACCATGCCAGGCCCTTTAAGGACTTATTTCACGTGACTCTTACATGATATCAGAAAATATATCCTCGTGTTCCTAGGTAAGTGCTGAAGAAATGGATGACCCAAGAGTTTAATATTCTAGTTGAAAGATGTCTAGCTAGTCAGGAGCATGCTGGCCCCTCATCTGTTCACTTCATCTCTGCGTATACTGAGACCCTCACTCACTGATAAAGAGAAGATTAAATAATACAGCATCCTGGTCAGTTTCACCCAAACTTCCAGTCTAGCAACCCAGGGCGCTGGGCGGGGCTGAGGATTTGGATTGATGTATTTGGAGACATCGGTGAATGCCCCTCTCTGGACCACAACATGACAGTTACAGAATGCAAATCCACTTGTATCCCCCTCTCTGCTGGATCTCATAATAATTCCACAGACATTCATTAAAATGCCATCATGGTATCATGCCCCCAAAAATACATACACTGAGCGGGGCAAGACATACGCACTTAAGCACGGCTCGAAACAATTCCAGTTCTGGCAATTTTCAGTGGTTTATCCTATTACTCCCCCGTGGATACTTGCCCGTTAAAAGACACTAGGAAACTAACAACGGTGTGTATGTGGGGGAGGGGTGCATGTGTGTAATACTCACCTAGCAGGGGAAAGACAAGGCATCAGTTACATCTGATAAATACTTTGTTGGAGGAAAAGTAATTCGATCATAGATGAGAAGTTCCATGCTATACCAGTTTCAGGAGTGTCGTTTATACTAGTGTAAGTACAAGCTACGACCTTAATATTAAGAGGTATCTGGTTCATATTTGAAGGATGGCCGCCCCAGTATGCATGTAGGATTTGTGTATGTTTGTGAAACTTTAATAATGTGTGTGTGTGTGTGTGTGTGTGTGTGTCCAGCAGATAATATAGTGAAAATTAAATTAAGTTCACCACTACTAGGGAGAGGAAAAGATGGCTTCTCAGAAATCAGACCCATGTGTCCAGAAAGACAGCAAGAGCTCATGAAGATAAAGTAACACCAACACCACGAACCCTCGTCTGCTGCTTCTGCATCTCAGCTGCAGAGGGAGGATTGCAGCCTATCTTCAAGTTCAATGGTGAAACCGTGAACTCTTCTCTTCTCCCAGTAGTCAACTCTTCGACACGGATTTTTGTATTATTTTAATTTTTTTAAAATATTGAACTGAAGTAACATCAGGAAAATGGTTATGTTTAAATTATGCTAAGTATGCTTTTAGCTGGAAATCTGCCTATTCATATATGTATATACACACATATATACATACATAGGTACACACACATATATAGGATATACATATATACACACACATATATACATATATGTGCATGTGCACACACACTCACACATACACACACATATTAGGCTGGGGGAGAGCTTGGAGAAACCTATGGAGATGGTGCATGTCCAAAACAGAGATGAATCATGTTTAAGAAGCAAGAGTGTAGACAGGCTAAGCCTACATGGTATTGGCAACATGTCAAGTCTATAGAAGGACTCTGCACTCACAAAATGCTTCTGAATGTTCCCAAATCTCTGGACGTGAGAGTTGAAAATGGAGAGCAGTGCAACTGCATTCGTTGTGAAATAGCCGTGGTATGGTGTACCGTGCAGTTAGAAAAAGGACGGGAGTGATGGCTCTGCATCCCTTGACCTGGAGGTAGAATCAGCTTATAGTATAGAAATGGGACAGCAAACAGACTCAGCACAAAGGGACATTAGGAGACAGGGAGCAGTGAGAATGACAGGAAGGGTCTCCAGTGGGACGGCTACCCCGGGGACTGTAGGAATAAAGAGAATGGGGTGGGAGGAGTCCTTGAGTACTGGCATGGAGTCCTTAGGTGTGCAAAGCGTATCTACTCCCTTAATTGTGAGAGGATTTTATCAGAAGAAGGAGGAGAAGGAAGAGACAGGAGGAGAGAAAAAAAAAAAAAGAAAAGAAAAGAAAAGAAGAAGAAGAAGAAGAAGCTCAATAAAACAAAAATCTTGCTGGTCAAAGACCATTTGCCATCAGGAGTCTTTCAACTTTGCCAGATTGTCCAAACTGGGGCACTCTGACATTGTGTCACAAGAATGTGCTGACTTGTTGAGAAGAAGACTTTCTGCAAAGCCACCTTCACAGAAGAACTGGAGCTGCAAGTGCTGAGGCTGCAAATGGAGGAGCCTGGCAGCGGGGCAGGCAGGTGCGAAGGCAGGTGCAGAAGGGAGGGAGGCTACTCATACAGGGACCGGGATGCCAGAAAGCTGACAGGAATTTTCCAGTCCTCCAAGCACCAGCCAGGGTAGGAAGCAGACTGGACCAGAGAGCCTGTGGGTCCACTGAGGCTCCCAAGGAGTAGCTCAGGCCCTGTGCAGGTCACTTACTCCCCGGGGTCTTCCCAAGAGAGGTGACTACAAAGCAAGTCACTAAGAGTGGATAAACAAAAGAGCTTGCTGCTCACCTAAGCTTGGTTTTCAAACTCAAACATAGCAGTGCTTAACCCAACGAGCGCACAGCCAGCTCTTACTAGGTTCTTTCTCTGGCCCTGCCAAAAAACTGTATCTCAATCCCATCCCCAATATGAAATCTTGTTTTTCTATATAAGTAACATTCACTACTGATAATGATCAACAACAGAAAAAAAGTGCTCCCGTGTGTGTGTGTGTGTGTGTGTGTGTGGTGTGTGTGTGTGTGTGTGTGTGTGTGTGTGTGTGTGTGTGTGTGTGTGTGTGTGT
>OU015753.1:13210904-13222368 GCA_907169655.1 Acomys percivali
AGAAGAAGAAGAAGAAGAAGAAGAAGAAGAAGAAGAAGAAGAAGAAGAAGAAGAAGAAGAAGAAGAAGAAGAAGAAGAAGAAGAAAGCAAACTCACAGGTGTGAAGTGGTAAGTACATGGCCACAGGAAAAAAAAACATCTGGGAAATGCTATCATTCTTTGCCTATCAGTAGGGTAGGTGACCCTGACATGGGAGGCTCTGGTAAGTAGTGCAATCCTGAAAGGCTTTATTTACTGAATCCTTCCCCCCTCCCTATCTGCGAGTGTCAGTGGGACTCACAGCCATCCAGGTCAGACTACTGCCATCTCCATGGATCATTCACTCATCCTAACATGAAGCTGAGCCCAGAGTAAACACTTTACAACAAGGTAACTGAGGACATAAGGAAGCCCCGCCCCGATGGAGCACAAGGAGGACCACAGCTCTCTACATGGGCTGCAGATGCACTGTCCAACCTCGGCTTTCTGGGAGCAGATAATTCTGTTTGTCTATCCATCATCTTTCTTTCTTTCTTTCTTTCTTTCTTTCTTTCTTTCTTTCATCTATCTATATCTAATATATCAATATCTATTTATATTTCTCTATATATTGCCTGTCTGTCTGTCTATCTATATCTATCTGTATCTCTATCATCTATCTGTATCTTATCTATCAGCTATCTATATGTTGAAATGGGGGGGTCTTTATAGAGTACGCTGGTCTTGAACTCACTATGTAGCTAAGGCTGGATTCGAACTTACCACAGTGTTCTGCCCCCAGTATCCTGAGTGCTGGGATCACAGGCATCCCTCTCCATGCCCTGCCCAAATAATTACACTTTGTGTCCAGCATTGACACCCGTATGCATTCATTCCATATCTGAAGAGAATAGCCTCCCGCAGATGTAGAAGCCACAAGCTCACATCTTTGAGGTATAATTTGTTAATTTCTCAATTCATAGACCTGCCTCTTTCCAAAACATAATTCAAGGCAACCCCCATCCCTCTTTAATGCGATCATCAGAATGCAATGGCCCATGACAAGCAGGAGGAAAAACACAAGCCAGTTGGAGCCTCCGAAGGCGCATGCTCATTACTTTTACTATTTAACTTTACCTTTTAATCTCATGCCATAAAAACTGTCCTAATAAAAGGTCCATAAATATCTCTGGAATGTGCAGACGAGCAGCTTTGATGGCCCACGAGCATATGCTGAGCTCCCCTTCTCTCTCTCTCTCTCTCTCTCTCCTGTTGGGCTAAGTACTGGGCTGCCTGAGGGGGGCAAGCTGGGTGGAAGGAGGGCCCAAACTGCCCAGGAGGAGCAATATATATGTATATATATAAAATATCTTTTCATTATATGAACTATATCACACTGAATTACTATACATGCATATATGTGAGCGCACAGTGGCCCAGGACAGGAGTCTCAGTGGATTCTTATTCACAAATCTCTTTTCATGTAGTTTTGCTCTTCAGGGAGCAAGGACTCCATTTATATTTCTTAAATGAATGAATGAGCTCTATTAGAATATTGCTCTTTTATTTTTTAATTAAAAATGAAATTTATTTTATTTTCTGTGTATAACTGTTCTGCCTGCATATATGTATGTGTATCACATGAAAGCCCAGTGCCTCTGTCAGAAGAGAACATCAGATCCCTTGGAACTGGATTTTCAGATTGTCATGAGCCACCACACAGGCTCTGAAGCCCAAACCTGGGTCCTCGGTAAGAGCAAGAAGTACTCTCAACACTGAATCATCTCTCTAGCCCCAAATATTGTTCTTTTAAATTCCATTTTTAATCATGTATTGGCTCCTAAGTAAATAGTATTGCCAAATAATTTAGAATTAAATTTTTTTTTTTTAAGTTTTTTGGGTTTTGGTTTTTCAAGACAAGGTTTCTCAGTGTAACAACCCTGACTGCCTGGACTCACTTTGTAGACCAGACTAGCCTTGAACTCACAGGAATCCTCCTGCCTCTGCCTCCCGAGTGCTGAGATTAAAGACATGTGCCACCATGCCTGGCTCTAAAGACGGGCTTTCTTGAACACATTTAATTTTACTTAAGAACACTCTTTCCTTCTTTCTTTCTTTGTTTTCCCCTCCCCCTTCTTTTAGCTAGGAACACTGAAAATATTTTTTCTACCAACCTCTCTCAAATTTAAATTCTGGAAACAAACCTGTGTTTTTAATAATTTTATTATTGGAGCATATTTCTGTATGAAGAATTCACAAGGAGTGGCCTTTATAATGGGATGTATAGATGCAAGGTTATAGGAATTTGTAATTTATACTGCTAAAAGCTGAGTTTTCTTTCTATTTCTATGGCTCTTCCCTCTTCTGAGAGAATACTACAGGATCACCTTCCTTGTCATAGTATCTTGACTGTCACTACATCAAGTTTGTGTAAATGCAAGTTACACCTGTGAACTGCAGGATCGTGAACAGAACACCTTTTATGTGAAGCCAGTGTTCCGCCAAGCTCTGATAACCTGATAGCTACTCTTTCTTTTCACGTGGCGAGTGGAATCCTGAAAGCCTGTCTCCCCCATTTACAGGACAAGAATGTGGGAGAGAAGGAGCTAGCTGTACAGTTTAGCACCAAACACAACCTGTCATAAACAGCCTGCTGTATTTAATATTCAGAACAAGACATCTCTGTCTCATTCTTGAAGACCCTTTTGACAAAAGCCATCCCACAGCTGCCAGGAGTATCGGGTCCAGCTGAGGACAAACTTCAAGATGAACCTGAAATCAATTTGCCATCAAATTTTCATGCCTCTCCCAGACTATCTGTGGCATTTTAATTACAAGCACCCTAGGCGGGGGGGTACTACAGATATTGACACTTGGCTCTTACAATAAACTTTATTGGCAACCTCTGTCTGCATGCAGCACTCACCTAGAATAACAAGAAATGTATGAGAATATGTAAGCAGGACAGTGGAGTAATGGCTCGGAATCATTTTTCCCCCAAAGAGGTCAGGGCATTACTTAGCTGTGAGGCTTGGAGATAGGACAGTGATCTGAGTCATATAAGTGATGGGGGGGGGGGAGAAGGAAGGGGATGGTGGAAAGATGGGCCAAAGTGGATGAAGCACTTGCTGCCCAGGATGAGGAGCTGAGTTGAGATAATGCATGTCTGTGCTCTCAGTGCTTGGTGCTGAGATGGCACGTAGAGGCAGGAGACTATATAGAAAGTTCACAGGCCAGCTAACAGGGTAGAAGTTAGAGGAAGGTCAAAGTCCAAGCTTGACCCATGACCTCCACATGTGCACTCTGGGGCACACACCTCCTTGCACACAGAGACATGTAAAGATGGACATATGTGCACACATACAGAGATGAAGTGCACATCACCTTCAGGTTAGATGAACTGTCATGTGTTAGAAGTCTGCATAGCTCTGGGGTCCCTGTCTACGGGACAGCACAGTGTCATCTTGTTCTCTTCGGTATAGGATGAGTATTTCTGAAATGCATCCTTCTCAAGTACTTCAAGGTCAAAATGTTTGAACCAAGGGCCTTGATATGGGCTTGATTTAGTGGAACAGCAACACTCACTGCTGGGACTTGGGGCAGTCTGTATGGTGGGATGGCAGACAACTGCCTGCTCCACACCAAGAGGAGCCAGACTCTGATATCCCCTGACTCCCGCACAGGTCGAAAGATGAGCTGTAACTACCGAGACAAAGTGAAGGAGGATTTGCAATTTGCCAGCCAAAAGGATCCTTGCTCTCTGAAAAGTAACACCTTGGGACTGCAGACTTAAGAGTTTACACAGCTCTCTTGAGCCAGGAGTGGGGATGATGGGTAAGGGGGTGAGTCTGTTACTGGACATGGACATGCTGCCACAGCCCAGGTGACCCATGCCTATAACCAAAGGCCATCTCAGGGATGATGGGGACAGTTTTGTTGCATGTTTCCCCAAGCACTCTCTCAACAACACGGCAGCCTGAAGTGGATCCAATATTCAGATAAATATTTACAACTAGCTTTCCAAAAAATAAAAGAGAACATTTAAACAGGCACATGTGGTTGGCATGTCCTTCACCAATAAAAACACATCAAACTCTTTATCATAAATGCCACACGGTCAACAGATGCTCAAGGAAGGCCTTTATTGGTTTGTGACAAACATTGGTATCTAGATCTGAGCCTCTGATGAGCAAATGCCTTCTCATCTGAGTGTGGCTTGATGATTCAGGGTAAATCTACAAGATGAAGGGGAACACGGAGGCGACATATTTCGGCATGCCACACATTCTTCAACTGTATGAGTGAATTCTTTACTGGGTTGAATAGTTCAGTTTTTAATTTGGTGTACTGTGCATTCGCAATGTAATAGGTACAGGCATGTTAGCTTGCAACTCAATCCTCAATGGGAACATTGTAATCACTTTCTCCACCAAGACCATGTAAATAAAGCAATCAATCAAGCTTTGGTTTGTAGTTTTTGCCTATTCCCATGGTGTAAATACTCCTGTCATGGCTCCTTTCAAGACATCAAGGCAATATCTTTAAATGCAAGGTCTGAAACATTGATTTGGTGAATACATGTTTAGATCTTTCCACTACTGGAGCACAGTTGATGTAGGTAGTCTTTTGATCAACCTTTTGACACGGATGACACGATGTTGTCATCTACAAAGTTCACAGTAGAGAACCATGCAATTAAATTACAAAGCAAAGTTTCAAAAACGGTATCTCGAAATGTTTAAAGCAGGTTTATGATTTTGTGTTGGGAAGCACTGACACTTATCATTGTCTCAACTTGACCCACAGGCCACAAGCTGGACATGGCTACAAAAGCACAGGTAATGGTCAAATGTGATTTTAAGAAAAGAAAAAGTGAAGGAAGCCATTTAGCCATGATGTTAATTGAATAATTTAGTTACTGCACAGCCCCCCAGTAACTGTACGGGAGGGTTCCCTGTACAGTGGACACAGTGCAAGACTACAGAAGCACACACACACAATACATACACACACACGAAGAGAATCTGCCAGCAAACCCCTCTGTTGTCTTCATAGAAAAGAGACCCTTTGGAACACAGGTTGGTGATATATACTTGGAATGCAAGAGCAAAGGATAATCAGAGAGCTGTGTCGGAAGAGTTGGTAGGTTGACAAAGAAGGCAGTAAGAATATCATTAGACCCTGTCCTGTACTTTGTGAACAACTGCCATCTCTGTTGACAGCACTACCAGCAAACAGCCTCCCTGTGCCTCCCTGTGGCACTGTTTTCCCTTCCTACTTCATGGGATTATTAGCATTTTTTCCCTACTCCTTAGAGGTACAAAGCATACCTGGTTTTCATTTGTTTGTTTGTTTGTTTGTTTTTGAAACAGAGTCTCTCTGTGTAGCCCTGGCTGTCCTAGACTCGCTTTGTAGACCAGGCTGGCCTTGAACTCATGGAAATCCACCTGCCTCTGCCTCCTGAGTGCTGGGATTGAAGGCATGTGCCACCAAGCCCAGCATTTTTTTTTAAATAAGAAACAAGCATGGGGCTGGAGAAATGGCTCAGTGGTTACGAGTACTTGCTGTTCTTATATAAGTTCAGTTCTCAGTACCATATTGGGCGGCTCACAATGACCTGTAACTCCAGCCCCAGGGAATCTGCCACCCTCTTCTGGACTCCATTGGCATCCATACTCATGAGCATATACCCACACATAGACACACATGCGTACACATACTTAAAAATAAAATAAATATTTTAAATGAGAAAAATAGCAATTGTGTTATGAATTATTTGCTGTCATTACTAAGGCAAAAAAACTGGTTTGAGAGTTAAAAGTTGGGATATGCATTGTGTATGAACCCTAGAGAACCCTTGGTACTATGGCCAGCCTGACCAGCTCATTCTGCATAGCTACTAATCGCATGCTGCAGTCAGGGGCTGTGTCTCTTTTTCACCCTTGGTTTGGTCTAAACTAAAGGCTGCAACTCTTCCACACCTGGCTCATCAAGCTGGGGTACAGGACTGCTCTCTCTCTAGGCAGCAGGAGCAGAAGTGCATGGAAGCAGAGAGTATTTCTACCGTGTCTCAATTCCAAGACACCACATGCAGTTTTATGCATGTATCAAGAGGCAGCCTTCTTGCAGGCTTGACTACAGACATGACCAAACACTGGATGCTAGGTGTAGCCACAGATGTGATGTCTGCAACATGGATGCCATGTGCCTGTTCCCTTAAGGATAAGAGACCTGTGACATGCTGGGGACTTGCTTGCATGGATCTGCAAAACCTCACATCATACATAGCATTTAACAGTCTGACCACACTAGCTATCTCCCAAAGTGCTCCCAGGAAAGGGTGCAGCTGTCGCACACCCACAAGACATGAGCCAGGGTATCTTGTCACTTGTTTGTGACAGGGCTGGTTTGTTGCCTTTTCCCACTTTATTTGTGTCCCTGATGGTCAGTTGCCTAAAATAAACACCCAAGGTTCTTGGTCATAATTCATAATTTGAACTTAAAATGGGATTTACAGTGCTTGGCCAAAAGTTTTTATTCATTTTTCGAATCATATATATGTGTGTGTGGTGTGTGTATGTGTGTTTTGTACATATGTGTGTTGTGTATGTGTGTATGTGTTATATTTGTGTGTGTTGCATATGTGTGTGTACGCATTTGTTGTATATGTGCGTATTGTGTGTATGTGTGTTATATATGTGTATGTTGTACATGTGTGTGTGTATATTGTATATGTGTGGGATATGCATGTGTGTATGTGTGTGTGTTGTACTGTGTGTAGGTACACGGGTGCAGGTAATGTTCACACATTTGGGTGTGGAAACCTGAAGTCAACTTTAGCTATCTTCCTCTCCTACTCCCCACATCGCCCCTTGAATCATGATCTCTCAGTGTACTTGGAGCCTGCCATTTGCTCTCAGTTGGCTGGCCAGGGGCCCTTGGGTCTGCCTGTCTCTGCCTCTCAGTGCTAGGGTTGCAGCTGAGTGCTCAGATTTTTAATGGCTTCTGGAGTCCTCTTGCTTATGCAGCAGGCACTTTACCTGTGGAGCCGCCTCCCACCCCCACACCCCCAGAAAATACATTTCTACCCATATATTATTGCTGTTAAATGTGCCTTTAAAAAGCAAGCGAGCAACACACAGAGAGAAGTCACCAATGTTCACTTCCATCAGCACATGGCTGATTCTTGGGCACCTTGCTTCTCCTCTGTGTCCAACCAAGTGGTGTAGAGCAAACAGGGCCCGACATTTACCATAAAACCGACCTCCGGAAAGCTGTACTTAGTCAGCCCTACCTTCCAACAGGAGCCAGCGAGTGCATGTGACATTATGGAGCTGGACAGATGTGGCCATGAGGCACACGGTCTCTTGCTGGTCACAGGGCCTTTGGGTTAGGTGGGTAGGATTGTGGAGATTCGGAGCAGCCCCTCTGAGGAGTAGGGAAAATAAGATTTAAAAAAGGGAGACCCCCTCAGGCTCGCTTTCATTTTTGTCATCTTCTCTTTCTCAGGTTAAAATGAAATTTTAGGAGCGCAGGAGCAAGACTTCTGGCTTGACAGAGTGGCTAAGTCACTGAGCAGATTTTCCTCTGAAGCAAAAAGGATACACAACGTTGACATGGGCCAAGAACTGACTTGGGCACAGGGCCAGGAGAACGTGGTCTGTCAGTCCACAGGGAGCTAGAAAGCGGGGAGGCCAAGTGCGTTTGGAAGGGTGCCTTGCAGTTCTGAGGCAGCCTTTTCACGTCCACAGAAGGCCAAGCCCCACACAAGGCCTCTTGTTTCTGGCTCTGGGAAGCCCCTTGTGGCCAAAACACATCTCTTAGGCACAAACCAACTCAAGCAGACCCTGTGGCGTGAGGGGTCTAGAAAGAGCCGAGCCAGGGTGGTAAACCTTCCTACCAGACCATCTCTTGTCCCTCGCACTCAGCCAAAGCAATGTGCTCTGCAGAGCCAACCCCTGCCTGACTCCAAATCACATTGTTCGTGATTAAGGAAATGCTGAGTCCACCCCCACCCCCACCCCCAGAGCCCTGGAGTCCTCTCCATCCTCTCTCTCTCCAAACTCAGTTCATTTGGGTAATTTTTAAAGAGCGGCACACAGGCCAGCTGGAATTAGTTGCCCATTCCTGGCCAAACATTTGGGGCTCCTTCCAGCCTTCAGTCTGCACGCTGTGTGTGCTAGCAAGATCCGGAGGGCATGTCCAGGCCTGGGGACTGGGGTGTTGCTAACTACAGGACCCAGAAACATCCCTAGCAAGAAAAGAGCCTGGTCTTGATAGACAGGTCACTGAACTCTGGACCTGAGTATCTAGCTGGGTGGCGTCATAGTCACTGAGCTTTGAGCTAAACTCCGCTCCCTCCCAAGTGCTTACAAAGAGAAGGTGATTTTGGGGGTGGGGGGGTAGGGGAAGGGGTGAGCGTATTTATGCTGTTTTCAGTGAGAACAGGTCTGATGGGAGAGTCGCTGGACAGGGTCTGGCAGGACGCTGCCTTCCTTCTAGAAAATAACCTACTTAGATAGGTGCGGCTCAGCCAGAAGTTGCCTTGGATGCTTGGCAAGTGTGTTCATCTGAAAGGAAATAATACAAACAGAAGGGCACAATATTCTGTCTGCTTCCTCACTCCAGGCACAGGGAAGGCAGATAATTAGACTTCGGTTTCAATTCTAGAGCTTTCGGAAATAAGACTTGTGCTTTTTTTGTTTTTTATTTTTTAAAGATCTTTTAACTTTGAAGTTCTGGATATTAGAGTAGGAGGCTACCTTGTATGAAATGGGCTTAGCCTATTATATTTCAGGAAGTCGGGGGGGGGGGTGGCGAACAGGGACAGTAATAGCCCTTCTCGGAGGAGACGGAATTGTGTTCAACACACCATTTATCTCCTTTTGGACATAAAAGCATGTGTGCAAATATGTCCGTTTATACATTCTTCTTCTGGGGGCTTACCACTCTTCCAAGTCATTATTCATATTAATTAATGTCTGTTTGGATTCTAAACTGCTGGGCTGAAGAACTCAAGTTGAGATGTGCTGGGGAGTCAATAACCCAGCACTGCCTACGAGGGGCAGGGGTGGGGGTGGGGTGGGGCTAATGTGCTGGATCTGGCCTTCCAATGGGGTGAGGGGAGGTTCACACATCTGGGCTGGGGCAATAAGCCCCAGGACGGGCCTTACACTTGCTGTTTGGAAACTAACATTCATCCTTACAGCCTCCTCGATTCACAGAGAGGTTTTCAGGATAAACTGGGTCATATTTCATAAATTCTGAGTGTTCAAGGAAGGGGAAAAAAATGAAAGTATTACTGAAACACAGTCCACACAAATCTGTCTTCTGGAACAACGCAGCTCTCGGAGCCTGTTAGAGGCAGCTCATCAGCAGAGCACTTTGTGTGGGAGACAGGAAAGAGAGAGAACTGGATAAGGAGGTGAGAGAGAGAGAGAGAGAGAGAGAGAGAGAGAGAGAGAGAGAGAGAGAGAGAGAGAAAGGGAGAGAGATGTTTGTAAATACTTTCCAAAAAGTCCAGGTAGACAAATGCGTCACTTCAAGACACTGATCTTGCTAATAAACATTAGTTCATAAAATAATTTAGTGTACATATGTGAATTTTAAAGAACAATCTCTGAAAGAATTTCCTGGAAAAATAAAGCAACCTTTTTGTTTACTGTTTTAAAACTTTTACCCACTCCCCCCAAAGAGCTATTTCCAAATACAGCCTAGAGATATATTTTATTTCAGTTTTCCACAGATGTGTCTTTACACACCTGGTATTTTGATTATTTATTAACTGTGCCTAGTTTTGTAGTTTCTAGTTTTATATCTTTAAAGTCGTTAAAACTCAACAAGAGAATTAATCACAAAAGAAATCTATCAAATACAGTTGCCAAGCACTTTTTCCCCCTCCCTGACTGACATGTTTAAAATGTATTTTAAGGTTATTTATTTCATCACACTCAGGGAATAAAAAACTAATAACTTGCAGCCTCCAAGTTCAGAGAAAGCGTAAAAATGTGATTTACTATTTATTATACAGTTAGGCACATGCATATTACACATTGCATGTTAATCTCCTGCGAGCTAAGTTTAACACACTTGACAACACTACCGTTTGCTAGTGAGGAGAAAGAATTGACATCTGTTTGCTCCCAGATAGGATTGCTTCTGTGTGTTTTCTGGTAAACCTATAAAGGCCGGCTGTTCAAACGGGCAGTCAAACCACAGTGCCCCCTGGTGGAGAAATAGCAAACAAACGCATGGCAGGGTTTCTGCACTTTGCTCAAGATTTTAAAGAGACACCTAATTGTTACAGTGTGAAAAAAAGTTTCAAATGAAGAACAAATACAGATAGGAAGAGTTCAGCTCTTGGCGCCTTTAACAGGAGAGTAGAGAGTTACATTAAATTTCTCAAAATCACCTTGAACAGACATGATGTTTTACAAGAAAGAATTAAATATACGGAATTATACCCTGAAGATTTGGTATTTGGAGTAAAATTGACAACCACAGCATATATGCATTCTAAAATTAAATTTACGTAAGTGGATCAGTCAGCAGATACACACGGGTGGACTTACTTTCTGAATGTGCAGTGAAAATTGAAGGAGAGCAGATTCCTTATTTTACTGGGGGACCAAAGGGTTCCATCTCTCCATCATGCTCTGAGCAAGCACCTCTGATAAGCAGCTTACAGGGAATTTCCTCAGGTCAGACATAAATAGACAGTCTCAGGGTCCCTTAATCCAGGCACACATCGCCTGCGAGTTAGGCCTCATAAATCTCAAACCCAGTCGAAGCACCCGAAACGAAATGTTCTTAGAAGGCGCAGATACATTAAATGAGAGCGTGGGCAACGCGGACTCATTAATCACGCAAACAATACTGATGCCTCCCACTGATCTTAAAGCACCACCTCCTTTTCTCGGAAAGCACCTCCCTTCGCCACTGGCTACCTCGGGAAGGAGAGAAGTCCAGACCGATCAGCACCCCCCTCACCCCCCTCACTCCTTCATCGACAGAGGAACTGTGTCATTAACAGTTCAAGGTCACACTGCAGTTGTAGAGTGAAAAGGTCATTCTGTTCCCTTGGTCTACAGCTTCCTGCTTTGCTATTCATGCTTAGCTTCTGATGTAAAGTATTTTGAGATATTTGCCAGACATAGATGGTTCTGACAAGGTGCAAGGGGGACGGGAATGAAAAACGTAAGTTCACGATAAAGCATGCTCGGCAGCGGATGGGCTAGCAACAGAAGGGAGATGTATGCCGAAGAGTAGCGTTCAACAATAATAATTTTAAAAAGTATTAGTGGAGGCTGTTAACAAATAGGATTTGGAACCAGGATGCCACGTGAATGAAAACACACAGAATAGGATGTACTTTGATTCCACTGTTCTTAGGTACACACAGCAGGCAAGTCCTTAGAGTCAGGAAGGAGGAGATTAGCAGTTGCCTAGGGATGTGTGTGTGTGTGTGTGTGTGTGTGTGTGTGTGTGTGTGTGTGTGTGTGTGTGT
>OU015753.1:13223929-13239199 GCA_907169655.1 Acomys percivali
AATAATAATAATAATAATAATAATAATAATAATAATAATAATAATAAATGATGATGATGATGATGATGATGATGATGATGATGATGATGATAGGAGAATGAGAGGAAGACATGGGGAAATGTTGGCTACCTTCTACACAAGGAAAACTAAAAGACACCAGGAAAATTCAATTTGTTCTTAGCAACTTAACACACCAAGTGCTTTGGTTTTATTCTAGAGCCTCACCTCCTCCCCCTGCACAGCCTGGATCCCGAGAGTGCTACAATGGATGTAGGTATTAGCATCCTGGGCTGGCAGAGCTCTACACCACAAAGGTACGCTTGCTGCTGCTGCTGCGATGTGGGCTCCCATCCTAACTTCACATTCCAGAGCCATCAGCATTACTGGTAACTGCTCCTGTCTTTTCGGTTTATAGTCAAACTGCTTTGTTTATCCTTTCCTATGTGCAGCAACCAAATTCCAACTGGCTTCCCTCTCATCCCGCTTTCATTTTGTTCTTTTTTAATTGATTTTTAAAAGACCAACGAATAGAGCTTTTACTTATGACATTGGGCATGCATATCATTACATTTGTTTATGTTTAAACCCTCCCCTCCTTGACAACTCCCCCCCCACTTCTTTCTTAAAAGCCCCAACCAACTAATGAGGCCTCAAGATAGTGAGGAATATTCAGGCACTTCTCGATCATCGTTAGGCAAACCCAGAAGAATCCATGCATGATACACAGAGATGGGATGTGAGCAAGGTCATATTCTCAGCTCCTGGACATGAAGCCCTTCCAGGACATGCTATTTCATGCCTGTTGGTGTCAAGCCCCAGGTTTACTGCAGAGGCTTCAGTAGAAAGAAGACGTGAACCTTCAGTGCCATGGCACTATGAGCTCATGGCAGCCATGGTGGCCTGTTATAAGACCGGCACAAGGTCCAGCTGATCAGCCTTCCAGCATGGGGAGAGGAGAGGCTCGGGAGGCTGAGATGCTTACAGTCTGTTTTCTTCAGCATGTGGCCTCTGGTAGGTTGCCCGTGCTCCAGTGGATGCCTGGAGGGTCCCCACTCAGGGCCATGCCCGTGCAGGCTGCACTGACTGGACTCAGTGGGTTATTACAACAAAAACCCAAGAAGTTGGGAGGTCTGGAGGTAGTTGGAGGGAGGAGAGAGGTAGATAGGATTTAAATACATTCTATTCATGTATGAAATTATTGAATCATAATAAAAAATGGTCTTGATTTTAGAGAAGACCAAGTCCAGAAGGCTAAGGCAATCATGTACTCAGATAAGATATGGCCATGTTGTGGTAGGGTGCTCGACAGGAGGCTAGGAAAGGAGCCTGGAGACTCAATGTGGGGGCTCCCCACCCAGTGCCTGGACCCAACATGGGATATGACAAGGGCACTGTGGTCCCTGACACAAGGGTCTAGGATGACCATATATCTACAGAGAGGTTAGCTAAAAGCAGAGAGGTGAACAGGAGACAAAAATACAAATAAGAGACGTTTACAAGGAGACTGGTGAGAGCCAGCGTCTCTCCTGTGGGCCAGCCTCGTCTAGAGAGACTGTGAAGTTCACAGCCGCCACTTTTTATGTGAAAAGAGAAAGGCCTGGATGGTTTTCATACTTAGGAAAATTCAGTTTTAATCCAAGTCACTTAAGTTAATTATTGACTCAACAAGGATGAAACTAGAATAAAATCATTTTTGCCTTAAGCCAAACTATTAAGGAGCCTTAGAGAGGTAATAGACTGAAAGCCCTCAGAATTATTTCCTTAGCCTTTGCAACTCTCAATCCCGACTCACTCATTACTAGGCTTCTCTCTGGATGTCCAAGAAGGAGAGATGACCCAGAGGTTCCATTTATAGTTAAGCCCCGCAAAAAAGGGTTCTCCGTACATACTCCCCCGACTGCTCTTGCGCCAAGTCAGTGCGATCTGATGTCCTCTTTCTTCTGGCTATTTTTATGAGCAGGACATGTGTAGTTTAGAGTCAGGATCTTGCTGAACCTGGTCCCCTTCACTCTCCTATGAGCTCTGAACGGCCTGGGGCGAACCTCGCTAATTTGGAATACTCGGCGAGATAAGAATGAGCCACAGAATGCACACGGGGTCTCCCGGAGCCTCCTTTCTCCACTCATCCCATGGTGACAGTATAAATACGCTCTTAAAAATACCAGAGAGTGGGGAGAGGAACAGGGAGGGAAGAGAGGGCAACTGAGTGAGAATAAACTACAACACACGTGCTTTAAAATGTCATCGTGGGGCCAGTGAGATGCTCAGCTGGGAAAGGTGCCTGCTGCCAAAGCTGATGACCGGAATTCAATCCCTGGAATCCACGTGGTAGAGAGAGTGCAGTCTCACAATTTGTTCTCTGATTGCTATATGCAAGCTTTGGTATGTGTGCCCCTCCCCTTACAACAATGAAAAAAGTAAAATATAATAAAAAAATTTAAATAAAAATTTAAAAATTAAATGCCGTTATGATACTAATACTTTATATGCTAATTTAAAATTTAAATTTAATTAAACATTTTTCAAATTCCCCTTAGAACATTGGTCTTCCAAATTAATTATTTGGAAGTCTGGTATCTCTCTCAAATGGTCTTCCTTCCATTCATATATTTCATCCTCTAAGATGAAATCCGGTTTCTTAGCCAGCCACTGTCCCTGCAAGGCAAAGCTAAGCTCCCACACTGTGTGACTCCTGCCAGGAACAAGTATAGATGAAGCTGTGGGAGGCCAAGGGGTAAAAACACTATTTCTGTTCTCAGGCCAGTCATTGAAATGCCCTCAAGCCATTTTAACAAGCAGGTCATTGCTATCACGCCCCTCCCTTAAAAAACTCCTCATAGCTTAACATAATTAGGCATCATGAATAGAGAGCCCTGTGCCTTTGCTGCTTGTCCTGGTGGCCTGTAGCCGTGTTGTGGTGGCTCTGAAGGAAGAGACCAGTCTAGTCTTCTTTCCAGTCCAAACAGTTTGCCATGTGCAGTGAGTTAATACAGTGAAACTGGAGAGACTTCGTGACTGTCCTTGAATTTGAGAAAGCAGGCCCAGAAGGCATTGGGGCAGAGCAGAGTGTAAATGATACAGAAATAGTTCTCAGGTGTGAAATCCTCAGAACAAGAGGGGCAGTGAATCAGCCCATTACTTTGAATGCTAACCCGGAAGACTCCTCGCTGATGGAATTTCTGGTCATGGGAACTAAGTTCATCAATTTTGATTGTCAATCTTATAAAAACAATTGGGGCTAACCTAAATGAAGAAAATAGTACAATTGACTTAAGTAGAACATGATCATTATGCCCACAGGTTAGTGCACTGGTCAACCGCACTAGAGAAGTCTGTCTTCATTGGAGACAGCAGGGACAGGGGACACAGAGACCTACAGTGAAGAAAAAGCAACTGAAGAGTGGGTGCTCATCTACTGTGGCAGAAAATCGGGGACGGAATGTGAGCCACGGTGGCGCGTGGCTATGAACGAACAGTGTGTTTTGGACACACCAGGGCAGTTGCCCTGAACTTACAGCAGTTGAGACTATATACACAGACCCTGGCAGGTACATCCTAGACAAAAGCCTGGCATGGAGGGAGGAAGGGAAGGCACAAAGTCCCAGCCCTGGCTGAGGAGCGATTGGCTGTTAACAGCCATTGGGAGGAGAGTCCATTTTCTTTAGGGGGTGTGGCCCCAGGTGGGCAGGCCACCATCTGGTGAAGGCCACATATCCAAGGGTAGCTGTGCAGTATAAATTATGCTTGGATTTTAAGACAGAAGACATAAAGCCAGGTGAATAGGGAATGGGGATAGATCTGGGAAGAACGAAGGGAGGAGGTGAATCTGATCAAAATACATTGTATAAAATTCTCATAGAACTAATAAAAATAAGAAAACAAATCTGGTTATTTTTTCTATGGTTCTCTACCCAAACTGGCTCCCCCGGGGCTGGGACTCAACTAACACTTGGCTCCACATTGTTTTAGATCTCCCATAAGCACGGGGGTGCCTGGGAGAGAATGGTTTTTAGTTTTTAAAGATGTAAATCAATGGCACATCTCTACTCAAATGTACTTTCCGTCCGAGGTTCCTGACCTCCAGGTCCAGCCACAGAACTAGTGCATCCATTCATCTGATGGTGGAGAACTGGGTGGCAACAAAGTGCCTAAGGAGGAAATAACTGGGCCCTCTAAGGATGTGCCTAAAGCCCTCAGAATGGCCTGTCACTGTGCGATGGACATCAGCCTCCCACTCAATTGACAGGCCTTCCTCCGGCTATAGGATCTCGACTGTAATTACAGGAAAGGCCATACCATAAAGGGGTGGGGGGAGGGAGGGTAATTGACAAGTCGGCTCCATGTGCTGACTTCAGGACCGATGGCTCAGCCTCAAGTTGCTTCTTCTCAAAAGGCAACTGACACACACAATCCATTAAGCCAGGACTACGCAAACCCAGGAGAGGGGCCTTTCTGTACTCAGGGCACTTGGGAGACTCACAGAGCAGGCTCTGGGACTCTACCTCCCGGCTCAGGGTGCTGTCATACCAATTATGGTCCTGAGCCACAGTTTGGCTGCTGATTTCTTTTTCTTGCACACAGCTTTGTGTTTGTGTTTGCTTACTTATCAACGCATCTGAAATGCAAAGGGAAAGACAACATTTGGAGGCTTTGAAATCTGAACTTCAGCAAGACTTCCGGCTACACTACTATAAAAGTCGAGAATCCAAAGCTAGTCAAGAAGAAGGAGCCATTATTCACTTTCACAAAGGCAGAGAAAAGGGGCTTGAGAGCCAGCTCGGTCAATCAGGGGCTTGCCACACGGGCGTGAGGACAGCTTGATCCCCAGTGCACAGATTAAAGAGCTGAGAGCAGAGGCAATACACACAGTGCCAGAGTGGAGGCACCATGGAGATCAGATGGCTAGCTCTACCAGCAAATGATGTATGCATTGAAAGATTCCATCTCAAAGCCTAGGGGGTGGGGGAGTGCATTAAGGAAGACTTGTGAGGCTGACCTCCGGCCTACACATGCATGTGCGCATGCACCTGCACTTGAACAAAGCTGATGTAATCCCCTATCACGTAACAGGTCAGAACGTGGCCCAGAGGGTTTGAGAACCATTGCACCTGTCTGCTCCTGGGTCTTGCTGTGAACTTTTGATCTCAGCCTTCCCAGCTCTAAAATTGGGATAATGTGGTATTCAGAAATACCTGACACGCTATATATTCATAAGAGTCGGGCAAGAATCATAGAAACATCATGTGTACGTTCTGTTGTGGGTTTGGGTCTTATATGACTAATCACAACCTAGAAAGGGAATGAGTCTCCTCGAACTTAGCAAAGGCTCTTCATAAAATGGCTGGCACCATGGGGACCTGCAGTGGCCCAAAGCAACTGCTCCTGTGAGCTGTAACTGTGGGGAGCCAGCCATAACTAGCCACATAGGTGACCCTTGTTCAATGGGACTCTTATGTTCAACGTGTGTGTGCAGAAATCAAAGTGTGTCTAAGTGAACAGGTGAGCCTGCTATTGAAATAAGTACTGCAATGAAAAAAAAAAAATCCTTTCTAAGAACTTTTCTGGAACAGAGCAGTGCTGCCCCGCAGGCATCACACAGACATTGTTGCCATAGAATGAGCTTGGAGAGTGAGTGTCTGACCCGTGGAGGCAGCGCTGCCGAGTAGAAAGTGTGTATTGATACTATCTCTAACTGGTGGGGAGTTTTCCTAGATTCCCCCCCCCCAGGAGGATGACAAAAAGGCACCAAAATGTTGGGGACCTGGTTTGTTCTCTGAAAAAAGAACCAAGCGGTTTGCATTAGCATGTCACGCTGGACATCACGGAACTAGGTGAAATGCTTGCTTAGTAAGAAAGGGCAATTTGGGAGGCCAAATCTGTGACCCCAGCTCTAGAGAACACAGACAAGTGAATTCTGGATCCCGTGGGGTTTCTGGCCAGCCACCCTGGCTGAAGTGACAAGTTCCAGTTCAGTGAAAGCCTGCCTCAAAATAAATAAATAAATAAATAAATAAATAAATAAATAAATAAATCAGTCGGTGGAGACATAATTGAGCATGTGTACATATACACACATGCATACACATGCACGTATATGCACACACACAACCACTCGTGTTCCCACAAAATGTCACTTTGCTAGGATGAGAAAGGAGAACATCTCCCTAAAGCTCCAACCTAGGATCATGCATGGACTGGACCTAAGCCCTCTACACCGATGTAACTGATGGGCAGCTTGGTCCTCATAATGGGTCCCCTCATAAGGGGAATGGGGGTGACTCTGGCATGGATGCTGTCGTCTGCTTTTCAATCACTTTCCCCTGGTAGGGGCTACCTCACCAGGCCATAAGGGAAGAGGGTACACTCAGTCCTGGTGCAACTTGATATGCTGGCGTGGGGAAGTAAGGGAGGGGAGATGGGGGAAACAGAGAGGGAGAGTGGGACTGGAAGGAGAGGAGGGAGAAGCCTATGGCAGGATTGTAAAATGAATAATTCATAAAATAGAATTTTTTTTTTAAAAAAAGGAGACAGTCTCCCATACTAACTGAAGACTACTAGCAATGACTCCTTGGATCAGTGCTTAGTGATGTCTGTCATGGTAGGTCACTTGGGATATGGAAGCATTTTTACCAGGTACCCCACTATCCCAATGCTCACAGCACCCAAGCATCCCACACACCAAGTACCAGGCTGCTGGTAGTCATAAAAAAATAACCTATGATGAAAAAAAGACAAACCAACATGTTTTGATTTGATGGTTCATAGTCCCTCAGAACCAGTCACTTCCTGGAGAATTCTGTTAAGTTGATGTATATCACATAGGGCATATGAGCAGTATAATAAAAATTCTCTGAGATAATATAGAAAGAAAATTTAAGTATACATCTTGTCTCCCTTGAGATCTTGGTCCTTAAGGTCAGAGATGTCTGTGCTCAGTGCCATGGTCTTACATGTGAAGGAACAATGTTCTGACCGTTGCATACAATCAGTGTGATGTGTACTGAATGTTGAATGTTCTAATACATGGGGAGGTGAGTGTTGCATACCGATGAGGAGGGCAAGGCTGGGAGGCTGCAGGAATGGGCTTAATGGCTAATGAGTTACTGGGCGGTTTATCCAGTAGACCATGCCATGAACCAACTTGCCCACTAGCTAGTCACTATAAAAGGTTACTCAATTTGAAGGCACACACATACACATACCCTCAGGAGTAAGGCTTCATCCAACCTCTACTGGTCAATGGCTCCAGTCTGAAGCCTTCACCCTGTTAGCTAGTCACAAGTTGACTGGGATTCAAAGATTTTTTTTTTCCTCAGATTTTCTCTAGGTGTGAGTCAATATTTCCTAGTTAGATGACCATCCCTGCTGCCATGCAATGTAATGAATCCATATGCTGCACTAAAAAGAAGGCACCCAGAAGTAGCAGGTCTCATGCTTTTCACATTGGTGTGAATGGTCAGATAACTAAATGCAACACTGCTCATGGAACACCTATGAGGTGTTAGGCTAGGACTGGAAAATGGCCGTGCCACTGTCCAACAGAGAGCAGCTGTTCTACTGAATAGACAAGATACAGATGAGAATGTGGGGTCAGGAGACTGAGGATGGGGGTGACTAATGGCTAAGTGAGCGAAGGGTCTCACCAAGACTTTGTAGACAACCTGACCCTGACAACATCATTTTAGGACATCAAAGATAGTATGCCAATACACAAGTGCAATATACCAAGAGGTAGGTAGATAGGAACCTCAGGGATAGGTAACAATGGTGAACTCAATTCATTCTGGCTGAAGCATCAAGTCAGCCATGAGGAAAGACATGGAAGGAAAGGAGCAGACAGCCAGGGGTAGTCCAGAAGCCTGGGTACCATGGAAGATCCTGTGGTGACTTTGCTATGAATGATTTACTTATTTGATTTTATGAAGCTCTTGCTCATGTGGCCTTCCCTTAAGTGGAGCCAACAGTGATGGTGGATGTTCTCTGGGCTGTTTCTTGGGCTGAATGACTTGCTGCTTCAGCTTGGAGAAGAGAAGAGGGCGTGTGGGGGCTTGCATGATCCCATAGGATCATATGTTGAAAATTCGGTCCTATTGCAGTAGAACTGTTGGGGAAGGATTAGGAGGTGTGGCCTTGTTGGAGGATGTGTGTCACTGGGAACAGCTTTGAGTTTTCAAAAGATTCATGCCATTCCTAGTGCTGCTCTCTCTGCCTCCTGTTCGTGGATCAAGATGTGAGCTCTCAGCTGGTCCTGCTGCCACGTCTTTGCTCCACCACTATGGACTCCAACCCTCTGAAACCTTAAAGCCAATTAGGCACTCTCTTTTTGAAGTTGAGTTGCCATGGTGTTATTCACAACAATAGAAAAATGACTAAGATAGGAAAGGATAGGGGACACTGCAGAGTCAACACACAGAGAGCTGAGTTAAATCCTGGTTTGCTGCAGGTCAGAGAACTTGGGGTACAAAGGCCAGATATCCAAGCAGGTGCTTTGCAGTAATAATAATAATAAAAAAAGGGCAATCAAGCAAAGCTGTGAGGCACTTGTTTCCTTCTATGTCTGTATTATGTCACAAAGTATCCCATCTCATCTCTAGTTGGGGCATGATGGCACACGCCTTTAATCCCTGTTCTCTGGGAGGCAGAGGCGGGCTGATCACTGTGATTTCAAGGCCAGCCTGATCTACAAAGTAAGTCCAGGACAGCCAGGGCTGTTGCACAGAGAAACCCTGTTTCCAGATTTGAAAAGAAAAAGAAAAAAGAAAGAAAAAAAGAAAGTGTTTCATATGATTTCTATTCTGTCTAGTAAGTTGAAAGTCAGAAATGAGCCCTCTGCTAAAACAACAGAGTTCATGACCTCCTCATGAAAGGTGTAAATAATTTTAGAGGGTGTGTGGCAATGAGCACAAGAGAATTCCATCACCAGAAAGCTTCACTGTGGAGGAGGATGACTGCAGATAAAGGTAACCACATAGATGCACAGGAGCATCTGCAGCACTTGAGGTCAGTTAAGTGATGATGCCTAAAAGTTTGTGTGGTACCCAGTTACTCAGCACTCATTTTTGAGGTCTACTCATTTACATCTAATGACCATGGGAACCAACACTACCTCTTAGGTATATACCTTCCATGTTCTTGATTAAGAAGGAAAATTCAACCACACATACAAGTCAACCCAACTCAAAAGAAAATAAGAAAAAAAAAAAAAAAAAAAAAAAAAAAAAAAAAAAAAAAAAAAAAAAACAAAAAAAAAAAAAAAAAAAAAAAAAAAAAAAAAAAAAAAAAAAAAAAACCTCAAAAACAAAAAACCCAAAACAAAACATAAAGGCCAAAACCATTCTCTCAGAATCTGAACAAATCATTTAGTGTAAAAATAAACAGAAGTAGAAATGGCCTCTAATAAACTAATATTAGTCTCCCTGGAGGGTTAATTATGTCGCTCTGTATTTTAAGAAGATTGTAAATTGCCAGTTTCAACAGATGTTCTTTTAAAACAATTGGATATCTGGGAGATGGTGGGCCTTTGTTAGTGCTTATCTCAGTGGAATATAAACACTAAAATTATCCTGCTCTCTCTCAGCCCCAGCACCCCCACCCCCACCCCACACCAATTGTTACCCACACTAAGACACACCCTGTGGTTATCATCAGCTTTTGAGGCAAGTATATCAGCCGGTAGCGTGAGCCCAGATGCTGGATAGCACACTGTAGGGGTTTCCAAGCCAGGCTTAGGCCATCCCGGTGACACATCATGCCCTCTTCCCACCATGACAACCCTTACCTTGGACCTTAGCTTATGGTCACTTCCATCCTATGTTCCTGGGAAGAGGGAGGCTAGGCGATCATAAAGAAACAGAACTTTCTAGAAATACAAGGCCTGTCTAAATTCAGTTTAAGTCCCTGAACATGTAAAATACATGTTACTTTCATACATATGCACACATGTGAATCTTTCTCAGGAACTGATGAAAAGTTAAGTCTCACTGGCAAAGTGCTTGAAAGAATAGAAAGAAAAGGAAGGGGTTTGGGCACAGTCAGCAAAGCGCTTGCCTTGCAGACAGGTGGACCTGAGTGTGGTTGAACCTCTGTGGACTTGTAGTCCTGGCACTGAGGTAGCAGAGATTGGCAGATGCCTGTGGCTTGTTGGCCAGACAACCAAACCTAGTTGGTGAGATCCTGGGTTAAGGGCCTCCCCATATTCATACGTGCATCTGCACACACACACACAATCACTTGTAACCCTCTTGATATCTCTCATTATCATTTTGTACACACTGACGTGCATGTCAGCTGGCGCACAAAGTCCAGTTCCCGCTTGAATATTTGACCAAGAAAAGAGAGAGAAAGGCCCCATGCATGGCAGTTCATTATTCTAAACAGGAGGGCCTCGGCTGACCTGGATTGTAGAGGAAACATATGTTCTTGTGTTCCAGCTGCTGGTGGGTGTCTGGCTGCCAACCTCACTTGACCTACCTCTTCATTATCACCCCAGTTAGACTCACTTCCCAGATAGGGAAACTGAGGCTGAAGGAGATTAATGACTCCCACTGAAAGCCTAATAGAATCAGCTTTCGCTATTGATCTCTCGGTAACAAGGACAAAACCCTCATCGCAGCCAGACAGGGAAGCAGGTGACGACTAATGCTGACAGCTCCTGAAAGGGCCTCTGTGCCCCCTGGACTCCAGACATTCTGGGGAGACCAGGCCATTTGATATCCCCACAGGCAGGGAGGCACAAGGCAGCCCAGTGCCTTGACTGATGGAATGTTCTAACTGGCAATAGAACCCAACGTGAAGTGACAGACCAGACAAGCAAAGAGCCGCCATGCAGCTGAGCTAGATAGAGATGATGTTCCGATGGCTTATTCTGTATCCGATTTTTACATTATCATGTGTTGATGTGTGTGCTGGCATGTGTATGCTTCTGGAGGTCAGAAGAGAACCCTGGGTGTCACTCTTTGGGCACCTTCTGCTTTTTGCTTCAGGTAGCTTCTCTCATTGGCCTAGAACTTCAGCAAGTTAGCTAGGCTAGCTGGCCAGTAAGCTCCAGGGACCCATCTCTGCTTCTCATCTCACCCCCATTGAAACTGCAAGCATGGACCACTGCATCTGGCTTCTAAAGTGTGTTCTGAGGAAGGAACTTAGGTCCTCACCAGCTGAATCACCCCCTAGTTATTAATTAAGTTAATTTCACCAACTCTTCCTCTATGGCTCCATCAGAGGCTCATTGACATGGGTGGAAATTGAGATTCTTAGAGCCCAAGTCCTAAGCTCCAGAGTTGCATAGGATTTGTGTAGCTCATGGGAATATCCCAGGATTGATGACTCAGAAGCAGCCTATTTCATCATATACAATATTTCCAGTGATGTCTGGTGAGCACAGAGTCCCAACTCTGCTCTCCGCAGCAGCTCTAAAGACTTTGAGATCAACCACCTGAGAACCAAGGTCCCAGCTGGAGCCAGCAGAGGATCCTTGCAATCATCTGAGGTGTCCCAGGGACACACAGCTGAGAAGTGATCAAGAGAACTCAGGGAAAACTTACAGCCAGCCCTCCAGGGTTTGGAAAGTGGACTTGATGGAGGTGCAAGTGTGAGACGTGCCTCTGTTCTAACAACAGACTATGACCATACCACCTACAACAGAGCTGTGCAGAATCCGTATCACAGTTCAGCCAGGACTCACATCCACAGAGCAATGCAACATCTCACTTCTGGACTCACAGCTGAGTGAATGTCAACTTCAGAGGAGAGAAAGAGCTCCTCCCGGCAAAGGCCTGTCTCCTGTGGTCCTTCCATCCCCATCCAAATGCAGCAAGAATACCCACAGCCTTCCAGGTTCACACTGCCCAGTTCCCAGTAAGACACACCCTCTTACTACTTAGCTCAGAAACTGGCACATGGCTACAGCAAACGATAGCCTAATACAATGGTTCTCAACCTGCGGGTCGCGACCCCCACAGGAGTAACATATCACTTATTTACATCATGAGTCATAACAGTAGCAAAATTACAGTTATGAAGGAACAACAAAAATGATTTTATGGTTAGGGGGTCACCACAACATGAGGAACTGCGGTAAAGAGTTGCAGCAGCAGGAAGGTTGAGGACCACTGCTCTAGAGAGAAAAGTCTCACCTCCACCCTCTATGGAGAGACTGATTTAAATGACCTTGAGGCACATGTAACAGTGACTTGGGGTAGAACGATGTTCTTCTCCCCTGTCACGCTGGCCCAGTGTCAGAAGTTGATATAGTGGCCTATGTCCCGAATCCAATGTTTTGGGGCTTGGGAATCCCGTAAGCTAGTTGCAAGGAAGGCTAAGTGCAACTGGAGAGGCAATGTCATCATTCTCTTCCCACATGCTTGAAGCAATCCATAAGTCTTGGCCTTCTAGAGCTCCTTCATGGCCAAGACGATGTCAAATCTGCCCCACTGCCAAGATGTTTGTCAAGAGACGCATTTGATTATTGCCGCTGGCGGAGGGGGGGATGCTATTGCAATCTACATGGTACAAGGTAAAAGTGGTACTACACTTTCTATGGGCAGGACGGACAGACGGCCCCCTCAAATGATGCAGTTTCCAATGTCAATGAGGGCCAAGGCTGAGCATGCCTGGTCAGCCCTGAATGTATCACAGGTGAGGCGTGCCTTTGAACTTCCCCGGTCATGGGTCTCACGTCCAAATGGCATGCAACACCTAGGCTTTAATGAGTGGGTCCCTTCAGATGTGTGGGCAGGACCTCAATGTGCACGAAGAGAAGGAGCCATGGCCAGACAGTTCTGCCCAGCTCTGCTGATGCACCTGCTTTGTCGGGGGTGGGGGGGGGCATAAACCAATAGACTCCTGCATTATTCATTCAGGAAAACCTAGCACCTGTCTATAGCAGCATGCTCCCGATGAAGAAAGAAGAAGAAAAACCCTAAAAGGGATAAATTATTTATCGGCATAAATATTAAAGAAAATTGTAAAACACAGTCTGGTGTCACCCAGCTGTTGTTACAGAATCATCTTGTTATGGCTTCTGGCGAAATACTGTTGTTCTTAATGTCAGCGCGACAGAATTGTCAGGGATGTACTGCACAGGGTACATGTGTCTGCTTGCCACTGAGGGCACTCAGCAGCTTGCCAACTGGCTCGTGACACCCACGTGGAAAACTGTGCAGAGATACCCCATTAGAAAATAGGAAGAGATCGTGAACTTTACCCGAGCCTAAGATGCAATCTAAACGCACACATGGGTGTGCTGCAGCGAGATTCAGATAGCTCAGGAGAGCCAGTGGCTTCGTTTTCAAAACCTTTATGAACTAGTTAGTGGATATATACATTATTAAATATTAAGTTATGTGGGTCAGGGAGATGGCTGGCTGGGTCAACGTGCTTTCTCCTAAGCTGGCCAATGTTGAGTTTGATCTCCTGGCTCCAGATGATAGAAGGACAGAACGGACTCCTGCCCGTTGTTCTCTGATCTCTCCCTGTGCACTGAGGCATATACATGCACGTGAGTGTGTGTGTGTTACACACACAAATGTAATAAAAAGGTAATCATTAAGTTTTGCAAATGTATGATCAAATAACCAGCAGGAAATACAAAGATGAGAGGTTGTCAAAACTTGACACCCATATATAATTCTGGTACGTTTGATTGCATGTATGGACTTGGTGTTACTGACCTCTATCATATATGTATAGTGGAATTACTACTCTACACATACTGGTATGGGACTGTACATTTTTTTCCAACTGTATATTCAATGACCGTATGTTGGAGGCCTGAAATCAGCCAGGGCATGGGCATTTACACCACAGTAATAAGCATATAGCACACACCTGTGCACCATCACTACCAATAACCACAGAGAAATCAGGTGTATGGTAACGGTATTCACTAAGGGATTTTGTTCCCCACAAAGTGCCCATTATTCCAAGTTTAGCAAACTCTTGTCAGCAGTGCATGGACTCCTAGGGAACCAAGAAGTTTAATAAATCTGTGTGATAATAATTAAACACTGTAAATAATTTATCTGCTGAAGCTCCCTGACTGGTCCTTTATGTCTTTGTAGAAAAGTGACCCATGCTGACATTCTGAATAAGGCTGGCAAAAGAAGTCCATAGCAGATTGGTGGGGGAAAGCAGGTTTGCTCGATAATGTCTGAAGCCCCATACTGAGAAGAGGGACCCTCAGAAGAGAGGCTCTATGGCAATCTGTCTTTCATCTGGAGCCGGCCTCTGGGCAGAGGTGCTGCCCTGAATCCGAGGTACAATGGCTGGCTTGTGAGCAGATACCCTTCATGCAGAGAGAAGCACTCTTGAGACACGGGACTAAACAGACCCACGCTGTGAGACAGGATCCCCTTGCTGCTACTGAAAGATCACAGTAGATATTAATCTAGCAGGCTGCTGAATAACATTTTGAAGGAGGGATTATGAAGTTGAAAAATCCCATGGGGATGCCAAAATGACTCTCCTCCCAAAGTGGGAGGGAGAAAGAGGCCCAGTTATTACAGAAGCTGCATGTGTGTGTTGGGGAGGAGGGGGCTATCTGAAAGATGTTGTACCCAGGAACAAACCAGAAGCACAGCTAATCAAGGCATTGGGTGTGTCCCAGCTGAGTGAGCTAAAATGTCACATTCATTACCCAAATGATTGTTTGAAGCGCATGCGGCTGGAAGAAGCTGTGTTTGTGGAGTCAGGGGTCATAAATAAACTGTATTTTTTATTTAATTTTGCAAAGAACTTAAAATTGCTCTAAAAATAGTTTGTAGGACTTGTTGCTCAGGCTTGGCGACCTGTATTCATTTCCCAGAATTCATGGAGGAAAGAGAAAACCAACTTATGGAAGTTGTACTCCAACCTCCACATGGGTGTCATGGTATGCGCATGACTACACACACACACACACACACACACACACACACATTCACACACATGTGTACACAACAATATTAAATATTTCAAAATAGTATATTAATTAAGAAAAAAAGAACATATTGCCTTCAATCCTTTATACAAAGGTGTCTGGTTCCTGCCATTTAGGAAGCAATGTGGAAAGCCTGGACACGGATCTAGGGCATTCAATGACAAGGTTGGTGGCAAGCAAGGCCACTAAACTGGTGCTCCTCTCAACTGCTCTGCATCTGTAGGCGTCACTGTAGGGAAGAGCATGCATGTCTTACTTGGTTTACAAACTGTGTGGTAGAAAAGCACCACTAAATGGAAAGAGCCATGTGCACAGTGCCCCTGTGATGGAGCTGCTGCAGAGATGGAGCCAGTGGA
>OU015753.1:13243047-13280005 GCA_907169655.1 Acomys percivali
AGAGAGAGAGAGAGAGAGAGAGAGAGAGAGAGAGAGAGAGAGAGAGAATGCTTTCTAAGATCAAATCAAATTCCATTGTCTTTACATCATACATAACTGAAAGGCCTATGCAAGGAGTGTCTAGCTGCATGAGTAATCTTGCCCTTTTCTTACAGCTTGCTTGAGTGTGAGCGCTGAGTACCTCCTTGTATGCTGGTCTCTATGCAGAAATCTTTCTAAACCTCTCTTGGGTTTGTGAGGAGTTTTTATTTGATATCTAGTATCTAATGTCATAACCTAATATCTCAACCCATTTCACACACATATATACTCCCCCCCATCCCCATACACACACAGAATTATAGGCATTTCAAAAAACCTGAAGTCTATGGAGAGTGGAGAACAAATGGATGTTCTGTCATGGACCCTCTGCCTGGGGAATATCCAAGCTGATTTGGGAGTACCTTGCAATCACACACAGCTCCTGACCATCAGAGGCCTCTCACATCAACACACTTATGGTATGTTTATGAAGAATACATTCTTTTAATTGGGAGTCAATATGCAGTCCCTGAGAGGAGATGGCCTGGACCACCTGAGTTGGAATTCCAACTCTGCTATTCCTTGCTGCATATATCTGCTTCCTCACCTGTAAATACTCATTACAATTGTACAGCTTCATAGGATGCGCCAAAAGAATGTGTATAAGCACATTTGAAAGAGTATGTGCCACCCACTGAATGTGTTGATATATGCATGCAATAATGAGTGGAAGAGGTTGATGGATACATGTCATGTATGCCCCCATAGTTTCTCCTAGCCACCTGGCTATGAGCCACTTGACATGTGACTAGTATGACTAAATGACCAAATTTCTAATCTTAATTAGTGTGCATTTAAATAGCTACATGTGACAATGACCACCATACTGGAAAACAAGGCTCCAGAAGGTACACTGTTCTAATACTGAATGACTGGGTGAATTTTCAGCCTATCCATCAGCACACTTGGAGGGATGTGTGGCAGCTCAGATAAGGGTAGGCTCTGCCCTCAGCCTCCTTGTCCTCTTACCTCTCAGTAGGAAAATTCAATATCATTGTCATTGGCTTTTCTGTTCCAGGAGAGGACAGGAAACAATATGACACCAATGGCTTTGAATTTATGGCAAGCTCCACTTGGCTTTCTTTCCTGATCTGGGTCTTGAATCCCAGGTGGGGACCTTTGGGAATCCAGCCTCTAATCATCGTCTAGCCTCCTAGTCCAGATACTGCCTTTGTTTTTGGTCCATGGCCCATCATCTCCAATATGTGTATGATGACTCACACTCTATAGATGGATCTGATGACTGGCCCAGCCTTCCCTGTGGCAGTGGCCACACGATTCTCAGGAGCAACAAAACCACAGCCTGTCTCTAGCAGGGATCCGGAGTGCCTTATCTCAGCTATACACTAAAGCAATATCTGTCTTGACATTTTCATGCCATGAAGAGACATCACTATAAAAGCATCATCTTCATAGCATTTGGTATTATGATATTCACATGCAATATTAAGTTATAAAGTAGAAAGTCCATAGAAACTATAGTTAGAGGTTAACAAATAGACTTCAAGATTAAAATGAAAGACTTCACTAAATGCAATTATCTCTCAGGCTGAGATAGGTCTTTATTTCTTCTCTCTGTTAAAATTACTGACAAAAGACTATCTTCTCCACACATAATGAGATCCCTGAAGGCATTGACTGACCCAAATTCATATCTATATAGATTGACTGACTGGAGTGGTACTTGATTCACAGTAGATATTCGATGTATATTGGATGGATGGATGGATGGATGGATGGATGGATGGAGATGTCAATGGGAGGGGAGAGAGATGGACGGGTGTTAGGGCTCTGAATAGATTGAAAGATAAGTGGCTAGAGGGATATAGAGAGAGTGCAATGAATAGATGGTGGAATTAGTGCATGAAGAGATTGCTGCCTGAACAGATGGATCGATTAATGGGTGATGGATGGATGGATGGATGGATGGATGGATGAATGGATGGGTGGATGGATGGATGGATGGATGAATGGATGGGTGGATGGATAGATGGGTAGATGGGTGGATGGGTGGATGGATAGATGGGTGGATGGGTGGATGGATAGATGGGTGGATGGATGGGTAGATGGGTAGATGGGTGGATGAGGGAGAAAAGGAAGGTCATGGTAGATGGAAGGGTAAGTGGACAGAGGTATGGGAGAGTTAAGTCATGGGTGGTTGTGTAGATGGGTAGATGGCTGAAGCTATATAGTACAAGAGCAATTTGCAGTCCAAATAGAGAGAAAAGGAAAATTTCAAACACTTTCCCTTGCTTACTGAGAGTTTCCCCCCTTTGTAGACATGACATACTTGTTAAGCCCTACTTATGCTTTAGGAAGTTTGGATATGCAAGCCTGTGACTCCAGGGTCATGGGCATCTGCCCCATTGATGATAACAGCCTAGGATTTCTATGGAATGAGGAAATGAAAGGAGAAAGAAACCCATGACAGGAACATATGACAAACCTTTAAAAACTAGAAACAAGTTAATGAAATTACATTCCAAATTCAGCTAACCCAGTGAGGGATTGTACATGAAAAAGTGAAAGAAAGAGAAATGAAGAAGAAGAAAAAAAGAAAAAGAAAAACTAACCAAAAACCCTTATTATCAAAGCCAACTGTCTCCTTTGAACTGCTAGATTGCTGAGCACATGCCCTATGCATATTCATAGACACTGCAGGAAATTAAACACCTTTGGAACCAGCACTAAAACTCCCCCGCCAGCCAATTCAGTGAACCAATAACTCAACACCCCCTCGTGGCCTGGAAGAATTAATGCATCTTCCCTAGGTGGGAATGCTTTCTTTGGGGTGGGGGTGGGACCTAGAAGGTGGGCATGGAGCCTTGGAAAAGGAGGGAGCAGCTGCCCAACCACTTTTACAAATGTTAGATGAGCCTGCCTTTAGGTATGGAGTGGGGGCAATGTGTCACTGTTATCCTTTTTCTGTTCCAGAGTCTGAGAAAGAATCCCCAGTGTGGTAACACTCCCTATCAACCTAACCTGCTTAGAGTAGAAATGGATCAAATAAGCCTGGTATTTCCATTTAAAAACATCATTTAGGGGGAATTTTATGCTGTCGGAGAAGATGGATACACTGTGTTTGTTTTCTACATTAATGAGCTATAAAAAGAATGGAATAGGCCATAAATACAGTATTTTGTAATAGCCTTTACTAAAAACGCTACTACTTGTGTTTATCATTTATATCCGTGTATACAACCTCAAAATTGATTACACTTTAAACCGTACATAACTTGCTGTGTTTTTCATTTCATGCTATACCACAAACATTTTTATAACTCAGTTAATATATTCCATATTTTGTGTTCTTATTGATTATGAATATTTCTTTAGGGGATTTTATTGCTTTTAAAATAACAAATGTTAGGTATTAAAAAATAGAAAAACCTATTGCAGGCTTTCTATTCTTCTTTCCCCTGGTAATTCTAATACATACATTTTAGCACAAGTATAGCTGAGTATCTTTTCCATATCTTTTATGCTGCCTCACTCTGACATTAAAAATCCCTCTGAGCTCTGCAGAAGAATCAGATTTTTTTTCCCAAGGAAACCTTCCATTGAACAGGTTTGAACTAAATTCATAATCTTTTCTTTCCACAATTAAAAAATTAAAGCACCCAAAGATCAGAAGATTAACACCCACAGCATGATTGGCTTCTATCAAGTCCATATTATCTTCCCTAATTACCATTTCAGTCTATAGGCTAAAATATGATTTATATCTGTGATAAGATTTCACTATTAATTATCAAATTGAAAAAATAAAATCTCACATTATAAATTCTCTGCTGGAAATTAGTTTTATTATTTTTTTCCATAATCCCATCACACAGGCTGTAAGTGCGGTGCGGCATGAACACTTTAATTTTTCCAGTTAGTTTTAAGCAAGCCCAGAGGTGAGGTTTAATAAGGATCAATGGCACTTTATCTGGGACAGGGCCTCTTCACAGCATGCAAATTACACAGTAACACTTAAAAAAAGAAATAGATTTAATTAAAAAAAAAAAAAAGTAGAACCACAGGCTCTGGAAATTCAATTAAAGGATTTATGCAAAGGTTTGCGAGGTTTTTATATGCAGTTACTGCTTACATAATGAGCTTTTCATATTAAAAATCAATAGGTAATCTAGACTAGAAGATCATCCCCTTAAATACATTTTTGAAATCAATTTGAAAAATAGTCCATCAACTGCTGTGACTACTCTAGCTGCTTCGATTACACTAAAAGCAATATTTAGATTGTGGGACGTGCTATGGAATATCTATGCTTGGATATGGCTTTCAAGGGCTCTTAGACTTTGGAGTGCCTAAGATGATCACCTAGTAACTCAAGATTGTGTTAAATGCATAAATGATTTATTTAGTTAGGAGCAGAAGCCCGCAGATGCAACACTACTGCATTCCTAAGGGTTAAATGAAAGGGGGTGGGGCAGAGAAAAGGAGGAAGGAAGCAACAGAAGAAGAAGAAGAAGAGGAGGAGGAGGAGGAGGGAGGAAGGGGGAGGAAGAGGAGGAGGAGGAGGGGGAGGAGGAGGAGGAGGGAGGAAGGGGGAGGAGGAAGGGAGAGGAGGAGGAGGGAGGAAGGGGGAGGAGGAGGAGGAGGGGGAGGAGGAGGAGGGAGGAAGGGGGATGAGGAGGAGGAGGAGGAGGAAAGGGGAGGGGCCGGGAAGGAGAGGACACAGGAGTCAGTGTGGGGAAGAAAGTGGCGCTGGGAAGATGGAAAGGGGAGAGAGGGAGGGACAAAGGAGAAAGTGGGGAGGGGGGAGGAAGAAAAAGGGATGGTAGGGCAAAGGAGAAACGAGAGGGGGAGGGGGGAGACACAGTGTGGGAGGGAGGGAGCAAGGAGTTGTCTAAATTAGTCTTTGCTATCTCAATTGTCTATTGTGTGCTGGCTACTTAGCCCTTGGAGATATGTATTTCGCTTTAAAACTCATTTAGGTCTTCAACTGAGGAAGCAATTAGCTAGCTTATAATTTAAGCAGACTTTCCATCCTCTGTGATAATGCCAGACAGAGTCCTGAAATGAAAGAAAAAACAAACAAACAAAAAACAACAACAAAAAAAAAACCTTTTTTTTTTCCCCCAGTTACATCCAGCAGATCCATCATACCACCTGTCTCACAGGCGAACTTTCCCTGGATTTGGTAATACCAGGAACATTCGTTGTGTTTAAGGGTGTATTCCTGGCAAACCTGGACGCAAGCATCCAAACAAAGGACAGTGCCAGGAAGGCAAAGGAAGAATCAGGCTTGTCTGCCTCCCAGCTGCCCTCATTACATCACAAAAAGTATGAGGCCCTTCTCATGACTGGAGTTATCATCAGCCCAAGTTAGTCTCCTTCCAACAGGCCTAAACCGTGGAACCAAGGACACCTTAGCCTTTCCCGCAGATACACAGAGACTGTGTCCATCCACCTTCCACCACCTCTTGTCTTGGCAACAGCAGCATTTGAGGAAGGTACCGGCATCGCTTACCTGGTTAAGGTGAAAGACAAGACAATACAGATGTGCCCCTGGCTCTCACTTACAAGGAAGGAAAGATGGGGACAAAACAACAGCAGCTTCAAACACCAGAGGCATGGACAGAGCCTACATTGTGGTTTCAGGAAACATCTCATTAGAGAGCTGCCTGCTCCTTTACAGATGCTCACGGAAGTATTGAGAAAGCTTTTCAGGACCAATTAACCAGCATTAGCTTTACCCAGCATTTATATATAAACTTTTGTATCTACCTTGGTTGGTTATAACAATTAACTCAAAAGACCCAAGATGCTTATATAAGCCTATAGATATCTCTGCATATGTATTTTAAGGATTTGCACTTATAAGAAAAAGGTAATTAAGTGCAATACTTACTGACATCGTTGTGACCATAAAAGAAGCCAGAGACAAATGGAGGGACAGAGTGGATGATGCTAATTATAATCAAAGCACAGAAACAGGAAGAGTAGCAGCTAGCTGCAGGAGCTAGGAAGGAAACAGGCTGCAGACTGCCAGGTGACCGATACCAGGGTAATAAGGATATTCTCATATTGATTGTGGTGGTGGCTGCCCAGTTCTGTGGATACCTAAAAGCCACTGGCATGTCTGTGTTGGAGGGTCAGACTGAATGGTATGTGAATTATATCTCAATAAAACTGCTACAAAAAATAAGGTGCCATTTATGAACTGTAGTTTGATTCTGTGGTAGTTTTAAGGAACATGACAAAATAACTCAAATGTGAAAAGAGGAACCACCATAAGGAAGGAAAAAAGTAATCTTTCTGTTCTATAAAAACCATCCTTAAACAGTTTCTCTCCTTCTCTACAAAATACCTTTTTGGGGGGGTCATTGTTGAGCATGGGGTAAATTGTCCTGTCTTTCTACAGGAAGGTGACCAAATAAAAACTAGCTAGCCTTTAGACAGCAAGAAACCAGAGCTTTCCAGTCCTGGGGTACTGTGATCAAAATGTCAAATAGGAAATTGTTTTGTAACCATGTGAGAGGGGTTGGTAATGGAAGTTTGAACAATGTTAACACTTAAAATTTCAGCAGAACCATTTCAATCCATAAATGTATAAAAGTCATTTTACGGTGTGCTTAACAGTCGGGACCAAGGGCTGTTATAAAAGAAGATGCCCTCAATGTCACTTCATTTTCTTTTATTCTTATTATCACATTTAAATCTCTCTGTAAAAGTGGTCTTGATAGGTAACTTTATTACACACTTCAAGATTATTCATTCTGCAGAGAACTTCCCCAAGGAATTAGCAGATAAAGAGAGAGCACATTCCCTGTCACCCCTAAATTAATACTGTGACTACAGAGTCCAGGACGGACGGTGGCCCTTCTGTCTGGGTAATCTTAAAGGTCAGTCTTCCTGGCCTGCTTTAAGGCCACTCGTGGCACACGGTATCCTTGGGCAACACTGAAATGCTCATTTTCCAAAGACCTAGGAATAAAGAGGAGGGCAAATAGAAAAAGTCAAGGTAGGAATTTACTGAAGAACATTACAGAGAATGAAATAAAATAATTGTAAAATGTGCTGCAAGTTTTCTGACTGCTAAAAACATGCTGTGGCATGTGTATATGTTTCCACATGTATTCTCACACATACACACACACACACACAAACACACACACACACACACACAAATATATGTAGAATAATTCATTTTGGTTGGGCATGGTGATGCATGCCTTTGGTTTCTGCAGTCACAAGGCCAAATCAGATGAATATCTGTGAGTTCAAGACTAGCCTACATAGTAAGTTCCAGGCCAGCCAGAGAGACCATATTAGAAAAAAAGAAAAGAAAAGAAAAGAAAAGGAGAAAGAAGTAAAAAGAAAGAGAGGAAGAAATAAAGAGAGGGGAGGAAGAAGGGAAGGGAAAAGCAGGGTTCCATTTGTTTTGTTTGTTTTGTTTTTTAATGACCAAAAGGGTCCAATCAATAGCTTGGTAAATACCCCACCTTCCTACAGTTCACTGGAGGAGAAGGGACCCCAAAAATACCCCACTCTTCTCACAGTGAGTAAATATCTTTTTCTGAGAAGGGTCTTAAGTAAACATTTCCAGCTCTGTGGGTCAAACCACACCAGTTACAACTGTGTATTTCTGCCACTGCAATTCTACAGCTAAGTAGCCCAGGGACAGATGAGGCTGTGTTCCAATATAACTTTATTCCATTTTCTTGTGGTGTTGGAAATCAAACCCTGGATCTTGAGCATGCTAGGCAAGCAATCACTCTACCAGTGAGTTACATTGCTGTACCATAGTAACACTTGATTAGAGATACACAAATGTGAATCTCGTGTACTTTTTACATATTAGAAGTTACTGGTTTCCTTTCAAAATATTTTGAACCATTTTTAAATGTAAGAAGAGCTCCTGATTTTCACACTTCACAGAAAGAGGCAACGGGCCAAAGTTGGCCCAGGAGGTAGGTAGGCCAGTGATCCCTTTGTTTCCTGAGTTTATGGTTGAGGACGCCTTCTCTGAAGAAATGGCTCCATTTTCTTTGTATATAAGCTTAGTGATATGGCTTCTAAGTTGTATAATCACAAAAGAATATTAAGTCCAGCATGTTTCTCTGGACAGAACGTTGCTCTAAACTTTCTGAACTACTTCTTTGGAAACAGTTATCGAGGTCTTAAAGTTTCTCTTATTTGGAAAAAGATAAATAAAGCAGAGGTTTCCAGAATTGGTAACTCTGACATATGCAATACTAGAGACAGACAGCTCCGAGATACAAAGCAGACTACATTCCCTCTGGCCCTGGTCATAATCCCATCATCAATGCAGTGAGTGAGGAATGTGAATGCTAATGCAATGTGCAGGCAAATCTGCTCTTGCACCTGAGTGGCTGGAGTTTGAATCTGAAATGCATACGGAAATGGATATTTACAGTGCTAACTTTCCCCTCTTCCCATTAATCCTCTGCCCTTTGTAAGCAAGGCTGCTAGGAATAGCCATGGGCACAGTTAGCCCAAAATCTTCTAACTGGCATGGCTTTATTGAGCAAATTAAAATTTTTGAATTATATCACATTTCTGCATTAAAAAAGTATCAGGCTGATGTAATGGCTCCATGGATAAAGCCTTTGCCACCAAAGCCTGAGGATCTAAGTTCAATCCCTAAAAGTTAAGTTTTAAAAAGCCTGTTGTGGTGGAGAACATCTGTAATCTTAGCACTCCTACTGGAAAATGGGAGGCTGAGACAGGAAAACCACCCAGAACCTTGCAGGCCAGCCTAGAGTGCACAGCACAACAAGAGAGATGCTACCACAAGGTGGAAAGACAGAACTAATGTTTGAAAATTGTTCTCTGACCTCCATAAGTACCCATGTGTACATGTGTATCCATAAAGATTCTGCACTTATGTGTGTGTGCACAACACACACACCATAATATATATAATTATATATAAACACACACACCATATATATACATATATATATATAACTTTTTAAAAAATTAAAGTTTCTTTGTAATACTTGATGTATATATGTGTAGAGGAATTTAAATTCAGAACATGGCTGCTCTGGCAAGAGATCATATCTAAAAACCTAGGTCTGTATAATCCAACTGGAATACAGACACACCTTTAACCCCAGGAGACAGAGGCAAGCAGAATTCTGAGTTCAAGGACAGCCTGGCATACAGAAAGTTTCAGGTAAAGAAAAGCTTAGGTCCAGGCATTGGTGGTACATGCCTTTAATCCCAGCATTCAGAAGACAGAGGCATAGGCATACAGATCTCTGAGTTTTAGTCAGGTTCCTCCAGTCCATTCAGTTGAGTCAGAGAATTGAGAGGCAGTGCAGTGAGTTGAGTTCATAGAATTCAGAGGCAATTTTACCAGGAGAGTTTTACAGAGACAGGTAGAAGAAAGAATAAGCTAGACCCATGTAAAGACAGAACAAGTCAGAAAATAAGAAGGCAGAAATTAGAACAGATTGCTTGGGTTAGTTATATAGGCCAACCAGAGCAATTCAGTCAGAAGCTCAGAGAAGCCAGTTTGAATTGATCATCTTGGAGAGAAGTTTGAGCCAGAACATCTGAGTTGAACAAATCAGCCAGAGTTCAGAAAGAGCTAGAAAAGGCGAGCTTATTCAGCACTAAGTCTCAGAGGCTGGAAACATTCTAGGAGTAGATTAGATTGTACAGATGCTAGAAGCTTCTAGGCCTAGGTCTAGGTGAGAGACGGAGGCAGTAAGGCAAATAAAAGTTACGCTTACAACACAGATTATCTGAAAAAGTTTTAATGATGGAAAAGAATGTTTGCAAATTGGCTCATTTAGAAGATATAAAACTTTGGTGTATTCATACATCTGCATCTTGAAGTATTTTACACAATTCCTTCATGTGGAAATTATTGTTATGACCATTAAGTCTTTACACTCTGCTGCCTCTGCTGAAGATGTGGCTGAGGATAGAGAGTGAAAGAATTTCCAGCCTCGTTCAGACCAATTGATGATCAAGGACTATTTTTTTTTTTTTAATCATCTGACCAATGTGGCCCAAATAAAGATTTTTAAAATATCACTAGGCAATTACCATAATATCAATGTGTCTTGGTAGAAAGTCACGGAGTGAAGTGGAACCAGAGTAGCAGGCGCAAGGCAAGAACTTCCCAGAGCACCTCAGGTTTCCGCATGACCAACACAGCCTAAATCCACCAGAGGGAAAATGTGTTGGAGGGCAAGACACAAGTGTGGAGGAAGCCCTTTGTGCGTTATAATGGGAAATGTTGCAGAAACACTGCACTGGGCCCTTCTAGGAAGGAAAACGTCATTATTCTTTGCAAATGCAAAACTAGAGTAACTAAGTGAGGGATGATGGTTACATTCCTAAAGTGCCCTCAGTCTCAGGGCACCTAGACTGCATGTAGCATTGACATGATTATTTGCGGTTCATGAACCGGCCGGCGGTGAAAAGCGGATGTGGGATAACGAAACTTGACTGACTGTGATGTGGATGCTGAGAATGGCTCTACAGTGTAAAGGCTGTTCTGTTATTCCCTTCCCTTCTGCCTCTCTTGTGTGGGGTCATGAAGCCAACAAAATAGTAGCGGCTAGAGTCTGAATCTATATCCCGGGAAGGAAGAAAGTGAGAACAAAATCATTGGCCACACCTTTTCAATCCTCCTGGAAAGCAAAAATTCTTACAGGGAAGTTCTTCAGATCCATGCATGCTTGTATTGCCCAGATCTTTCCACACAGCCCTCCTATTTTGCCAGGAGTTTTTGAAGTACTGTATTCTCCAGCCATGGCAGAAGAAACTAGACAAGGGCACTTAATACTCTGGATGCTAAGAGCAGAGCTGACAAGGTTTTAATCATGGAAGGCAAGGAAATTGCTTCATTATCTATGGATGTTTTAGAGTTAAATGTCTGAATAACTTGAGTGAAAAAAGATAATTCAGAATCAAAAGTGATTGCAAACAAAAATAGTCCATCAGCCAGGGCAAAGACTTGGTGTGCCCATGTCTTCTTGGGTATATAGTTAAACATACTGCCTGGCCTCCTACAATGCAGCAAAAAAAAAAAAAAAAAAAAAAAAAAAAAGCACCTCTCCTACATTTGTTTGATTCCCCAAATGGTACTTTCCTCCAGTGACTCCAAACGTTCTCCCTTCTTGCACTGACCTCATAAAGATAAGCAGGACAGGTGTGAAAGCAATGACTTGAGGAAAGCGGAGCAACAAGATAGAAAGAACCTGGGTCCTTAAGTCACCATTTACAAGCAAGCTGCTTGGTAACCCAAAACAGTCACTCTGACCTTTCCAGAAGCAACAAATAGACTCTGACTGTAGGTGAACCACCGCTATGTGTGGGCTTGTTTGACATTGCCTTTAGCAAGACATCAGCCTAAAATGCAGACACTGTAGAGTTCCTGAGAATGGTTTGTTTCAACTGTGTTAAACAAACACCCAAAGGAACGTTTCTAGGTGTCACCCATGCTCACTTGATTTGTGGTTCACCAATCTGGAAGCAAGGTCTTCTTAGGGAAAACATGGCCAAGCCTGGATCCCCACAGTAGAAAGCAAGTTCATGCATTCTTTATTATTGGGAGAAAGACATGTCTTGGCAGCCTGTTGTGTTTTTAAGATTCAGTTTTCCAGATCTCTTTACTAGACCTCTTATATTGAAAGGCCCTCTGCACACCCCATGATAGCTTCTTGGGGAAGTTAGTTTCACGCTGAATGGGTGATTTATAGTCCCGCCATCACACTGCATTGTGGAGCCTGCCATCTCAATTGAAAACCTGGTCTCTTTTCTGCTCACTTTCTCTTTGTCTTTAGCCCCTCTCCAAGAGCCATTGTCAGCTAACACATTTTATAGCTTAAGAGTTTGGTTTTTATAAATTAACCAGACCTGTAATTTCCTTGTTTACCTCCTCCTAAATGTGAAACAAGTTTTGGAAGGGAAATGTCATTATGGCAGCAGTCCTTAAATATTTCACAAGTAGAAATCACGGTGGGCGACTTGGAGGCTAAATTACTCTACTCAGGAGAGGGCGTATACATCCCTGTGGGTTTACATTAACACAGTGACAGTGACTCTGTGCCACTTACAACCCAGAGTATGCACATCTGCCTCTGAAATCAAGGACAGAGTAGCAGCATTTGAGCATTCACAACAGAGTAAGGCCAGTGAGACTGGCCAGTTGTGAAAGTAAAGCCAGTTTCCCATCTCTCCATCAACAGACACAATCAGCACAGAGAAGCCAGCTAGAACCACTAGAAGAAAGGACATAGTCACAGGGAGCTTTGTCCCTGAACACCCTTGAGGAGTCACAAGTGACAAGAAGTGTCTTAGTGACCTTCGGAGAGAAATCCAGAGCAGGTCTGTCACAGTGCAGTACCAGAAGATGGACTGATGCTGCACTGTTCTTTTCATTGGGGAACCCCCCATTCTTGGAGGAAACAGTATCATCATCACTTTGTATATGGGGAAACTGAGGCTCAAACTGGCTCAGCGATGTATCAGACAAGCAAACCACATTTGTATTACCATCTGCTTTATTACGAATTTTATTCCTGTTTTTCTACTTACTACACTGTTCTTTCTTACTTAGGAAACTAGGGTAGCTTGAAGTCACAATACCCACTCCCTTCTCCTCTGCTCTCTCCTGTCATCTCTTCTCCATCCTCAAACCCCCTGGAGTTAGGGGTCTTATTATGCTCACAAGCTGTGGGCATAATATGTATGTATGTATGTATGTATGTATGTATGTATGTATGTAAATAATCCCCTTGCCTAACCCTCCTAAACAGCTGAGATTACAGGTGCCCAACACTGCGTCCAGCTTTACAGTGTCTTTGAAGAAGGCTGACCATGTGCCATGAGCTGGCCCTGTAAGGAAGTGCCGTACACTGGAAGTATGAAGCACAAGGGCAGGTCTAGAAGCTTGGTTTGGACTCTGCTGAATCCTTTGCAATGTTACTGCTTCAGTGATGCAAGGGGAGGGGTAGAATGGGATGCTAGTATGGTCAGCTAGTAGGCCCTTTGAAGGGAGGTTTAGATTTGGTGTCTGGTGTGTGTGTGTGTGTCCCTATGGAGTTTAAAGAAAAAGAAAGGCACTGTGGAACTGTGTTCCTACCCTAAAGGAGGAGAATGCTCTCTAGAAATAGAAGCTAAGCAAAGAGGTAGAAAGTCTCAGCCAATGGCTGGCAAGATGGCTCAGAGGGTAAGGACACCTGAGCTTGGTCCTTCCACATGGTGGAAGAAGAGAACTGAACTCTAAGTTATCCTCTCACCTCCAGACACGTGCCATAGTACCTACCCATTAAATAAATAATAGATGTAGTAAAAATAAATAAAGCCTCAGACAAATGAAGCTCTGCAGTACAAGGAGTCCCTGGGCACCTTGGGGCCAAAGAAATGCCCTGGGAAGTCAGCATGGATTCTAAGGCTACTCTGGATTGGTGCTTTGGGAAAGAAGTGGGAAGTTACATCTTTATTAAAACAGAAAAGATCCCTCACCCTCAGAACTCAGTTCTCTAAACAACTATTAGAGACACAAAAAATGAAAACAAAGCCACCAGGCATGGTGGCACTTGCCTTTAATCCCAGAACTCAGGAGGCAGAGGCAGGCAGATCTCTGTGAGTTTGAAGTCAGCCTGGTCTACAGAGGGAGTTCTAGGACAGCCAGGGCCACACAGAAAAGCCATGTCTTGAAAAACCAAAAGAGAGAGAGAGAGAGAGAGAGAGAGAGAGAGAGAGAGAGAGAGAGAAAGGAAGAAAGAAAGAAAGAAAGAAAGAAAGAAAGAAAGAAAGAAAGAAAGAAAGAAGAGAAGAAAGTGAAAACAAAGTGCCAAAGAAGCCAGAGTGATTCATACCAGAGTTTACATTTATGTGATATTCCAAATCAGTGCTGGATCTAGAATATTCTAGTCCCACCATAGTTACAACGAAGTATGTTCTTCTAAATTCTGAGATCAGAGGCAGGAAGCATCAGTGCTAGAACGTCAGCTTTAAGCTTTTATAAGTACTAATTTCATCCCTTTCTTCCTTACAGTTCTGAACAGAGGGGAACAGACATTAATTAAGCAAGGCTTCATCTCCTTCTACCCTAATGAAAGCCAAGTTACGGTTATATTTTTCCTAAGATTTTTCTTCCACTTAATGAAGACATTATCCCCGAGTTTTCAAAGTCATTTTACAAAAGAGCATTCAAGAGACATTAAAGTCAGTTTAAATGAAGAAGTCTTTTTGAAGTTAATAAACAATAAAAGAACAATGAAAAGAGACCCTTTGATCCTGTCTTAGTCCAAAGCCTTTAATTTCTGTTTTAATCTACCAGATGGGTAGGACTTGTGTTCAGACATCCCTCACCTCTGGAATACACTAAGCTTGAACTGCAAGCATTTTATAATTCTCTTAAGATATGCTTGCATGTGTGCATAAATGGAATGCTTATAGGCTAGGTATGTATATATACACAGCTGTATATACATACATATCTGTGTATCCCATAAATGTGCATAATCTATATCTTATTAACATTCAGAAATCTTTTGTCAGGAAAGGGAAGTGAAGTTTTAAAATTATTTCTAGTCTACTTCTTTGAAAATTAAAAAAAAAAAAACAGAGAAAAAAATGGAATCTTTGGCTTTGAAATTCACAGTAAGATCAAAGACTATAATGCACATAGATTTTTCAAGGTATACATTATTAATACCACAGGCAAACACATAACTAATCAATAGAGTGGTCAAGGGATGATAAGACAGGCTAGAGTGTCTGCGGCTGCGCACTGCTCCATGTGGGGTGGGCAACGTGTTCCATCTCTGAGCTCTGCTCACCTGGCACCATTCTCAGGCCAACCGTATCCTGGCCGTGCTGTAACAGTTGGACCGTTTCTTACAGATGGGAAGGGGAAGCGAGCAGCTTAACATGCCCTCTGTGTCAAAACACCTCTCTTTATGTGTTCCCCGCCACCGTTACTGAGGCAAAAGTCATAAAACGTAAAATTAACCATTTTGAAGCGTGTGATTTTGTGGCATTTAGTGCACTCACGGAGGTGGGTAACCAGCATTTCTGTCTGATTCCAAATGTCCCTATCACCCTGTGAAGAGACCTCAAACCCATTTAGCAGTCTTTCCATAACTCCTTTTCCCACAGCCTCTGGAAACCACCCCGATCTGCATCCTGGTCTCTGTGGATTTGCCTGCTCTGGATATTTTGTATAAATGGGATCATACATGCTGTGATGGGTCTGATATGATGGCCTCTTCTAATTTAAAAACAACAAAAGCCCATGCGAATGCAAATCTTATTTTATAAATTACCATTTCTATTTTTAAAAATATCCATGAAACAGAAAATTCTTCCTTTAAAAACTGTGTGTGTGTTGTTTATACTGCTGATGTTCTCTCATGAAGGACATTATTTATGAGGCAAAAAAAAAAAAAAAAGAAGAAAGTTTGGAAATTCACCTATCTTGGAGTATGAGAATACAGTCTCTGAAAGCTCACAGGTTGTATAGATGGAAAATTAGACCATAGTCTGTGGGAACAAATCAGATGAAGAGATCCTGGGCACATGGAAGTCATTTTTTGAGGGACATTAGACTTGAGGACCATAAAACAAATAGTTCCATGTGTGTGTGTGTGTTTGTGTGTGTGTGTGTGTGTGTGTGTGTGTGTGTGTGTGTGTGTGTGTGTGTGTACATGCACTCCCTTGCTTTTTAACGGTGATCCTTTTCAGCTGCACGGCACTTCATGAAGTGTCTTAAGAACAACTTCAATTGCCTTTCCCACAGTTGGAAGCTATCTACATACATACTGTGAGGACTTCTACAACGCCTATCCTGGGAAATATTGGTGCCGCAGCTCTCATCCCTCTGTGGGGTGCGTTCTGTGTTTTTTGGTCTGGCACAGCAAGAGCCAATGCGTTGCCGTGAGACTGAACTGCATCAGGGAGCAGCACTGACATGGGGCAACTACCAGCCCTTAGCAAAGGTAGGCGAGCCAGCTAGCCTCCAAGTCAGTGGGCAACAATGTCACAGTGCCTGGAAAGAGACAGAATCAGAGGACATTTATGAATTCAGTCTTCCCCAGGTGGTAAGGAAGTCACCATGGTGAAGTCCTAGGTGGGGACAACCATGGGTATCCAAAAACAAGCAGCAGGGCTGGGACAAGACCCCGAGAAACAGATAGAGCTGGCCCGAATGTCATCAGTCTGGTTCTCCCAGAGGCGCATGCGTCATTTCTCAGAGCTAGTCAAGGGGAATGGAACTGGTCCGGGCGGCAGGGCGAGTTTACAACAACTGACAGTAACTATAACATACGCCAGTTTGTATTAAGATGTTATCGCACCTTTCCCGTTCTAATCACCAATTATGACTCTATTACTCCTTCTTGGCAGTTCACCTGCTCCTGCCTCCGCTAAGGGCGACTTAGAGACGGACCTCTGATCTCCCAGTTCCACTTCAGTGAACGCTCAGCACGGCGGCTGTCATCTGCAGACACTGAGGACGGGAGGCATTGCTTTGGCTCAGATAACTGTACCTGACCTTACAACAATTTACTAAGGAAATACCTGCCTAATAGCGGTGCGGGCACCGTTTCCTTTATGCTCGCCACCGCACCGCAAATTAGCGACAACAGAATAAATCTATGGCCGGCTCACTAGACACTTCATTAAATCACTGTTCTCCTGCCTTGTAGCACGCTAATAGAATCACAGCCCTCGTTAGCTACTGAATAAAAGATCAATCACAGACTTTGAAAGCTCTTGCTACCAGCTTCCAGAGGAAACAAGGAAGGGTTGGGGGGGGGAGGGGAGGAGTGAGTGAGAGGAGAGAGAGGGCGATATTTAGGATCATCGCTGAGATCCTGAATGGCCTCGCTGCAAGCTGCTTCAATTACCTTTTCCACAACTGACTCCATGCCCAATACTCAGAGGAACTTGTTAAGCCTGCTTCCAAGAGCAGAGCTCTAATATATGACTGCTAGACCCTGGTCAAAAGTTCATAATGTGCATATGTAAAAAGGTACTAAATTGCCTGAGGGCTAAAACCAGAGGAGTTTAATTGTGGCAAAATGCTGCAAATGGTCTGCTGAGGGTCCTTCTGTGGGGATACTGCTGGCTCTGGCTGATTGAAGTATGGAACATAAAAACCTTACGACAATATTTCCTTAAATGCCGGGGAAGCTGCCAGCAGTTGGTACTGCAAGAATGTTACGGTGTAAGAAAAACATTTTCCTCCCCTAAAATAAATAGAGTATTAAAACTGCCCCAGCCCGTAATTCCAAAGCTTGATGGGAGGAAAAAAAAAGGAGAGGGCCTCTGCGATAATAAATAAGGTATAATTCAGAGGGCATGGCCCATCCACTCCTGGGGTGTTTTTGAATGGGGCACATGGAATGAATTCAAGACTGACCTGCAAAGGGGTTTTGGTCCGGGCATGGCTAAGATGTTTGAAAACAGTGCTGTGCTGAATAACAGCTGCCCCTGGCTGCCTTGTCCGACTCTAGGTTATATGGACTTGTGTGGAGATCCTTGCAATGGGAACTGTTTAGCTTTTTTTTTTTTTCTCAAATTACATGAATCCTGGAGTACCCATCTACATACCACTGGCTTCTCTAAATATGATTCTTGTACGTAGTGGTTTCTAACTTCTTCTCCTCCTCCTCTTCCTCCTTCTTCCTCATCCTCTTCCTTTCCCCCCTCTCTCTGTCTCTCTCTCTCCCACCCCTCTCCTTCTCCCTCTGACATTATTAACTACCCTTTTCATTTAGGTAAATGGCCATGGAAGGGCAGAGGCTGTTGATAGGGGATGCTTGGAGGACCCGGGTCTGATGCAAGGCACTGGAGGTGATAGAATTTAGCATGCAAACTAATTAGAATTCTAATGTACATGTATCTCTGAATTGTGAAAGTTAGCATTCATGCAGAGTAAAGGGTGCCATCTTATATGCCATTTTACTTGGGCTTAAAAAAAAAAATCAAGCGCAAACTTCTTTAGCTTTATGATAGCACCAAGCTTCCAGCAGGGAGCACATAGTTTAACCGCCACCAGCACAGGTGGGTAACCACGAACAGAACACAAGCCTGGAGAAGAGCGTGGATGACAACTGGGAAGTAAAGTCAGCTGGGGAGCGAGATGATCACCACTAACACCTCTGTTGCTATCTGCAGGCCCAGCTACTCAAGCCTTGCTCTCCAAGGAAAACACTTCCAAATTTCTCACGAGAATCACTCAGTATTTGCTCTCGTAACACCACAATTTAAAGCTGAACTCAAGGTGTCCATCTTCTATTTATGGGCACCAGAATGGCGCAAGGTCCATTGCACCTTGCTAAAACACCAGATTAGTTCAAAACCTTTTATTGCACCACACATTAAAGAAGTGGTCATGTCTAATGTTCATTTAAATTTGCAAAAGCGAAGACACAGTGGGTGACAAGACATCTCTGCCATAGGCCACACTGGCTTTCTCTCCTACAAAAATGGTGGGTATCTTCAGGGAAGCCAGCCTTCTGTTGATTTCTTTTGTGTTCTCAGTCTCAGAAGAAGATATCTGTTCTCTTGAAATACAAGCATTTGGGTTGGGGAAAGAAGAAAAAAGGGAAGTTAGTGCCCTGGAAAATGGGTTGTTTCATTAGACTAAAAAAACTAAGAGACTGTCAGAATGAATAAGGAATGGACTGATAGTCACACCCAGAAGGCAAGACGGGACTCATTCTTGCAACAAATGTCCTTACTTGCTCCTGGCCACAGAGGATACCAAATGCCAGAGCTGCGAGCCCCTTCCTTAGCTATAATATCACACTGCTGGCAAGGCTAGCTGCATGGCACACATAGAGCCTAGAGTCCAAGATGGATCGGTGGGAGCCCTGGCCTACACATGGAAGCTGTGCCAAGGCAGGCAGTGAGGGACAACTTCAGAGCACAGATATTTCAATCTGATTATCTGCTCTGCCATCTAGCAGCTATGTGCTCAAGGCAGGTCATTCAGAGTCGTGATTTCCTGACTTGTAAACTAGGTATACTGATTCAGAACTGTACTTCTGTGGCAAGTAAAGAGAATGACTTCTTTAAGAACAATTCTTGGTGCCTGGTCTGCCAACTCAACAAATGCTTCTTCTCCACTTTTTATTACCAATGCCTCTCAAAATGATCCTGAGTGCTTGCTGAGAACAGCCCAAACTAAACAATTCTAAAACAGCCTTGCACATTTCAATTTAGTTTTAAGGGAAACCACTTGGACTCTATGAATCAGTATATTTTAGATATTCCCAATCTACCCAACACTGGAGGCCAATCTCAGCATGGGCATGAATGAGATGGAGATACGTGATTGATGGATAACATATGTACATTAATATTGATGGTCACATGGTCCCAGGCTGGTGACCCATGACCTCCTAAGAACCATGAAGATGTCTTGTGACTCTTTGCTTTCACCCTTATCCAACACCTTTAAAACAACAGCAGATTCCTGAAGGCTAACACCAGAATTCGTGGGGTGTTTTGTTGCTTGACTTTGTTTTTTATTTGTTTATTTGCTTGCTTCCCTAGGTTACTGACTGTGGTATATATTTCCACTTTTGCTGTGCTGCAACTACCCCATCCCACCTGCTGTATAAAAACTTTTTAAAAAAAGAACTCAATAAAAGAATCACAATAAACATTCCAAGTGACACCAGAGTACAAAATCACAAAGGTAAGGAGATTTGGGGGGCAATGATGAACTGAGCTTTTAATTCTTGTTGAAAATCCCATACTTTAATATGTGTGTGAAAGGCTATGCTGAAATAGTCTATAATAAAAAATAATTAAAAATAGTCTATAATAATTTAAAAACTGTCCTGGTTTTAAGACTATCAGCAGCATAGCCCAGCATCTACCAACTGAGCTGCAGGGCAGCTTTGCCTTAATGGACGCTGTGGGGTTACCTTCTCGGGAAGCATGCGGCCTGGCTTTATGAAGCCCTCACATCTACATCCTCTGTGTCCCTCTGTTTAACTCTTGGCACATCACACAAGGATGAAGTCTTGCTGCTGGCTTACCAGGAGAGCGGCTTAAGGGCAATGCTCTCACTTGATTAGTTTAAAGGAGAGGAGGTCAGGGTATCGAGTGGGCGCTTTTCTGTAAGAAAATTATTTTTAATTTATAGAAAAAGACACGGTGAGGTGTTTTGCTAGCTTACATTTTCTTTCCTTTGCTCTCTTCTATTTCCTCAACTACACATGACAATAAAAATATGTCTACAGGGCAAGCATATCTTATATGATTAGAAATTTACATATGAAGTGCCAAGCTCTACCATTCGCCTCCTAGAGTGGTGCAAATAGGAAGGGTTTTAGCACCGAACCCTGAGAGTGTTGGAGATTTCTGCCCTAGATAAGACAAACAGGAAGATCCTTTACTTGGGATCTGGAAAGACAGGTTAACAGTTAAGAACACGTGCTGTTCATTCCAGCACCCACATGGAAGCTCACAATAGTCCACAGTCTAAGTTACAGGGGGTTCAACGACCTCTTCTGACCTCTGCAGATGCCAGGCATGCACACAGTGCACACACATGCATTCAGAAAAAAAAAAAAAAAACAGAGACATAAAATGAATTACAGGGTTTTGTTTTGTTTTTTTAAACCTTAATGGAACTAAGAGGATGAAGTACTTCTAAACAGCTCAGGCAGCTAAAGAAATGGTTAGCAATACACAACTGATAACAAAAATGATAAAACTTAGGGACAGGTGGCCCAAGTGGTGCTGGGAAGCGCCTTAATCTGGCGAGTTTTCAGATAGAGAACTAAGTACTCACGAATCTGCAAGACTCAGCTTCCTGGGATTTCAAAATCAAGCTAAACAGTTTGGGGGGGTTGTTTTTGTCTGTGAGTTCTAGGGGGTCTTTAGTATAAACAGAATTGCAATTAGGTAGATGGTGTTATTTTTAAATGTTTACCAGCATCTGAACTAGAAGGTGAGTTCCTAGGAAGTTCACTGGCAAATGTAACAGTGCTCATTAATGGAGCACTTGCGCGCACACACACACACACACACACACACACACACACACACACACACACACGAGGCTACAAGAAAGCATATGAGCTGTAGCAGGAGCGGGTCACATGACAGAAACCACAGATGAAGATGGATGAAGATGAGGATGCAGACAGGTAGAAAGGATAAACTGGTAAAAGCCAGAAGCATGAACCGTTAGAATCCATGCCATTTGGAAGAAGCACGAAACCCACTGGCTGGATGTTAAACAGTGTACTTTTCTAAACTATTTGGTTAGACAAGAGAGATGCATCCATTCAAGATACACTCAACATGAGGTGCCATTAAGCCATGAACTAGGGACGTGTCTCAGGGTGGCCAAAAGGCTTCATCCTGCATAGGCGTAAGCCAGAAGGGTCTCTTGATACAGTCCTAGCTTTGGTTTCCTCCTCTGAGCTACGGCTGTAGCCTAGACAACCTCTAAAGTCACAATAAATGGTGAGGCATATGAGAAGGAAAAAGGAAGGCCCAGCCCATCCTAACTATACTCAGTGCCTAAGGATCTGTGTCTCCAAAGTCGTGGACGGTAACCCATTAGTGGGGCCAAGAACCTGGGAGTACGCCAAAGAATCATAAAAGTGAAGCAAACTAAATGCAGAGGTGACACAGGGAGTGGAAATCATTGGAAAGGAAGGTTTTGATCTCTCTCTCTCTCTCTCTCTCTCTCTCTCTCTCTCTCTCTCTCTCTCCCCGTGTGTGTGTGTGTGTGTGTGTGTGTGTGTGTGTGTGTGTGTGTGTTCCTCCATTCTCCAGGCTCAATAAGACTACACTAAATACTTCATCACCTACCCCTCCCTGAATTAAATTTCTCCAAGCTATTTCTACCCCCAAATCATCACACACTGAAGAAACTTGGTGTGTGACCTATAGAAATTCACTGGTATGGGTCTGAGTATGTATATGTAATATATATATATATATATATATTCTTATGCATATAAATGTATTCTTATGCATGTGCACATATAAACACATGCATTTTAATGTCAGAATATCTTCACAGCATGGATGCCAAAATACATTAATTGTTGTTCATACATTACACAGTAAGTTTAAACGACCACTGTGCTTCAAAAGTGGGAGAAGAGAGTAAATGAGAGGCTATTTTGCTATCCCAATGAAATGAACACTGATTATCAGGAGATAGGAGGGAGGAACAAAACTCCAAAGACAGCAAGTGAGGGCAGGTCACACGCCTTTATCTCTTGGGATTTTCCTCCCTTTTTCTCTCTGAAAATCAAGGAGATGAGAGCCCCAACATCATGTATACTTATGGGGTCCTCATAAAGGCTCAAAGCAGACACTTTAGTAAAGTGTCTGTTAGACTCCCAAGGCATTGCACTTGTGAATAAAACATCATCATGTAAAATTAAAAACAACAACAACGCTAAGTCAAGAAGAAGATGGAGCTATGGAGATGGCTCACCACTTAGGAATGTGTAGGGCTCCCCCAGAGCGTTAGAATTCAGATCCCAGCCTCACTCCAGGCAGCTTACAACTACCTCTAACTCCAGCTCCAAAGAGGCCCGAGGCTCCATTATGGTCTCTGTGGGCACCTGCACATACATGCACACACATACATGCAAACACACATAAATAAAAACATAATATAAATAAACGATTAAAAATAAAGAGAAAAGATTCTTTACTTTCAACCACTAGCTTCGGTAGAATTCACCTCACTTTGAAAATGCCATTTGTACACATCACAAAGTGACACTTGGGAATGTTCTTTATCTAAAGACTTGTAAGAAGTCATTCCTCTGAATGGGTCTCAGCAACAACCTCAGCCAATTGGAAACCCTTTCTGTGTCAGATCTGTAGTGGAGGGTTTGCTTCCAGTGGGTAATCTCGTTCTGGGAGCCATAACAGGCGATCCAAGAAAAGCCTATGGAAACATCCACTACTGAAGATAATGGTAAAAAGACAACAACAAAACAAAGGGTGCAGGCAAGTGTGCATGCACACATGTACACTCAGAGAGAATGTTACAAGCCAGTTGGAACACACTGCTTGCCCTTCGAGTACACTGGAGACTAATATTGTAGGACAAGAACAAACTGTGTGACATTTCAACATCAAATAAGACATCCCTCTGATAGTATCACCTACCATAGTGCCTGCTGAAATGTTGCCAGCCCGTGGGGAACACATATCTTTTTTTTTTCTCCAAACAATGCAAGCTAATCTTCCCGGGGGCGATCCATCAATGCCAGGAGTACTAATTTGATAGCTCCGTCATCAGATGGCATCACAGATTTCATTACATATTTTAAATCATGTTAACATGGTTTGCTAATGTTGGAATTCACTAAAAGGCCACAGCTATTTAAATAACAAATGGCCACAATAATGGTACACATATTACAAAAGTGACACACGTTATCTTCTATGGATCCTCTTCCTCATTAGCTAAGAGTCATCAACATAGAGATCTATCAAGATGTTTCAGAGACGGTGCCGAGTCATGGGTGAAGTCATTATTTGTAGAAATTAACAATATACCTATCCAAAGGAAGAGTACATTAAATTACATTAGAATATTGCTGTACACTAGCTCCATCAGATATCCTTCAGGTAAGAGAATTTTAATTTGACTGCCTAAAGTAGAGGAGACAGAAAAAAAAATATTTAGTTAAGCACTAAATTACACTTAAAGATTGGATAGTTTCTTTCACTTGTGTACTTACGGACACACGCACATATGTATAGAACAACAAATACATTCAGAAATGAGTATATCTCATATGTGTGCCTGCCCACTGAGTGCGCATGGTCATGTCACACTATACAATCTTGCTCCGTCCACAGTCACCCCTCCATGTTATGGCTCTAGTTCTCCTGATTCTGTCTCTGGACATACCTGTGGCATTTCCAAGTGGCCTTTCTCATGACCACCACTCTAAACACATCTTCCTCTTCCCAAAGTCACATTTTGCTCTCATAAAAAGGATCCCTAAGATGTCCAGAGACCACTAGAGAGACAAGACATGATGGGTAGCACAGATGCGGGGCAGGTACACTCCAGTCAGTTGGAAAGGACTCTAGTGCCACTCTTCGACCTGGAGTCAAGTGGCCTCAGGTGAAGCTATTTATTCCCTGCCAGCTCCCCTGATAGCAGTGGAGAATACAGGCTGAGTGTGGTGGGGTACACTGGTAGTCTCAGCATGCACGGGACTGAGGCAGAAGAACCTCAAGTTGGAGGCCAGCTACAAAGTGTAACCATATTTCTAAAATAAAGAAAATAAAAGAAAGAGAATATTATCTTCAAAGAAACAAGGATAGAAGTGTCTCAACTCCTCGAACACAGCAGGTATTCAGTAAAAACTCAGTCACTTGCACTGTCCTCACTACCTTCACCACCACTGTCCTCACTGTCCTCATCACCACTGTCCTCACTGCCATCATCACCACTGTCCTCATCACCACTGTCCCCACTGTCCCCCTCACCATTGTCTTCACTGACATCCTCAACTCTGTTTTCACTGTCATCATCTCCACTCTCCTTAACACCAACAAATGATCCTAAGATCCAAAATCCTTGGTAGCATTTCTTATCTACCCCTCACCAAGAGTTCAAAGTTAGCCTAGGTTATAGAATGAGTTCAAAGCCAGCTAGGGATGCATAGTAAGACCCTGTTTCACAGAACCAAAACAAAAACTAACCAACCAACCAAACACACAAACACAAACCAGCAGAGGTCATCAGGTGTAATTATATTGCTTCATTAAATATTTGCTTCAGAAACGGATGGATATGAATAGTTTACACATACTGGTTCCAACACAGAAAGAAAATATTTAGTAGTATCCAAAAAAGTTTAAGGATGCCTTATTCAGAGTGACATGAGGCACCTGATCAGCAAGTAGTGCTAACCTACGTCACCCAAGGTGTTTGGAAGCACAGAAAAGAGTTTCTTCAGCAAGGCTCCCAGAGACCAAGCCTGGATACGTGAGAAGCTGAGAATAACGGAAAGCACTCACTAGCCGTGTCTTGAGTATCAGCTAAGAAGCCAGCAGAGTTCCTTCTGCCAAATTTACTATATATGTTCCAGGTTGAAATATTCATCATAAAAAAATTGGCTGGTAGCAACTCTGTGTGGGGAAATGCAGATGTGCTCTCCCTAAAACTATGTTTACGTGGAAGAGAACTCTCAATGGAAAAAGCTATGAAAAGCCAGTGTTGGTGACTAGGGGTTCAGTGAAAAGATCTTAACTATACGTGCGTGGTTCAAAAATCAGAGTAGAATATTTAGTCAGCAAAACATAACCTGAATCAAGAAAAACACAAATGTTGACAAGTACTGATGCAATGCTGATTAAAAAGATTTATTCATAAATAAATAGTTTTTAAAGGCCCAATTCCACAGGATCAAAGTAGTGGTGCTGGGCAAGGGAGATGGCATGGTGGATTCAAGTGGTTGGCCCGCGAACATGAGGCCCTGAGCTTGGATCCGCTTGGAAAGCTGAACATGGTACTCCAGTACTCCAGTGGCAAGATGGGGTGGGAGGGCAGGCAGAAACAGGAGAATCTTTGCAAGCTCTTGGCCCAGGTAGGTTTGGCATAAGCATCTACAGACAAGAGACCCAGCGGAAAGGGAGGACAGTTGTCTGACCTCCACACACCTGTTGTGACACATGCACCCTCTTCCCAAATTCTCACATGAACGTGTACAAGATTTTCTTTTGTTTTTCATGGTAGAACTGAATTGCCTGGCTCCAGCTTCTTCAACCAAAACAGGCTGTCATCCCTCATGCTAAGCAGCTGAGCATAAGCTCAATAAACCAATTTATTCACCTATTATTTCCTTCTACAAGCATCCATGGCATGACTTTTGTCAGCGCCTGCTGTCCTCACAAACCATCTTAATAAATGAACTGAATAAAAAATCAAATTCCTACCAAGATAAGCTAAAGGCACAAAATGGCTCACTGGGAAGATGGTAGTAGGGCTAGGGGAGGGATAGCTAGAGAAACAGGAAGTGAAAGACAAAGCAACAAAAAGGGAATAAACCAGGATCTGATGAAACTATAATAGGTATTAAAATACCAGGTAACGGATCAAAAGACTGGCCAGCTGGGCAGTGGCGCACTTGATAAGGGTGGAAAGGATGGCCCAGGGGGTAAAGCCATTTGCAGTGCAGGTGTGAAGACTTCAGAGTTCAGTTCCCACAACCCAAGCAGAAAGTTTTGCATGATGGCACCTGTTTGTCATTTCAGGACTGGGGAAGTGGAGACAGGAGGCTCCTGGGACTCCCTGCCCAACTGATGGGCTCTACAAGAACAGACCTTATCTCAAAGATGGACCGAATTCCTGAGCATAACCTTCAAGGCTGTCTTCAGGCCTCCATACGCATGTGTGTATGCACACCACGCACACTTGCACCTAATATTTGTGTCACCCTCCCCCCCACACACACATAAAAGATTCAGCTGCTGGTTGAGGCCAGATTAGGGTTAAATAGAAAAGCCAGCCCAGCCCAGGTTTCCTTGAGACCCTGTCTCAAAAACCACAAACACCAATAAAATGCTGGTATTGTGAGTCATTAATAAAAACACACTTTTTAAAAGCCTTCTACAATTCCAAAAACAGAAATAGTAATCTCAGAGTCTCTATTGTTTTTCCAGCATAATCCACACTCTATGATCTACACCGCTGAGTGTAGTTAGTTGAGAGGCGTGTCGAAAAGGGCACATCACGGTAAAGCTACTTATGGTCTGTACTAAGAGATTCTAGGCTGGGCGTGATGGCACACACCTTTGATCCCAGAACTCACACAATAGAGAGACCCTGCCTCAAAGGGTGCTTGGCACCTGCAGAGCTTCCGTTCTCACATGTGGCAGATAGTATCCTTAACAACAGCTGTTCTCTGCAATCTTAACATTCAGGCAGGGCCACCGTGGCTGGCAGGATTGGAGGCAAACCAACAGTTAAAGTTGCATCGGGTAACCCACATTGGAGCCTTGCCTCCACCTCCAACAATGTCCAGGTGCTGGGATGCAGTCTCTCTTCCACAGCACACAGGAAGCCCCTCCTGGAAAGGGGCTGCTGGGATCCAGGCAGAAGCTAGACCCTGCTTTCCGTGCAAAGCCTTTTGGCTCCATCTGGCACTGGTTCCAACCAAACAAAGACAAGTACCCTCCATCCACCCACTCCTCCCTGCCTTGGAGTCTTGGGAAGTAAATAGCCCAGGGCACAAAAGATGCTTGGTACAAGGTCAGTCCCAGTAAATGTAGCCTTTTGCATTGTCTTCCGGAACTACTTATCCGACAACTCTCAGGGAGGACTTTCTGCTATAATGAATTACCAATTCATTGTGTCCGGGTGAAGTTGGAAGAGATGAGTTCATCATACAAGGTATCGGTTTGTTTGTTTGGGCCTCAAATCTCTAAAAGGCCTTCCATTGCCCTAGGGCCAAAGATGAACCTAGGGGGACCTCTTCCTGCCCTGGTGAAGGAAGGAAAGATGAGACACAACCAGACAACATCCACCATTGATTCAGAATCAGGGAGCCTGGGAGAAAGGGTGTATCCTGTTCAAGCAGAAGAAACCTGCCAGCTTCTTCCTGAGGCTTGGAGCAGGAGGACAGGAAGGAACAGGCGTGTTCCTCTCGCTGATGTGTGCTGGAGAACTTAGTTCTCCCAAAGGACGCTGCAGTTACTTTCTTTTGAACATCTTCACAACCCCCCCCCCCATAGAAAACCTGCCCTGGTTAATGTTGAGATTTGAAACACGCTACTTTCATTAGCTCTGTCTTTTATGGGTGCACAGAATCAACAGAGGGATCAGTGACACGAAGCTCATACAGAAGCCAAGCAGCGACGCTGAACTCAAAAGAAAAACAGACTTACTGTGTTCACCTGCCTAAGAATATTAAAATATCAAAAAAGTTTTCGAGTTCCCAGATTTTTATGGCTTTTTCCCCCCTTTTAAAGAGCGAGAATACTAAGAAAACATTGCACAGGTCACAGCAGTTGATGTACGGTATTTTTTTTGGACCTGGCAAATATACTTTTTATAACTTTTCTCTGAAACAAGGAACTTTGTGGCTCGGGTTTCTTGGACACTGGCACTGTTTATTCTTCCTCTTTTCTGATCGGCCAGAGGAGTTTTCTCTCTGTTCTTCAAATAAATAAGATTCCCCAGCTGAGCAAACACCATATATTCCGGGGATTACTTTGGCTTCTTAAAGAATATTTCACTCTTTCTCTTTTTTTTTTCTTGAAATGTAAATGATTAAAGAGACTCCAGCATGAGAAACTTAAGAAGCAAATGTTGATAGTGATGTTAATCCTCTAGGTGATGCATGAAGAAGCAGAAAGCCTCCAGTCAGGGGAAACTGCTTGATTGTTCTAGAGAATTCTGAAGATGACTGAATAAGGTATCTTAGGCAATGTAATGGTAGGTGAAGGCAATGAGGGAAAAAAACTTTAACATTTAAAATCAACCTATCTGTTCTGAAAAAAAATTAAAAAGCAATGCCAAAAATTGCTTTTCTTCTTAGTTCTTTGTTTAAAAAACAAAACAAAACAAAACAAAACAAAACAAAACACCCAGCAGCCCAGAACAGTAACAACTGTTCCTAGAGAGGGTTCGAGCGAGGGAAACAGAATGAGATTTCTCACAGGCTTGGCAATGATTGGCAAGTTTTATCTAGTTTTACTAAGAAAGTTAAATTTCTGGCCAATTTTTGAAATTCCTATCCAACGTCAGCAACATGAGCTTCTTTAGAAAAGGCCTTGAGTGAACCCCTCTACTGAAGCCATCTTCGTCATAAGGCTTCTTACTAAAGAACTAAATCTTATCTCCCATCACAGAGCAGAGATGTGTAAACATACATAGAAAAGGAACAGGGTATCCTGGATGCCTCTGTCTGTCCAGGAAGCGGCACGAGTAGAAGGCAGGAAGGATGTGATCAGCAGGAGAGAAGGGCAAGGCTGAGCCACTGGCAGCAAGTACCTCGGCTTTAGACAAGGAGCTCTGTGTCGGGGCCTGTGGGTACCCCCGCCACAGGAGCACAGTAACAGGGACAACTCCCTCCCCCCTCCCCCCCCAAAAAAACCCTAACCATCCATACAATCACAAAAATAACCAAACAACTTAACAAAACTCCCAGAGTGCTGGGCAGGAAGCAAGACACATCTCCCCCCTTAGCAAACAATACGGGAAAGGAATAAGGTGGTAGGCTGTGGTTGGCTGGCAGAGGGCTGTGTTTGCTTTCTGCTAGGGCACACTGTTCCCTTTGTAGTGCCCACGCTTTGTGCCGCTTTCTCTCCTCTCTCCCTGCTGCACGCAGTGTCTAAATAGTTTTGCACTTCATACCTGAATCACTACTCAGTTTACTGAGGTGCTATTAGCTTTACGGCAGGGTTGGATACTACGTAAACAGAGAAAACTCTAAACTTCCATTAGATGAGAAAGTGGTAAACCCTCGGCTCAGTGTTAAAATAAACTCTTACAGCAAGGAAAGGGGAAGACCGAGTTGCTCTGAAAACCAACTGGGATTCAGGTTTAGAGTTTTCTTTGTTTGTGTTAGAAAAACATCACGTTACACTTCAAGGGAGTGGGGTGGGGGTTGGAGGGGGGTGTGGAGGGGAATCAAGGTGTCCAACAAGTTAGACAGAGACCACTGCTCACGGAAAGAACATTCTGGAAAGTCATGGGACAACACAAACCCTGGGCATTTGTTTAATCGTGCTGGCCTCCAGCATCTAAACTGCACTCGGGCCAAAAATTACTGGAAAGACATATGAAATTGGAGCAAAGGAAACTGGAACAGGGAGGATCAAAGGCGGGCCCGTGCCTGAATAGAGGAGTGACGGGGAGGACGAAGCCGATGTAGAGAGAGGTGGTGCTCCCCAACCGCCAGTGGGTCCTCCGGAGAAAAGAAAAGGGAGATAAAGCTGGTGGATTTCAAATCTTGGTTAAATGTTCATTAAGTAATTTGTCACACACACACACACACACACTGCTTTTCTCCTCTCGGGCACTCATTCAGGAACAAAGGCTGATTTAAACTTGAAACGCTGTAATGAAAAGAAAAAAAAAGATAGAAAGGAAAGGAAGGAATAGAAGATAGAAGGCAGGCAGGCCTGTAGAACTAGGGTAATAATACTCTCACAAAGCCACTTTTTAACGAAAGGGGACAGTTTCTCCTCAATGCTAAGGTGTGTTGTCAGGGAGTGGCGGCAAGCAGGCACCCCCAAAAAGGTTGAAATTGACCCGAGACTTTTACCACGCACCACCACCTCCTGCCGCATGCTGGAAGTTGAAGTGTGGGGGAGAAATCAGGACTGCAGTGTCATCCTTAGTGACCTAGGCTACCTGAAGCCTGCCAGGACTATATGAGACCTTGTATCAAAAAACGAAAGATGCTGGGTCCATATGCGCATGCCTTTAATTGCAGCACCAGGGAAGCAGAGGCAGGCAGATTTCTGTGAAACTCAAGTCAGCGTGGTCTACAAAGAGAGCCCCAGGCTAGTCAGAATGACACAGTGAGACTTTGTCTCAAAACACCAAAATAAATAAATATAAAAAAACATTTTTTTGGTGGTGGGTAAGTGCATGAAAATATATGTGCTAGTGAAGATTAAAATCCAGTGTAATGCTCCATAGCTTCAATTCCACACAGCTACTCTGACTTTGGGCCTAGTTGATTTCAGTTTTTTCCTTTTTCCTTTTATAACAAAGTTTACAATATTTTTTTAAGAGGAAAAGGAAAGTAGTAAAAGAGTTCAATCAAGTACACAGTGAATAGTGTCAGGGCAGCCCAGTTAGCAGAGTGTTTGCCTACTGTGCCTCAAGCCCTGGGCTCTACCCTCAGCACTGCATAGATCTGTCATGGTGATGCTTGCTGGTAATCCCAGGACTTGGGAAGCAGAGGCAGGAGGATCAGGAGTTAAAGGTCATCCTTGGTGATACATTAAGTTCAAGGCAAGCCTGGGCTACATGACATCCCATCTGAAACAAAAAAAGGTGAACACACATACAAAAAGCCAACCTCACTCTCCACATTTGGCGATGTGTGTCTAGTGTTTCAGACTTGTGTATAAGGGGCTTGCCAGTTCATTGTTTTTCAGGAGAATAGCACCTGTGACAGGCATGGGGCCCACATTAGGAGCAGGGACACCTGGTTGAGACCCATGAAGATGCAACCGGAAGAGAAGTGAATTGTGGCATATGCCAAGCATGAGGAACAACCACTGTAGGACCTCATTTCCGTCTACAAGTGACAGGGAAGCGAGCCTGCGGAAGCAGAGAGCAGAGGTGCAAATGCTGGCCAAAGTGGCCACACGTAAACGCTGGAGATGTGTACAGCCTGAGGAGGGAATTGCTCAATGTGGCCACAGCGGTTGAAATACACTAAAACAAGAGGGCGGATTCCTTGACGTGCATGGAGACATAACATTCCTGGCATGCATCAATCAACTATCCAAGGAACTACCCTGAAAACTTGCAGAAGAGATGGGTGGAATAATTAACCATTTAATGAGATAATATACATTCCCTTCCAAGGCTTTCTACCCTAGCTCAGTCTCTTCCAGTGCTCAGTCACACTGCCTGGAAATCAGCCTGTTTTTCCGAATCACTCAGCAAAGTGAAACTTTTCCTTTTCCTCTCTCTCATCTCTTTTCAACAAGCATGCTTTCCCTCGCACTGTGGGTTTCACTCATTCTCTAGCACACCCCCTTCCCCACCACGTGGCTGACTACCCTGTCACATGAGCACCCTTCACACCAGCTCAGTGCAACCATCATGCCTACTCCCTCCTCCTCTCCAGTCTCCTCTTCAGGGCACCTGTTGAGATTTGTAGCTTCCTTGCTCTGGGAGTTTTTCTTCAAGTACAAATAAACTCCACTTTTCCCTTGGATCATGAAGGGAACTTTCCAAATTCCAGTAACATGACCATCTACCACATGCTTGGAAATGGGTAAGGATAGATAAATCTTAAGTTGGTAACATGAACATTGCACATACACACACACATACACACACACACACACATATATATATACACACCTACATATAACCAGACATACACACACATACACAGACATGTACACATATACACACATATATGCATAACACACACAAACACTAATACATACATATAGCCATACATGTATAATAACCAGGGCAATAGCAAAAATGTTCATTGGCTTCACAGGGACAAACACTTTATAGTATGTGTTTATACAAGAAAGAGACAGGGGGATTGTATTCATCAATCACACACGCACCCACAAAACTGAGTTAAAACTGCAGTGTGTGGAGGAAAGTGATAATAACTGTTCAAGTGTTGCAGCTTGGCTATGAGGTGTCTAAATACTTGATCCCTGGCTAGTGGTGCTTTCTGGTAGGTTTTGGGACCCAAGGACAAGATTAAAACCCATCCCCACTTCTGGCTCAAATTCTGTTTCCTGTTTGCCACCAGGAAACAGACAGCTGCCCCCACACTCCCTCTGCCATGGACAGAGCCTGCCACCACACCCCGAGGGACTGAGAATCCTCTGAACCCTGAGCCAAACAAATCCTGCCAACTAGCATGTAAGGCATTTATTCAGAGTGACGCGGAGCATAGCTAATAAGGTGCGTTTCTGTATGCAGCTGACATTAAGCCTACATGACATCAAATTCTCACTACAAGGCAATAAGAATACCATGTGATGCTTATCAAGTATCTGTGGTGCAGATGCTCCATACACATGCTGCCTTTCACTTCTCAATGCACTCCATGAGGTTGGTATAGACCTGGCGTTTCATGGAACTCTTAATGAAGGTATGAAACTGGCTCATGAGTTAGGATAGAGGGGAGCTGGCATTTGATTTGAGAACCACCTGACTCTACACTGTTCCCTAACTGTCCCACAGCTCTCAACATAAATATCTTCCGTTCAAATACACTTCTCTGAGTGAATCCATTGTTGTGGCTTGTGACCGGGAAGGAGCCTGAGGGTCTTTGGCTCTGGCCCCAGCTCCCCTGTATACCATGAGGCTATGAGACCTGGCCTCACCATTTCTTTGTGTGCACACTCTGAACTGCAGTCCCTCCTCACATCAGAGAGACTGGAGGCAAAGGACGCACTCCCAACCTTCAGCTAGAAACAGGCAACATTCTTTCCTCTCCTTTACGCCTAGAGATAAAATGATGTAAAGACCAAACCGTCACTTTTGAATATTAAATTAAAGCGTACAGGGACTATCTTTTGAGGTTACAGCATGCACCCAGGGCTTTTGGGGGACTGCTAGTTCTTCCCTCCCTGGTTTTTTTGTGACATCACATGACAGGAACCTTGTTCTAATCTGAGAGACCCCAAATGTGGGCTGTCATGCAGGGTGAGCAGAAGTCGTTAAGAACAGAGGAGATGGTATATTCAAGAATGACAAATTCAGAAGGAAAAAAAAACTACATGGCTTGTCTGACTGGAGCTGGGGCTCATGATATGGAACAGCGAACCCAGGTTCCTTCTGTTTCATCCTCACGCTCTCTCATGGCCACGCCATAAGCGGACAGTTTAAGTCACTGAATAGCGGATGCTTTTATCTGGTCATCGAAGCTTTGTTCCTTACACTAGAAGCTCAGAGAAGGTCAGCTCTGTGCTTTGCTAGGGTCCTACCACCTAGAACAGGGATAATGAACTTCACTCGGGATGCTCGGAACAGGAAAAGATGGCTGCTCACAGGCCAGTTCCGAGTCCGAATCCTCACTGAGGAAGGGGAGGGAGTGGGGAGCGGGGCTACCACTCCACTTTGCCCTCGGAACTTGCACAGAATACAATGACTGGCACTGCCGCTGCCGCTGTGTAAGCGCGAAATGAAAGCCAAGACGATCGGAAAGGCGCTTCCCACTGTGGAACCAAACACACCACTGGCTGCCTCAGGGTTTCAGAATCGACGAGAAAATTAAATAAGACCCCCCCAGATCTTATTCCAACCATCGTTCGGTGTGAATTAATAGCTCTCAGCGCACAGGCACTGAACTGATACAGAAAATTGACCTAAGGCAGGTTGAATTATTACAAAACGACCAGAGAGAAAGAAGGGGACAAAGTTTAAAACGAGAAATTCCAAATTATTTGCTCTTTTGAAATCTACTGAATGCACTGAGCTTGGGACTTAGCAAATACCATATACTTTCAAGCGCTGGACAGAATGGAGAAGTGGCTGGTAAATCCTAGGCCAGCGGTCACCTGGAAGGTAAGAAGGCTGTCTGAGGCTGCAGGAAGATGGCCTCTGTAAAGGTAAGAGCTAAGCCACAGTAGGAAAGTTCATGTGTGGCCTGGCCACAGGGGTCCCAAAAGTCCTTTCCTACTCTACCTGCCCTGTAGGAACACAGAAATCAGAGAATTCCACTTGTGCCTGGAAGGCTCAAAATACTGAGATTAACAAGGAACGCAGATTTCCATGTTGCTGAATGTATTTTCTTTTCTCAACAGGAAAGAAAGAAAGAAAAAAAAAAAAAAAAGCAAAAACAAACCAAAGCCAGGAAGCCTGAGCAATTCCTCTTTCCTTCCTTGCATGGGACACACCAATACACCAATAAAGATTCAAACATGAGGCGGGTCCTTGAATGCGCCCCCGGAGCAGCCTGCTGTGGGCCTTTGAAGGTGGTAAAGGGAGAGACGTATTTTGCTAAAACACTAATTTAAAGAACAAATCAACATTCATTATACCCTTCATTATGTTTTAAAATTGCACAACTATAAATCACTGGGCTACGGGTTATTCAAGGGCAGAGTTACCCGGCTTGGCTCTGTGGAAGGTTAGAAGAATGCTATGTTATGCTTTCTCTGCTTATAATTTATAACTCTGCGAAGGGATCCAGTCTTGCAGGTCCATCCATTAGCCGGGTAGGCGCACATCTGTTAAGGCTTGCTACAATGGCTGCCTTTTCATGGCCACAGGAAGAGAAACCCAATACTTTTCAGAAGACCTACAAACTCAAGTCGGCTTTTTTTTTTCCCTAAAATGTGAACTGATTTGAAAACACAGTTCCCTAAAACATCTGCTAAGCTCTTGTTACCCAAACACATGCTATTCTTTCCGACAGTTACCTGCCAACACAAATATTTGGTTGCTCCAAACACCCTTCGAGGCACGTGACTGTGCTCAACTTGAAATTTACATGCTGAGCCACAGAGGGCTAGCTTGGCCCTGGGACCTCTGGCCAGGATGTTGTTTATTGGAGTTCAAAACTAATGTGGAAAAATAGAGGGGGGGGGTGGTCAAGAAGGTGCTGTCAAATGTTTCAAAGAGGAAACTTAACGACACAATCAGACATACGTGGCGCAGGCACTACGATCTGTTTGGCCAAGGAAATGGAGCAGGGAGGAACTGGCGATGGTTCTGGGGCTGAGAATGGCACTTTCTTGAATACGCTCTCAACACTGTTCTTGGGCCAGACAGAGGTCATTCTGATGCCGCAGAAGGTGATGGAAGAATGAACATGGAGATGCCAAGACTTGAAGCATCGTGATGTCACGTGGGAGGCACCACGGTGTCCCTTAGCTGTGAGTATAGTGAGGACTGCAAAGCCCTCAAACAAGGTAGCACACACCAATAGCCAAAATCAGCCCGACAGTCTCTTATGTTATTAGATTACAGCACAGGTCAGGCTATATGAATTAGGATGTCATGAACGAATACGCACATGTAACTATACCATGTATGCTAACATATAGTATACACATAGACACACATACGTAAAACACTACTTACAGACACAGACCTCAACACAAAGTGCCCACATGGTGTGACTTTGTCATGTGAACATTCTCACCAAACTGTGGTTTCCTTTAAGACGTTTCAGGGAATGCTACTGAAAAAAAAAATCTTAGCTCAAACAACATTTAAAATAACCTATTTCCATTTTGCTCATTTTGTTTATTTTATTATAAATTTGAGGGAGGAGGAATGAGCACCTCTTTCCCAGAACCCCCAGGACACCTGCCCTCTGGCCCTCCAGAGGAAGAGTGTGGCAGAGACGTGGCTTTGCCAGTAGGGGGCGCTGTGCTGAGAATTAGTCCCTGTGAGTTTCTCATTAGTGATTATTATACTGCAGGAGGCCCAAATGCAAAAATTAATTAATTTCAAAGTGATAATGCATTTACAGCAACAATTAGAAACGTATAACTGTAAAAGGGCAACATTTAAAAGACATATTACATTTAATAAAGTTGCACGAGAGCATCCAATTGTAAAATTACTGATCTGCAACAATAGTCCTTAAAGAGCCACTTAAAATAGCCCGACTCCATGAAGGGTGACCTAATTACGGTAACTAAAATCACCATAGTCACAGCGAGTCACAGCAAATAAAGAAGGGACGTTGATATTAAAACACTGCTGTTTAATGCTTGCGGGAGCTGGCTGTATGAAGAAGGGAAGGCCAGGCTTCTGATAGCCAGGCAGGGTAGGATTTCTTCTTCCCTGGGCCTTGTACAATGGAGAGTACACTCAGGCTAGGCTCATGTCATGGGGAAGATGCTTTCAGTAAGATGAAATGGAGGAGGGACCTTGAAGCACAAATGGCGCCGCCCTCGCCTAGAGAGACTGGTGTTTGGGACTCTACCATGCACATGGGATGGGAACTGTGATACACATGGCTAGTGTCTCAAAATACAGCTTCATGAAAATTACAGAAGTGAATCTATTATACAAGAAACAAACGCTTCATCACTATGAAGAGGTGTGTGAGGATGATGGCATGAGAGAAAGACATCGCCTTGTGGGTGGTCAGATCTGTCCTGCTGGGGAACGTGACCACATCTACTCACTCCTCCTGTTCCCTCCTTTTCTTGCTGCAGAGTCCTAAATACCTGCAGTGCAGCAGAGACTGGTGAGTTTGACAAGTGCTGGCTTTATCTTCCCTCTTATCTC
>OU015753.1:13280015-13313102 GCA_907169655.1 Acomys percivali
CTGATCTCCTTCCTCCCTCCTCCTGGGATCCCTCCTCCCTCTTATCTCCTCCCTCCTCCTGAAATTCCATCCTTCCCTCTTTCATCCTCCTGATCTCCTTCCTCCCTCTTCCTGGGATCCCTTCTCCCTCTTATCTCCTCCCTCCTCCTGAAATTCTATCCTTCCCTCTTTCATCCTCTTGATCTCCTTCCTCCCTCCTCCTGGGACCCCTCCTCCCTCCTGAAGACTCAGCAATAGGGAACTCAATGCCAAAGCACCACCAGCCATCTAGACAGGTCACTGATACCATAGGCAACCTAAACGTGACTATGTGTTCCACAATCTTGTTAATCTCTGCACCTGGGCTTATGCCGCCAGCACTGAGTAGGCCATCCAGTGCTATACAGTGAGATTCTGTCTGAACAAATGACCATATAAACACCAAGGAATGCAGCCACCAGCAAGAGCTGAAGTGCACTTCAGTATTCAAGGTGCTGATTCTTGATCACTTAGATATAAGGAGAATGGAAAGTTCCAGGCCAGCTGGGTAGGTCTGAGGCCACCACCCCAGGTTCTCCTATGCAGTCTTGCCAGTTATCTTGAGAGAGAGAGGAACAGAGTCACCAAACCTCCCCCTATACCTGCCCCCAGGCACCCTATGTGTCATAACTAAAATCACTATAGTCACAACAGATAATGATTTGATTTACTATAATTTTTAGCCCCATGACCCTTGTTATGTCTGTCATCCACAACTGAGGCATAGGAAAGGACTTTATAGACATCAGTGCTGCTCATAGAATCAAGAATAACTGGATCTGGAAGAGAAGCAGTATGCATCCTACGCTGCACACGGCTTGCTGCACATGATATGACCTCACAAGACACGTGTGGCTAGTTAAACTGAAACTGAACAGAACTTGTAATTTCTTTAGTGTACTGCCCATGGCAAGGTCTCAATTGCTACAAGTGGCCAGTGGCCAGACAGTGACCACCAGACAAATCCAATGTCCGTGATGTGAGTTATATATGACATGGCAGGATTAGATGTCTGAGGCAACTTCCTCAAGTTGCCCTCATCCCAGGAAAGACATTGAGCCTTGATCCCCTGGGAACAAATGGGCCTGGATCCCCAAGGAACACACTGGGCCTTGATAAGGAGAGCTGGTGGTTCTACTGTGCCAGGCAGCTGCTCGCCACCCTGGCCACCACCACAAGGATAGCGAGTCCTAAGATACATCCAAAGCTCCAAGTGTGTGTACATGTGTGTGAAGAATAATTTCTACCACTCAAAAACAGCATCAGTAACTGCACCAAGGATATATCAACTTAAAGGGAAACATTTTTACTATTTATCCCATGTGTGTATGTGTGGAACGTGCACACACACACACACACACACACACACACACACACACACACACGTGTGTGTGATGGTGTGCACACCCATGGGTTCATGTATGTAAGTTGGAGGTAGATGTTGAGTTCTTCCTTTATCACTCTCTACTATATTGTAACTTTTTTATTTATTTAGAGACAGGCTCCTCACTGCCCCTGGAACTTGAGGCACCGAGATCCCCTCAGATGACCCTAACACTAGGGTTACAAATGCACAAAGCCGCCCCCCAGCTTTCATTTCTCTGCTGGGGAGCTGAATCTAGTTCTTCAGACCGATACAGAACACGCTTATCCCACTAAGTCATCTCCCAGACCCTAAAAGCAACATATTTTTTTTTTTCAAAAACTGAGGCTCAGAGAAACAACCTTCTGTGTATGCCATGTAACAGGCACCTTCTTCATTCAAGTCATTTTGGGTTCATGAATTCACGGAAGAGGTTTTCACACACCATTGATAAACAATTGACAAAGATGTAAAATCTTCATACTCAGCTTTGTGAACATTTCAGTTCTAACCACAGCGGTGTGACTCATCCAAGATATTTGTCTTCAGGGATATGAAGGAGAAACCACACTCTAGCCACAAAGCCTTCTCCAGGAAAGAGCTACACCCTGACCTCCATTATAGAAGCATCTAGAACCTTCACCACAAAGATCTAAATGAGCCCAGAACAATGCCTACGAACACTCATTACCCCACATTTTTTTTTTCAATCAACACAGAGCACACATAGCAAGTCTGTTTTCCACCAAGTACATGTTAGAAGCTTGTGAATCCAAAACAGAAATCACATTGAGAGGAAACAAGCCATTGTTGCGCCCCTCAACCCAAACCTCCAAGTTTTCAGCTGTTCTCCACCTAACAGTGACAATCAACATCTCCTATCTAAGCAAGGACTATGGTAGAGCGACCGACCCAACCTAAACTGAGATGTGTTGGAGAGTTTTTGCTAATGAATGAACAGAGGATGCTGTTATGCTCAATACCACGCCCATGACAACCGCTGACGATGAGACCCACAGGTAGATAGATACACAGGTCTGGATTTCCAGGCCCTTTTTGTGAAGCAGAATAAAAGCATCCGTGAGGTACCAGAAGCCATCCACTTACCATGGACTTGGTGAAGGGCCTGGCCAACGTGAAGAGCAGTGTGTACACCCACGAGTTTCGATGAAGAGATGAGAACATCATGTTTCCAGGGTGCAGTGCATTCGAGGTGACCCCCCGTGGGGAGAGGCGACGGTGCAGCTCATTGGAGAAGAGGATGTTGCAGAGCTTGGATCTGTTATAGGCCAGCATGGCCCAGTAGTCACTCTGTGATGGAGACAGGCGGCTGAGGTCAAGTTTCCCAGAGGAGTCGTTAATATCCGTGAATCTGAAAAACAGAAAGTGTGGCGTAAAACATGGAGGATGGAGCTCGTCATAGGGCTTTGGAGTTTGGTTTGAAATCTGAGCAAACTGTGGAGATGTGATTTATCAGTCCTCACGACCAGGTCCTTTAAAAATAGAAGACGGTGACTTAACACACTGCCAATGAATTTGATCCAAAGACGGAAGGTGAGCCTGCATCCAAAAGAGCAGCAGGTCAATTAAACCCAAGGTCCCTTGTGCCTCCAAATACCTGTTTCAAACCTACAATTGCAATACACAGAAAGCTCAGGTGGGAGAATCACCCTGAGCTTGGGGCTATCCTGAGCTACAGTGAGTTCCAGACTAGACTGAGTTGCTAAGTAAGATCTGACCTCGAAAGTCAAAAAATAAAATCTCTATTTTCTCTCCTCTCCTCTCCTCTCCTCTCCTCTCCTCTCCTCTCCTCCCCCCCCCTCCCCCCCCCTCTCCCCCCCTCCCTCTCTCCCTCCCTCTCTCTCTGTGTGTGTGTGTGTGTGTGTGTGTGTGTGTGTGTGTGTCTGCACTCCTCAAGATCTTCAAGCACCAAGTTCAAGGGTAATTTAATGGAAACAAGCTTTAGATAAAAGGTGGCTGCATTAGGAAAGCAGTATCACATTCCTAACCTTTGGCAGGGCTTTCCTAGATCATGTTAGCCAAATGCATGAGTTCTGTATATTTTCATTTGAGCATCCAAGTTAATACAGATGAGCTGTCTTGCCTCCAAGACTCTTTTCCAGATTAAAAATTAACGATCATAAAAGGGCTGTAACCTTGGTGAGGTGCCATCAAAAGTCTTTTACATTTAAAAAATGAATGTAAACAAAGCCAAAAACAAGTTCTGGCTGAGTCTACTGTTTGTAAGCATGGGCATGGCATGGACACACACAAATCAAAGTAACTAGGTGATGTTTTAAAATCTGACAGAGCCATTAAACACTAGATGATTGTTTCCTTTCTACCTGCCTCTCTCTTTGTAAAAAAAAAAAAAAAAAAAAAAAAAGAGCAATGACTGCCTTTTTAAAAAAATGGATGAGAAGAAACAAGCAAAAGGAATGTTCTAGATAGTATCACATTTGTTTTGGACTCTGCATATTTGGCTTCATTATGACAGTTATGGGCTTTGTATAGAAACATGGTTAGACTTAATCCTGCTATGATGTAACACCATGACCAAAAGGAAAGGTTGTACTAAGCTTATGCTTCCACAGCACTCTCCATTATCAAAGGAAGTCAGGACAGGAACTCAAACAGAGCAGGAACCTGGAGGCAGGAGCTGATGCAGAGGCCATGGAAGGGTGCTGCTTACTGGCTTGAGCCATAAGGCTTGCTCAGGCTGCTTTCTCATAGAATCCAAGACCACCAGCCCAAGAATGGTATTGCCAACATTGGGCTGGTTCCTCCTCCATCAATGGCCAATTAAGAAAATGCTCTACAGCTTTGACTACAGCCGCAGCTTATGGAGGCATTTTCTCCTCATCTTCTCAAATGACTTTAGCTTGTGTCGACTGACATAAAACTATGCCGCACAATTGACCCCTTGTCGACAAACATATCTGTTAAGCTATAACTTTTTTTCCCATTCATCTCCAAGATCTCACATTAAAAACATAAATAACTTTAAAAGTCTTACAGCCTTTATAAATTCAAACACTTTAAAATTCGGGGCCTTCAAAAATTCAAAGGCTCATTTAAAATCAAAAATCCCTTTTAAAACTCAGCCACTCCACTGTGGGCTCCTGCAAAATAAAAATTAGGTTAAACACTTCCTTACTTCAAGAGGGAAGAACCTGAGCACAGTCACAATCTGAATGAAGCAAAACTAAACTCCAACAGCAGAAATACTCAATACCCAATATCTGGGACGCACACACTGTCTTCTGGACTCCTCCAAGCAGCTTGGGTCACTTCTCGGACGCTGTCCTTGGCAGCACACACAGCTTGTCTTCTAGGCTCCTGCTAGGCTGGCTCCACTCCATGGCTGCTGCTGGTTTTGGTGGTCCTCCTCCCATAGTACTATTGTCTCCAAAATGCTAGACTCTTCTGCTGCAACTGGGCTGCACTTCCACCAATAGCTTCTCCTGGGCTCTCTTCACAGTGCCAAGCCTCCCTCAACTTCTCGGCATAACCCCTTCAATCCTGAGCATTCAACTGCCACTGAGGCTCCACCTTCAACAATGGCCTCTCCCGGCCTCTCACGGTGCCAAGTCTCAGCTGTTCTTCATGACGATTTCATGCCTTCCAAACAAGTACCACCTGGGTGACTCTTAACACTACTAAGTTCGGCGGCCAGCAGGATGCATATCCTTGGCTGCCTCTGTAACACAACTCCTGTGTGCGGACTCTCAGGAACACCTTCCAGAAGATCTCACCTCAGTGATGCTGGTCTCTTCTTAGTCATTGTCAATTTCTCTGCTCTAGCTGACCAGCATCAATTGTCGAAGTAATGGGAAAGTTTTGGCTCAGCGGTGCTGGTCTCTTGTTAATTACAACTGGCTCTTCAGCTCCAGCTGACCAGAATCATGGTATCTTAATTCAAAATAGAAAACATGCGGCCATGGCCCCAATCTTTAAGTAACTCCCAGCAGGACCAGGAAAGGCAGATGCCCTGCAAGGAGGACAGGAAGTGTGCTCCGTAAGTGTGCCCCATGGGCACTCAGTCAGATGCAAAGTTTGGGTGGAATTCGCAGTCTCCAGCTTGTGCCTCATGTACATGCACAGTCTTAACACCTACAGAACCATCAATCCCATGCAACAACTATGCAAATGAGGGTTGAAAGCACTCTTGGGTGTCCTGAGGTTCAGGAGTGTGAGTACTGATTCAATATTGGTGCCACTGGAATCTGTGCCTACCTGCTGACAGTGTTTGTAGGGGTGATTTACACAGGACACATTCAATTATCTTTCCCCATAGTCCCGCCCAAATAGTTCAACAATGGAACACGTGCTATTTTGTTTCCGGTTCATGCTTTCCTTAAATTAAACTTAAGCCATTATACTGAACTAAAAAGGTAGGTTTGTGCAGGGGAGGTGATATTATTTTTTTGACTTGATTTCAATATAGTAATGAAGTGTTAGAGCAGGGGAGGGGCTGTCACGGAAAGGGGCTGCTGAGTTTCAAACCTGGAGATCGGAGGTGTGAGACATGAGTCGGAAATGCTACTATTGAGAGTAGAAAAGAGTATCAAGCCCACACAAATATCTGAAAGCTGTGGAATAAACATCACACCCTTCACGGGTCCCCTCAATGCTTCTTCCTCTTCCTGCTCCTAGAAAAATCTCTTTAGCAAAAGCATTCACATGAACCCAGCCTGGGGACCCTTCTTCCAGGAAGCTCTCCCAGCTTGCCGCCACAGTGATTTCTTGGTGGTAAGAGGTACAGACTGGAAAAAGCCATGCAAAGAGATTGAGATATCTGTTTCCATAGTAACTCAGCATCCACTACCAGTGTTTGATGACAGCATCATCCCTCTAATACGAGGAGCAGAGCTAGCAACACATCTCTGTGTTCCATCTATCCACTGCCCCACTGTCATTCACACTGACTACCAGACATTTGTCTAAATGCTAGGCTGGGGGTTCATGGTGAGCAGACAGTGCCAGGATTAAAATGGAAACCCAGTCCAGAATTTAGCAACTGAAGCTATGACTATGAGGCTAGAATTCAGAGCTAAGAGGCAAATGTCCCTTGTTACAAAAAAGAAAAATCTATGTCCGAGTCTCGCTTGGAAGGTAACACTGACCATGAGGACCACCCTCGCAAAGTTCTTGGTTACACATTGGTAGGTAGTGTCTCCTGCTGTGAGGATGGGCTCCCGACTTCATGACTGGGAGACACTGGGCAGGTTAAATTTACCTAGGTCATCTATTGTTTCTTTAGTGCTGCAGATGGAGCACTGGGCCTCACCTACCCCAGACTCCTGAAGGTCTCACATGTTTATGCTGCCAGTTCTTAAGGAAGTGGGAAGGGTGGGCACACTTCTCATCCATCCATGCAAAAGTACGTGAGGATCCAGGAATGGGCCTCACTGGAAAGGCTGCTCGGGAGCAGTGATGTAGCTCTTTCGGGCCAACTGCCCTATCTTCAAGATGGGATCCTGGTAAAGCCAAGGTCTGGGTAGTGTCCCTGCTACCCACTGAGAGGCAGCTGACACCTGCTCTCCAGACACTGGCTGGAGCCCCTGGGGAGCCCCGTCTTCTATCTCTTTACATGTGACTCTGTGTCAACTGAAATAGTTTTTAATCCCAAAACTGAGATAATGAGAACAGATTTGCTTAGATAACAGCTAGCGTTGTCTTAGGAGGAGAAATGAAGCCTCGTGGGAAGTACTGCATGTGTGTTTGCGATGAGACATGCATGCCTCCATGTGTGGCTGTGTGGCTGTGTGGCTGTGTGGCTGCACATTTATGATGGGTGCTTTTTCTCTGTGACTGGTATGTGTGACTGGGATGTCTGTCTGTGACTCTGTGCAGTTTCTCGTGATTGTGTGTGTGAATGTATATATGAGACTGTGTGTGGTTGTGTGTGTGTCCTGGATATGATTATATAACTTTGTGGTTATATGTTGGTTTGTATGCACGTGTGTGTGTGTGTGTGTGTGTGTGTGTGTGTGTATGTGTGTGTGTGTGACTATATGTGTGTGACTGGGTATGATTGTATAAGTTTGTGGCTATATGTTGGGTTTTTTTTCTGATTATGTTTATGTGTCTGAGAGTCTGCATATGTGAGATTGTGATGGCATATGATTGTATGTGGCTGTCTGTGTAGTTGCATTGTGGGATTATGTGTCTGAGACTCTAGACATGTGAGACTGTGCGGAGTGATTGGGTATAGGACTCTGTGAGGCTATATGTGTAACTGGGTGTATGTAACTGTACGTGTGTGACTGTGTCCCTGACTATAATATCAGTCTGTCACTGCACACTACTGAGGCTGTTTAGAGCTGCGCAACCAGAACTCTGCTCCTTTCATTCTATTTTAATTGTTATCTGAAAAATTTTCACAGCGAGGAAGCCAACTTCCCATTTCATTATGATATATTCTAGACAGGCAGAAACTCAATTCACTCGCTCAGACTCCAGATAAGTAAGTAAAACACCATGAAGATAGAGAGTGGTTAATAAATATTTCGCCCGAGGGCATCCAGTACAATATTTTCTGCAAACATAGGACTTTATTTTTCCCCTAACAGGGGGTCTTGACTCCAACGAAGAGATTCTGCCAAGGTTTATGGAGGTAATTAGATATCAACACTTGTGTTTTATAATGTGGTTTTAGGCTTTGGGTCTTTTAGTAGTGAGCCAGTGCTGTCTGTGTGCCCGGCATCCATACTTGCTCTCTGGAGCTTAGGGACACAACAAAAGAGTAATAAACAGTTCAGCTTGTAGGAATTAATATTTTGTAAGAATGTTAATAAGAAGAAAATGGGCAACAGGAGCCAGCCAGCACACAACATGCAGGCCTTGCACACACATGTCAGTTAGGCCTTGCTAGAAATGACAATGGATCTCATTCAGGAGACCTAGGTCTTTCCTGTCCAAACTCATCTTTAAAATGAAATTAGGATTTGGATCTCCTAGTAGGCAGGCAGGAATGACACTGTGGTTACAGTGAGAACAAAGGCGTCCCAGGAAGCCGCATCTGAGACAGAGGTTTGCCGAGGGAGGTGAGCAGCTGACACCCCCACACCACCTCCCATTAAATACCGGCTCATTTAAACATATCCCGTGGTGCCCTCCACATCTGGTAAGCGATGGTGGCTGGCAGATTTATTTCTAAAGCTCTCTCTCCTGCCTGCCCCCTTCACTGCTTTGCGGGGGCCACTCCCTTTCTTTCACGAACCTGGTGTGATTTGCAAAGATGAGCCTGGCCAGATTTTGTGACTACCTAATTACGAGATGTTTCGTGTCTTCTCTCATGGGGAAGGATTATTACCCGAGTTTCCTTTTCATTGAGGCCATCATAAATTTAAACAGGCAAGAGTAAATCTGTCTGCGGTGTGTCACTTACACCATAAGCCCCTGTGTTTGGGAGTGATAAAGGGTTCAAGCTAACCCTTGGCTAGTCTCTCTCTTCAAAGTCCCAACGGTTACATTTTATGGAAGTACGATTAAAAAAAATAATAAGCTGTATTCTGGGTCACCAAAACATTTCAGGACTTGAGATGGAGAAGAAGAGGAAGAAAATAGTCCTTGACACATTATTTATTTATTTATTTATTTATTTTGAGCTACTTTCCTAAGGAGGCAAAGCTCCCCCTACCCCCAACACCAAGAACACAGAGAAAAGAAGTCTCCCTCACAAGCTGTAAATCTTGCCTTGACGGCCCCGAAAATCCTTTGTCTGTTCTCAGCACTTCTCTTAGAAACAGTTAGTTGTTTATCTAACTCTTGCACAAATATGTTGAAAACACGACGATGTTTTCAGATGTCTTTTCCGTCGATTGAATAGTCTAATGGCAATCAGAAAGAAACGCCATCTGATGTGTAAATTGAAATTCTAACCGAAAGAGGCACGGCCAGATTTCCAATACACGCTAACTACAGTCCTTCCCTCTCTGCAATTACGCTGCTAATGTCTGCATTGAATTCCCTAATTTCTCATTATAAAACAATTGGATTTCATCTCGCGGCCTTTAACTGCATTGTTTCCCCTGCTAGAATAACTGCACATTCCTCTCGGTGAGACTTTGAAGTTGTTGAATTACAAATCAATAAAGGTCATGCCATTCAGATTTAATCAATTATTATTCCATCTCTGAGTGAAATCAATGGGGAGCCTAAGGTATAATTGTAAAATCACTCTATATTGCTCTGGACAGTCCCCCCCAAAACAATGCCCCATGATCAAACATGTGGAAGGATCTAGAAAAATTAATGAAGCCAGGTTGTGCACATTCATGTTTCTCATAGCGAGACTAGTCAAAATTAGTATTTTAAAAGACTTATTTGTGTGTGTGAGTGTGTGTGTGTGTGTGTGTGTGTGTGTGTGTGTGTCTGTCTGTCTGTCTGTCTGTGTTTGCTAGTATCTGCAGAGACCAGAAGAGGGTGTTGGACCCTCTGCAGTTGGGGTCACAGGTGGTTTTGAGTCACCTGGCCTAGAGTCTGGGAACTGATTTTGTGTTCTCTGTAAGAGCTTTGAAATGCTGGGCCCTCTCTCCCCTCATCAAAATTATTTTCATTTGGAGTCTTGGAAAGAAATTCAGATGGTTAGACAAAGGGGCAAGTGGAAAATATCAAATCAAATTCAAGCTCACCTGTGGGACTCCGAAGAGACCACAATGACACGGGCAGGGGCCGAGCGACACAAAACATCCTGCAGAAGTTGGACAAGGTAGAAGTGTCCCAGGTGGTTCACCTGGAAGGTTGTCTCCAAGCCATCTTTTGTGAGGTTCCAGGGTAGAGCAAAAGTCCCAGCATTACACACAAGCACATGAAGAGGCCTGCACAACGAAATAGACAACATTAGGCACAAATCACTGGTCGAAAACGAGGTGCCGTCCACATCCACTTAGAACCATCCCATCTCTCAGGGTTTTCAAGATGCTAACCAGTGAGAGATGAGATATACCAGTATGTTACATCACTCTGAATGGGCCATTACCTCAGGGTACCAGCAACAAGAAGTTCCCAAGACAAGAAAGCCATGCTAACCCAGAACCATAGGCGTGGGACAGGATGAGGGTGGCTCACTGCAGTTGGAGCATAATGTCTCTAGTTAACGCTGCTCTCTAACACAAACAATTACTACCTCTTTTATGTTAAATCAAAATAGCCCACCAGATAGCCCGGGAGGAGTTTATTAATCTCCTTTCTTTAAAAAAAAATAGATGCACAGCAAGAAAGGCTGACACTGGGGCCTGATGCTTAGTGGGTACTATACAAACGCATCAAAGGGAATGTGTTCTGTTCATAGAAAAAGGCACATATTACTTGAATACGTTCCTCTTAGGGCTGGAGGCATACCTCAGTGGAATGCTTGCCTAGCATGAACTTAGACTTGGGTTCCATCCCCAGCACCAGATACAGGAAGCATGTACATAAGCCTAACACTCATGAGGTGAAGGCAGGAAGAGCAGGGGTTCAGGGTCTGCTTTGACTATGAAGTGAGTTCCAGGCTAGCCTTGGGTACATGAGATCCTGTGTCAATGTGTGTGCAGGTGCACACACATATGTATGTATCTTCCTATGAGATTCAGATGACATCTGAACTGGATATAAATGAGCCTGGGGATAAGTAAGAAGAGATGTGCTATAAATGAAAATTTCACAATAAAAGTAACCCTTTCAGCTGATTGAAAGCCAAAATGCTAATATACATTTTACTTAAAAGAAGTCCAAATGAACAGATGCTACACAATGTCAGATTTTCAAGGCTTTCTACTGTATTTGTAATTGAAACATAAAGGGAACAAAACCAATTCGCTAAATTGGGGAAATTGTCCTGTGGAGTAGGAGGTATGCAAAGAGTACACAGCCAACAGCACAATAACAAGCAAATCCATTTTGTTTTTTAATCCATTATGAAGCAAAACATATTATAGGATGTCATACATATGGGGGGGGGCGGACAGAACGATGCTTGGGTAAGCTGAGAAAAGTTTAGGATTGGGAAAGCCTTAGGATGCCAGGAAAATGAGGAGGAAGCGCCTACAGTCACTCTCGGAATTGGCCTGGAGACACCTTGGCTTCAGACTTTCAGCTCCTGAAACCATGAGAAACTATGAATTTGTTGCTTTCAGTGACACACGTTGTGGTAATTTGCCTTAGGAAATCAACAGTTTCCAAGACACTCACCTAAGGAAAGAGTGCACGTGTGCACATAAAGATGAGTAATGATTACACAGATGAACAGAACGTATTAAAATTAGCTATGGAACTAGAAGCTACCCATGCATGACCCTCAGTAGGAGAATGGATAAATACACAACAGTGAATTCAGAGACTCCCAGACCTTACCAGATGAAATGAAAAGGCAGGAAACAAAGGTCGCCATGTGTAATTATGTGTGTCATGAAGATTTCTCCAAAAAGGAAAACGCCAACCCAGGTGTGTGGCTCACATCTGTCTTCTCAGCACCAAGGCTGAGGCAGGTGCCAACATGAGCCACCAAGTGAACTCTAGATCAGCCTGGCCTACACAGTGCAACCCTGTCTCAAGAAACCCAAACCAAGGCTATCAAGATGGCTCGATGGATGAAAACCTTGTCACCGACTCAGACGTCCTGAGTCGATCCACAGGGCCCACTTGGTCTTGCCACCTCCACACATCAGCCTTGGTGTACACACACACACACACCTGAGGGAATGCACATAAATAAATACACATGATAATAACATAAAATCAAAACAAAACCAAATGCAGGGAAAATGGGATTTTTCTATATGCCATCGCCCAGTAAGAAAGTATAGAAAAGCATTAGCTGTAGGCATGGAGGATGTGGTTTGACTTGTTTTCCCCTTTAGGCTTTGATAGTACATTGTTTTTTTTCTAATCCCGAGGTATAATTCACAACCTACACAACTCATCTGTGGTGCACAGTTCAGGGGCTTTAGTGTGTGTGTTCTGAGTTGAATATGTATGGGTTGTGTCCCATCACTGTATTCTAACTTGACAGCAATTATAACAACAATGAAGTGACTCATTGCCAATTGCATGGCACCCACCCCCATATACAACAAATGCACTTTCTGCTCTATGGAGTTGTCTAACACGATCATCCCATGCAAGTGGGATGGATGGCATGTGGTCCTTTATGACTGTCTTCTTTAACTGGGCAGACTGCTTCAAGGTTTCAAACTGCCCACCCTCCTATGCCTGAGATGTGCTCTGCTGTATGCACAGACGGCATCTTTTTCATCTGTTCATCTGCTGATGGTCATTTGGGTTGCCTAGAGTGTTGGGCTGATGTGAATATCGCTGCTACAGACAGACGTTGCTTTGCCAGCTCTTCTGGAGACGCATTTGTTTATTTCTCTTGGGTATGTACTTTCAAATGGAATCGTTGGCTCATAGCATAATGCTGTGTTTAACTTATGAGGAAAAATCAACTGCTGTCCAGAGTAGGATATGTCACTCACATCCCCACTGGCCATGTATTACACATCTGTATCTTGTGGCATTTCATCATCTGCCTTTTCTTTTCTTTTCCTTTTTAAGTTATTTTTTGAGAGTAAAATAGAATTACAATGTTTTCCTTTTTCCCTTTCCTCCCTCTAAACCACCCCCATATGCCCTTCCTTGTTCCTTTTTAAATTCCTAGCCTCCTTTTTCTATTAATTGTTGTTATATAATACATAACACACATAATACACATACACATCCATAATACATACATACATGCATCCATACATATATACGCACATACACATACCCTAAATACACAAATACAACCTGTTCAGTCTCAGTTTGTATAAGGTTACTTATACGTATGTTTTTAGGGCTAACCATTTACTATAACCAACTGGTGTGCCCTTCCCTGGGAAAGACAATTTCTCCCGCTTTCAGCATTCCTTGATTGTTTGCAGTTCTTTTTGTAGGGCTTGAGGCCATTGGTCTTTCTCCCATCCACATTAGCATGCCAGTTGATGTTTCCTTGTTCGGCTCCTGATAGACAACCACACTGGTGAGTTTTCATATGCAAGCTTCTAGAACTCCCTTATCGCCCGGCTCTTACAAACTTTCGGCCCCTCCTCTACTATGATCCCCGAATCGCCCTAGCAATGAGAGATCACTTCAGTGTGGTTTACATCTGCGTTTCTCTCCTGGCTAAATGGTACTCAGAATCTTTTCATGTGCTCATTGGCAGTTAGCATATTTTCTTGAGAGAAATACAGGTTCAGTTTCTATGTCCACTTCAGAGCCAGCAGTTTTATCTTCTTATTGTTGAATTATGAAAGTTCTTTATATGTGATGGATGATGCCTCTTCAAGCTATACAGTTTTCAAATATTCCTCTCATTGTATAGATTGTCTTCATGCCTTCTTTATGGTTTCATTTGCAGCCCCAAAGTTATAATTTTAGTGAATTCTCATTTTGTTTTGTTTTTAATTCCTCTTTTGTCCCTTGTGCTTTTTGAGGTTGGACTTATGAAATCATTATTTATTTTAATATCATAGAGATATTGTGATTCTATGTTTACTTCTGGGATGTAGTAGTTTGGGCTTTTATATTTAGGTCACTGATTCCTGTTCATCTAACTTTTGTATGTGGTGCATGAAAGCAATCCAGCTTCACTATTTTCTAGTGGGTACCCAGTGGCTCTAGAACTGTTTATGGAAAAGACTATTTTTTACCCACTGACTTATTCTGGCACCAGGGTTTGAAAGCCCAGTCATGTAAGGGTTGGATTCTGGAATCCCAACTCTAGTCAGTTCTCCAAATCCATGGTTATGACATACTATGCTTTTAATTACTGGGAAACGGAAGGCTTAACACTTTGTTTCTGTCCTCCATTCATCTGTTCAGTGTCTTCTTTATTCTCTTTTTTTTTTTTTTTTTTTTTTTTTTAAGATTTATTTATTTATTATTGCCTGTATGTACACCTGCAAGCCAGAAGAGGGCATCAGATCACATTATAGATGGTTGTGAGCCACCATGTGGTTGCTGGGAATTGAACTCAGGACCTCTGGGAGAGCAATCAGTGCCCTTAACGTCTGAGCCATCTCTCCAGCCCCCTCTTTATTCTCATATGAAGTTCAAGACCAAGACTCTAGTTTTAGAGGAAACTGAATTCATAGTGTATATCAACCTGAGGGATGCTGATAGCTACACAAGATCCCATCTTCCAACCCACAACATGGGTTGTGTCTGTATTCATTTGAGGGCCCTTTAATTTCTCCCAACAACATTCTATACATTCAAAAGCCTAAGTTTTTCACATTGTGTTAAATTCATTTGCAAGTTTCAAAACTGTTCCTTTATTTTCTCCCTTTTGATGTTACTGAAAACAGAACGGTTTCCCTCAATTCTTTTTGGAGGTGCCATTGCTTCCACCCAGAAACAAACTCACTTCTGAATATTGAACAGTCATGCTGAAATCCAGCTGAACCTAGCCATGAGTTTAATACTTTTCAAATGTGTTTTCTTAGGATTTTATACATGCAAAACGGTTTCATCTGCAAAGAAGGCAGTTTTGATTTCTTCTTTCCAATCTGGATGGGTCCTGGCTGTTGACAGGCCTGCCTTGTTTCTGGCTGTTGTGGGGGGGGGGCGGAAATCACTCAAACTTTCAGTGTAAGGATATCAGCTGTGCATTCTCTGTCAGTGCCACTGATGATGGGAAGAAATGGCCATTACTACAACTCTACTGAGTATCTCTTAAAACTTATTTATTTTTATTTTATGTGCACTTGTGTTTTGCCTACATGTATGTCTGTGTGAGGGTGTCAGATCTTTGAGTTATAGACATTTAAGAGCAGTCAGTGCTCTTAACTGATGAACCATCTCTCCAGCTCCGAGTGTATATACAAACATACATACATACATATTTTTTTAATCAAGGAAGAATACTGCTCTCTTAAAAATGATTTTTCTTTATTCCTCCAGATGACTCTTTATTCTTCTGATTTGTACTTCTTTCATTGATAGATTTCTGAATATTTAACATTGAATCCCTTAATAGTTAGTATACAATCTTTTTTTGTACATTATTGCATTTAATTCACCAGTATTTTGTCAAAGACTTTGTCTGTTCTACATGATGCTAGTCTGTCATTTTCTTTTCTTTAGAAGACTTCGTTTTTGGCACCTAGCTAACATTGCCTTTCTACAGTGAGTTTGGAAACATTCCCTCCTCTTCTATGGTTTGGCAAGTGTATAAAGAACTGATAGTAGAGTTTGGTTAAACGTTTAGTGGAGAGCATGCACAGCACAAGTAGAGAGAAGTAGATTTGATAGATCACATTTTTAAGTACTCATGAAATCTCATTATCATGGGGCAATCTGGATCTTGTTAAGAGATCATGGTATTCGTTTCTATTGCTTGATCTATTTTCCAACTTGCCGCCACTTAAAAATAGGCATGGCGAAGTGGTTGTGGTCAGCCGGCTTCTCCGGGATAACTCCTTTTCATATACAGTGTGCACCGTGGCTGTCAATCAACAGCTCCAAATGGTGCTGTGACTCTCTGAAGACTGGAGTTGGGTGCTTTCAGGCATCAACTCCCCACTCTGTGCATCAGACCTGGTTCACACCAAGGCAGAGATCTGTGCCTGGGAGGCTTTGCAGAAAGGTGAGATCTTTGGGAAAGATTCTGGAGGGATGGTGAAGGTATGCAAGGGTATTATTATGATCTGAGCTCCTTTTTGGTTATAACTTCAATATTGTGCTCAATTCTCAAAGCTGTTTTCCCCCTATCCTGTGCAGGGGTGCTGTTAACCATGGAGTAGACATTTGCTGAGAATCTTGGCTACACAGCCCATTTAACTTTCACGACAACCTTGGATGGCATTCTTTCTGACAGGAAGACAGAAGGCATTGCATTATTACAGAATTAGTAATATAATTAGAGGCGACTTTCCTCAGGTCAGAATTCAAATATCTGAATCAACAAAAATAAGTGAGCAAACAATTAAATGAATAAGAACAAGAAGAAAAGTGGTCCTGGTTTGAATAGGGAATGCCACCCACAGCCTCAGGGCTGTGAATCTAGGCCCCAGCAGCAGAAGCCATATAGGAACATCGAGAATCCAGGACACAGAGCCAAACTGGCATAAAGGAGTGCTGGGAGTGAGCCTTTAAGGGCTCCACAGCCAGGTCCTGCTTCCTGCCCTATTCTCTGCTTCCTGCTGACCACAGGATAACCAGCTTCAAGCAATATGGATTGACCTGCTCCCTGCACCATGCCTTCTCTGACCTTATGGAATGAAAGTGCACTGTTGCAGGGAGTCCATAGGAATCCCTCCAGGTGCTTCTGCCCGGCATTTTGTCACAGCTACGAGTAACTAACAGTATCTAAACTGGGATGGATAGACTCAAGTGGTGACATTCTAGCCTAGGGCAGTTATTTTCTCAGCTGGTTCAGAGTCAGTTGGTGAGCCTACGCGAACCTGTTTCCTCCTCTTCTATGAACCAGGACAGCAGACCAGAGCTGGCCAGGTGACAGTGAGCAGAGCCCCCCAGTATCTTACCAGCCAGGGGGATTAAATGGGGGCTCCCTTTATCTGCACATCATTCCCTTTTATCCACAAAGGAAAATCTAACTCCGTGAATACTTGTCTCTGGAACATTTGAGACCCTGTGGCCATGGCAAATTTTAATAGTACACCTTCTTAGTGGCCACAGGTCCTTTACTAGGCACATTTATTCTTGTCTTGCTGTGTCCCCAGGAATGGAAACCCACCGAAGACCTTAGCCTAGATGCACAGAGGCCTCAGGAGACACAACACACTCTCACTATACCTCCACTCCCTTCATTAATGTTAATTGCACAACACCAGAGGCAAAATATGTACCCAGCACCTAAACCATGTCACCTCTATTAATTAAAAACAGGCTTATGGAATATGAAACCATAATGTGCTTGACTTTTTTTTTTTTAATTATGAGGGTACCTAATTGGCTTGTACAAAAGGAAAAGTATTCTTTTAGCTTTCCTTTAATGAGGTTTTTATTATTCAAATGGTACATTTTACTCAATTTAACTAAAAGCCACTGCAATTCAAAAGAGTCTCGGGTGATGAATATTTACAGGCCATCAAAGAAAAGTCTTGGATCAAACTATGAAGAGGGGATGAAAATAAAGGCAGCATCAATGGAGCCCAAAGCAAAGTCGGGATCAAACTGTGAAGGCAGGATAGAAAGGAAGACAGCATCCATGGAGCCCAGAGCAGATGTTATTAGTCAGCACCTTAGGGGGACATTTTGTCCCCAGGTGGGTTCTGACCTGGGAAGGGTGACAGGGAGCAGAAAGGACTACCAGCCATGTCCAGGCCTGGAGATTCGGATAAGGAGTAACCTGCCTGCTTTCTGGTCGGCCTATGGAGACCTGTCCCCTTCTCTCTCTGATGAGTCATGCATCTGTGGTAAGGATGGTGATGAAGAGCAGCAGCCCTCTCTACCTGGCAGACAGCCTACGGAGCAGAAAACAACCCCTACCCCCGCACTTCCCAGGTATGTGGAGACCTAATGACGAGCTAGCTAGCGAGCTAGCGCAGCTCGGTTGGTACCCTTCAGAGTGACAGTGAGGCTTCCTGACCATGCAGACAGGCTCTGAGTAGCCGAGTTTAACTGGTGCCTTCTCCCAAAAAAGAGAGCTGTACTGGAACAACCAGCAGAAGGGGTGGCGTCCTATCCGGAGGCTGTTGCTAACCTATAAGGAACAGCTGAGCTTGCTTTGGCTCCTTGCCCCTTTAGCTCCCAAGAGCCCCGCCTGCTGCCTGCCCCAATTTCAGACATTCTCTCTCTGTCGGGTCATACCTGCTGTGCATTAGCTTCATCAAATCCTGCAGACAGGGCTGGGGAGGACAGCTCGTTTGGGAAAGCGACTGCTGCTTGGGCTTTGGGGATTGAGTTTTTAATCTTACATAACCCATGGGTTGGGGAACCCAGGCCACAGTCCTGTGAGTTTATTATAATCCTCGGCTCTGGGCAGGCAGAGACAGGAATACCTTCAGGGCGTACTGGCCAGCCAACCTAGCCTACTTGGTGATGTCCATGTCCGTGCCTCAAGAAAAATGTGGTGATACCATCTGGATGTGACACGCCCATTGTACTCATGAACTCACTACAGCTATTATCACCTGCTCAGGACCTGTACAAGAACAGGTGAACAAGGTCACCTGACCCTCCAACGGAGAGCACTAAGTGGATTTAGTGAGTAACAAAACAGAAAACACAAAGGCGAGAGTGGCACATGTTTTGGGGTATGCTGAAAAAAATAGGAGAGGAGAATTAAGGTAGATAGACCCAAGATACATGATACACATGAAAGAAAACATCAAAGAATAAGAAGATGATGTTTTGAAAACTGAACAGAACCCAAGGAACAAGACCCAAGGCTGCCCTCTAGCCTCCACTTTCTCCCATACACATTAAACAGGGAAAAATCACTGATGGAGGGAAAAGAGTGGAGAAAAGAAAGGGAAGGAAACAAAGAGAGAGAGAGAGAGAGAGAGAGAGAGAGAGAGAGAGAGAGAGAGAGAGAGAGAGAGAGAGAGAGAGGCAAGAAGGCTGAAAAGACAAAGAGCCACTTGATGTTGGAGCAGTTTTGAGTTGTAACAGACAACCCTCTGTCCGTTCATCCACTTTAGTTTTGAAATGTATGTGTCATTCTCTTTCTCTGCCTCAAACACAACTGCCACTGCCAAGCCAACTGAACGCTGTCTCGTCACTGCGTGGAATCTTCCAGCTCTGACTATATAATGTATTGCCACCATCCCCTTCTCCCAAGGGCTGCTCTGAAGACTGTTGCGCCCTTGACCGTTCCTTTACCCTTGATGCTCAGCTTAAAGCCTAGTAGGCTCCTTCTTTTAAGGTTCTTATAAGCTTTGTCTAGACCTTTGACAAGGCCAGCTAGCTAGGACTAACAGAAAGGCAGGAAGGAAGAAAGAAGAAGAGGAAGAGGAGGAAGAGAAGGAGGAGGAGAAGAAGAAAAAGAAGAAGAAGACAATGGCCAATGACAACAAGGTTGTTAGATTTACTGTCAATAAAAAAGAAGCACAAAACTGGAAATCTGGATACCCAAGAAGTTCTCTGGCTTTTAAGTTCTCACTGAAAGTCAGGCCACCAATGATGGCAATTCTGAGTAGAGCCAATCCCATGTATCCTCAACACATCCACTACTTGTCTGAACTATTCCATTTAAGTCTGACTGTCCAAGGAGCCCCCTTACCAGTCCCTAGGTATAAGTGCGCCACACACAGCACACCCTCATATTTATTGTAAATTAAAAAATTATTTTCTAAGGTGTAGCATGTCCCAGGTGTCCATTCCCACACTTTTTCACACTTTCTACTATGTTCCACAGTCTGTCTGTGCTGGTAGACATCATTTTCCAGAAAGGTAAATCTGTCTTCACAGGGCATGGCATTGGGGCTGAAGAAATGGACCAACAGTTAGGAGCAGTCACTGCTTCTACAGAGGATCTGGGTACCATTCCCAACACCCAAACTGGGTAACTCACTCTTCATAACTCCACATATAGGGCACCAGACAGCCTCTCTTCTGCCTCCATAGGCACCTGTACTCACAAGCACATAAATGCACACACACACACACACACACACGTACACACACACACACACTCATAATAAAAACGAGCCTTTAAAAACAAGTGCATATCTGAATGTATGCACTGGAAGCAAGGCTATATCTATATGGCATTTGGTCCTTGCATGATTACCTAGCTATTTTTGTAAATATACTACCTGAAAATGACTTAAGTTGGTGAACACAAATGACCAAATAAAGAAAGTCATTATGCTCTAGACACAAAATTGCTACATCTTGACTCCAAAAACCCCAGAAGGCCCAGAATGTCAACAGTAAGAAAGGAGAACAGAGTCTTAAAGGATTCTCAGAGCAGAAGAAGCCACCACCATGGGGAGGTGACTCATAGTAACGGTGAGAAAATGAAATTTTTAGCATGTCCCACAAATGAAGTGAGATTTTCTAGGTTAAGAGCCACCCTTCTAGAAGGTCTAACAATTGTGACTCCGCAGGATCCCATTTCAGAACAAACAAAAGTACTGCCTAAGTGGAATGCAATGCAAAAGGAAATATATTCCACTTCCTTCTAGAAACAGAATGTCACACCATCTGGGGTACTGCTCAAGTGAGCTACAAGAATTCATACTATTTGGAAATACTGTGAAATTCGATGCAAAGGGCATACGGAGCTGTGTTCCATTAAGAAAACCACTTGGCAGCCTTACCTCGTAACTCGCTTGTGCTCTCCCAGAGAAGGAAGGAGTGAGAACTGTATAGCATTACAAGGTGGGTCCGTGCTTAAATTAACATGGCTAGTTTGGTCTGAACTCAAGGGAGGCAGCACAAACTTGGCCATAGTAGTTATCTTCTACAGCTGCCTCCACCCAGTTGAAATTCTCCATGCTTCTGGAACCTGCCCAGACCACAGCTATGTGGTGCGCATGTAATAGGTTCAGTTCATGATGATTTGGAGGAATATACAAGAGACTTTTTAAAAATCATATTGTATAATGCATTGGATAAATATGTAACTGGCTTGTCAAGGTTGCAACTTGAAAGATAGTCTTACAAAAGATTTCTTTCAAGTCTTGGTAGCATTAAGTCTTATATCATAGGATGCCGAAGCACCAATTTTGTACAAACCCAGATATGACATTCAGTTGATTTGATTTGAGAAGAGTTGCATTATAATAGAATTGCTACTATGGGCAATATTTAGAAAGAACAAGCAAGTAGTGCATACCTTCTTCCACAGGAAATAACTGCCATTATATTGAGGGGGGTGAAAGAAAATCATGGTCTCTATTTTAAATGTGTGTGTATTGATAATATTTTCATGAGAGAATTCTTTTGATTGCTACAATTCCAGGATGCCAGAGAGGTTAAACTATGTGAAACAGAAAACATATTTTTCAGCTTAGGTCTGCCTCTCATCAGTAGAGTGGATCTTAGAAAAGTTAATTAGACTTCTGACTTTCAGATGCATCTCCTGTAGAAGGGAATAGCCATGCCCAGTTCATCTGATGTTTATGAGAATTGAAAAACTGTGTACAGGGTCTGGAGAGATGGCCCAATGGTTAATAGTGTCTACTTCTCTTCCAGAGGACTTTAGTTCCATTCCCAGCACTCACGGGCAGGAGGCTCACAACTGCCTATAACCCCAGCTCCTTGGGAATCCAGTGGCTTCTTTTGGCCTCCTGGGGGCACTGTACCTGTGTTTCTGCTGGCCCCAGACATACACATAATAAAGGACAATAAAAATAAGTCTTATGAAAAGTATATAGAACATTTCTGCCACTGCCCTTGATGGAGAGACTTGCTCAGTTTCCTGTTCCTTAAACCTGGGCCTCCACTTTAGGGGAGATGGTACCCATCAAGAATGCACACACACAAAATACAGCTGTTCTCCACATTTACTACATTGGTCCCAGTGCCCTCACTCGGAGTTTCTGTAAGAGTACCTCCTCTATAAACAGGGAAGAAAAGAAAGCATGTGAAACATAACCCGTAACACCAAGACCAGCTTGGGTGGTCAGTGGTCGTCAGCTGTGCTTTGGGTGGGTCACGGCCCTAAAGATGATGTTAAGAATCTGACGGACACCATTGGGCATTCACACAATAATTAACCAGGAGTGGATTCTGCTGTCACAGTAACTTAGTTACGCTTAATTAATATTTTCTTTTTATTTCAGCTGGAATAGAGGAAACAATCCGAACAGTCACCAGGAGGAGAGCAAGGCTCTGGCTCTGTCCCCTGGAGACCGATGAGAATTTTTCATTTCATGCACCATTTGCAACTTCTTAGAGTAGATTCTGGAACATCAGTACAGACACTTAGCGGAAAATGAAAACACTCTTGTTTTGGTTATTTTCTTAAATTTTTGCCCCGTGTCCATTATCTTGATTATATTTTCCTTTCCCATCATCCCGGTCTCGGCAGTGAAATCTCAACCTCATTGATTCTAAAGCAGGAGTGTAAAACACTATAACACCCGCATCGTCCCCAACACAGTTTTCTAGGGAAAAGGCATCGATTTGATAATTGTGCACTTAGCTGGATTGGCATGATATCTACAGCACAGGCCTGACGGTCTGGTGCAGATTCTAGCAATTTCCAAACCTGCCCTCTGCACTTAAGCACTTTACTGTCCTGTGTTCCTGCTTCCCAGGAATATTTAATAAAGTGGAAAATCAATGCTCAGCACAATTTGGACAAGTACAGAGGGAAGGATGAGGAACAGCAGCCTGGACCACTCACAGCATCTTGCAGGCACATTTGAAGACAACTCCCACAGACTGGGGAAAAGGCACTGTCATCAAAAGTCTTTCTTGGTGGACCCCCATTGGGTTCCTAGGGACAAAGGAATTGTGGTGTCTTCCTAAGGAATTTTACTTATGACATGAAACTCTCCTGGGAGGTCACACTGGGCAACAGTAAATTCCATAACTCAACTCAAAGAACACAAGTATCATTTGCATTAGTAAGAGGGAGGAAGCTAGCAGATGAAGCAGGCTGGGCTGGCATGCTTCAGGGAGGAAAGGCAGTTCCCCATAAGCCCCATTTTTCCAATACCCAATACTCAATACTTGAAAGCCCCTAAAATAATACCAGAATCCCCATTCCTCAAGGTAAATTGCAACCTTTAAGCATTTTACTTTATTGCCAAATGAGAAGAATAAAAGTGATGACCAAATAGCTAAACTTCCACAGTATGCATCAGCAGTCTCCATTAAAAGTACATTTTGTGGATATAAAGTGATATTAATCAAAATAATCCATTATTTATAAACTCCTGGTGACACCACCGATGGATAAATTCTGGTGAAAATCAATAAGACAGGTACACTCATTTAAAAAAACATACTTATAGCATAGTTGAAAAAATACTGGTTAATGAATTCATTAGCATGATGTAAGAGGGTTTATTTAATACACACTCTGTGTCGTTCTCATGTGGGCAGAGGGGAAGATTTAATAAGGGAGGCAGAGATGAACTTATATGGACAAAAGAGAAAGAAATAGTGTGTGCCATGTGCTTAAGCACGTGGTCAAGTCCTACCATCCAGCATCTCAGGCATTTTGTGCATCTCCCTCACCAATGACGACTTTCTCCTATTTCGCCTAGAGATATATGGAGCTGAAATAGAGCTCAAAACGTGCCTGACAGCTATGTGCTGCCACTCAGACCTGGGAGATCCCATGTTATGATAAAAATTAATGTACTCTGACATCCTTTGGGACTCTGTGGGCTCTGGGACTAGCTAATGACGAAACACAGCCATGCCAGAGAACAGCATGTGCCTGCAGAGTAGAAGATTAGTTGGTAGGTGGCTCCCTTGTCACCCACTAGATTCAAAGTACCTAGACCAGTCCCTGGGCCAAAAGGAACCATTGCAAACTGGTTAGAATTATTTCCTGTGTCTAGAGAAGATCAATGAAGAAAAACGCTTTACAGAACAATTAAGTGGAATTCAGCCAGACAGCTTATTGGGATGGCTTTTTCTGGGGATACTTGAACAAATGCACTCACTGCAGAGGGCACGTCAATCATAGAACAAGGAAAGAAGTCTGTTCACAACTTGATTGGGAACTAATGAGTTTATCTGCAATTAATTACAAAAGTATGGGTGAGGGGTTATGTACAGGGACATAAGCAATTATGAGTGGATGCACAACTCCAGAAAATGGCAATCACGTTTATAGTCTGGGGAAAGGGTGGAGCTCTGGATGCTCCCTGACCCAGCAACTATGAGCTATTTAATCTATCCTGGGGTGTGGCAGGGCCTCATGAGGCCAAACTTTAGAGTGCCCAGCAGTTGCTCAGAGCTTAAGTAGGCAAAAGCCACATCACGGCCAGAGGATAGAATAACATCTCTTAAAGCACAAGAAGACATTTAGTCGGCCTTGGGAGACAGAGGCAGGAGGATGAAGAGGGCAAGGTCATTCTGGGTTGTGTAGTAAAGAGTTTGAGGCCAGCCTAGGTTACATAAGACTTTGTTGAAAGAAAGAAAGAAAGAAAGAAAGAAAGAAAGAAAGAAAGAAAGAAAGAAAGAAAGAAGAAAGAAAGAAGGAAGGAAAAGCTCAAGTCTGTGTAATTTTTAAAAAATGACTATGAGAAGAAACAAAAGCATGTTATATACATGTATGACATTTTCAATGAAATAAGTATTTTTTATATTTAAAAAGGAAGAACACAGGAGATGAGTGGCAGATCGAAGGCTATATTGTCTGCTCACCTGCAGACAGTACTGCATGGCAAACCCAGCCTTTCCCCGATACAATAGAAAAGAGCAGTAAATAAAACAGATGTGAATTGACATTACACTGCTGAGCTTAGAAAGCCCTCCCAAAGGAAAATAAGAGAAAGATCTGTTTAATTCAAGGCACGTGTGTGCAACAGGGCTGTGTGGTCTTCAAGTAGGGTCTTGCAGTAGGGTCTTCAAGTTTCATATATAGATATTGTCCAAGATCCAGTTGACGCCCTTCCTCTAACAGGGAGAAATCCTACCAAGGAAAAGTACTGGGAGTCCTGACTTCCATAGCAGAGCAGAATCAAGTCTGAAGATGTTCTGCAGAAATGACATACAATCACAAGCTGGAGCCAGTCTTCCACTTTTGAGAAGGTGCCAAAAGGAGCCAGGCATTACCAGCTGAAGCCAGAATGAGCTAGGATTGGTAAGGAATACACAACAGCCAGTAGCTCCTGGCTCCCTGCCTGGAGCTCGCCCGCTCCCTCAAGCACATGCTCCTTAATTCTGCTCTAATCCCCTGTGTCCACCAACGGAAGGGATCCTTAGGTCCTTGTTACTCACCAGGGAGCAGTTCCACCTGCCCGTGCCTATATTAAGAGGTTGTGGAACGTTTAAGATTTAGACTCAGGTCACTGTGGGTGGGCATTAAAAGTTATAGCCATGTTTGGGTCAGGCTAAAGCCTTCTGCTTCATGATCTGTCATGATGTGATGGCAAGAAAGCCCCCCAACTCCTACAGGTGAAGATACCCCACCATGCCTTCTGTGACGTAATGACTACCTTTCACTGTGAGCCAAAACAGACTCTTCCTTCCTTGCTTGCTTCTGCCAGACATTTGGCCACAATGCCAAGCAAAGTAACTAGTGCGGCATCTGAGTCCAGACACATGGCACCAGCCTAGGCAGGCGTCTTAGGCTTCCTCACTCTGAATGCCCGGAGCCTCTTCCAGCAGAAATCATGAAGGGACGCTATCTCAAGCTAGACTGAGGCTTAGCTGATGTTTGTGTACAGTCCAGGGCCACCTGTTCATGGAATGGCGCCATCCACCAAGGGCTAAGCCCGCCTACATCAATTAACAATCAAGCACCCCCTGCCCTGCTGCCACAAACACACACACAGAGATGAGCACACAGGCCAATCTGATTTGGGAAAAGCCCTCAAAGGAGACTCCTTTTTCAGATGACTGAGCTGTGTCAAGTTGACAATTAAAACTAACTAGGGCATCTTTCAATCTATCTACCACACCCAATCTAAATGTCCCCAAGGGCTGTAGGGCAGAATGGCTAGGGGTAGCAGGGCTGTATCAGTGTGTGTGAAGGATTCCGAGCTGGTTCTATAAGAGCCAAGCAGGAGAATGGCTGCACCATCCTCTTGAGAGTTCATAGAGCAGCTGTAAAAAATCCAGGCACTGCCATCCCATCCCCTCCCTTCACCCCCCTCCTTCAGGTGAGAGACATTCTGCTCAGTGTAACTTCCAGAAGTCAGTCTGTCAACGTACCTGTTACGGACTTCTGGAACAACGAGGTGCACTCCTCTGCCCACTTCTGGTTATCAGTGTGTGGGTCATGGCAACTTTAATGTACTTGTTGGTTTGCTCTGAGACAGGGTCTCATAGCCCCAGCTGGCCTGTCCAGTACCTTTTTCTTTTCACGAATTATTGGTAGCTAACTTGCAGCACCAGGTCAAGGTGAAATGAGGTACTAGGCTGCTAATTGCAAGGATCCATGTACGTGTTTGAGAGACAAGGTTCTGAATCAGTGCTTCCCAAACGAAGAAAAGAAAGCAAGGCACGGTACTCACAACAGAAGGCTTGACTAGCGAGCAGTACAGATGCAAATGGAGTCTTCCTAGGGGACTTTCAGCAGGCAGCACGGTGGCATAGCGTAGCTGATTTATTTCAAATGTATATTCAAGTTTTTAGGCTAACAAGAATTAACTTCTCAACAATTTACAGAGGAAAAAAGATGCTTCCTGTGTTATTAAAATGGGGTTTCACTGTAGTTTGAGCTCGGGTGTCTCAATGTGTCAGTTATGTAAATGTGGACTCCTGACTTGACAATAGTGTTGGAAAGAATGGGACCAGAGGAAGAAAAGCAAGTAGGATTCCTCAGCTAGGCTAGGAAACACAGCTAAAAATGAGACACTGGAAAGCCTTCGGCAAGTCTTACATAAATCAAGGGGTTCCTGAGAGTGACCCGATATTAACATTGCCATGTATTTACTGCAAAGCTGGCTGGCGAGGTGGTCTCCTTAAGGACCGCAAAAACAAAAACAAACACAAAAACAAATAATAACAAAACATGTTCTATGGACTGGGCTGCATATCAGTCTCTCTCTATTGCCATAGGTGCCTGGCGGATGGGGACACAGGGCTGAGCTCTGGCTCTGATGCATATATGTGTACATAAGATTCCTAGAAGGTTACCTTTAGTTTGTTTGTCTAAAGAGAAATTATGGTAAGTATGAATACTTTTAAAAAGCTGTTTCTGGGGCTAAAGAGCTTGCACATTGGTTAAGACCACTTGCTGCTCTTGGGGAGGACCTGAGTTCAGTTCCCAGAACCCATGTCAGGCAGCTGATAATCACCTGTAGCTTCAGCCTCAGGGGATCCAACCCTCTCTTCTGGAGTCTGAGAGCTCCTGCACTTGTGTACATAGCCCCACACCCCCACATATACACATAAGTAAAAACAGATCTTTGTTTGTTTGTTTGGGTTTTTTGTTGTTGTTGTTGTTTTTTAGAGACAGGGTTTCTCTGTGTAGCCTTGACTATCCTGGACTCACTTTGTAGACCAGGCTGGCCTCGAACTCATAGCAATCTGCCTGCCTCTGCCACCCAAGTGCTGGGATTAAAGGCGTGTGCCACCACCACCAAGCCATAAAAACAGATCTTTAGTGGCTGTTTCCCCAAGATTTAGGCACATCCAATCTAACACTACACAATAGGGTATCAGTTCAAGAACACCAAATGAATTGGTGCCTTATCAGTCAAGTGTGGAATTACACATGGTGGCACAAACCTGGAATCCCAGCACTGAGGAAGTGAACAGGTGTTCAAGCCCAGGCTGGGCTATAAAATGCCGTTTCAAAGAAGTCCTCCCCCCAAATTAACAAAGAAAAAATGAATTTAAAGTAACATCTCACCAAGTGGTCCTGTATGCCTCCATTTTGTCCTTCCCTCCTTCTCCTCTTCGCATTCGTTCATCTACCAAGTGCTCAGAACTGACCATATCACAGTGGGATGAATACAACTGAAGATGGTAGTGAGATAATGACAACAACAGTGAGCTCTCTGTGCTCAGTGCACAGCAGACACCAGGCATTACACTATGAGAAGGGTAGGCTATTTAATTCTCTCAACAACCCCAGAGTGCTTTGACCATCTCTTATCGTTTTCATTGACGAATCGACTGAGGGTCGCAAAGACAGAGTAATTTGCCAAGGTCACCATCTTCGTAGGCAACAAAGCAAAGATACAGAATGAAGTCAGAGACAAATTAGCAGATGCCTCGGATCCTCTGGGGCTTGCTGTAACAATACCAACCGAAACTCAACGCGGAAAACAGAAAGCAACCCAAAGTACTGCATGTGATGACTGGGTGTGTTGTTGATGCTCTTGGACAGTGGTGCTCAACCTATGGGTAATGACTCCTTCCGGGGGAAGAGGGTCACATATCAGATATCCTGCATATCAGATATTTATGTAGTGATTCATAAGAGTAGAAAAACCACAGTTATGAAGTATTGATGAGATGGTTTTATGGTTGGGGTTGTCACGACATGAGGAACTGTATTAAAGGGTCATAGCCTTAGGAAGGTTGAGAAGCACTGACCTAAGACTCGTTGATGCAGAAGCTTAAGGAGAGAGTAAGGAAACCGGAGGCCCTGCAGATGACCAGCAGGTATGAAGGGACAGGATAAGGAAATGGTTCGAGCCAGCATTTGGGCTCCATGGATGTGTCTGTGAGTGTGATGTATAAAGGCACAGGCTTGGGAACAGATAATGAACAAAGACATAAGAAGTTGACCTGGTCTCTGAGAACTGAGTGGGCAGCGTCAGCAAGTGCAGTGACCGTATGTACCTCAGGCAGCAGGATGCCCCTGAGTGGGTCGGAATCAGAGCTGAGTCTGCATATAAAAGTAATGGTTCTGCTTCAGAGGTGTACATAGCGAAATGACCCTTTGGTCTTTGTCTGTCTACTGATAAGCATCGTTTCGAAGACAAGTAAGAACTGGGGGGAAATGAGTGCTGACATTTGGTGTAAATGTAGACAGACAACAGTAAATGAGAGCAAATAGCTGCCATCACTCCTTAAGGGGACTCTGTGGAGAAGCACCTAGACCGTTGGAAGAAAGTGGTCTGGGGCTTAATTGAGGGGCTGAGCCTCTTTTCTGATGGGTCTGTTTAACCCCCTTTATATGTATCTCAGCAAAACAAATCCCCTCTTGGTGATAGAAAATTGGCTTAGCAGAGCATCAGCTCTAACCTTGAAATGACCTTAATAATTATCCCAGTAGGCAAGGGCTGTCATCCATCCAATTAATGCGACAACCCTCCTTCGAGGGGCCATGTGTGCTTCACAGTGTCTTTTCCGAATAAGTTGGAGCTCTCTTATTTCCAAAGCATTGAGTTTGCTGAGCTCAGTAGAGATTTGGGGTTAAGATAGCCTAGCCTACCAGCTATTAGCTAGCATGACCTTAGAGAGGATTCTTAATCCCTTGACCTGTAAAACATAGCATTTGTTGAACTTGGCAGAAATGGGAGACACGGAAGTTCTTTCTGCTATCTTGGAGCTGCCCTCTGACCCCTTAGCTGTATATGACACATGACTAATAGCTGATAAATAGCAGCTATCACCAGTATCATTATATGTCTTCAAGCTCCCATTAGGGCTGCAGGGTCTTCCCTATTAAATGATACTCAGAATGTTACTTGAACCGTTTCCCATATTGTGATATTTCCCAGAAAACTTAGCACAGCATGCTGTTCTACTCAAACTCCTCCTCCCACCTACTAAGTTTTCCAAGGCAGCCTTTATAGAATGATGAAAGTGATCATGCACAGATTAGCTCTATGTACCTACCCATCATAACCAGTCACATGACCCCTTCTCCAAGAAAAAAAATTTGCAGTAAAGTTGAAATCAAAATTCAGCTGACATCCCAAAACCTGTTATTTCTTCTAAAGGAGAAGGTATGGGCTACTGTCCTATGGTTAGCATAATGTGCCTGTGGAGAAGTCTAGCTAAAGAATGTTTGTCAATAAAGTTTTATTAGTACACACTGCTCATGGTTCTTCTGTCAATAAACTTTTATTGATACATACTGCCTACAGTTTTTTTAACAATAAAGTTTTACTGGCACACATTGCCATCACTGCTTCTATGCTACAGACGCAAAACTGAGTTTTTGCAGAGAGATTTCATCATCTTAAAATGTAAAATATTTACTCTCTGACTCTTTACAGGAAAGTGGCTGAGCCATGTTCTGTTTGTTCCTTTGTTAATACAAGATTATTGTATGATATACTTTTGAAATGTTTTTAAATATGATGTAAAAAGATTTGACACCTAAAGAGTTAAGTAGCAAAAAAAAAAAAAAAAAAAAAAAAATCATAAGAGACAAGCTGTTCCTTGGAGTTTCGAGATGTATTAAGTGACCCGTAATGTGGTTTTTTTCAATGAGTTAAGATGGAAAATATATAAGGTAGAGGAACAATAAACTGGTAGACTTCATAAAAAGTTCCCTGAAACATCATAACAAAGATTTGAATTGAGAGCATCTGTTACAGTGAAAATCAGCCTCCGTGCTTTCTCTCCTTGAGTTTTCATACTGTGAGGAAAAGCAAAGCAACAAGATCCCCCGGTGCATGAAGCAGGATGGATTTCTCATGTTGAGTAAAGATTGATGCAGAAATGTTGGCTAAAACATTATTCGCAAGGCTGAGCTGCGGAGAAAAGGAAAGATTAATCTGTAATTTACACATTGGTCTTCTGGGTAATTTATCCCTCAAAATTTGGGTTTTTATTTAATAATTTATAGCCCACCCACTTCTATAGATGGAAAAGAGGCAGAACTCTGGAATATGAATCCAGGAATATAATATCGTGGGGTAGTAGCTCTGGTTCTGAAAGTCATCTAGTGGAAAGTAAAAATAAACAACACTGCTAAAGATTTTTCTCCTCAAATGTTTAATAAGTAAAGGATAGAAAACCTTTAAATAAAACATATTTAAGTATGATTTTCTTGGTGAAATGAAGCCAAATTTATTTAAATTATACTAGAGACAGAAAGCTGAGACAAGGAATAGAAACCCACGATGAGGAATGGCGTTCTAAAACCCTTCAGAATTGCACAACTATGGCAGTATGAATTTGCTATTGATTGCCATTTGCTTCCAGGATAAATGAAGCCTTTGGCCAATGAGAGCTGGCTGGCAAAAACAGTCCAGCAACCCACGTTCTTTATGGTGTGCCATTCCCGACTTTTAAAATTGAGGGATTGGACCACAGCCTTCCATTTTATTGGGAACGACAGAACTCTAGTGAGAAAGAACACACTTCTGGAACATCCCGTCCTTGGATCACCGAGCTTTCTTAGGCCTCAAGATGTAGTCGGCTTTCTATTCTAGTAAACAAGCAGCTAGGGTAGATTGAAAGCATACAAGAAATCATCACCAACAAGCTGAAGCTTTGGAGTCTGTCACAGGGCATCCCAACAACTGGCCTGATTGATCATCAGAAAGATACTTGCCCTGGCTGCTCCCACTGACAGATCCCCTGGCCTACCACTACTATAGAATCTGGCTCCCTCCCCAAATCCTACTTTAAACAAAAATACCTTTTAAAGAATTACAGCTTGGTGGGGATCTGCTACAGTCTTTGGTATGGAACATTCCAGTAACATTCAGAATGATTTAGCCTGAGACACCCTGACTGACCACCACCATCACTATCTGCGGGGTGAAACATCCAGAAGCAGATGGAGGTCCCAGATGAGTAAGTGGAGAATGGCAGGAGAAATGAATGAAAGGGCAATGAGCGAACAAGTGGAGGAGGCATATTGGGTAAGGCAGTCTGCATAGAACCTCAGCCGAAGAGTCTTAGCAACAGTCACATGTCCTCTATGTGTCTAGAAGAAGTCATTCTTGGTGGGTTCAAATTCTCTATCTAAAACACGATTAATGGGAAAGTGACTCAGACTCTCTGTGTGCTTGGACCTTCTGACTTGGTAAACTGGGTGATAATGGTGGGAGTCTAGGGTTATTGTAAGAGGCCAACAGAGAATACATGTAGAAGAGCTTTGCACAGGGGCTGACACGAAGGTACTTGCTGTACATGCATGAGAACCACGAGTTGAGCCCCCAAAATCTGCACTGCCTAAGTTACTTTTGCATTACTATGTTAAGAAAGCATGACCAAGGGAACTAATAGAAGATCACGTTTGGGAACTACAGTTTCCGAGGGTTAGAGTAGCTGACTATGCTGGCGGGGACACAGAAGGGCAGGCTTGGCACTGGAGCAGAAGCTGAGAGCTTCCATCTTTGTATATAAACACAAGGCAGAGAAAGCACACTTAGACTATTGAGAATGTTTAGAAATCTCAAAGCCTGCCTGGCCCTAGTAACCCACCTCCTCCCAAGGCCACACCTCCTAATCCTTCCCAAACGTTTCTACTTACTGGGGACCAAGCATTCAAATATAAGCCTGTGGGAGCCGTTCTCATTCAAACTGTTACTCATATGACAACCAGAGAATTCTAGACACACCTAGAATCTCAGCATTTGGAAAATGAAGATAAGAAGAACTCTGGAGCTTGCTGATGGGCCAACCTAGCCAAGTAGCCAGCTCCGGTTCAGAGAAGAGACACTCTCAAAAAAAAAAAAAATTAAGTGGAGCATGGCCAAGGATGACATACATTATCAATCTCTGGCCTCCACACGTAAATATGTGCCTGAACATCCACACCCACACCCACATATACATACAAGAACAGTAAAAAAAAAAAAGTTCAGCATGTTGTCATGAACAAGTTAGCCCATACTGCTTCCACAGTTGTCATCAGCCATGATCACTCTGTGGCAGTCTCCCGCCCCAGCCCCACCCCCAGCCCCCAGACATCTACAGAGGCTGATTTTTAGAGGCCAGCTCTGAAGCTTCTGTGACAGGCTGCATTTCTACCAGTCCCTTCAGCTTTCACTTTTTTTCCCTTCATCTCCAAGTGACAAAATAAATGCACTGCCTATCCCAGGGTGAGAGGTCACACTTGCCTGATGGCATTCTAGGGTGCTCACGTGCAGGCTCTGAAAAGATCTATTCGATGGAGCATAATAAGGCATCCACGTGGAATTTACACTGAAGGGCTTTGGTCCAACTTACACACACACACACACACACACACACACACACACACACACACACACACA
>OU015753.1:13313112-13331947 GCA_907169655.1 Acomys percivali
ACACACACACACACACACACACACACACACACACACACACACACACAAAGGGAACTGGTTCTGAACTGGCAGGCTTTCTTTCATTTGTCATTATGTTTTACACACAAGGAAATTTTAACGTCTAAAGATGGGAGGTGATGATAAGACTAGAGTTACACATGTTTTTCTGGCAGCCTGGTCACCGGCACTTAAATTCACTTCTGACAGCTCTCCGAATCCGACGACCGTTAGCACTGAGCTGTCATTTGCCTTTCCAGGGGAAACTTCGGTACTGGCAGTATGTCAAAAGGGAAAAATCACTCGCTTCTTTATACATATTTTCAGTATGGCAGTATTTCTCTACTCTGTGTGCAACCTTATACTCTTAAGACACAGAAAGAGCAGGGCAGTGAGAGGCTCTAGGGGAAACTGCCCTTGGGCCTGAACATACAAGTAATGAAAATCAAAGATTAATACAAAATGGGTGATCTTTCCCTGGGGGAGTTTGGGTGGGTGATTAAAAAAAGCCATTAAGTGTGATGGTTTCGGAACTACTTGCTGGATAAAATCTAATGACTGCTTCGAGCTATGGAGGACAGGGCCTTCTCCAGCCAAGACCCTCATGTCTGTGCCTAATCAGAGAGGTGGGAATAGGAGAGGAAGGAGGAGTTTGAATGAGTCAGATCCTCCATCTGCTGTCAAATGCCGGGTGACGCAGAGAACCTCGCTAGTTTTCTGAGTACAAGTCTCTTCTGCCTTTGCAACAAAAGGCAGCATACCAGAATAGTTAAGAGGAAATCCAGGAGTGATGGGGCACAGAGGGCCTTGGCCCCGCTACTTACCAAACGCCACCATCTATGTTTCTTTCTCCTATCTTTCTAGCCTCACTCTTCTCATCTATATAATGGGTATAGTCACTCCCACCAAGAAAGGATGCTTACAGAACTGAACCAGAAGGTGCAGGCAAGTCGTTCTAAATGTGGGTGTCCCAACTGAACGCCCCCAAATGGGCTGCTAATTCTGCTGCTGCTATTGTTAGTAACCTTGAACCTCAGCAAACACAGGCACATTGAAGTGAGGAATTGGCATCAGTAATTACGCATGGCTTGCCGACAACTGGGGCTGTGGCTTGCCTGAGGTCACTTGGCTCCCAGGAGCCAGCAATGTCCTCCCAGAAGAATGCCTGGGAATTCATGTGCCTGAAGCACATGAACACGTGGACAAATGATGAAGGGCCAGATGTATAAATCAATGTAGGAGCCAGGGCTATTCCTGGTCTCCAGTCCCTTGCTTAGCACTGGTAGGGGATGCTAGCTAGTGAGGACACAGCACCAGAGAGAGCAAATGGTGGGACTCACATTTCTGGTTGGCAGGACCAGAGTGGGTAGTGTGTGCCTACGAGCTATTGAGAATGACTCAAGTTTGTGGTACTCTGAATAGGACTCTCTGCCTAAAGAATCAGTCCCACTTGATTGCTCAGCAAAGATCAAATACTGTGATAGCCTAGAAGTCCAGAGTGGGCCCAGGTCCAGAAACCAGGTAACACACTTTAATACCTGGTTGAAGATACCTTCCCCTACACCTCTCATCCACTCAGGGAACTTCAGCATGGCCTAGCCTGAGCCCTACTAGCCTAGGAATGCTGGAATCACTCCTACCATTTATCCCCCTTGGCACCACCTGGGCTATGGTTAACTTAACCCTCGTGTTTCAATCACCTCATTGGAAAATAAAATTAGTGAAGTTATTTATTAATGAAACCTAAGCCACGGTGGTAAATGAGAGTTCAGTACTACTTGCCCTATAGAGGCAACCATAAAAATAAACCTTGGGAATGAAATACTATAATTATAACATAGCTGGCCATCACTGCTTTCATCAGCATGAAGCCTGAGTCTTGGCTTCACGCCCTCCCTCTCCAGCTTCCTCCTTACTTTCTCTTCTCTTCCTTCTTTCTCTGTAGGGAAGAGACAGTGATAGAGGGTAGCAGTGTACACAGTCGTGTGTGTGTGTGTGTGTGTGTGTGTGTGTGTGTGTGTGTGTTTGTGCATGCACGTGCATGCGCGTGTCCCGCTAACTAAGGCATTTTGAAAAGCTGATGAAGGATGTTCACTCACTTCCAACCAGATCTGTGGGTATCAGGAAGCACCAGGGGCTGGAAAGGCCCAAAAGTCTTACAGCTGTGTCCAGAGTTATACGCACACTCCATGGTCAAGCATCCAAGGCTTGCAAAGCCCCAGAAGACAGCAAGCTCAGGCTTTCAAGCCCATTAGTACAAAAGAAGTGAGGCTGCGGGACGCCCTTGAGGTACACTTTCCCTTGATTCTGATAGCTACATAACATGTTTGTAACGGGGCACATCTTAAAACTGCCCTGGTGTGTATCAGCCCTACGGGTTTTAATAACGTCGTTTCTCTTTTCTTTTTGGTCTGGGAAGCTCTTATTAGATTGATGACACATCTCATAAGGAGGGTGACTCAGAGTCAAGAAAATACGGTCCACCTTAACAGTGCCAATATAAATGAGCCTCTGGTTTAGACAGCACTGCAGCCTTGTGTTCTCCCGGTTGTGTTCATCTGATAAAGACATTACAATAGCAAGGAACTGTGATGTATAACCCTGAACTGAAACACTCACACATTCTTGGCCTTGAATGCTTCAGCAAAATGCTGCACGCTACGGAGCACAGCCAGGTCCAGGGTCATTGCTTCCACCTTGGCTTTGTGCTGGAATGAGAGGAAAATAAAAAAAGAAATGATAAATAACAGCAAGAATAGTTCGTGGTATCAAGTTACAGTAAATGCGTTATGGAACATGTCGGAATTCCCCTGTTTAACATTAGACGCCCAGAGAGACTATACATCATCGGAATGAATGGAAGAACACAGCTTTTACTGCCAAGTCCGGGGAGCACATGAGGGACTCGGCTGGATCTCCGTGCTGGGGGTTATGCATGGCTTCACTCAGTACACGGAGGAGGCTCCAAGGAGTCTTCTCGCTCATGTTAGCATTAAATACATGCTCCAAAGAGCTGCATCTCCTGGGGGGCAGGGAGGCAACACGAGCAAGCCTAGTCACAATGGAACAGACATCACTAACACCTCAAAAGATTCAACTGAAGTTCTGAAGTGCTTCCACGCAGCCTGTGCCACCCTTTAAGACAATCTAGCCAGGGCTGGTGGCATCCACTCGGAACTCTGGTGCCCTAGAGGGACGTAAGTTTCAGGTCAGCCTGGGCTGCAGGGTAACTTTAAGGACACATGAGGTAACGTGGTGAGAAATCTTTGTAACTCAAAATAAATTAAAGGGCGGGCCGGAGAAATGATCATTTGGGAAATTTCTTGCCCCAGAAACAAGAGGATGTGAGTTTGATTCCTAGAATTTATGTGTGATTACAAGCCAGATGTGATGGCATGTGCTCATCATCCAGGCACCAGAAAGGTGGAGGCAGGAGGATCGCCAGGGCTTGCTGACCAGCTAGGTGTAGTCTGCTCAGAAACTGCGAGCCAGAGAGACATGACCACATCAACAATAGCAGCAAGGGCTCAGCAGTTAAGAGCACTTGCTGCTCTCTTCCAGAGTCTGGTTCTCAGCTCACAAACATCTCCAACTCCAGCTTCAGGTGATCTGATGCTCTTCTCTGGCCTCCACAGATACTCACACTAGTGCAAACACCGGGACACACACACACACACACACACACACACACACACACACACACTAAATCTTTAAAATTACTGCACAGCAGGAAATATCCGCTGTTCCCCCCACACACACTTCGCAGGGTGGCATCTTAAAGAGACCATGGAGCAAAGAAGGAGGAAGGACTGGCCCCAAATCAGTCTTCCTGGAGGGGTCAGGATTGGTTACAGTCATGGTCTTTGCGGCAGGATTCTGCATGGACAGACTCTGGGGTTATTCTTCTGAGGCCTAGTGTCTATGGAACATTCGAAACTTCTAAGTCTGGGCAAACTGTGGGGAAGAAGATTAAATATTACAGTCATTGAGCCCTAACTCTTGCAAGAATATCCGGTATCACCTGCCTTTCAGGTACAGAAAAAAAATCGATGAAACAAATGGGAAACTTGGGAATTCTAGTCTAGACTGCGATGCCTAAGTCAGACTGAAGAGCAGAGCAGGGTCCCTCCTGGGCTGTGTAGCGAATTCAGGATGCACTGCTAAGACCTGCTTTCCTCCTTGTCTTATTCGGGGATGGTTCCAGCTGTGTTGACAGGTAGCCAGCTTATCATGGCAGCCTCTAGCTAACCCAACTCATTAGCTTTGAGCAAAGATTATGAGGCAGCATCCTTGGACATTGGACCATTTAACATTGCTGAGCCTCAGTTCCCTCACTTTTAAAAAATGACTCAGTTATTAATAAGTCCTAACCATGCTGTTAGCTGAGTGCCCTAGAAAAACAGAAGATATTTAATGGATTTAACTTGGAGGAGGCATCTCCTGTGTCAAGTCCTTCCTCTAATGCCACGCGGCAATAAGATGCATGATGCAAATGACTTCCAAAGGCCCTCTTTGAAGACCACATCAGACCAGATCACTGACAGTAGATCCTATAATTCCCAGATCATGGTTACTAACTGAGCCCAGGTTTAGGGAAAAGTAGAATACAGTAATTAAATGCTTTCCCAATAACAACAGTATGCAGTGGCTGTGGTAAGATTGGCCCATGGTAGGTAGAACATCCTGATTTGGGGTGACAATGACAGATGCTGAAATGTTGCTGACATGAAAAGAAAGCATCAACGAGATCCAGGAAAGCAAGGATTCCAGCAGAGGGCACTTGTAGTTGTCCTATATCAGGGAATCATGGAGCTGGGACACACAAGGTTCAGCCAGAACCCTCACTCGATAAAGAAAAACTGTAGAGGGGCTGGAGCTGGCTCAGCACACTGCTCTTACAAAGGACCCAACTTCAGTTGCCAGCATCCACATCAGCTGGCTCGAAACCACCTGTAACTCCATCGGGGGTTCCAATGACTCCGGGCCTCAGTGGGGCACCTGCACTCACATGCACATTACCATCACACTTACACATAATTAAAAATGAAATAAATCTTTAGAAAAAGAAGAAGTAGAGCAAGGTATGGTGATGTGGGTCTGTAAGTCCAACCATGAAGAGGAAATGAAAAGAAGATCAGCAGTTCACAGTCAGCCAAGGCTGCAGGGGAGAGGAAAGGCACAGAGAAAGACCTCAGCTGCCACCATAGCACCATCACTCCTGTGTGAAGCCTTGGGGCCTCAAAACCATAAGCAAATCCCACAGTTTTCTATTTGTTTGCTTGTTTGTTTTTCTGTCCAATATCCAACAAGATATCCAATATCCAAATGGATATCCAATATCCAATATTTTATCCGATAGGTATAAATTCGGCTAAGCTTAGAAAGTTTGTTGACAGTTGACTTGCATTCCCCCTGGTTCTCGTGTGCATGATAAACAAATTAAGTGCTTGCTTGATCAGACCTTTAGAACAAGCAGATTAGTGTCAGATGCCTGCCCCTAACTCCTCCCATTTCCTGTCTCCCTTTACCCAGGGCAAGACAATCATTCCGATATATGGAATTGTACAGACATGCAACTATACACAAAGAATCGTTAAAGACATCATGCTCTGCTGGAAACCCCAAAGGATATGTATGCTACACATTATGAAAATACATGTACATATTTCCACCATAAAACAGGCAGAACATTCCCAGATGGTGACCCCAAAGCAACCCAATGAAAATGATGGTGGAGACGAGTGACCCACACATTTCTCTCTATGTCAATTTAAAATTGGTAGGTTCTGTTGGTCTCCACCACCACTTTCTTTTCTCCAAAAATATAGCACTTAGCTGCCATTGCTAATAAGAACAAAACCAAGACATAAATATCTGGGGGAGTGAGGAGTCACCTGACTAACCCATATGCTGTGGGCTACTAGGCTCCTGGGGATAGAGACTCCAGTCCACACATTATTATTCAGAGTTCTCCTGCCCTGAGTATCATGTTTCTTGCTTCTGAAAAACTGTGTGTACCTCGGAGAAGTCCAGAAAGGAGGAGAAAGCTGTTGGCTGTGGCGTGTGTTCTAACTGTTCTGGAATGGTGTAGTCTGGTAGACAGACAGTGGACAGGACTCGCTTCTGAAGGGTGGAACTGTGGATTGTCTGGGGGGGAAAAAGGCTCAACCCGCCAGTGTGAGATTTCCTGCCTAGATTGATGGTGACTGACAGTGACTGACCCAGGGTTGTCCACAAATCACTGTGCTGCTGTAATCATGTGCCTTTATTTGGAAGTCGTGATGGACTCACTGCAGAAGTCAGAACTAGTTCAAAACGTCTCACACACCCGTCATCCAGCTCCCCACAGTTGTGATAGCTTACTTATCGTATTTTCCGGCATATAAGATGACCCCCAAGTTGAACTATAACTTGTCCAGTTAAAATACAAAGTTTGGAATACACTCACCATATAACACTGGCAATACTAATATCTATTATACCAGAGTCATCATGGTTTTTGTCTGTTTTACCACTTTGGAGATACATTCGTTTTCTTTCCTCTACTTGGTCCAAATTATGTGACATTTTGTTATTTGGGTATTGCTTAGGGTGTTTTGTTTTGTTTTTTGTTTTTCCAATCTGACATAAGCTAGGGTCATCTGGGAAGAGAAATTCATTACGGAGAAATTGTCTCCATCAGACTGGCCTGTGGGGGCATTTTTTGCTTACTGACTGATGTGAAAGGCCCAGCTGACTGTGGGCAGTGCCATCCGCTAGGCAGGTGATCCTGGGAGCAAATGAAAACAGGCTTCAGTTCCTGCCTCCAGATTCCTGCCCTGCTTGAGTTCCTATCTTGGCTATCATCAACAAAGGAATCTGATCAGGACACAAAAGTCAAAGTCAAAGTAAATTATTTCCTTCCCAAGTTGTTTTTAATCAAAGCAATAGAAAACAAAAGAGGAGAACGTACCAATTCATATAAATCATCACTATATTTAATATTTGGAAATGACTCATCGACATTAAAAAAAGAAGAAAACAAAAAAATGTTACTTTTGTTAACAAGTGACTGAATTTGCATGGTCTTGTTTGGCCAAAGTCTATTGTCTACTTTGGCAAAAACAACTTTGCAAAAAGCCCTTGTACAATTCAGAGGGGCCAGCAAACACTCCAAATTCCTTAGCATGTCCAGCAAGGTCTTCTGCCTCAGTCAGCAAATGCTGTAAGGAACACGCCCCGAGGCAACACACAATAAGACAACAAAGAACCTCCGCTGCTCACACTTAACCAAGCCATGTGGGTGGACCCAGGCTCATCTTGCCATTCAGCCTCCACCTTCCGTAATGCTGCCTCCATAGCAGGCAGTGTGATGAACTGTCCACAGGATCTCAGGAGGGTTTCTCTGGGCAGTGGAGGATGGTGCTTATTATAATCACATCTCACAGGCAAAGAAGTTGGGACCAGACGTAATACAGTGCAAACCTCAGGTACCAGGAAAAGAATGGAGATTCAAGACAAGGATAGTGACTCCAAACCCATGTCTAGCTACCCTGCCTTACTTCAGATAATGTCTTGCTTCAATTCTAGAAAAAAATTTTAAAAGTGGGATGAACATAAACATATAGAACCAGTATCAGGAGCCAAATGTGGTATCGCATGCTATGATCCTAGCACTCAGAGGAGCCTTCGGCTAAGGCAGGAGGACTGTGGAGAAGGAGGGTGTCAGCCCTGAGTACAAGGCAGTAGTGTGTAAGCTGGGAGGGAGGGAGTAAAAGAAGAAGGGAGGGAAGGGGAGAAGGGAGAAAGAGAAAGGAGAGAAGAAGAGGAGAGGAGAGATAATAGGGAAGGGAAAGGGAGGGGAGGGAAGGGAAGGGAAGGGAAGGGAAAGGAAGGGAGGGGAGGGGAAGAGAGGGGAGAGGAGGGGAAGGGGAGGGGAGGGGAAGGGAAGCAAGGGGAAGGGGAGGGAAGGGAAAGGAAGGGAGGGGAGGGGAGGGGAAAAGAGGGGAGGGGAGGGAAGGGAAGAGGAGAGGAAGGAAGGGAAGAGGAGAGGAGGGAAGGGAGAAAATATTCCATAGGTTCCCTGTGGATCAGTATACTCTGATCATTCTCCCTACCTCTGTCTTTGGTCAACAACAACAACAATAACAACAACAACCTCCACACTGAGAATATTCAATTTTGAAACACTATAAAATGCCTCACTTCCCCAAGTCTTCACTATTTCCTGTAATCAGCCCACTATGCAAATTTACCATCTGAGGCAAAATAGAGACGCTAATTTATTGTAAATTATGCATACAGGTGCTCCTACCCCACACGTTAAAACTGAACAGCCCAGGTGGCATTCCATACACGATGGAAACTTCTAGGGAACTGAAAGCCCACCTGTCCCCAGTACTTGGGGCTCAACCAGAGAGGTCACTCAGGAGCCCACGTCCTCCTCGCCTGATTCTCTGGGAGGAAGGCACACTAGCTGGTGTCAATGTGGACAGACACACCTTCAGGATACAAGCCTTCTTGTCTGCTCACTATGAAGTTCTAGAACTTGTATCCACGATTCATGAGTTTGTCCATGGAGACAGAGATCTCTGTAGCAAATGGGTTGCTGGTGGCTGTTACACCACAGTGATCTCTGGTTATTTCGTGAGTAGAAATCAGCCAAGTGTGACTCAGATTTGATACTGCCTAACAGCAGAGGGACCAGATGGGGAACAGCATGAGGTATTTAGATAGCAAAATGGAGAGATGATATCACTTTCCACGGAGAAGCCAGAGCTAGGCTGACCTGGATTCACAGCACTGACAACATGACTCAGGGGAGCACTGGGCCTTGGCTGCCCTCACTTGAGAACGATGGGCGTAAACAGTACTTGCCTTTTGAGACTAAAAACAAGTCTATTACATATATAAGCCACAAGGCCATCGGGAAATGCTACCATCTTGGGATGTTGAAGGCAGCTGCTCAAACATAATGGCCACTGTATTTCAATAACAATCCTGAGTTAAGGTGATTACAGATGCCTCTTCCTAATTTTAACTACTGATGGTTTAAATAGGCATGGTCCCATAGCCTCATGTGTGAATAGTTGGCCATAGGGCGTGGCACTATTAGGTGTGGCCTTTTTGGAAGAACTGTGTCACTATGGAGGTGGGATTTCAAGGTCTTAAATGCTCAAACTACACCCAGTGTGAAAAACATCCAGTCTCTTCCTTGCTGCCTGATATGTCCAGAAAATCCTGCCTATTGTGGGCAACACTTAATGTTTAGTAAAGTGACGATTTGAATGAAAATTGCCCCCATAGGCCCGTAAGGCTATTTGGAAGGAGTAAGAGGTGACCTTGTTGGAGTAGATGTGGGCTTGTGCCACTGTGGGTGGGCTTTGAGGTTTCAAAAGGCCAAGCCAGGTCTAGTGGCGTTCTCTCTTCCTGATGCTTTAGACTCCAGATGTAGACCACCATTCTCCCCCATGGCAATAATAGACTAAACCTCTGAAATGTAAGCCCCCCCCCCCCCCCACCAATTGGCAGTTTTTTAGTCTTGCTTCGAGGTGGCATCAGATTTGGTGATCCTACCTACTCCTCTCCTGAGCAAACAGAAGAGCTAGTTTCTGGATCCTTGTAAAGAAACACTAGTGTAAAGAAATACTAGTGTAAAAGAAGCCACCGTGTAAAGAAACACTGTTGTAAGGAAACACTCATGCAAAGAAAGACTTACCTAAAGATAACAACTTGACAATAAAAGAAGAAAGGTAACAAGCTGCTCAGACACATTCAGTGCTGTTTCTACGTAGAACAGTGTCATGAAAATCGCTACAAAGTATATATTAATTTGCACCATTTACACAGATGAGAAAACAAGGGCTGGTAAATTTCAAAGAGGCCCAGCAGGAGAGGGCAGTGATGCCTAAGAGGGGGGGGGGGTGGGGATGGGAGGGGCGTTCTGCAGAGCAATTTGGCCCTGTTTCATATTCTCCAACACACAGCTAGAAGAAGCTACCAAGAAATTAACAGCATCCATATATTCTCATTCAAGTCTACTTTATATCGTATTTATTTTACACACTTAGAATTTACAAGAGAAGCGTTATTCCTGAAAGGTTAAAAAAAAAAACCATAAGCAAAGCTATAATCTACATTCAGAGCTTATTGCTAATGGCATCTTGCAAATTCTAATCCAATGGGCCTTAATTGCATTATGCTGATGGCTCTCGTCCTTCTTTACAGACTCTCAGTCCTGGTTTTATGTTCTGCAGCCTTAAATAGGACTTGTCACATTTACAATGGCAAGGGACACTGGTGCTGAGCATATTATTGACATGACATTATTCATGGACCTGCAATAGGCATCTAACCAAACCAGTTTAATAATTCATCGATATCCTATGTGGGACTTCGGAACACTAATTTTCCCAGTATCATTTAAGTGACGTTAATGGTAGCAAAGAAGTGCAGTCTCTTCGCTGGGAAATGTGTGAGGAAAAAGAAGCTAGAATTGATTTGTGATGTTTGAAGCTCTCAGGTGGGTGAGCCCAGGCCAACATCAGCAGCAGGCTTGGTGGGGAGTCAGCCTGATCTAAGACAGGCTTAAAAGTAAAAAAAAAAAAAAAAAAAAAAAAAGCAGACACCAAAAAGGTAGGCACTCTCGAACAGCCAGGAACGGAAGCATGCAATGTCTCTTTCATGGCCCTGTCTATTTGAACTAGTCTACACGCCATGCAGCTTTCTCACTTCTCTGGTGATTTGAGACAGGGTCTTGCTGCATGGCCCTTATTACCTTAAAAGTATGATCTTCCTACTTCAGCCTCCACAGGTTGGGATTACAGGCAAGCACTGCCATATCCAGCTGTCTAGTTTGCTTCAAATAAAGACATACTCTCGGGGGAGGGGGGGTGGTTTCTCTTGTGATGACTGTATGCTTTGAAACTGGGAAGGAAACCAAGATGATCCTTGGCAGAAGCCTGGATTTTTCTTAAAGCCTTGAGGGGCAGGGGCTGAGTGTGTCATCTCTACCCTTGAACTCCACCATCGCAATCACCTCTCACTCCCAGCCTCCCCATAAACACCCACACATCCCCCTGCCAAAATACACAAACATCCTTAATGAGAAAATCATGATTACTCTTTGTTTCTTGTGTCCAGGCCAGGACAGTTCACTCTGTGTTACCTCAGTGTATAACATAACCGCCTATAGATATCAATACCTATAGATAATTGTGAGGCCATTGAAGGAGACAGCAAAGTGGAGAGCATCGTATCTAATTTGGTATATGAGTTATGAGCTACGTCAAAGCAAAACTATTAAAAATGCTTAGGAAGTGATTGGCAATATTTTGCACTCTCGATTAGAAAAAATGCTTATCTTGCCAGAAACTAACAAGAGAGTGAAAATATTCCAAAACCTTCCAATTTCCCTCTCTGTGCTGTGTTCACTTTGCAGCTTAGAAACAGTTTAAGGCACGGCAGTGAGTGGCTTGAAGGGTTTGGCAGGCAACATGACGGTGCATTTACGCTTCAGTATCAAAGAAAGAGCCTTGCCCCCCACCCCAACAGTGAATTTTTCATTCTAATGCGAGTGATGATTTACGTTAACTATAGGTAAAACATGGTTACATTCCTGAAGGATTGCAGGCAAGCACAGAGTCGTACAATAAGTTGAAGCATAAAAGCTTTCTCTGTCATAATATTTATTATAATGGCATATAAAATAGCTGAAATAAATAATGGATGACTGAAGGTAAATTCATATGATAAAGACTCCTTCAGCAGACACCATTACTTTGGACTGCTCTAGTTTTATACACAGTTGAAGAGTCTTAATAAACATGCCCTATATCTTCTGTGAGTACTGGGAACATCAAAGATTTGCTTAAAAGGCAGCATACTGGACATTCGGCTAATTTACTGTATAATTACTTTCTCAACAGGAATGGTCTATATATTTTGCATACTTAATAGCTGAGTCCTTCGTGAAAGTCGTTCAGCATCTGAACCCCCTACCTTGAAAAAATTGCTGATAAGAGGGATAAATATCAGTGCCCCTACCCTAGCCTAAATTCAGAAAGGGGTGCACAGCTCCAATGGAGTTCTGGGGCTCATCAGTTGTCCAGTGAAGAAGTTGAACGGAAAGAAGACAAACAAGACTTGTCTGCTCCGGCTCGGACAATTTTGTATCTTGCCTGAAGAACTTTCATAGTTGAAAGATGCTGAAATGGAGGAGCAATCTTCCTTTCAGTCACTGGAATAAAGAGACCCAGACACGGATGGGCCAGAGTGAATGTCATCTGCCTACAGTTCTTGATCGGGACCCATCTACACCCTGTGACCGCCCAGCAATGTCCATGGACATTTTTGGTTGTCACAACTTTTTAGACTACTTATACTGCTAGTTTATACTGGTACCCAGGGACAAAAGCTGTAATGCTGCGAGCATCCCATGATGCACAAGTCAACTTCCCACAACAAAGAAGTTTCTGGCCCCAAGTGCCAGCAGCATCCTGGTCCAGCACAGGTTTGGTGAGAGGACCCTGGATTTGCTTCACCAGTCTTCAACTGCTTAAATGTACCTTTAGTGCTTACAAAGGGAGTTCATTCACACAGTACATGTCATCCCAAAGTGACAGATCTATAGACTGAATATGGCTCCCAACCCTGTCGCTTCAAGAATGCAGTAGCCACCCATCTCACCCTCTGCCAGAATATATTTTTCTACACATGCATAAGTATTCTGCGACTTTCCTTACCAAAGCAGGGTTGTGGCAAGACGCTGTTCATAGCTTTGCTTTTCTCAATATGTAATTGAACATATATCTGAGTACAGTTCCTCTCTCATGCTTTTCAAGGCATATGTTCAGTCTGTGCTAAGAATGTTGAGTCCATACTTAATAGTTTAGAATATTTTATCTGTTTGTCTGTTTCTCTCAGCCTCTCTCTCTGTCTCTGTCTGTCTGCCTATCTGTTTGTCTGTCTCTGTCTGTGTGTGTGTGTGTGTGCGTGTGTGTGTGTGTGTGTGTGTGTGTGTGTGTGTGTAGGACAGATGTCTATGTCAGGTGTCTTGCAAGCCCCAAAAACCCATGTCTTCACTCCCTCTTCCTACCATCTGTGGGCATATCAGAATGCTCACCTTCCTTCCTTCCTTCCTTCCTTCCTTCCTTCCTTCCTTCCTTCCATCCATCCCTCGCTTCCTCCCTGCCTCTCTCCTTCCTTCCTTCCTTCCTTCCTTCCTTAGTAACAGGGCAACCTCTTTGGCCTCGGAACTTTTAAACTAAATTCGCCATGCCTTACTTTACTTCTCTGTAAAAATACAAATTTCAGAGCTCGTCTGGGGTGCTACCTGTGAGGACTCAGTTGTGTGGTACGCATGGAGAGTGCCTGGAGAATCACAAATGTTAAACCCATAGAGAGTAGCTGCCTGTGTGCCAGCTATTGTATTTGTCAAGAACAGTGTGATACTGTTTCTCATTTCTTCCAGTGAAAGCAATGCTACACACTCTGCAATATGTCAGCCCACCCTGCCCTGGCAAATGTCTTGAGTAGAAGTGGTAGGTCAAAAGGGTAGCCACATTTTCAATTTGGATAGATGTTTGTTGGGTGTCCTCCAAAGAGGTAATAGCAATCTCCATCCCCACAAACACCGCAGGAGGGGCTCTGAGAGAAACTCAAACAGCCAATAGCTCATGCTGACCCCGAGACTAAATTAAAAGGTACAGTTTTATATCTCTACCTGGGAATGCTTGATACACCATCAGTGGCATGGTGCAGGTTTCCAAGGCAGACTTTACTGTAGAGGAAGAATGGATGAATGAATGAACAAACATATAATATGGCACCAGGGATGGGGCAGTGTCCGACGTAGAACAAAACTAGTTATGTTGGCTGCAGCATTTCCCACATTTCTCCCAGCCATTTGATAACCCAGCCTCTCTTCAGAGTGCTTCAAGCTGGCTGGCACAGTGCCAGCATCTCAGATGTTGGCCACCCTACATGATGACAGATATGATCTGGGTACACAACATGTGGCACAAACATGGGACAGTATCATTAAGCTAGAGGAGTAGCCATGGCAGTTATTTTTAATTTATGGATAAACCCAAAGAGAGAGAGATCGTGCAGAGTTTCTGCAGAAGCAAGGCAGAGTCTCTAAAGGATAAACTAAGGGAGATTAAAAAACAGGCTTCAGAAAGAAATAAGGCTTCCTGTTTAAGACTGCATCTCCCCAGCGGCCTTTTAAAGGCTCCCACCAAAACACTCCCAAAGACAGAGAACTCCGGGGCTTAAAACAGCACACGTTCTTGCTCAGGTTATCATCAAGATTTTTTTTTTACAGCCTTTAGATCATGGATGAGATCAGATAAATTATACTCAAAAACAAAATGGATAAGGAAGAGAAATAGCATCAAAAACGGGGATTTGCTTTACGGAGAGGAGAATTTTCACTGAACTGTTAAACAACCAGCTGCAGAGTTGTTTTGATTAGAATGATGGAGCCATCAAATGACTTTGTGTCGTGTAAGAGAAAAGTTAGATATTTATATTAATATTCCAAGAGTAACAGAAAGAAGGGGGAGAGAAAGGAAAGGGTCTTTACCTTCTGCGTCACCAGGAGAGTACGATGCAGGGAATGCCAGAATATACAGAGAGATTACTCCCCAATTTATCCAAATAAGAATGATAAAGGGGAAAAAGAGTGATATTTTCACAGAGAAGAAATGTAGAAATAAGGACAAGTATGTTAGGAGTCACAGGAACTAGAGTAGATTGCAATTCACACATGAAAAGGCAGGGGAAAAAAACAGAATACTGTTTTGTAATTAGCTCTATTTTTTATTCAAAATATACACCATATGCAGAGAGCTGGCTGGGGTCTTCTTCAGCACAGTGAGGGTCTGGTGTGAAGAGGGTGGCTGAAAAGGCACTGCATGCTCAGGCTACAGTATAGGGAGGTGAAGCAGCTAGACTTCCACTAACAGCAGATCAGTACCAGTCCTCACATCAACTGGGCCCCTCAAATCACCTTTCTCCTACCTTAAAATGAATGAAGAGGATGGTGAGTTCCTAGGAGACAGCAGAGCCACTAGGACCATAGGCGTCAGATTCACCAGACTATAGAGAAAAGCCAACTGTCAATCAGAGGCATGCAAGTGGATCTGTGACATACATGGGAGGAACACCTGGACAAGCTACTGGCATCCTCTGTTAAGTCGTCACTTACAAGGAAAGTGGGACAGAGGGGAGGACATCCTATTGGGACACTAGGTGAGAAAAATATAGGAGATAGGGAAATAGATGGATCCAGAGGGTCCCAGAAACCTACAAGAAGAACATTATGATGGGCAGATCTGGGCCCAGTGGTTCTGCTGGATCTAAGGCAGCAACCAAGGACAATACGTGCAGTCATCATCAAACCCCTACCCAGATCTAGCCAAGGGACAGAACATTCTCCACAGTTAAGTGGATACTGGGGACTGACTTTCACATGATCTCTGGTGCCCCATATTAGGCCATGTCCCCTTGATGGGGAGGCCCGATGGCACTCGGAGGAAGGATAGCTGACTACCAAGAAGATACTTGATACCCTAGCATCATATTCAGGGGGAGGAGGTTCCCCCCAGTCACAGTCATAGAGAAGGGGAATGAGGTGAATGCGGGAGGGAGGGAGGAATGGGAGGATGCGTGGGATGGGATAGCAAATGAGATGTAATATGAATTATTTTATTTTTCAATAAAAAATATGTAAAGAAAAATAAGTTGGTCAACGTTCTTCTGAGTCTTGAGTTCTAAGGTACATTCCAGAATGCCACTGTGCGTTGGCTGCAGCGTGATGCGATCAGGAAAGTGATGTGCTGGGAGTGGAGGAGGCATTCGACTTGTAAGCAGAAATGGAAGCCAGGAATCGCGGAGTTGAAAGCCAACAGACTCGGGAGCCAATCGGCATGGAAGGAGCCAGGAAAAGTCTTTGAGAGACAGTTACCCATTATAAGTTTGGAGTTAATTTAAATAATTCATCCCAGTAGCATATATCAGATTAATGATATATGCACTTGCTATATGCAGCATTTCAAATTATGTCCAACACTCCAGAGAGGCTCATGGAGAAAAAGAGGAAGAAAGAAAAAAAAAGAGGGGAGATGGGGAAAAATTTGGAAAAATAACTGATGGGCTCTTGTAAAGACTTTAGTGTAGTGACAGCAGCTACACATGAATGTGTGCACTCTGGCTTTGAGGGTCTTCTAGGAACACCCCATTATTGATAGTCCTCTTGCTAACTCTGAGTGTGCTGCTATGCTTTATCTTGAGTGGGGCTGGGTAGAAAAATCTAACTAAGTACCTTGGAAATAAGACACGGGGATTTGGTGAACAGCTAAAACTGTTTTTCAGTCTTTCAAATCTGGGGCTGGACTTTCTAATTCCTTCCTACCCATACAAAAGGTACACACCCTCTTTTCCCCAAAGATAGAGTGTCTCCAAGTCCCATTGAGGTGACGTAACTCTATGGAAGGTCTGAGATCTTCGTCATTCTCACGTGGCTCCTATGAAATTAAAAACCACAGCCACCCCCCTCCCCCCACCCCTGCTACTGCCTTGAGCAACAGATGAGGAGTTAAGGCAGACTATTAGCAGGACCAGTTCCTATTTTGGAAAGAAGATGATGCACTGTCCAGTGACAGTCCATGATGGAATCACGCTTGGCTGGTGCAGGATTCCAGGAGCAACTCGTACCCACTCCCCAGGGGGAAGTGTCACATGACTCCTTCTCCCTGGCCTCATCAGAACTGAGTCTTCAAACGTGTTCTCTCCTAGGGCTGCCATGGTTACTGAAGCCATATCCTGCTTGGTTCAGAGTTGGGGTTTGGCATAGACTTAAGGCAAAACTAATTAAAAAAACAAAACAAAACAAAACAAAACCTAAGTACAATTACTTTTTAAAACAAAGAGGAATCAGATCTGTTTGTTCCCAGTTAGCTCATGTACAGTTGCTCTCACTACACTAGGACTTCTCTCCTACCTGCAGCCAATGGGAATTCAGCAAACATTGTTACAGAAGTAATAAGGAAGTTAGGACTGTATGCAACTATAAAACTAGATGGAAATGCGACTTAGTTGGAGGGGCCTTGCCTTAAATGTGTGACACACTGAGTTCAAACGCCTGCATTGCAACAAGCAAACACACTGGAAAATATCTGTCCTGGCAATTGTCATTGCCTAACAAAACTACATGAATAAAACAAATACCAAAGGCTGAAAATAAAGAGGTCAAAGGAAAAATACTAGCAAACTTTTAAAACCAAAATAGCAGATCCAGCTATTATTACATAAAAGTAAAATCTGAAGCAAAAACAAAGTCGCTAGAGATGAAAAGGGACAGTTTGTAAAGGCAGAAACAATTAGGCAAGGAAAATCATTACTCGCAAGTGTCAAGTACATAGCCTTAAACCACAGAAGCATTTGACACTCTCTGAAGACTTTCACGACTCACATTAAAAATGGAAGGACAGGGTAGATAAAATAGAGCCTTGAGACCAAACAGTTAACAAGCCTGATGCAAAGCAGCTACAGGCTCTTAAATACACACAGGCTTCAATCACTACACAGTATTTCTGAAATTAACCATGAACCAGATCACAAAAGCAATGTCAACATATCCAAATCACCTCTGCTACACAGGCCGAGTGTTCTTGCTGTGATGCAGGGAGGTTGAAGAGTACGTGATAGAAACGGATACCCAGTGATGGAGAGTTTAACGCAAGGAGACAGAGCAGGAGAACATCTCTTAGTAGTACAACGGTGTCTCAGTCAGTCAAAACTGTAAATAAATGTCACAGAGTATTGGGTGCTGGAGGGCTTAGTTCCAAGTGCTGATCTTTTGTTCATGACAGAGCACCCAGATGTACGAAAGATGAGGTCACATGCTCTGATGATAACTATGGTAGCATTAACAATAGCTAAAACACTGAAAGAAACAGTGAGAGACAGAGGAATCAACAGGCTGCTATCAGACTTGGGAAGCAGACAGCACATAGGACATGCTGGCCATCTTGGACTGAAGAAGTAGCTGGCTGACAAAGTATTTACCTAGCATGCTGAAGGCCATAGGTTCAATCCCCAATTCCTCACAAAGCAAAATCTCATCTTAAAAATAAAAACAAAAGTCAAGTGTGGTGATGCATGCTTGTAATCCCAGCACTCTGGAGGTGGAGGCAGGAGGATCAGAGTGTCAAGGCCATTTTTAGCTACATAGTAACTTTGAGAAAGGCCTGGGTTTCAGGAGACTTTAAGTCAACTGGATTTTCAGCAGTAGGTTGTAATGGGAAGTTTTGGTGTCTGTTATGTAAACATGTTTTTGTTTTCATCCCAGGTGTGAGATATGGGGCTGATTCAGAATGTCCACAGCAGGAAACGATTTGCTTCATACGGGCTTTGAGAGGGGCTTTTTGCCAGCTACAGATAGTCTAACTCTGAGAACTCTGGGAAGGGAATAAATGCCAGAGCCCGGGCTGGTCCGACAAAGAAGGCTGTGGGTGCTCCTCCCTCCTGCTCCTGGTTGCTGCTATTACAGTTTGATGAGAAGAAGTCAGAGATATTCTGAAGCTGAGATTGGACTTGAAGGAACCCTAACCAGCAGGAAGTAGCTAAAAAGAACTATTCCCCCTCTCCCCACTAACCTTTCTCTCCTGCCTGGTGTTGGGGTGTTGGAAGGGAGAAAGAGATATAAGAAACGCAAGTAAAACGTTATATATATATATAAAAAGATGCCAACAGTAGGGTTGTCTCAGAATTAGAAGCAGAAGAGGGGGTAGGGGAGAGAGAGAGAAAGAGAGAGAGAGAGAGAGAGAGAGAGAGAGAGAGAGAGAGAGAGAGA
>OU015753.1:13339579-13400875 GCA_907169655.1 Acomys percivali
TCTCTCTCTCTCTCTCTCTCTCTCTCTCTCTCTGTGTGTGTGTGTGTGTGTGTGTGTGTGTGTGTGTGTGTGTGTGTGTAACATGGAGTAACTAATGACAAAGTGGTAACCTGACTGTGTTATGACTCAGCACCTGTTGGGACTGTACTAAAGAGGCTGAGAAGTCAACACTCTAAGTACTGTTCACAGAGAACTAAGTTCTCTATGCACTGCTGAGAGGTTAAGATCTCTCTGTGTTATTGTTAGGATGGAGGACACTTCCTGGAAATACCCCACACTTCTTTCCATCCTATAAGAATAAATGTCCTTCCTAAAAGCACCAGGAAATGTTCTGTCCCCATCACTGTGTGTTCTTTCTTCTTATGTCAACAAGTCAGAAGTATAAGGCACAAATCCGAACAAGTGTGCTCCCAAGAGCTCCCCACTATGCCATCGCTGGCCTAGGATGACAAGAAATAAGGGTGAGGAGCCAGGAGGGACACCATGAGGGGGATATCACTCACAGAAGTCAACCCTCAGATCAACCTAATAGGCTGGGCTAGGGCTTGATTACAGGTAACAGAATAAAATAACCCCTGTGACTCGTGTAAATGTAGGTAACATGTCGAGTAGTAAATAGATGGAGATGGTTCTTCCCCCGGGGAAAGCCTGGTGTGTGAACGCAGAAGGCAGGTGGGCGTGATGCAGCTCTCCCAGGCCAACACCACCGGAGGACCCGCTGGAGTCAAGACCCACCAGGAAGGTGCACAGTCGGCATGTGGAAGGGTTAGGGTGAAGGTGGGCTTTGTCATAACCCCAAAGCACTGCCTGTGCATGCTCACAAAGTGCGTCAGAAAGCTCAGCAATATTCCGGTAGGGAAATTCAGAAGATATCTCCTGAGCCAAGAGCCAAGATTAACTCATGGGAGAAAAGACTTACCAAGGTCCCCTGAAGACACGCGAAGAAGAACGCTAACTACATCAGTCCTATGATATCCATACATCCACCAAAACGATGCTGGCAACAACGTAATCATAAGAAACAAGTCAGATAAATAAAGACTCTCAGTGGCTGAAAAGCCAAAAGAAGATGCAGGCGCTGCCAGTGATGAAAGGTGGCCAGGCAGGCATAGCAGCTGGACCCTGAACAAGCTCTGCCATAAAAGGTGGGTCAGAAGGTCGGTAATCCAAGTATTGAGGTACCATGAATGTCAAACAAGAGTGACTGCTTCCAGGCAGCGTGGTCCTTACACCATAGTGAGGGGGGCTGATAACCTTGGGGGAAAGGAGGAATGGTGTCTCTGTGAGGGCTGCTACTTCTAGAAGGGCCTGAAGTTAATTCAAATGAAAAAATCAAAACAGCATAACCATCCTTTAAAATAAGTGACTTCCAAGACAATGTTTGGTATTAAAATACCTTTACATTTGGGAGTCTGGGGAAATGACTCAGTGGCTAAGAGCTGTTGCTATGCATCGGTGGAGGATCCAGCTCCCTTGTAAAAGTCCGAGTGTGTGCATGCATGCACACACACACACACACACACACACACACACACACACACACACACACACACACACACACACACACGCAAGCACGCACGCATGCGCCCGCGGAATCGTGAGGAAGCGCATGCGCACACTCTCACTCTGCAGACCAGGCTGGCCTTGAAATTATGACAATCCTCCGGCTCAGGCTCCCACATACTGGGAATGAAGACATGAACCTCATATTACACCTAGCTATTTTTATATTCCTTTAAAAACACGTATTGAACTTTAAGAGCCACTGTGTTTATTTAACATTGGTTTCTCCTGGTTTGTTGCTGATGGTTCACAAGGTTTCATGTATCCAAGTTGACCTCTCACTTACTAGCTTACCAAGGCTGGCCTTAAAGGCTTCATGCTTCCTGCCTCTACCCACTGAGGGTAGAATCGACAGGCATGAACCACCACAATGGATTGAAATTAGTTTTAGTAATCCAGTAGCAAAGCAAGGCAAGTTTACAAAATGAATGCTGTTCCCTCCATGGAATATTAACAAAATATTGATCGCAAAATTAAGTTTCTATGTTAGTGGCATGTTGAAAAAAAATTAAGGCCACAGTTACTTCTTCAAGACATTAGCCCCAAGCACCCCCCTCACTTCCATGGGTACCTCCCATTCCAGAACACTTAGGTTTTTCAGTGTCTTTGCTCCCTTAGGTATTTCTCACACCAGATCATAACTGTCACAAAAGCATGGTCTCATCACATTTACTACACCCCACTTCCTCTCCCTGGCCTCAAAGAAAATTCCAGTCACCTGTAGGAGTTCTAGATACCTCACTGTAGCTTTTAAGAAATCTAGCACGAGTTACCATACATCTTAAATCCTAGTTAAATACTGCAGAACCTAATCCGACTTTACTTCTTTTATTTTCAAGCACCAAGGTGGATTTAAGAAAAAGAAAAGTAGTTTTGTTGCATAAGTATACATCCCTTACATTTTCAAAATGTTTTTCTTACAATAGTTCTCAAGCCCCAGTGAATGAGGTTTTATTAGAGTTTAAACTTAAGGGGAAAATTTTCATTTGCATGCGGTTCAAAAGAAATTAGCCAGAGCGGTTTAAAACTTTGTACTCACTTAAACCTTTTGTTCCACACATCTTTAACACTGATGAGGACACTGAGATAAACTACCAGGCATACTCAGCCTTTGCTATTGGTTGGCAACAAGATGGGGAATTAGATTCATCTTGCTAGTCAGTATAAAATGATAAATCCACGACATGGTGAGGGTATGAAAAAACAGACCCTCATAGGCTTCTGCGAAAAGAAATTAAATTGGAACAGCTACTGTGCAAAGGAATTATTAATTTCTACTTAGAATTCTTTGTGGGTAACCTAGCAGCATCATTCATAGCTGTGAAAAACAGGAAGGAGCCTCTGCACTCAGAAAGAAGGGATTTGGCTAGCCAGTGGTGGACGTATGAGGCAGTCACTAAGCTTGCACCTTCAGGGAAGAGTCACTGATGTGGAAAGGAAGTTGGAATGCAATAGCTTTAAAAGTAGGAGCAGAATGTCATTTCAATTGTAAGAAATACATAAGCAAAATCCATAGTGATAGTTTCTGGGACTCTGAAGCAGTGTTTCACCTTTATTTGAATATATGCAAGTATAGCTAATAAATTTATTAAAATAACTACATTACTTTGGAACCAGAAAAATTAGAATTCTAACTTGATTAAATATAGTATCGAATGCTAATATGTAATATACATGAACTAATTCACTGCTGACACAAGCAATTTAGTGTTTGTTTATTCTGAGAAAGGAAACAGAAAACACTACCTTTTGGGGGGGGGATAGTGGTTGGTGTTTAATGTTGAATGGATGTGACAAAGAGGCTTGTGTGGAGATGATTCTGCATCACTTAAAACATTCATATGACCACTTCTTTTCCTACAAAGAGCTAATCTGAAGCATGCTCAAAAAAGATAAGAAGAGACTAGGCGTCCATAGATTTACTTGGACAGATGCCTGAGCCAAATCCTCCACGCAATGCCCCCAGGATGCAGGTGACAAGGAGGAATGCTTGACACTCTTCTCCTTGGCTGAGAAAGTGGAGAGATAGAAATCACACCGCACGGAGTTCAGCCCACCTCTGCTGATACTGGATAGCTCTCTAAGCAGTCAGAGGTCTGGTAAAACCTGGGTGATGATATGCCCCTGGCTAGGGTGCTAGGTGCATGGGATAAGACAATGATGATAAAGAATGCAGTGCCGTGCCTGGGTACAGAGGTGATCGATAATTAAATACGGACAATGATGTTGATGGGTTTGACACTGCTGACCCCGCAGACCTACAGTGAATATTAAGATACCACATCTGGAAATGTTTTAGTGTAGAATAAATATTCCGTAAGGGTGTCCCTAGCTACATGCTTTCTTTCGTTGTACCTAAGTCCAGTTCCAAGATCAAAATTAAGACAACTTGACAAGGACAGTGTTTTAGAGAGATTAAAGACTGAAGGTATGAACCCATCCTCCTAAGCACAGTGGCTCAATGAGCCCAGATGCCAATGCTGTTGGAAAAAGAGGCAGACTTGTACACAGGAACATGGGGACTCAGGGTAGGTACCCTTCCATCTAGAGTTTATGTGCATGTGTGTTTAAAAGACAGGACCTGAGGGCTTCTTTACACTCATGACTCCCACTAGCAACCTGGTAAGGCATTGATTGATAAGTTCCAAAAAGCCAGAAGCTAAAGACTTTGTGTCCTTTCGGTGGTGGGACACTTAGGGGATGGGGGCTACCAAGAGCAAATTAGGTCACTGATTGGGAGGCATGGCTTTAATCAAAGAACTTGAAATCTTTCCTCCTCGCCCTTATCCCTTTGCTTCCCAGATGCCCTGAGGTCTAAGGCTGTGCACTAAAGTATGAGGTATAGACCAAAGAAATGAAACCAACAGATAATTAGCTAGGTCAGGGAAAGCAAGAACCCAAACAAGTCTTTCTTACGAGTTCATCATGGTAAGGGACACACAACTTATGTGCCCCCTTTCACAAGAAGTATTGTCTGCAACAGGTACTTTATGTGCCATCATTCTAACTTGGGGCCATGAGGACTCAGTGAACGAAGTCAGAGCTCGTGCCTGGAGCCTCCCAACCAGCACCACGCCTTGGACTTCTGCAAAGCCCTTGCTATACCTTTAGAGCTGGCTTTCAGCACATACCAACAGTGCGTAAACAAAGGCATATAAAGGCAAACTTCCCTGGGAAATCGTCATCTACCCTAACCCCGTAGAAGTGCCAAACTCAGACCCCAAGCAGCACACAGCACCACTGTTCCCCACCCAGATGGTCTTTTAGAACTCACACCTTCACTGCTCTGCTGTAGACCTGTCTTTTTGGCAATCAGAGCCCAAGAAACCAGCTTTAAGGTAGCACGTTCACAGTGGACCAGAGAAGCCATTGCATCCCGTTGCTTTGCCACTACTAAGATATCTCTCAAATCCACAACCTCACACACACAAAATAAACTCTAGCATTTTACCACAGCTCTGTGAAGTAGGGGGGGGGGGCGGGGGGGGGGGGCAAGGTGTGTGTGTAGAATTTAAGAGGACAACTTGTGGGAGTCATTTCTTTCCTTCCACATTTGGACTCCAGAGATCCAACATAGGCCATCAGTTTGACGGTCCATCTCATCAGCTCCAAAGCGCTGCGTTTTAAATGATGTGCCACACAGGAAAGCATAAAAGCGTGTAAGATGAAAACAATAAAACCAACAGGACATAGGAGCAGATCGGCAGCAACAAGAGCCGAAACCCAACTGAAGTCCTTTGCGGTGGTTCAGGAGCATTCTTAAATTGAGTGAAAGCAGGAAAACAAGATGGGAATATTTATTGGGATGGACATAACAATAAACAGCTAAGAAAGATTAAGGAGGAAATGTGATCCAAAGCAAAAAAGGGGTGGTGGTGGCTTACTGTGCATTGCTAAGCAAACGAAAAAAAAAATAATGGCCTCTTCAGAAATGGAAATGTTTTCTAGTTGTAATTGGCAGTTTATACAGTTTTTCAATACATCATCAAAAACCAGCATCAAAATTAAACGGCAGTAATGAGCAGATTAGCAGGTTTCTCGGCCATTAATGAAATAAAGAGCTTGAGTCCCTGCGGAAAGCCGTTTGCCGATGTGTGCAGCGGCCGTGTGTTTCAGCTCAATCGTCACATACCTGTGCACTTGACCGGAGGCGGGGTGTGTGTGTGTGTGTGTGTGTGTGTGTGTGTGTGTGGGTGGGGGGGATTATCAGCCAACACAGTCTTCTCCCTAAGCCAGGCAGAAAGTAAAAATAAGAAAAAAAAAACATGAAGAATCTTTTTATTTCTGATGGGGGTGTGGGGTGTGTGTGTGTGCAGGGGTGGGCGCTGGCTAACAGATGTTTACAAACAGAAGGTAACGGATAAAAACCCAAACACAAAGCTGCGTTGCCTTCCTCGATTCACAGATGAACCCATCGGAACTGCCGCGGAAGAAGCCTCCTGGACAACATCCAGGAATTAAAAGGTGCCAACAAGCTGCCTAATACCCTTGCGTAGACTGAATTCGTACGAAGAAAATAAAGTTTATTGTCTGGAAAGAGCAAAGGCATGAGGGAAGCTGTAAGGCGATGGGGGTGAACCGTTAGACAGATGTTCACTTAAGGAAATACCGGGAACAGAAGATGCCATCGCTGTGGAATTTTACGAGGATCCTGACGACTCTTTGCCAGCATCAAGGGCAAAGGAAAAAAAAAAGAAAGGGAAGGGGATGGAAGCCTGGGCTGTGGTACCTGGATCTGATGACCTTGAGGACTGAGCATGAGGGGGAAACAACCGTGAGGAGGGTACATGGCTGATTTTAATTCCTACGTAGGTTCTGAAAGGCAAGTCCGAGACTGAAATTCTGGAGGGCAGAAAGATGCATTTCTGCTACATTCATATATTCATAATATGTCCCCAGTGAAGAGAAAAAGAAAAGAAGATGTTACAAAGTCTTGGCATCTCTTTAGACCCTGTCGTGAACGAAGCAAAAGACTTCGGAAGGACGCTGGGTTGCTAGTCCTGCCTCAACTGGCAGAGGAAGGAAGGACGGAAAGGTGATTGCACGCTGACTGTCACGAGGGCGGGCTGATTTACATGAACTGACGGATTCATAAAAATAATCTGACTGGGTCTCTCTCTGGGTTTGAAGCCCTAGGAGGCTCACAGATAATTCGTCAGCCCAGCTGTAGCATCTTGAAAACGTACGACCTACATACCCGGTAGTTCATGTCTCATTTTACTGGATCCTTTCTTTAAGTTAATATCCTCATCTCTGCCCGTTGCCATTGCTCCTGTAGTGTTACTGTACACGGGCCTGCTCAGATAATTTCCAAACTCACTGGGCATAAAGCTGCACACCTGCCTGCAGTCCCAGGCCTTGGGAGGTGTGGTCAAGAAAACCAAGTAGGCACGGTGCCCTGTTTCCCTGTTGCTGACATTTCATCTCTCTCTTCTCAGACTGGAAGACGTTTAAAGGAAAGCTTATGTGGGTCCGGATTCAGCCTCTGCATTGCATTGTGGGAGCAGTCTGTGCTGAGGATGTAACTGGACCTCTTTCCATGATACAGATGTCCCTGGCAACCGGGGCAGGGAGGGATAAAATGAGGTTGGGGGTCGGGGAATCAGTAGTTGGTTAACAAGACCATTTGAAACCACGAGAGGAAAGCTTGCAAGGGGAGATTACGAACAGCTCCACCACTACTAAAGCCTCCAGGGCTCGGCTGGGAAGTGCCATATCTTCCCTACACAGAACAAGTGCATTCAGTATTCAGCTCTCTAAATGCCCTAATGTATTGTCTTAAGACCTGCAAAAAGCAGAAAGAAGGAGAGAAGTTGGAGTTGCCAATGGCTTCAGGTCACAATAAACCTATGAAATTAAATGACCCAGCTCCTGCCTTGCAACCACCAGTGAAGGTTAAAGAGGATGAAGAAAAAGGCAGCCGTGCCGTCTGAGAGGGGGAGGCAAGCCTGACATCCTCCGTCTGCTCTTGTTCACTTGAGCTTCGTGACACCATCACGCGGTATATTCTCAAATGATGACACAAGTCAGCTGTCTGTCAGGTCTCCTCACAGAGACAGTGTCATAGAGCTCGGCTTGGCCTTGAACTCACTATGCGGCTGAGGATGACCTGAATTCCAGGTCCTCATTTCCCCTTCCAGAGTTCCGAAGTGACAGGTATGAACACCATGCCAACTTTGTTTTAGAAATTTCTTTTTTTTCCCCTTTTTAAAAATTTTAATATATTTTATTAATTTATTCATATTACATCTCAATTGTTACTGTTTTAGCAATTTCTAATCCAGTAGATACTGTCTAAGAGAGTTAGCAAGGGACTTCCCTGACCCTTTAGAATGATCCCCAAAAGACTGTGACTTACACATTCCCTTTAAGGAGTCGGGAGGTCCAAGTACTGTTCTTGGACCAGCACATCTGACCTCAGAACTCACTTTAAAAATAGCCTTTCCCTGTGACATACAAGGCCCACTTTTCCTCTTGCAGCTGAGCCAGTCACTTGTGTGTGTGTGTGTGTGAGGGAATGACTCGCCTTGCGATAGCAGTTTCTCTCCAGAACGTTTTCAACATTTCCCCATGCTGCAGCAAAGAGTGACACGACGTGACTCTTCTGCTCTCACAGCTGATGCTGCTACTACGACTGACAATCAGGATGGCACGTGTTAGAAATTCAGTGGCACCAGGAGCTTGTCGCAAGCAACTGACTCTTTCAATTCTTCCAATACCTCCATGAACATAGGGCAATTATTTTCCTTTGAGGAGGCAGAGAGAGGGAGGGGCATACATGTACAAGCAGGTGTGTGTACACATGTGCGGGAAGTGGATATGCATGTAGCAGTCAGAAGTTGATGTAAGGTCACTTTTCCCACTGCTCTCTACCTTATTTTTTGAGGCAGGCTCACTGAAACCCAGGTGGCCTGACTAGTGGATATTAAGGCTCGGCCTGTCTCCGCCTCCCCAGGGCTGGGGTGACAGGAGAGAGTTACTATTCTAGTTTTGTGTGTGTGTGTGTGCGTGTGTGTGTGTGTGTGTGTGTGGTTTTTTGTTGTTGTTGTTTTGTTTTGTTCTAGCTTTTTAATGTGATTGCTAGATATGAACCCACATCCTTCTGCTTTGGGCTGCGAGCACTTTACCAACAGAGCTATCTTTCCAGCCCCATTTTCCTCATTTAAATAGGAAATCAAACTTAGATGGCAAGGAAGCTAAAGCAATGTTATCCAATGGGTGAGTGGTAGAAACGATATCTGAACAGCAGGGGAGGGGTGCGGAGGGGGGGATTCAACCATGCCAAGTTTCAAAGAAGCATGCAGTGCTGTCCACTGAAGGAGGTATGGGCTGGGGTGTGGCTCAGTGATGGAGCGCAAGGTTAGCATGCTGGAGGCTCTGGGTTTCCATCTTCAGCTCTACCAAATGAACAAAAAGAGGCAAGGAGGAGGATGGAGCCTGGCAGATGGATTCCTGAAGCAAGCCCAATATCCAGAACTTTGATCCTCTAAGTGATATGAGTCAAAGCAGAGTCTGGACTCTGACAGCAAAGCTCCTAATACAAATATGCAAGGAAGAATAAAAGCCCACAATGTGGTCCTATTGAATATAGCAGTAATCTCTCAGTGGACTCAGGAGCTGTGAAAGCCTAAGAGAACTCACAGTACTGTCTGGGAATGAGGTGGCCACTCAAATGGAGACTCGACAACTGACACATGTATTTCAGGGACATTTACATAACACGGATAAAAGGGGAAAGCAACGTTAACAGGCATTGAGTACTGCTGGGCAATGAGACAGTGAGCCACAGGTTAAACTCAGGATTCATCATGTCCCCCTCCTCTTATCCTGCAAGTGCCACCAGAGGCGTTACTTTAACACATGTGACATCTGCTCTCTTTCAATTCGAGGGACAACTGCGTGTGAGGGTTGGGTGACTAGAAAACGGAGAAGGGAGAAGAATTGTAGGGAGTGCATAGCATCCCAGCTCAGGCTTCTCAGTGAAGAAGCTGAAGACACAGCAAGGCTATGACCATACTCTGCAGCAGGACGAGCAATGTGCTGTGACTTCAGAGTCAAGCCACTGTGATCCACTCTGGTGAAAACTTATGGGGATGCAGAAGGTTCTGGAGCCCATAGGAGCCCTTGTCATACCAAAAGGCGACATTTGCTAGAGCCTCCAATGTTACAGGAAGAACTGTGCACCCCCTACACCGCTCCCCCCCCAATGTGCAGATCCATATGGAAAATCTTCAATCCCTACAACCACAGACTGTGACTGGACTTGGAGATGGCACCTGAAAAGTGGTGATTGGGTTGAAGGTGAAGAAGCCTTGTGGTGCTAGGCAGGGAGCTAACATAAACCAAGAGTGTCCTTCAAAGAAGAAGGAATCTGGACAAAGACATGGAGAGAGATTTTGTATACAGAAGGCCAGGTGTGGACAGGAAGAGCATGCTCTCTTGCAAGGCCGGCAGGGACAGTGGCGGCCCAGGAGAAACCTTGCATACATGCTGGTAGCCTGACCCTGAACTTGTAGTCATTAGGGCCTGAAGACAATGTTTTCTTATTGCTATCTTAGTTTCATAATCTGTGCTTTATATTATCACTACAGCTTGGGCCTAATACTCCAAGCTCAGTTTGCAATGAGTCCCCAAGTCTACTACAGAAAGATCTGCCAAGGATTTACCTGGTTTCTGACTTCCTGGTGTGCATGTGTGTGTGTGTGTGCGCGCGTGCGCACACACACACACACACACACACACACACACACGGAGCCTACTTTAGCTCCTATGATTTGGATAGAGACATCTCCAAAAATCTTCCAATGTAAACACAGCCATGGTTGTAGGTTGCCAGCTAGTTTGGTTCTTACCCCATGGTCCACTTCTAGTTCCTTCTAAATGACACACTGCCTAGCCAGGAGCCGGAGCACACCATGCTGCTGGTTTCCCCCATCTTTTCCAGCTGCATGTTCATGACAGAGCCAGCCCAGCCGGCATTAGCTGTCCAATTGCAGCTTCTCTCTTTATTATCCTCTTTTTCATGGAGCACACGAGATCCCTTCTGGGCTTCTGCTTTGTTGAGAAGAAACTCAACTATGGGACAGAAGCAAAGGTGCTTTCATGAGGTCTCTAGACCATGGGGACCTGGGCTCTGCTCCCATCACAGACGGTGATGATGACAATGATAATGATTATGATTATGATGATAATAATAATGACGATGATGGTGATGATTCCAAGCTGGAATCAAACTAGACTTGAGCTCTGTGGATTAGATGGTGGAAACAAAGGGAGACATTTTTAAAGAGAATGTTTTACATTCCTTTAAAACTTGGACTTTATTTTAAGAGAGTCTTCTTATTCCTGACTCCCAGGCTGGCTTTTACACTGTTAACAGAATGAGAACATAATCCATATTGTTTTATGGGGAATCCACTTTTAAGATATGTACAACATTTAAGGAAGGAACATTAAGGAAAGTGGAAATTGAATTCCTTCCAGAAAAGCTTTAAGTAGAGATAAGAAAAAAAAAGCCACAAGTTAGAAGTATTTGCAAAATTATAAGCAGGAATTGTTGGGACAATTGTAAGTAGCCTCATGAATAGCTGCAGGAAATTAGTCCACATACCATGCAAGTAGTTTCTAAAGAAGATAAAAGGGAGCTGTGTTTCCAGGCAATCTGGAGAACACATACTCCTGTCTAAATACCTGTTTGCCAGACATAGCTGGGCTGGGTGCTGAGAAGAACTTCCAGGCACATTTGTCACACAGAAGAGACCTGGGAAGAACAGTTCAATCTATGGTTGAATAGCAAGTGGCCTTAGCTTTAGGTAACTTAAAACCAAAACCAAAACCATGACCTCCCATGTCTTGGTGTTCTTGTCTGTAAAATGAGCTTGCTGAAATGGTTTGAACAAGACCACGAGGCCTAGTAGGTCTAGAACAGGGGTTCAGTCTCCACCTTTTCCCACGTGATTCGATAGCATCCCATCAAGCAGCTTGGCAACATGTCAGATGGGAATGGTGGGTATTTGTTGGGGGAGGGGGCTGGAGACACATCTGGCTTTATGACATATTGAATATGGCACAGAAAACACATACGTGCAGATAGTATGGATTAACATCCTCACAGCAGAACACAAATTTGTATGAAGTTGATAGTATAAATGTGAGGGAGCCATACGCTCCTCAGAGGAAAGAGTTATCAGCTGCACATAGCCAAAAACACAATTATGGAGAACACTGAGAGTTAAATGGTGGGAGAGAAAATATAAGTCAAGGTGGGAAAAGGTGAGTCAAATAATTACCGGGAAGACAGAAGTAGAAAAAGATACGGCTTAATGATGCTGGTGACCCCACAACTCTGTGAATATATTAAAAGCGGCCACATCCTATGTGGCAGGTGAGGTACAACTCAATAAAGCTATTACTTTCCTCACACACACAAAAAAAAGAGGACAAAGTAAAAGAAGTACAACTCAATAAAGCTATTACTTTCCTCTCAAAAAAAAAAAAAAAGCCAGTAAAAGAGATACATCTAGAAACATAATTTGGGGATGGATACCATTATATTATTAGCTGCCATTATATTATTAGCTGTTTATTTTATAAAACAAAACCATATCTAGACAGTACTGTATATAGGAACAGAATAAAAAGGACTAGCAATGTCCAGTATAGCAGACATAGCACAACTTACTTTTATATATCAAGGTGAAAAATGTAAAATACCGCAGCTGGCTAGTGGCACTAGGTATGTTGGTGAGCTCTGGATTGAACTGACAGATCTTGCTGCAGAGAACAAGTTGGGATATCCATTGAGGAAGATTCCAAACATGAGCCTTGGGCCTCCACACATACACATGTGGATGTGCATCCAAACACACATGTAAACATGTATATCAACATGCACCACATAGACACATACATGAAAAGAGGAGGAAATCTAGTAGAATTGAAGGCGTCACCCACACAAACAACTGAGCATGGTTTTTTTTTTTTTTAATAGTAGCTTTAGTCATAGCAGCACATGATTACAACTGCTAAAACCCACAAACAACCCAAATGTAGACTAACAAAGAGACATATGAACAAAAATACAGTCTAGGGCTGGAGAGATGGCTCAGTGGTTAAGAGCGCCACCTGCTCTTCCAGAGGTCCTGAGTTCAATTCCCAGCAACCACATGGTGGCTCACAACCATCTATAATGAGATCTGATGCCCTCTTCTGGTGTGCAGGTGTACATGCAGGCAGACCACTGTATACATAATAAAGAAATCTTAAAAAAAAAAAAAATACAGTCTATCTGTTCAGTGGAATGCTACCAGGCAATGAAAATAACCAAGCCCTGGCTACTGTAACAGTATACATGAACTACATCATAACAAAGAGTGGAGAAAACCAGATGCACAGTGATGCAGATGTGATTTCTCTTATATAAGATGCTGGGAAGTGCAGAGCAATCAGAAGTGAGAGAGAGAGCAGTCCATGGCTTCCTAAAGCCGTGGTGGCTGTTGGAACTGCAAGAGGTGGTAGAGCGGGGCCATGAGAGATTTTTATGGGATGATCTAAAGGATTCTATTTCTGACTATACTGTTGGCTGTGTGGCTAATATGCCACTGTCCATACCTGATGTATTGGATATTTGTTAATTTTCGCCTTTTTATTTATTTTTATTTCTGTATGTGTGTATATTGACTTCTCTATAGGTGCCTGTGGAGGTCAGATGAGTTCATTAGATGCCCTGGAGCTGGCGTTACCAGTGGGTGTGAGCTACCACATGGGTCTGGAAACCAAGTCCAGGTCTTCTGCAAGAGCAGCCAGTGTTCTTAACTGCTAATCTATCTCTCCAGACCCTACATTTTATATTTAAATGTTGGTGTTCCTTGTAGTTGTAGTAGACTTCAATCAAGACTTCATACAACCAAACCAGACCAAGCCGGCAAGCACAGGTACCCATGTCCTACACCTCAAATTGTCCTCTTAGAAAATATGAAAGTGGGTCAGTAAAATGACTCAGTTAGTAAAGGTGCCTGCCGCCGTGACAACCTGAGTCTAGTTCCCAGGATTCACATGGTAAAATGAAAGAACAAACTCTGGCAACCTGTCTTCTGACCTCCTCATAGGCAATGACACGAGCAGACGCACACACGCACAGTTCCAACAATCCGACAGCAGCTTTCTTTCCACCCCTACACACAGCTTTCTAATGGATTGACTGATCTGAAGCCATTGTCGCAACAGTGATGGCCATGACTAACTTACTAGGATTTGATATATGCCAGACAACCCTCGGATCCTCTACCATACACCTCCTATAGCCACCTTAGGATACGGGGCCCAACATGTTCCATAGGACACACTGGATCTTAAGGAATCTAATGACTTCCCAGAGTTCCCCCAGCTCAGCCCAGAACACAGGCACAATGACCCAGGAGCCCAGGTTCACCTAATCAGCTCTGCCCAGGGACACAACAGACTGAAAAGAGTCTGAAGTGGCACTGGTCATTACAGACAGGAGATATTTAAGAGCAAGTCGTAGGAAGGGAGTTGGGAAGCTCTGGTCTCCTAAGGAGTGATGTGCAGTATAGGACCACATGCGTGGGCTTCCTTCCCCACAGCCTGGAGGCATGTTATCAGAGGATTGGGAGCCCCTGCTCCATCAGCTCATGATACCAAGCAGCAGGATGTGATCCCTACCAATGATCCAATAGATGGCATTTCTGTGCTGGAACAGACCAAGCCATCTGAGCAGAAACCCAGGGGACTAGGTTCACAGATAATCCATCCTCCTTACTGGAGATCAATTGAAAATAAGCATTAAAGGCTAGATTATTATATGGTCTATTTCCTTAAACCCAATAAATGAGACAAAACCCACACATGCAGATTTTAGAGAGACTCGGCAGTGATCCCACAACTTACCAGATCCCAGAGAAATACTTGGCACCCAATGTCCCCTGGGCTTGGTATACTCATTACCACCCATCAAAACACTCCCATACCTTCATAAATACCAGCCGAGTTCCCTGGCACCTGACTGAGAACGCTTTCCAGTCTGGTGGAATGTAATAACTGCACACTGTTCCCATCTGCCCCTGGGTGATGCACAAGCCAAGGAGAGGAAGACAAACGAATGAAGGAACTCTGATCAGATTTGGGGGGGGGAGGAATAAAAAGGGAAAGGGTGATGGGTGGTGTGGACAGAAGAGACATGGCATGGCGCACAGGAGAGACAAAGAAAGGATGTGAGCATTAGATTTTTGGATGCTCTGTTCATTTGGGCATGGTGCCATCACCAACACTGTCTTTGTCATCACTGTCCTTGACCAAAGGGAAACTTTGCAAAGAAAAAAAAAAAAACCTGTGTCACATTGATATTAAAAGAGACTAAGAACAAAAGGCTTACAGTGACATTCCTCTCTCCATGAACAGGTCCATCAAACTTTAGAAACCTAAGGCCATACATTGAATAAACCACCAGCAGCATCCTTCCTGGATGAATATTTGTAACCTCACTCACTAAAGCACAGTCCTTGTATCATGTGTCCATGTCTCTTCTGCTGGTTGTACTGCTTCCTTTCAACACCGTCTCTACCACCCCATGAAAGCTCAAGACCCAGGCTAGGAGGGGGCGGGCTACATAATAAGCTGCAAGGAATCAGAAAACAAGGGCTATGCATCTTCAGGTCCCACCCAAAAATGGTGTCTGATGACAGCTGGTCCTCGGTGACTGATGGAGAGTTAGTACGAAAGTGGAAGGAGGAGAAAAATGAGGACCTGTGAAACAACGGCTGTGTAATGGGTCTGGAAGCAAGTAGCCAAGGGATGTGGCTGTGGGTAATAGATTAATGTACTCTGTCAGCTCAGCATCACAGGTGATAAGCATCAGGGTGAAAGCAAAGGTCATGTGCACACAAGAACACATACACACAGGCATGCAAAGATTGTCCACACTGGGCATGCTCCTGAGAGCATTCCCTTTATGCCCAGAAGGGACACCAAATCCTGGTGCTACTCTATAATCGTGGCATCTCCCTATTGTCCCATTGGGCTCAAGTTGAAAGCCCCACCTCCACACCCTAGAGTGAGGCTAACAGGAGCAGGAGGGAATGTAATTCAGCCTACTGGAGAGTCATGCGCTTGGCCAGATGGCTGGCTGTGACTAACGTCAAAGGTACATGAATACAGGGTGTGCTGAGAAGGTTTTTGGCTTGAGGAAGAACACTGTTTTCATCACCGGCTTGCCAGAAGGTTCCACGCTCAAGACGCAATCATAGATCCAGAATGATGCTGCCGCGTGGAAGGTATTGAGATTCTGGAGCATACAAACGCTCACTCCCCTCCTACTAGAAAAACCCTTCAGCTCTACTGCCACAGTGACAGCTCAGGACAGCCCAGGGACGCACTGATTACCGCATCTTGAAGTGTAGGACTGAGACAGTGCATTTTCCCAAAGCAAGAAAATGGAAGTATAAAACACAAGAAGGAGTTTATCAATTAACAGTTAATTTGTATCACTTAATTATCCTAAACAGCCTGCAAGAGTACTTTGCAAGTATTTGAAGAAAACCTTGTGTTATAATTGAGTTGTATGGGTACACTACCTCATGTTAGAGTAGAAATACATTTAATGTATGTGAATAATAATCTTGAATTTGAATTCTATACCAATGTAACAAAATTGAACTTATTGTGCATCAATATACAAAATTCTATACCAAGGAATTAAAAATAACCTTGTTTGTGAGTAACAGATAAGGCCTTAAATTGAGGAGTAGGTTCAATAATATACTTTTTGTCCTGTCTTCCCTATATATTTCTATATTCTGCCTTCTTTCTTTTCAACGCCTATCTCCATGCCGAAGAAAGAAAGATAAAGGAAAAGAGAGAAATACCTGAGTCCAACCTCATTTTCTCTCAGAATAAGACCAATAATAACTTATAATCAACTCCCTTTCATCACAAGAATATACGCCCTAACTTTAACAGATAGATATGATCCTATAGACAGATAAAGTAAAATAGTTAGATAAGCTCTTCAAAAATCTCAGAGACCGACATTATACAGCATTTAAAGATATTTTTATGATTTCAAGGATCCTTTGACAATAAGACAGGCTAACTCCTGGCAACGCCCAGCCTACCTCAAAGAAGATGATGAGCATCAGTGAACCTCCTTATGGAGATGGCTTCAAATGTGGCAAACAAGCCATTGCGTAAAAATATCCTAGTTTCTGCCACAGACAGAATTCTGTCTAAAAGTGGGCAAACTTGGACACAGGTAGAGTTGACAGACAAACTCTGCCAAGATAGGGTAAGCAGGTCCTCAATAGTTCCTGCCTCACAAATATGTCTGCCAGGTATAATGGGCCAGAAGGTGGAGGATGATGCTCCAATGTTATAGAGAGTTTTGGGTGACTATTTAGGCAGCAAACTGTCTCTGTAATTTTCTCATTTTGGAAGCTACTAACTTGTACTTCCTGTTTACTCAGATAATTAACTTTATTCCTTTTCAAGTCTGTTGGGGTTGAAGACCGATAGTTTAGTTTACAATTAAGTTTAGTAGTTTAGGGGTTAAGTTGTTTTTAGGTCTAGATAGGTGTTTTTAGGTTGATAAAGATGAGATATGATAGATATTGATTTACATTCAGAATTATAGACTCACCAAGATAGGAAAGATGTTTTCTCCAAGGTTGCCAAGTAGGCAAAACACTATAAATGTAACATTTACCTAATTCCTAATTGGTTTGTGGTTCTTCTTGCTGTATATATTCTTATTGTATATATGTGTATTAATATAAACATATATGTAAAAGTAAAACACACACACACACAAGAATGGTATTTTAAAACTCTAGGGGGGGAAGTTAATTTAAAATTTATACTTCCAAACTTCAAATTCTTAAAATTGAACTAAAAAATGATGGTGGGAAGAAGAGCATTTGGACAGCTAGGGAGACAGTTCTATCAGGAAGCTGCATATTTTGTGAGCTACAGGATTTGGGTTGGATCCTTAGAACCCGCATTAAAGAGAAAAGTGGGATGCTGGGGAGGTGGAGGTGGGGCCATGATACACATCTGTAATCCCAGTGCTGGGAAGGTGGAGGCAGGGGATCATTGGTGCTCATTGGCCAGCTAGACTACCATACTGGGTGAGTCACAGGTCAAAGAAAGGTGATGTCTCATAAAAAGGAGGACAGCTCATGAGGAATGACATCTGAAAATGTACACACACACACACACACACACACACACACACACACACAGAAGCAGGGGCACTAAAAATGTTTTGAAAACACACAAAAATGCATATTTGCACATACACATGGAGTGTGTGTGTGTGTGTGTATGTGTGTGTGTGAACACTTGCATTGTTTTGTTTTGTTTTGTTTTTTTGGTTTTTCGAGACAGGGTTTCTCTGTGTAGCCTTGGCTGTCCTGGACCCGCTTTGTAGACCAGGCTGGCCTTGAACTCACAGCGATCCACCTGCCTCTGCCTCCCGAGTGCTGGGATTATAGGCGTGCGCCACCCGCCTGGCCACTTGCATAGTTTTAAACCATGAGCATTTTGAAATGAAACTTTGACAATCACAGATGGCTGGAAAGTGAATCCGTGATCAATACACTGAAAGTTAAACAAATAGAAAAATAAAACAAGTATAAACTGCAGGGAAAATGAGAGATGGCATAGGAGGGAAAAGTACTTTAATATGCTCTATTGCTGAGCTGTGAAATATTTACACACTCAGCAATGCAAATACTAAATTATCTTCTTATAATCATTATATAAATGTACTGAAAAGAACTGAGACAAAACCATGTATATCACAGTGAGCCAAGGAAATGCAAACAAGATGTTAAAGCAGCCAGCCCAGGAGTGACAAGTGGGGAGCGTGTGCCTAAGGACCAAATGAACTCACTGAAAGTTAGAGATGGAGCGGTAGAAGTGATACTGAGACCACTACCATTTTGAATACAAAAACTTAAGAGAAATACATTACGTGAGGGCTAGCAAGATGGCGAGTGAAAGCACTTTTGCGAGCCTGACAACCTGAAGTTGACCCCTTGATCCCACAGTAGAAGGAGAGAACCAACTTCAAAAAGTTGTCCTCTGACATCCATATATGTGCACTAGTGGGCACACACACAGGCCCTACCACAGAGTAAGAAATTAAACTAAAAAAGAAACACATTTCACTGACTCTAAACCACATTATTATGAAAAGAAATAAAGAAAACAGAAAGAATGAATAATTGAATAAAGCAAAAAAGTAAAGAACCAAGGTGAGACAGAGGTAAAGAAAGAAAAAGGCCGGAACATTTAGATACACGGTCCTGTTTTAGGCTTACACGGTAACAGACCATAATCTGTATTCCTTACCCGTCTCTGTTTTCTAAATTGAATTCATGGTAGATTAAGGCCCTATTGCCCTATCTCCAATGCTAAGAAAATATTTTATGGGGGAAAATAGGCATCTTAAAAAAAATAATTCTCTTCAATGAAAGATTCTTCTGATTATTTGTGGAAATTGCAAACTAGCTTTCCGCACAAATATTTCACATGTGCTTAGCTTCTTTAAGGTAACAATAGTAAAACAATTTTACATAAAGACATCTTATATCCCAAGGGGGGGGGAACTATAGAAGACAATTTTGCAACCACATAACTGCTCATCTATTTATAACCTCAGAAAATGACAATGGTGTCCCTATGGAGTAAACAAAGCATTGAGGGCCGAGGAGAACTCGTGATCAAAGTGCTGGCAACCAAGCCGGAGCTCCTGAGTTCAGATCCCTTAAGCCCATGTGAAGCCGGATGCAGCAATAGTAGGGGCACTTGTAATCAACTCCAGCAAGGCTCCCACAGTGAGATGGGAGGCAGAGACACAAAACTCCATGGGAGCTCATGGGCCAGTCTGGTGTACACAGTGGCAAACAAGAGATTGTACATCAAGGAAGGTGGTGTCAAAGGAACCTGAAGTTGTCCTCTGATCTACAAACATCATAGGTGAGGCACGCATGCGCGCGCGCGCGCACACATTATAAAGAAATGTTCAAACCCTTAGTAGTTTGAAGTGCAGAAGGCATCAGTGTCTACAGTTCCAGTTGCTCCTGACAAAACAGGGAGCGAGTAGGGAAAGAGATAGAAGCGTGGCTGCCTTTTAAAACGGGAAACTTTCATGTGGCTCTGATTTAATTCAAAATATAAAACTGTCTGTTCTTGTTTACGTAGGAGAGCTTAGTCAGCACCATGCCACAGGAATACAAACACAGGACCCAAAGTATTAGCCTTGCTCCCTTCCTAGCTAGCTTGGGATTTGCCACTTTTAACAAGAACGGCTGTGTGAGTTGTTAAATGAGCTGGGTGTGTGGTGGTTCACGTCTGCAATCCCAGCGCAGGGGAGGTAGAAACAAGCAGATGAGGACTTGAGGGTCATCTTCAGCTACGCGGTGAGTCTGAGGCCAGCCAGAGATTTCTGTCTCAAAGCAAAGCAAGCAAGCAAACAACAACAGGAAAAACAAAAGCAAACCCCTAAAATGAACCAAAGGAAGAAAGTGTCATTGTCATCCACCTGGCTGCTGAATGATCTGCGGCAGCAGTCTGTGACGTCGCTCAAAAAATCAACCCAAACACTGCAACAAGAGATAGAGAGAAAGGACTTGAAGGAAAAGGGAGCAGGAGGAACATACACCAGTTCCACTGCTCAAGGAACCGGAAGCCACATGAAGCAAGGGGGAAGCATCATAGCTGAATAACTGTAGCTTCTGATTCAACTGCTGCAATCACTAGAACAACCCAGGCATGAAGGGGCTGCCTCATTCAGAGGACTTAGAGCCTCAAGCCCAGACACACTTGGCTCCCTGAGTTCTGCTAGTGCAAAGGTTGCTGTAAGTAGTCGTGTGTATACGTATGGGGTCTGGGGGAGGTGTGCGCAGGCGCACTTCTGGTTGTCCGTAGTTACCACCTATCTTGTTTTATTGAGAGATGTACTCTCACTGGCCTGAAACTCACTGACTGGAATGGGTGCGCTGGTTGGCCTGTCTCTGCCTCCTCAGAGTTTGAGATTATGGTCCCTAAGACAGGAAACCTGACCCTGAAAACAAAACAAAACATGGGTTCTGGGACTTGAACTCTGTTCCTCTCCTTTGTCCAGCAAATACTGTCCTGATAGCCATCTCAAGCTTTCACAGCGTTTTTTTTTTTTTTTTTTCACACAGTGTTCTTAAGAACATTTCCAAGGGAGAATTTCAGAGTGGAGAAACTATGCTGTACACATGGCAATGGTGTTATGACGTGTATTATGCCCACAGTAATTACAAACAACTAATGAGCTTTAACATAACCTAAGGATTTTAGTTACTCATAATATAAGCATTGGTTTCCTAATTATAATAAGTAATTAACATAAAACAATAATTCTGCTAAATTATGATATGACACTAAAGCTATAAACATTCTATGATCTGTGTACATTCTTTTCTCAATACATTTAGTCTTGGAACATCTGAACTAGTTATGAACTAGTTACCTGCCCCAAAACAGGTTTTCTTTGAGGTGCACATTGTTTCAAAAAATTAATAAGCTGTCATTTAAAATCAAGAAACATCACTTTAAAAAGTGAGAATTATCCATCATTAATGCTTATTTTATTTTCAAAAGTGTTTTTCCAGGATTTCTCTGTATCGCCCTGCCTGTCCTGAAACTCACTTTGTAGACCAGGCTGGCCTCGAACTCACAGAGATCCGTCTACGCCTGCATTCCTGAGTGCTGAGATTACAGGTGTGTGCCACCATGTCCAGCTTCTGTCTGTGTGGGGACACACGACTGTCATAGTGTGTGAGGTCAGGATGACTTTTGGGGGTTCCACACTGGAGTCCTGGGGATCTAGCTCATGCAGTCAGGCTGGGAGGCAAGTGCCTCACTCACTGAGCCGTTTTTATCATGGCAGCACTGGGTCTGTACTCAGACAAAGAAACCTGAAGCTGAAGCCAGGAGGATATCATCTTCTCAAGTTCAGAGCCAGGCACAGTGGCACACATGGGGGACCCGTGCCAAATTCTGCCATGTCAGAAATCCTGTGCTTAGGCTGTATGCTGTGACCTTTGAGTTGCTGACCTTTACCTCACCACGAAGGCTTGTGTTCTAGGCAATCCTTGGACTATTTACCTTTGAAAGAAGTAGAGAAGTCTCAACTTGGAACCACCCAGAGGATCTAGGAAGTTCTTATAAGGAACTACTCAGAGAACTAGGAAGCTCTACAGGGAGTGATTTAGGCTATTGCATTCTTGCCTGGGGGCTAGGGTGAGTGAGATAAGAATAGATCCTATTGACCTTGCCCTATATATGTTCCTGCTAGTCGGCAATAAAGTGAATCTTGATCAGAAATTTCCTGACTTGATTCGTTATTTCTCGTGTCTCTGTACCCTACTTTCAATCCCCACTCCCTCTTTCAGGTGAACCCTGATTCGGTTTTTTCTGAGGGCGGGGACCCAACACACACACATGTAATCCCAGCACTTGGCAAGTACAGACAGGAGGAATGGGAACTTAAGGCCAGCCTTGTTCATGTTTTAAGTCAGCCTGTGCTACATAAGACCTTTTCTCAATGAACAAATAAGTGAAAATAGGTAAGTAGATGATGGGTAGGTAGGTAGGTAGATAGATAGATAGATAGATAGATAGATAGATAGATAGATAGATAGATAGACAGACAGACAGACAGATGATTGATTGAAGATAGACAGATGATAGGTAGATAGATATATGGCTGATTGATTAAAGATATATAAGTAGAGGGATAAATGAACAATAGATAGATAGATAGATAGATAGATAGATAGATAGATAGATAGATAGATAGATAGACAGATAGATAACAAAAAAAAAAATTCCCAAAATACAGATGGGAAAGTTGGAGGCTTTTCTTGTCAACACTTTCCTTTGTCTTCCATATATCCTCTCCAGTCTACCTGGGAAAATGCTGGTTTCTCATTTCACTGGCCAGAAACATAGCACTTACATCCAAATGCGAGTACAAATGCAAATGTTTGGGCCCATCTCAGTGCCACATAATCAGAATGCAGGTTCTCAAACTGGCCAAGCACACACATCCTGGCCTTTTTCAACTCCAATTACAGGGCCTCACTGCAGCCCCAAGCTTCAGACTCCACTAGTCCTGGAATAAGAGGCACAATCTCTGACAGATAAGCCAGGGGATGCTGGTGGTGGTCCCGGGCTCACTGAAAACCTCGCTCTCCATCATCAGTCATCTGATACTAAATGCTTGTTTCAGCTTCTGCATCCTGGGAAAAAAAATGGCATCTCCTCAACTTAATTTTTCATTGTGTTCAATTATGACTTGAAGATTTTTAAAAATTATTTTACTGTTACGTACGAGTTTTGTGTGTGAGTGTGTGTTTGTGTATGAGTATGTGTTTGAGTGTGTGTGTGAGTGTATATATGAGTGAGTATGTGTATGTGAGTGTATGTGTGAGAGTGTGTGCATGTAATTTGAGTATGTGTGTGTAAGGGTGTAAGTGTGTGTGTGTGTGTGTGTAAGGATGTGAGTGAGTATGTGTGAGCATATGTATTTGTGTGTAAGTAAGTGAGTGCATGTGTGAGCATGTTGTGCTGCTGCCCATGGAGATCCTCTGCAGCTGGAGTTACAGGCAGTTGTGAGCCATGTGACATGGGTGCTGAGAACCAAACTTAGGCCCTCTGGAAGAGTAGGAAGCACTCTTAGTTGCTGAGCCATCTCTCCAGTCCCACAGGCTGGTTTTTAAGGTGGAGGTTTCCCCACTTTCCAGGTAGGAAGATGTTTAGAAATATCTCCCACATGGGTTAACATTTTGTTTAGTTAACTATTTTTTTAAAATGTTGCACTGTCCTCTCTGTTGGAATTGAGTTCTTTAAATTATTTCTTGGATTTATAATACTGTACAGTTAGTTCCAAGCAATATACAACTCTACGCTCTGGCTGGGAGCATCTTGATTATACAAATGCGGAACTAATTGAACAGAACGATGTCTTGGGAAGCCAGACCACCACGCCCCAGTTTCTGTCCTCCCTGCCACTGGGCTGAGGACCCGCATAGCAGCATCCCAGCAGAAGTGTTCCCTGTATCTTTAACGGCTCACCCAGAGCTCAGAGCTAAAGTCTCAACTATTTGTTGTTCTCTGTTGTTATATTCTGTTCCAAGGTTCATAATTTGAAAATCGACTTTGGGGACTTTTTGCTTGGTCTATTAAAATGATTCATGTTGCATTCAACATAAACTGTGTGTTCACAGAGGAGGGTGAGAGCCCGCACTCACAGCATAATAACTAAAGTGAATTTTGAACGAGCCGCAGTTTGTGGCAGCCGTGTGGTATCATTTGTCTTAATTTTTCTTTGGCATTACATTAGGCAGATGCATTTACATTTCCAGGTATGGCTAACCACTTTAAAAACTTTGTTTTTACAGCGCGAGTAAAGGGGGAATCAAATCTGCATGTTTATGCCGTGTAACATCAAATAACACCATTTTACTGTTTGGAGTACATACAGCGGGGATTTACATTCCATTTACCTGACCTCACAGAGGGAACTTGGACTGATATGCAAAGCACATGAAATATTTACCAGGGATGGATCACGCAAGGCTTCTAAAGGAAAACGGATGAAGGCGAGGATAACAGCACCCATTCTGCCGTGCCCTTTCCAGCTCCACACTGTACTTTTAACCGGAACTCCATAATCGCCCTAGTCATTCACATCCAGACTCATCTTCAATAAAACAAGGCTCCAGGTAACTCAAGCCAGAACTGGAGGTGACAATCGTCCAGAGTAGCCATTTGTCATTAATGCACCAATAAACTTCCGTGCATAGACAACGCACATGCTTCCAAACTCATGAAATATGTATTTCGGGGTGGGGGGTGGGGGCCCCGGGCTGGAAGGGAGGGTCGCTACATTCCCATTAGTGTCATTTAAGATGAGCATGGTGTCTGTGGGCATATGCATATGTCTTTTGGCAGATGAATTCTATAAATATGAGGCACTGAACTATTTCAGATGGGTGGAGAATGTTAAGAGTAAATCTTACGTTCTCTCAGTGTGCTGAAACAAACCATCAGATCAAAGGGGTTGACGCTATGTTGAAGAGTTATGATGCTCCCTAAGGTTTTGGTTTCCATTGAGCTTGTAAGACTATGACACCCCACCCAGGAGCCCACTGCATGCTACCTAGCCAGGTGAATACCCAGGTGAAGAAAATGACTTTAAAAAAGGGTAGGTGAACATTTCATACAAAGGTTCTGTGATGACTAACCATGGTTGTCTTGACTAGATCCGTGTCAAGTCAATGTGTCTCCACAACATCTGAGGAGCTTTTTGATCAGGCTACCCAAACCAGGAAGAGCAAGTCTAAATGTGTGTAGCATGTTCCGTTGTCAGCTGGGCGAAAGGAAGTCCCAGGAAGGAAGCTTTACTTTTGGCTTATTTGCCTTCCTGTCTCACTGGTGACATCATCTGCTCTTGACAAGTTCATCTACCCTGTTGCTGCAGCAGCTGGTGTTATGGTAACTGCTGTTACCTTCGCTTGCTGATATCAGAACCCAGTTCCTTCAGGTTTCCCATGACTGGAGACCAATGGATCTCCAAGACTCCTCCTGGCCTTCAGCTTGTTGACTGTGGAGGCATCTGGCCTTGTGGTCTGAGTAGCTTCCAGGTTCACAGCCTCTCCAATATGCATACGGCCATTCTTGCACTAACCAGACTGCATCACGCAAGCTGACCTAACAAATTCTCTTCTAATATGTATGAATTCCATATGTTCTGATCCCCTGGAGAACCATGCAGAATGCAGGTTCTGAATGATCAACATGATTTAGGGTCACAGAGCCAAGAGCACAGCCACAGGGAGCTCCTGAGCTGTCATTTTGACGCTGTAGCTAGCTGGTTGTGTGACACAGGGCAAGTTCAACTTTCTTAGTCTCAGTCTCCTCATCTATAAAATAGGGAGAGGAAACCTAGCAGAACCCTTGAGTTTAGCTGCGTACATTTATAAATGTAGGCTTCAACAATGGGGTGGGGGGGAAAAGTACCCAGTAAGTCGGGCGTAGTGCATGCCTTTAATTCCAGCAGTAGGGAGGAAGACGCAGGTGGATCACTGTGAGCTCAAGGCCAACCTGGTCTACAAAACGAGTCCAGGAAAGGCAAGGCTACACAGGAAACCCTGTCTCGAAAACACACACACACACACACACACACACACACACACACACACACACACACTCAAGCACCCAGTAAATGTGAGTTCATGCTGGGTGTGGTGGCACACTCTTGTAACCTCAGCACTTGGGAGATGGAGGCAGGAGAGTCAGGAGTTCAAGGTCATGCTCTCCTTGGCAACAAAGAGTTCAAGGCTAGCCGAGGCTATGTGAGACACCGTCTCAATAAAACACAAAACTGTGGCTGTGGATAATACCTGAGTAAGTAAGAGTACTTCCTCCGTGGGCTAGCATGACGGCCTAAACTCCAGTCTCCACAAGACATGTAAAAGCTGGGTGTGGCTGCATGTGCCTGCAACCCAGTGGGAGGGAGACAGAATGATTACTGGAGCTCACTGGCCAGCCAGCTTGGCAAGGCCACAGGGGACCCCAGCTTCAGTAAGAGACACTGTTCTTACTGAATGAATATGGAACACAGTGACAAAGCAGGACGTCTGGGTCTCGTCTCCCCACACGTGCCCTGATACCCCACACCTCATTTGGACAGGCACCCCTCAATAGTTACCTCTTGTCAATCACCACCATCAACCTTTATTATCAGAACTACCATCAGGGATACTCAGGCTAAGATCATCATGTCTGATCAACAGCTCATTAGCCACCAAAAAATAGCTTATTATCCTATTAAGCAAACTATATAAATATTTGCAGTAGATGAATGAAAGTCTTTGGACTTGAGCAAATGTAATAAGCCTCATAATGTACAGTGTGGACCAAATGGTTTGGGTAAAATGCTGGCTTTTGACTAACATCCATGTTTCAGCTTGTTAGCTTCCTGATCCATTCAGCCTCTGCATATCCCAGGCTCTCCCACTTCAGGAGAGTGTCGGGTCCTGACACCAGACAGGATAAAACACATGTACTGGATTGAAACTGCCAATGCTCCACATTGGGATGTTGTAACTTTTCTTGGGGAAGAAATGAACAGATTTCTATTCATCCCAGATAGGGCACCAACAACAGACCAAAGAAAGGACTCCACCCAAGACCAGCTGAGGGATGCAGTGAGTTTAGTGTGATGCTTTTGGGAGTGTGGATGACTCAAAAGCATCTGCATCACTGAACAACCATCCCAATGGGTAAGGACCCAAAGGGGTATTCATCTGGAGCTAACTATTGGACTTACAGGTGACTGTTCCCCCAGAAACTGTTACCTACATAAGTTTGGATGTGGGGAGGTACTGTGAGTCCTGTAACCTTCAGGAGTATCCTCAGCCTTGTAAATCTCATTTACTTCCTGAGTCTTAAGAAGCTCACCCCTAGGAATTAAAGTTTTCTTTTCTTTCTTTCTTTTTTTTTTTTTTTTTTTTAAATTTTTGGTTTTTTGAGACAAGGTCTCTCTGTGTTAGCCTTGGCTGTCCTGGACTCGCCTTGTAGACCAGGCTGGCCTCAAACTCACAGCGATCCACCTGCCTCTGTCTCCCGAGTGCTGGGATTACAGGCGTGCGCCACCACGCCTGGCTAGGAATTAAAGTTTTCATTCAGAAGAAATAGCTATACAACACAGAGTAGCCAAACAAAGACTTGGAAATAGTTCGAAAAAATGAATAAGTAGAGAGTCTCAAACAGCAAGTTCATCTAGGCCCAGCAAGTTTGCCTCTTAAAACAAGCATCCAGAGTCTCCAGGGCAAAAGTCGGAGAATAAGCCTTCAAGTACGGAGAAACAAAAGCCAAAAGCCAGAATGAAGGTGGGCACAGGCAGGACAGTGACACAGGACACCCACTCTAAGCCACCTTAAGGGTTCTGAGAAGTCTTCTTGGGAGAGGGAGGTCAGGAGTAGGAGGCAGGCTCCCCCTTACAGATGACAGCTGACACTCTGGACTCTCATTCCTGTTGTCACTTGGCTTAGTGTTGAGCAACAAGAGTGTTGCAGCCAGGCTGCCCGGTGCACATTCTCTGTCAGAAGGTCACATACCTTCTTTAAGTCTGTTTCCGTGTCTGCAAAAATGGCCACTAGAGCAGGCAGCCCACAGGTTGTTGGAAGGATTAAATAAAGCCACGCACACAAAAGTAGTGGGCTCAATGCTAGCACACAAGGGACACTGTATGAGACGATCTTAAAACAGACAATTCGGGTAACTAGGAGGAACTAAGGATGAAGAAAACGCAACACCTGCATCCCTGTATCTCACAGAATGCCCATTCCCCGCTGCCCAGTGAAACAAACAGGCACATGTGACTGAGCCAGGTGCCCTAGCTCGGTTTCTGTTGCTGAGATAAACACCATGCCAAAAGCAGCCCAGGGAAGAAAGTGTCTATTTCATCTGACAGATTGTAGTCCATTGCTGAGAGAAGTCAGGGTAGGACTTCAAGGCAGGGGTTGCTCCCTAGGGCTCACGCCCAGTCATCTTTCCTATAACTGAAGGGACTGTAGCCAGTCTGGGCCTGGCAAACATGCTTCTGGCAGGTCTGCCCTTCTCTCCCATTCACTCTGCCTTGCTAAAAATCTTTGGAGTACATTTCTAAAGCTAGCCACCAAGGTCTGATCCCTTCTTTTGTCCACTTCCTTCTCCACAGGCCAACAACCAAGGTCCAGCTATAAAAGTATTAAAGTCCAGCAATCAAAAGTCCCCTTTGTTTTACCTAATTAACATGCCCAATCAAAACATACCACAACATCCTATTCTAACATAGACCCCTCCCTTTCCTCTTCTTAAAACCTACACCTGCGAGGTCATTAGCTGTTGTTTTCTGCCTGGGTCAGAAAGCAGCCACCTTAACTTTTCTTCCTTCTTAATAAAGGGTCTCTCTGTGAGAGCAGGTGGGTGTGGCTCGTCGCTAATCCAGGGCCTACGAGGGAACCCCCACTGCGCATGAGGTCTCCTTCAACAATGTCAATCTTTAGCACTGCAAGAACAGGGGCAGCTCTGCCTACAATGGGCTGATCCCTCCTACGCCTACTAGCAATAAAGAAACTTGCCCACAGAAATACCACAGGCCAAGGTGATGGAAGTGACTCCTCAACTGAAGTTCCCTCTTCCCACGCTTCTCTATCTTGTGTCAAGTTAACAAAAAAGGAACAAGAATACAGGACTCATGAACCAGACACCCATGAGATAGGACTTTAGTATGACCGTGTTAGGAGAGAGCTGTCTGGAAAGGGACACTTGATCTTTGGGATCCAGTCTTTCTGGGTGGATGGATGTCTGTCTCAAGGTAATGGCTTGGCTCTCTACACAGCTGAATTGCAGTTCGCTCTCCTCTGTGTGAACTTGGCAGTTCTGGGCCTTGCAATCTTCATCAAGAGTTGAAGCAGAAGTTGGGCATGTGTCTTTGATCCCAGCATTCGGGAGGCAGAGGCAGACGGATCTTTGTGAATTCAAGGCCAGCCTGGTGTACAAAGAGAGTGTAGAGAGAAACTGGTCTCGAAAAAAATACACAAAACACAAAACCAAACCAAACCAGAGTTTCAGCAGATCAGAATGAGGTAGGTCTTCATTGGAAGCCTACACCATGCCTTTGGCCCTCTTGCTTCCAGGATGGATGGCCGAAATAAACCTCTTTCCATTATAAAGTAATTGGCATAAGTTACTCTGTGATAGCAATAGGAAATGAACTAAGACACAGTGATTTCTCACAGGAAAGATGGTACACAGCCTTGTCCAAAAATATCATAATCTAAGCCTGGAGTGACATCTTCAACACAGAAATGAATAATAAAGAATGAACACATCCTCCCTATGTCACTAAAGCAGTCCCCAAATGAATCTCACATACATAGAAACGTGAAGATGAGACACTGCCCGAGACTCTGCATAGCTATATACAATTGGGTTCTCGGTTTCTTATTTGGAGAGTGGTGCTAAGTTGCAAAAACTACACAAGTTTGTCAGCTTAACAACTTTGTCAGTTTAATCTTTCCCCTTACCTCTTGTTTTGGGAACTAACACAACTGTTCCACCAGAACATTTTATTTATTTAACAAAAGGGGAGGATATAGGAGAGGAGGAGGAAGAGAAGGAGGAGGAAGAGGAGGAGGAAGAGGAGGAGGAGGAAGAGGAGGAGGAAGAGGAGGAGGAGGAAGAGGAGGAGGAAGAGGAGGAAGTTCCTCAAGCAGAAAAGACCCTAAACGCTGCCTTCTCTAACTGAAAAACATTTTATTTAATTGCAATAAAAAGCCCTTTCAAATTATGGATAGCAAATCTGAATCAAACATATTCAGGGACTGTAGGTGTTAAAAATAATACAGACCTTGAAAAAAATCTATATTTTAATCTTTTTGGGGCAAAAACAAATTATCTTATTTACTACATGAATGATTTCCTCAATTTGACGCCAATCTTTAGTGCCAACTCCTACCTGTCTAAATAAACAGGCTCCAACAGAAACGACTGGATTATTTATATTATGAGGAAGTGTTTAAAAATAAATGGGAGAGATGACTTTACCAGTATTGAAAATAAAAACAACACACAAAAGCATCTCAGCTTACAAAAATCTAATTTTACTTTCTTCTGTTTCCAGGAGGGGAGTTTAAAGAGTACATACAAAATAGTAAATTAAATTTCTCTTTGTTGGTGGGTGAGGAAAGAGAGAAAAATATCTAAACTTCACTGGCATGCTCAGAACACCCACAGAGTGCCATCTTAACACGAGATGACGGAGTGGGGACATCTTATCTCTATGGTACTGCCTGTAAAAGCACGTAGATGAGGGCATTCATAGAAAGCTGGACCTTGCTGGAAATCAGTGTTTTTTTTTTATATATAGGACTTAAGACAAAATAAGAATTGTAAGCCGGGCGGTGGTGGCACTCCTTTAATCCCAGCACTCAGGAGGCAGAGGCAGGCGGATCGCTGTGAGTTCGAAGCCAGCCTGGTCTACAAAGGGAGTCCAGGACAGCCAAGGCTACACAGAGAAATCCTGTCTCAAAAAAAAAAAAAAAAAAAAAACCAAAAAAAAAAAAGAATTGTGATGTACATTGTAGCATGTTGACTTTTCACTGTGGAGCTCAATACCATTAAAAAACATTCATATAGATAATGGGTTTGTTTGACTGTTAATGTGCTGTGTTGGCAGGACTGGGGAAAAAACAGAGCCTCATATTTGAGAGACCCCTGCTCCACTACTGAGCTGCACCACCTGACCCTTTTATTTTTGCTTTGTACAAGGAGACAGAGTCTCATGAAGTTCGCTGGGCAGGACTTAAGCTTGGGGCCCTCCTAGATCAGCTAGCATCACAGACCTATGTCACCATAGCGATTGGTTTTCACTAAATTAACAATTATTTGAATGGATATCCCAGGGCTTTCTTGTCATCAGTTTGGATAGAATTTTTTTCAATAGTTTTCTCAGTGCCTGTGAGGTGTGTGGGAGTAAAATATGAGGTGTGGTCTGTGTGCGTGTGTGCGTGAGTACATGCACGTCAGCAGGGGCAGGGTGTTTAATGCGAGGCAGATAGCACGAATGACGCTCCACAAATTGTTATTAGAAAAACAGAGAAAGGACACCTTCCTACACTTGTCCTGGCTACACTGCAGAGACACTGTAAAGGGCTTTCTCCATGTCTGTCTATACTCGCCCAGGAGTGTGTAAAGGAAATGGCACAGTTTTGCACAGAAAGAACATTACGAAGCAGCACAGGATTTGCCACTGGACCTTGATACCTGGCCTCGGGTGCCAGTTAAATGCTCCCAACACAACCATAAAGCCAGGTCACGCTTGCCACAAAGCCTCAAGAGCTATTTTTGCTGTGATTCCAGTCCATGGATGGCAGGGTGGGCCAATACGCAAACAGCTTCTTCCAGAACCTCCAAGGCAGAGGGCTATTCTAAGAAACATCACAGTTTCCCTCCCCCATTCTTCATCCTTTTTTATTTCTTTCCGAGAGCCATCCCCCCCACCCCCAAATGCAGTAGAGGAGAACCAGCTGGACCACGGGTAGCCAGAGGAGGAAATTCCTGTCTCAAGAAAAACCAGAACCAAATGTTAGTGCGCAGATGCCCCCAGGTTGTAATCTCACTGTAATGGTTTCTTATGATAATTAAAACCATGTCAGCAAAGGTTGCCCGCCTTGAGACCACAGCAAGGGGGACCTGGACAGTGTGTAGAAAGCATTTTCACCTAGCGAGGGGAAGGTTTTCAGCACACCTTGGGTCCGTAGTGCACAGAATGCCCTTTGTTCCTCCTGGAAGCCTACATGGTAACAATACTGGACACCGGAGTTCACTTTATTTCTTGTTCCCCTTTGACTCCCGGCACAGAACACAGCAGGTCCCCAGTAAATATTGCTCTATGGATAGAGCAGTGAACCTTTACACTGCATCACTCTTAGAGGATGGCCACCCTCATCATCACCACCATCTTCTTAGTCACCTTCAGTTTGTAGAGGAAGAAAATTAAACAACTTGCCCAAGGTCACACAGAAAAGGGTTTATGACACTACACCTAAGCCCCTAGGTGTGAGCTGAGCTGTCCTTTACTCAGTGCATGCAGATCAGCCTGGCTCCAAACGCAACACCTTAAAAAGCAAATCCATCCATCAAATCAATCAATAGATAAAAATGCAAAAGTTAACTCTGGAAATATGCCTGGGGATTCGGCTGCTCTTTTTCTTTCCTTTCTTTAAACTGTTTCTAAGAAGTTCACTGACGACATGCCCTGGAGCCACTCTTCAGCAGTGAACTGGATTGGAGGATAGAGAAGCCCAGGCTAGCCCCGACACCTTGCTGTTGCTTCACATATAAGCAACATTTCACTCCCTTGCACTGGAGCTGGTGGGTTTCCCACTACAGATAAGAAAGGATGGCTCCGCTAGGTGTGGTGGTGGGTCCCTGCAGCCCCTGTGTTGGGGAGGCTGACTTAGAAGGAGGAGACTAGCTAAGGAATCAACTAGTTCCTCTTTTTAAAGTTCTCTCTGGGAAGCTCTAGGGCAGCGGTTCTCAACTTGTGGGTCGTGACCCCCTTTGGGGGTTAGAGTGACCTTTTCATGGGGGTTGCATATCAGAGATCCTGCATATCACATATTTACATTATAATTCTTAACAGCAGCAAAATTATACCTATGAAGTTGCAATGAAAAAAGTTTATGGTTGGGGTGGTTAAAGGGTCACAGTGTCAGGAAGGGGGAGAAACAGTCCTCTACAGATTTGCTGCAATTGCTTTTGCCAAGAAATGTCTTACATAATATGGCTACAGGCAGGGGGGCATCTGAAGAAGAAAAACTGTCACTAAAAATAGCTTTCTAAGCTCACTGTGAATCTGCCATTGTGGCTTGTATCTATAAACCTAACAGTCTGGAGGCTGAGGCAGGAGGATCAGAACGTCAAGGTCATCTTAAACTATGTATTTGGTTTCAGGCTAACCTGGACATACAATACCCTGCCTCAAGAAAAAAAAAAAAAACAATAAATGAGTGGGTGAATAGATAAATGTTATCTGCTTGGGATTTGGAAGAATGCATACCTACTTAAAAGACCAACGAGCAGTCATAAGGGTGTGGGGAGGGACAGGTTTGGCAACTCTCATGCCATGTTCGGCAGGCATGTCCTGTGAGAGCAAACACGAACTGCACAACACCCCTCCACCTCTGAGACTGAGAGAGATGGGTGATGATTTATGGTTGCTGAGTGCTCCTGTGCTCCAAGTGCCACCAAACTCTAGGCTACATAGTGTCGTCACTGCTCAGCAAAGTCCTCTCCTTCCACCTGGGGCTTTGGGAGCTAAGACAGCCCAATCAAAATGCCCCAGACCCTAGAAATGGGCGGGGAGCTGGCCTGCCCAGCCTGCACTTCTTATACCCCCATCCGGACTTTTAGGAGGCAGCCTCGAACAAATCAAGCCAGGCTGTCATACGATGACAAAGTGGAGTCTTTCCCAATGTGACATATTCATTTATCATCTTTCATAAGACAGACCTGAACCATAATTTAGTCCCATAGCTGCTGTATAAATGAACTCCAGCTTTTGATGGGCTGGGCCAGTTTCCTCAACATCAGCTCACTTAGGAACTCGAATGTACAAGGTCAGGATCCTAGTCCTTGTTGAGGCTCCTAGGGGAGATGGTACTCAGGCTATAGATGGAACCCAGGGGTAGCAAAGGTGATAGGTCTCCTGGGACACACACAAAAGTAAAGCAAGTTGTTGGGAGAGAAGGAGGTTGTTGTGTGTGTATACACACACACACATTTGTCAGACATTACTACAATGGGAAGCTTGACATTCGATATTCAAAACACACACACACACACACACACACACACACACACACACACACACACACAACCTCCTTGGACCCAGAAATTGAGCTTTTACCACAGAAAGATGTATCTGAAATGAAGGAAGTAGTGCTTTGTCAATAAAAGGTAGGTCTGTATTTTAAAGGTATTGTGGATTGGGATGTAAAGTTGTGACTGTGGACTCCGAACCAGTGGCAACCAGAAACTCACAAATCTGTTGGTACTAGTGATGAAAAGACAAAAATACAAACCATGCCTTAGACATGGTCTGTGCACCAGACAACATACTGTACTTTCCTTTTTAGTAATACAGCAGCTCTGCTTGACATGGAGGTGGAAAAAGCAGAGACAGAGGCAGACACAGAGACAGACAGACACACAGACAGAAAGACATAGTGAATAACTTGTCAGAGGAGCTGAACAACTTCTCTAAAGACACAAGTAAGCTGCACTATTAGAATCCCTTTACTAAGTCGAGTTTCCTGTGTGTGATGAGGGTGCTCGGCCAACTGTTTCCCCAGGGAATAATCCCAACATGACAGCATCATAGAAAAACAAGCCTGGGTGTGGTGCTGTGCAAAGAGAAGAAGAAATGAACTCAAACCGGCACACAGCCACACGTCCTGCCACCCTGCAGTTTCCATCTCTGTAGTGAGCACATTCATCCTGAACACAAAGTGCACAGCAGCACCTGTTAAGCTAGCTCATTCATGAAGATCCCCACGGTCCACTTTCCTCAACTGATTTCTAGCTGTGTGGCCTGTTTCCTGGCACCTCCATATTGGAAAGAGGAGATTTTCATACCAACCAGTGTTCTTATGGTCCTTGTACTCCAAGGGAAAACCAAAAGTTCAAAGTCAGACAGGGGATTCAAACTGTACCTCGGCTCCTTAACTGCAAAGTTTGAGGGTAGCCTATTTCCTTATCCTGCCAGCTCATGAGCTCTGTGGGGATAAACTGAGACCACATTTGCCCATCACTAGGCCCCTGATCCAAAGAAGCATCCAGGGTTGGAAGTTGAATATATTATTTTAGATATTTAAATTTTACTAATGTATATGTTTGTACAGGTACCTGTAGAGACTAGAAAACCATATTACATCCCCCAGAGCTGGAGATTCTGCCAGTTGTGAACTACCCAACATGAGTGCTAGGAACCAAACTTGAGTCCTCTGGAAGAGGAGCAAGTGCTCTTAACTGTGGAGCCATCTCTCGAGCCTCAAGACATTGACTTTTAGCATTGTATTTCTATGAGCAGCATCCTTGTCACAGCATCCAGAGTTACCCATGAGTGTTCAAGTTTAGGTACCAAAGCAAAAAACAAGAAAACAAACAAATACCATAAGAAATGATGGAAGGAAGGAGGGGGGGCTGAATTCTGACCTACGTGTTCCAGGGCAGCAGGCTTGCTTGCTTGCTTGCCTGGAAGCGAATATATCAGTAGTCACTCAGGCTACGGTCCCATGAAAAACACGGGGCAACAAAAGCCCCTTGCAGCAATCTCCAAGAAGGAGGAATAAATTAATCAAACTGCCAGAGAGAGAAGGCCGGGTTGACCTCCTTCTGATCTCATTACTTCTCTATTACCCTTTTGAAAAACACCCTCTTACAGAGATCACTAATTGAAGATTATGTGGAGGGAAATCGCACCTCTCCATCACGGTGGGAACTTTTCCTCATTTGTCATTCTAATAATTCACTTCTTTTCTTTTCTGAAGAGACAGAGACACTAATGGACTATCATCAGTTAAAAAGGCAATTTTTCCATTTAATTGCGCTCATTAAATACTGCACTAGAACAATTGGAAAAGCAATAGTCTCAATATTTAATCATAGCATAGGAATAATGAAACATGGCTTCAAAATAAATCTTGGAATATTTATAAAGTCATGAACGAGCTGTTTTAACAACACCTATGATCAGGGGCGATGTAGTCACAGTGAGACGTGTGATTTTTCATTTCTCCTGATTAGACCCGGTAAACATCTGCACGTCGAGGGAAGAGATCAAAGAGGTCTGAACAGTCCTACCTTCGGTGGCTGCTACGGACTTGTGGCTGGGTGAGCACCCCCAGCCTTTTACAGAGGCTCAGAAGCTGTGACAGATGCAGGTGTTGCTCAGAACAGCTGTGCTAAGCCTGCTGGCCTCCCTATCCGATCCACCCACTTGAGATGTACAACGCGATGGACTCGGCTCATTCACAGAGTCAAGCCACCATCATTCCAGCCAACTGCAAGCCTTTCAGTCCCCTGTACCTAATATTTGCTTCTTCTCCCTATCAACTCCCTCACTTTCCAAGCAGCCACTCACCTACATTCTGCCCCCATACAGTTCCCCACTCCGGAAGTTGCAGATGACTGTGACGTAACACCAGTGTGGCCTCTCGTGACTGCCTCATGCTCACAGCAGTGTCTCACTCCTTTTCGTGGCTGGAGAACCGTAATGAGGATTTGCTACAACTTACTTAGCCCTTTGCCTGTTGGTGGGCACTCGAAGTGTTTGGACTGTTTTGCTGCTATGAATAATGCAGCGGCCATTCTTCTGCTCGCAGACAAGACTTTGAGCATGCTTCCATTCCTATTTAGTGTTTATCTAAGGATGGATTTGCTGGGTGTGTGACAGTTGCATGTTTTGTCATTTCAAGAACTGCTGTGGTGGCGCATGCCTTTAATCCCAGCACTTGGGAGGCAGAGGCAGGTGGATCTCTGTGAGTTCGAGGCCAGCCTGGTCTACAAAGCGAGTCCAGGACAGCCAAGGCTACACAGAGAGACCCTGTCTCGAAAATCCCCCCCCCCCCAAAAAAAGAACTGCTGTATTGCTTTCCAAAGGGCTGTGTGACCTGATGTTCCTACCAGCAGGGTAGGACATGTGAAGGTTATGACATGCCTTCTTTCAGCATTTCGTAGCAACACTTGTCTGACTATGCACCTTCGGCTGTGGGAAACATGAGCACCCGGCTTATGCTGGGAACAGGCAAACCTGGTGCCCTGACTCAAGAAAGTGTCAGCATGTCAGGATTAGAAGTGGCATCTGGAGGAAAGAGGTTCAAATCCCAGCTCTGTATCTTTCCAGGCTTCTTCGGTCAAGTTAAATAAGCCATCTGAGCTGCAATTTCTTTTAAAGGAAAGTAGCTTGCAGAATGGAGGTAAATGGTGAAAAATAAAAAGGAATCAAAAATTGTTCAGCAAGGGTCCCGAGCCATGGCTCATTGGCGAAGAGCACTCACTGACTACTGTTCTAGAAAACCCAGTTCCTTCTCCATCACCTGCAAGGCAGCTCACAAGCTCCTGTAAATCTGGCCCTAAGGGACCCGACCTCCTTTTCTGGCTGCCAAGGGCATTGCATACATAAAGTAAGCATACAGACATGCAGCCAGATACACACATACAAATAAAACAATAAAATAATTTTTTAAAGTCTCCGAACAAAATGCCCAGCACCTGGCCGGCCACTGCCCAAGGAAGGATTCTGTCATCCCATCCTGGACCTCACTGAACGGTGACTTTGGTTTGCCTTGATGTCATTTCAGTACATGCTCTGCCCCCCCCCCCAGCCTTAGCCCTAACAAGCCCTGAAATCCATCGCCTACATGGGCGGAAGGAAAGGCGAACATAGATTGAAGCTACTGGGAGCATGTGAGCTCGGTGAGCGAATACAGCCGCTGGAAACACACTTCTCTGGCTGCAGAGCCCACTGTCCTCTACTGCCCCACTGCCATGCACAAGAAGAAAAGCCATGGCCGAATAGAAAGCATGACCCCTCCCCTCCAGTGGGTCACCTCAGTGAGTCCTGTCAGTGAGGCCCCTCCTTCTCACTGTGTGGTATATTTGAATTCAATACCTATTACTCTTTAACCCTAGCTCAAAGACAAAAGCAGAAAGAAAGAGGAGGAGGAGGAAGAGAGGAGGAAGAGGAGGAAGAGGAGGAGGAGGAGGAATCTGTGGTGACATTATGTCCTGAAGTGAGCCCCAGGTGCTTCAAGCCTGTCCCCCTGAAGATCTTAGACTCCTGTGTAGCTGTGTGGCCTGTCTGCTTCATTCTCTAAGGTAGGAGTGGAGCGCAGCACCGTGACTCTCATGGAAGCAGTCTCAGTGATAACGTGTTGCATAAGTAAGCGACTGCATGAATAAATCACTATCTCAAGTTGAGCCTATGGAACTGCTTGGATGCCTCTGCAGCCACCACTGTCACTTCTGTCAGTGCACAGAAAGCACCTATAAACAGGCGTATTCGTGAAAAGAAACAGTCCATGCTCTGAGCTTCAAGACCGACTCCCCGGGTTCCTTGGCCAACACCATGGGCAGTCCCAGGATTCTCCAGAGCAGACTTTTGAAGCAGCAGCACAAGTCCTCAGGCATCGTGCTTGTGTGTCCTCTTCTGACTGTTCTTCAATAGACGTCATCAATCTCACCCTACTACCCAGGCCCACTGTCACATTCTGTGTGGCCTGTGAGCTCAGGATGGCTTTCCTGTCTTCAACCGGTTGAACAAGAATCCAGGCACGGATCACATGTAGTGGCACATGAAGCTCCAACCTCAACATCCATAAATAAAGCTCTCCTACGGAAACATGCACTCACACGCTGCCCACAGCGGCTTCTGTGCCGTAGTGAACAACATGAGCAGTTGCAACGGACTCAGCACTGCAGCGCCTAAAGTATGCCAAGCCTGTCCTACCTCAGGAAATCCCACTCTACCTGTGGATGGTAGTGAGGGAGATGTCCAGGAGGAAGCTTTTATTCAGACCAACCTGCGCTTGACTCTTTCCCCTCATCTTCCCTGGCTGCTCCTAATCTCCTTGAGGGACCACTTTCTCCACTGTCAAGTGGGGCTCATCATCATCTCTAGGTCACTGCGTGACTGTGAAGTTTTAAAAGCGGGGTGCGTGCGTGAGAGCATATAGCATAGGTCCTGGCCACTAAACACCAGCCATCATTAGTATAGACCGCTCCTTTAATGAAACAGTTTTATAAACGTGTTTCAAAAGAAGTCGAAGTCAGAATGGCACCCCTCCCCTCAGTGCTGGCTGACACACAGAAGGAATGGAAGATGTTGTTAAAAACAATAGAACAAGGTATATAATCAGCACATAACAGAATCCAGATGGATTATTCCACGCTGTCAGCCCTTGCCTTCCCCTGGTAGCCCCGCCCACTGGCAGGGCAAGTGGGAAGTAAATACACAACCGTCCCATTTATATACAACAAAATTGAAACCATTTGGCTTTTTTTTTTTTTTTTTGGACAATTTGGAACCAAATGTTCAGGCAAAAGGCATTGGGGTTTGTCCGCTTAGGCTGATGTCTTCGTGTGCTAATTTGAGTTAACGTTTCGACCTACAACCTGTCTCTGTGGGTCTGTCACTTACGATCTGTATAACAAACATGCACAAATGAAACCCTTTTGCATCTATTCCCCAGGAGGCGCTGATGTCATTCAAGGTAACCAGAATCATATGCTTCCTGGTCCAGCTCTCGTGAAGATCCAGATGCCTCTACTGGTAACTGCGCGTCATAGAAAGAAACAGACATGGCAGTAAAGGAGGGGAGCCCTCTGCGTGCCCTGAAGCTGAGGCCGAAGCGTGCCCCTCACTTCTTCTCAATCACTCTTAAATACTCTACCACATGGCTTACTATCAGTTACTTCCCCATGGGTTCTTGTGTGTAGCCCCTAAGAAAATGACAGCATTATCAAATATAGGGTAAACCCCAGCCTCCCATCTGTGTTCACTTTTAGCACATCTGTTTAAGGACTTCAAATTCAATCCTGTAAACCAACAACCATTGGACAGGGATTCTGTGATGTGGGTTTCATTTCCAGCCTCAACAATCGCTCCAATTACATCCTTCTACTCCCAGGCTTAATAATTTTGTAAATGCAACCTTGAATCTAGGTACAGCGGGACAATAAATGGAGGCTAGCTGTAATCCTGTGTAAAGTTCTTGTTTCGGGAACTTCCGCCTAACAATCAAAGCTCAGGAGTTCCTATTTACGATGGATATGTGCTTCCCAAACGTTTTCTTCATTTCAACACACACCCACAAAGGTTGGTGCTTTGCAGTTTCAGAGCCTGGGCAGCAGCCGTCTTACCGCCCATCTGCAAAGCTCACGGTGGAGGTGGGAACACGTCATAAATGGAGCAGGAGCTACAGGCCATGTAGACGGAGACGGTAAATGAGACAGTAACCTAACATCCTTTGCAGTCTGGCGCTCGCAGCCAGATGACAGCTTCGCACAACAGGAAGCTGTTTCCATTCCCTATGACTGAACTGTGGCTTCAGGGAACGACACAGACCCCATGTAGTGTGCAGGATGGCATCCTGTTTTCCGAGGGCCCCACTTTCCTCTCTGATGAGGTATACCATCTCCTGCAAAGCAGCTGGATCATTTGTCAATAGCCGAAAGATCCAGATGGTTGGGAGCATCTAGATACTTGAAAACATCTGGATATTTTATTCTTCACCCAGATGTTAGGCTTCCCCTAGGTGCAGCCTGCTATCTTTGGTTAAATAATTCGAAGAAGCATTTGGCCAAAAGGTAAGTAAGTTTATTCCAGCAATTTCTTCTTGAGATACTTAGGTTTGGCAAAGGAAAGCCCATGCTCTCTTGGGAATAATACAGTTATTGGGGTTTGTTTTCATCTGAATGAATCAGGCAAATTACTTCTGGAGGGGAAAAAAAAGCTACAGAGTGGGGGAAAAAACCAATAGAAGAAAAAACAAAAGCAAAATGGTTTACCATGCAATTTGGGCTCAGTCAGGTTGAGCTATCCATTAGGAATTTACAGAAGTGTAACAAACAAACTACCTAGCGCAAAATCAGAACCAGGTGAGCATGGCAGCGCACACTGATAGTTAAAAGAAAGTTTCTTGACTGAATGCACGCACTCCTGCACGTGACTCTTGCTTCTCTTCCACAGAGACTGGCAGGCTGCAGAGCTGACTCGGCTGTGAAGAGTGCTTGCTGCTGTTTCTGAAAACTGGAGTTTGATTTCTGGCAGGCATGTAGGATGGCTTACAAAGTACGCAATTCCACTTTCAGAGGATCTGATACCCTCTTCTGGCCTCTACAGGCATATGTACGTGTGCACGCACACGCACGCACGCACGCACGCACACATGCACAAATATATAGAAATAAAAAGAAAATCTTTTTTGGAAAGTCAGGGGCAGCAGTTGGATTTGGACATTTTGAATACTGTCATTCATTCAGTCATCTAAGAAAGATGGTATATACTCACTTATATCGAGACACTAGTCCAAGGGGTACGCCCCCATGAAAATCTTTACCTACCAGGAAAGTGGGTCAGAGGGGAGAAAATCCTATTGAGACTTTAGGGGTGAGAAGCCTGGGAGAATGAGGAAATAGAAGGATCCAGAGGGTCCTGGAAAACTACAGGCGGGTCTGGGCCCTGGGGTCCTCCTCAAACTATGGCACCAGCCAAGGAAAATATAGGCAGTAAACTTCGAACCCCTACCCAGTCTAGCCGATGGACAGGACATTCTCCACCGTTAAGTGGAGAAGGGGATCTGACTTTCACACAAACTCTGGTGCCCCATATCGGACCATGTCCCTTGGATGGGGAGGCCTGGTGGCACTCAGAGGAAAGATAATAAGTCACCAAGAAGAGACTCGATACCCTAGGAGCATATACAGGGGGAGGAGGTCCCCCTCAGTCACAGACATAGGGGAAGGGAGTAGAGGGGGAAGCAGGAGGGAGGAAAGAAAGGGAGGATACAAGGGATGGGCTAACAATCGAGATGTAATATGAATAAATTAATAAAAAAAATTAAAAAAAAAGAAAGAAAAAAAAAAAGAAAGATGAACTTGGCACCTACTGTGTGCATGGTGACAGAAAACTGAGAAATCAACAGAAGCAAACAGATAAAATTCCTGCCCTCTCATCCCTAAGCAATAATCTCATGCAACTATGAAAAGATCCATGGTCCATAGTAAGCATTATGCAATAAAGGTACAAGAGAATTTATTAGAAGGTTAAATTGAGATTAGCAGCCAGACAGGGCTACTGGAGAGCTACATAGGGGAAAGGCCTGCCAGGCAGATGGAGAAGGAAAGGCACCTAAAAAAGCAAAACAACAAAAAATAAAACAAAAACAAACAAACAAACACCACCAACAAAAATCCCAAAGGTAAGGACTTAGCCTCCTAGAACACGGGAAAGTGTGAGTACTGAGGCGACCTCCAAACAGTGCACCACCACAGGAGGATGTCTATGATGGAACCAACCTGTGATGTAACGGTGGCTGTGGTGGCAAGACCCACACGTGGATCAATATGGTGTACAGTGTATATTAGCTCACTGTCCTGTGACAGACTACACAGTAGATGGGTGAGAACAACACAAACGTATAATCTTATAGTGCCATGTATCTCAAGCCCAACTCGAATCTCACGGAGTGAAGACAGACCTTGCTTGGAAGGATGCTTCATAGCTGGCAGCTCTGGCATGCTCTACTGGCTACCCAGTCACCAGCTCAGGACCTCCTGCTCCTTCAAAGCTTCGCCCACAGAGCACAGTCCTTTTCCCAGCACTGCTACCTGGGCTCCCTTCTCTAGCCCCGTCTCCCTTACTTCTAGGGGCTTCTAGTGGAGGTCTTAGATTCTTTCCCTGTGGCTGTATCCCATAAAAAAAATAATAACTTAGGAGAGAAAGGGTTTATTCTAACTCACAGAGAGGGTACAGTGGTCAGAGCAGGAAGCAACTGGTCACAAAGCATCCATCACCCAAAAGCTGAGAGCTGAGAACGCCTACTAGAGCTCAGCTTGCTTTCTGTGTTTTATACAGTCCAGGGACCCTTACTTGGGGAATGGTCCTGCCTGCAAATAAGATGGGTATTCTTACATTAACAACTATATGTAAGATGATTCCCCCATGGGTGGCTCTAGGTTTTGTCGATGCGACACTAATAGCCATCCAAGTTAAACTGGGATAGCCCAGATAATGCTACTCAGCACCTCTATTTTAACATCACCTGATCTGTGACCTTAATTTCATCCACAACCTCCCTTCCCCTTGCACACAGAGCAGCACATCAGAGGTAACGTGACCTGGAGAGGGGTGTTGCGGCACTCACTATGGGCTCACAAGGCACAGTTTCCGGTATTTGATGTCCTACCGTATAGGAGATATAATGGCAGGGGCGGGGGGAGTGGACTCAAATTTAACTAAGAAAACATGAATCAGGAAGTAAGAGAGGACGTATAGGTAAGAGTAGCCATCTTCACACACACAGAAGGGAGAGTGCAGCGGTACACACATAAAAGGAAGACCCTAGGTTACTCATTAGGGGCTGTTGAGTAGGGGACCAGCTGCTGAGAACTTCCTCCATCTCCTGAAGAACAGATGAATGGGAAAGGGTGAAGACTGGGAGTAGAAGAGACCTGATTTGGGGTCCACTATTATCAGCAAATACATGGAGTAGTGATCACGGAAGAACACGAGGCCGTTCACTTCCTCCCCTCCTTGTGGCTGCATTTAATCTTTAACTTCTTTTTAAAAATGTCGGTTTTCTAAGACTGAGTCACACTGGATGACCCATGCTGACCTCAAACTCATGATCCCCCTGCCACAGCCTCTCACTAGGATTTCAGGTGTGTAACACCATATTCTGCTAGTCCCTGACTTTTTTTAGTGTCTTTACGGATATGTAGAAGGTACGTCTTGCTCATTGGAATATTTTTGGGCTTTTCAGCTCAGGAGAGCAGACTTGTGGCCAGACGCTATACTGAGAGCCTGATTCTGGGGCTAAATCATGCCGGGGCAGCATTTAACCATTCATGAGTCCGTCAGGGTGTGGCCACAGGACTCCATGCACCAGGAGGAAAGCCACATGCCTACAACGGCAGAGCTGGATGTGCCCTGGGCTGTTGGTATACCAAAGCCAGCTTTTCTCTCTGTAAGATAAGTTTTTTGTTCGTTTGTCCATTTGTTTGTTTGTTTCAAGACAGGGCTTCTCTTGTAGTCCTGGCTGCCCTGGACTTGCTTTGTAGACCAGGCTGGCCTCGAACTCACAGCGATCCACCTGCCTCTGCCTCCCAAGTGCTGGGAAGATAAGTTTTAGGGTGTTTGAATTTTTGATAAACAACCAAACTGACATCAATACTGCACTCTGCTGTCTTTCTGCACAGATTACCCAAGGTCTTTGCTGATGCTCACAATCAGAGAATCCTGTGGTGAGTGACTGGTCCATTGGTACTTGTGTGGCCTTTAAAAAATACTTATCTTATTTTTCCCTATGTGTTTGTGTGTATGCACACATGTATGGGTATCTGCAGGGCCCAGAAGAGGGCCCAGGATGCCACGGAATGGAGGGAGAGACAGTAGTGGGCTTTCATGTGGATTGTGGGACCCAAGTTCAAATCCTCCACAGGCACAGCAAGTGTTCGTCAGTGAAATGACGGTTAATCTGCATAACTAACATGACGGAATTTAGTGGAAGCAAGGTTGTGTCAAGTGAGGGGCTTTCCAGGTTAGGTTAAATTAAGTGGGAAGACCCACCCACCCTAAATTTAGGGGGGGATGATGTCTTAGGCTGGGGTGTCAGGTTGCACAGAAAGAAGAAAATGTGACACACATCATCAACATTTATCACTTTTTGTTTCTTGACTGAGGATGTGACGCGACTGGCTGACCCAAGCCCCTGCTGCCATGACTTCACCAAACACGACAGATCGTGCCCCTTAGAACTGTGAGCCACAGTAAATCCTGCCTCCTTTTAGACTGTTTGTTTGGTTGGTTTTTTGTCAAGTATTTGGTCAAAGCAACAGGAAACACAGCTGATACGAACAGAAAGCACAACTATGGACTCTCCCTCAGCTCTGCCCCCGCCCCTTCATATAAAAACCAAAAAAGTCTTCTAGAAATTCAGACACACACACACAAGCACAAGCACATGCCTGCATGCACCCCAGGATAATGCTCGCTTTCCTTAGACTGCTTCCGGGCTGCCAGGGTCAACCACCGCTGCCCTGCAGGAAGCAGCGATCAAGTGCAGGCTATCTTCCAACTCAAGTGTGAGGGAAACAAGACCTTTAACTGGAAAGGAAAAGGACTCACATCCCTTGGTGTTTTCTAAAGGGGCACTGTTAAAACCAATTCCTCCTCCTGGGTCTTTTGTGCTCCAGGGCAGAAACAGGCAGCGGTCCAAACATTGTAACCTTTTCAGCAGCCATAAGGAAAAAGTCACTACCGCTTTGCTTTTTATACTGTGGCTGTAGAAAGAACACAGCACGCTAATCCACAGGGGGATTAATGCTGTCTTCCAAAAGAGGAGCACAAGATACTTATGGGGAGTGAAATGAATGATAATTGTATCACTGTCCACTCCTATTTCCTCTCTGTCCAGCACCTCATAAACACAGATCGGGGCCACACTGCTTCTAACTGATGAAGGTGAGGACACTGAGTGGAGCTGATGGAAAGGACAAACCGACTGGGTGGGGAACTCTGCAGACAGGGAGTCAAAAGGTAGGGGCCAGGCTTCCAGAATGTAGAGGTTGGCACCTTCCCGCAGACCTGACATGGCATTTCCCCCCTCCCATAAGTGATCATTCACACAAGTGTATGCACACACACACACACACACACACACACACACACACACTGGGAAAGGGAGCCCTTCTGCCACTACCCTACTCAATCCTGCCCTTGCATTATCCCAGGTTTCTGAAGCCGCCCAGCACAACTGAATTTGGAGGCAGGTGACTCACTGGGCACTAGGCTGCCCACGGGAGGGCGTTTAGCACAGTCTACCTGCTGGTTGCTGGCTGTCCCTCTCCTACACACTGCGACACACAAAAATGTTTCCAGTCATTGGCAAATGTCCCCAGGGCAGAAAAAAAAATCACTCTAAGGAAAGAAATGCTGCTTTCTTTTATTTAAATCAGAGTGCATATGTGCGTACATGTGTGCATGCATGCATGCGTGCGTGTGTATGTGTGTGTGTGATGTGTGTGTGTAGTGTCATGTATCTGTGTGTACATGGATATGCATGCATATTTATGCACAAAGTACCACCAGCACTCAAGTTTCTCTAGTTGCTTACTACGTGTGTGCGTGTGTGTGTGTGTGTTTGTGTGTGTGTGTGTGAATGCATGCACTTGCAGGGATGTGTTCACCTGTGTACATATGCATATCGAGGTAAGAAGTCCATACTGGTATCTTCCTCAAGTATTTCTTTATTTATATGTGAGTCAGGACCTCTCTATGTAGCTCTGGCTCTCCAAGATGTGGATATGTCCATGGTATGAAGACCAAGTTGGCCTCCATCTTGGAGATTTACCTGCCTCTGGTCTTCAGTGCTGGAACTAAAGATATGTATCACCATGCCTGTCCTCCTTCACTTTTTAAGACAGTCTCTTACTGAACCCCAAATCTCTGTCTCAGCATGATTGGCAGAGCAGTGAACTCCAGGGATCCACCTATGTCCACCCACCAGTGCCAACGTTACAAGCCTGCACCGATGCCTGATTTTAATCAGTGCAGCAGATACAAACGTGGGTCAATCAGGCTTGCCCAGCAAACTTCTTACTCACTGAGCCGTCTCCACGGCCTGGATAGCAGCCATCTAGGCGGGAGGGAATATTACAGAACCAATCTGCAGGCCTGGAACCTTACAAATCACTATCCCACCCCTGATTGGTTAGTCCTTCTCAGATCTAAAACAAACAACAACAAAATGTCATGGGGACTGTACCGTATAGTAGCAACTCTGCATATGCATGAACTTCCAGCAGCCATGGTCACCTGAACAAGATCACACCAGCCAATATTCCAGTGTGGATAGGAGAAGAGCTGACCAGGCCCTACCCCTAGCTGAAGAGCTACAGGCAGTAGATGGCTCCAGGGTGTGTGTGTGTGTGTCAGTTTTGTCCAGGGATGAGCCCTCATAGGTTGCCTATGTTCCAGTAGTCATCTCCAAACCATAGTACATGCAGGCAACAGTAAATAAACTCAATGCGAGGTGATAGACAGACGGACGGACAGACAGACAGACAGACAGACAGATAGATGAGAGAGATAAACAGATAACAGATAAACAATCAGATAGATAGATCATAGACAGACAGACAGATGAGGACATGAATTTGTGGGGAATGTGGTAAGGCTATTAGAAAAGTTCGAGGGAGAAGGAAAAGATGGATATGATGAAATTACATTGTATTCATGTACAAAAGTCTGACAGGAAGAAGAGAAAAGAGACCAAGGCAGTATATCCTGAAGCACAGCCTCCTCCTCTGGCTCTCTGTCCTGGCCCTTTCTTCATATTTTTTTCATATTTCTATTTGTGTGCGGGTACTTGGGGGAACAAATGTGGTGGAAGCAATGCAGATACATGTGCGTTTGTGTGCATGTGGAAGCCAGAAGACAAACTCATATGTGTGGATTTTTCAGAAACCATCTTTTTTTTTTTTTTTTTCATTTTTAAGTTTAAGTCCTCAGTGGCCTTCAACTTGTCCAGCAAGCACTAAGGATCTACCTGTCTCCTCCTCTCTATGCTCAGATTATAATCATGTACCACCATGCTCGGTTTTTTTGTTTTTTGTTTTTAACATGGGTTGTGGGCATTAGCCTCAGTACTTTAACAATGGTACAACATCTCTGGAATCCACCTGGATCCTTTCCCCACTTCTGGGCCTCCTGCAGACATAAGCACTAGAAATACACACTCTCTGTGCAGCTCATTTTGCACGCTGGCCCTTTTGGCAGGGCTCTCCACAAAACAGTTAACACCCTCAGGAAAGAAACTCCAGGACTGCAAAGGAGTCCTAGGGTTTGCTCCCTCCTCCAAGGGTGAAGGAGGGGACAGCTGAGTACCTTTCCACAAGCCTTCTGTGATCCCTGCAGCTACAACCTTCTCATTCTAAGCTTGTTAACTACTCACTGCTTAACAGATCAAGGGAGGAATGTGTTTACACACATTGGGCCTTGTGTTAGAAGGAAAAACAATACATTAGCACAAAACACACAGAGAAGGAAACCCAGTCAAGAACAAAACAGCCAGCCCAACCATATTTTGCCACCAACACACAACCCACTGTGTGTGCCACCCAGTGGCAATTCATGAATTAAGTCAGACTTTCAGAGATGGTCTCTGAAAATTTCCCTGAGACCACACAGAGCACTGAGACCCATCTAGCACTCAGTGTCTATATAGTGACGGTTTCCAGAGTATCCACTCTAATGCCAAGCCTGGCTGTTGTCCATAGTGCCAGCAAAAGTGCTGGCTTCTCTCGGGAGAGGGGGGTGGTTCACTGCTGTCTAGAAATTAAGCTGATTCTCTCAGAGGTTAAAGCACTGGGAAAAGGTGGAACTGCTTAAGGACATAAAAGGATGGGCAGATTTCCTTTTGGTTGTTTTGTTTCATACTAGGAGACAAGGCTTCCGATAGCCCAGATGAGCTCCCAGTTCGCTATATAACAAAGGATGACCTTGAATTCTTCGTTTGTCTACCTCAGTCTCCCTTGGGCTGAAATTATAAGTATGTGTATATTATATACTCAGGTTAAGAAAATAGCTTTATGAGGTCTCTTCTGGCTGGTAGAAGCCAACATGGAGAGCAAGGTGTGAATGTGTAAATCTTGGATCCCTCAGAGGTACCACACTTGATATTACAGTGCCTGTCATTTCCACTCTGACAAGCATGAGGCATTTAGCCTGCACATGCTGAGTTGGAACTAGGAGATGTAGTTTCATGTCAACAACTTAGTATTATTGAACATCTGGGTCCACCTATCAGCTCCATCACAAAGTCCTTTTGAACTGGCCTTACTCTCAGAGATGAAACAAATTGGCTCCACAAGGAATATAGTCAGCATCTAGTTGTTATTCTGTAAAATATTAATTCATTCCACCAACAAATAGCATACATTTGAGTGTGTGTGTGAGCACATACCATGTGCGCGTCGGAGATGAGGCGTGGGAGGGAAGCTCTCAGGAGAAAGCATGAACCGTGGAGGTCAAGTTTCAGTACACTCATTACACCTGGAGCCAGATCACAGGCAGAGGGAAGCATCTTAAGTGAATATTCTAACAGAAAATGCTGCCATACTTTTGAACACGTTTTGCAGGAGATCATATGAGTTTAGCATCTTTGTGGGGGCTGGTGATGATGATGGTGGTGATGGAGGAAAAGTAGGAGGAGGCATGTGCAAAGAGGTTGCAGTGAAGATTGTGGCCTCAAGAATTGCAGTGACAGAAGAACAATTGAAGGCCAGACTTTGTTCTAAGTCTTCGTGAGTACGGCCTAACTTCATCCTTTCAGCAATCTTGACATTGGTCCAGCAGTTACCCCCATTTTACAGGGGAGAAAATTCAGATTAAGAGTGGTTAAACAGCTGCCATGTTCCAAGTACTAGAGACAGAATCCAACCCAGGGCACTCACCTAACTCCACAGTTACAATCTGTGCCCTTAAACAAATACTGATGGAAATCCACCTTTTATCATTCTCTCCTCATTAGCAATGCTCCAGTTTAGTTCTATGGTAAATACCTAGTAAAAGTAACAGCCTTCCCAGACTCCCTTGCAGTTATGTGAGGCCATGTGGTAAAATTCTGGCTTTGACAACGCTAAAGGAATGCCTTCCTCTCTCTTTCTCATCTTACCTGACTGGGAAAAGTACGTGGAGGTATAGCAATCACACACTAAGGCTCTGAGGGAGAACTACAGCAGCCATGGTATCTGGGAGCCTTTTTTCACAACCTGAGCTGCCTACTTTGAAAGCTTTTGTAATTATGACAGGCGGATCTGGGTCCAGGGGTCCTGCTCAAAATATGGCACCAGCCAAGGACAATACATGCAGTAAACTTTGAACCCCTACCCAGATCTAGCCAATGGATAGGACATTCTCCATAGTTGAGTAGAGAGTGGGGTCCGACTTTCACACAAACTCTGGTGCCCCATTTTTGACCACGTCCCCTGGATGGGGAGGCCTGGTAGCACTCAGAGGAAGGATAGCAGGCTACCAAGAAGAGACTTGATACCCTATGAGTATATACAGGGGGAGGAGGTCCCCCTCAGTCCCAGTCATAGGAGAGGGGAGTTGGGGGAAAATGAGAGAGAGGGAGGAATGGGAGGATACAAGGGATGGGATAACAATTGAGATGTAATATGAATAAATTAATAAAAAATATTTTTAAAATAGAGAAGAATCAAGGCCTGACTGGGCAACTGGGAATCAGAGTCAAGTACTTACTGATGTAAACAACACGGAACATTCCTCTTCCATCAGCTGCTGTAACCCACGACGTCTCAGTCCTAAAGCTTCATGCTATAACTACAGGATCAGCATCAAAAATTGGCTAACAGTGAGTTCTTTTCCCCCCCGCAACAATATAGGCATTCCAGTAACCATTTCATTTAAAAGGGGAAAAAAAAAGCAAGAAAGGGAACAGGAAAAGTTTTCCATGAAAAGGAATATAGGCAACGCCTAAGCATAAGGCTCTCTCTAAGCCTTTAGATTTACTATTAGGATTTTTATTAGTTTCTAATGACTGCTGTAACAGCTAGCCGTACAAGGTCCAAAACATGACAAATATATTGTCTGCTGGTTCTGGAAATAAGAAATGTAAGTCCAGTGTCTCTGGACTAATAGAGCTGGTTCTTCCCTGCTATTCTAGAAGGGAATGCATTCCTTGATTCTTGCATCTTCTAGAAGCCGTGGGCATCTTGATTCATGGCTGCTTTACCACTCCTCCTGATACCTCTGCCATCACATGGCCCTCTTTCTCTTCCACAGGCACACTCTGCTAGACTTCCCTCTAATTCACACAGTAGAGACCACACAGCCTGTCTGCATCATCTCCTTTGCCCTCAAATCCCTAACTTGACCAGATCTGCAAAGTCTCTTTCGCAACGTAACATTCCTGAGTCCCTAGCATCAGGACCTAGATTTAGGAGCCATGACTCCACTATTTGATTACTCTGTGCATTTGCTCCACAAGTGTTCACTGAAAAACAGGTATTGTGCCATCAATAAAGGGTCAGCAGATAAACAATACTTCTTCCTTGCAGCATATGCAAAATACATTCTGATAAGACTCCTGGTAGGCTGGGCCTTGTCCAGTAGCCTTAACATACAAATACCAGTAGAAAAAAGAAAAAAAAAATCAGGTGCAAAGATAGGATGCAGCATCTAGACATCAGAGTTATTAATGAATTATAACTATTGTCTGATAAAGATATAAAAGAACTGCCACAATGATTGCTGAAGAAACTGACCAAGTGGTAAGAAATGGGCAAGATAAAACCTAGAAGCTCTCAGTAGAGAACATGGGCTAGTCATAAACATACCACACAAGTGGGGCTCCCTGAGGATTGTGGGAAAGAGGAGACATGCAGGATTGTGGGAAGAGATGAGGTTTGCTGGGACCTATGGGAAGAAGTAGGGTGGGAATTGTGGGCAGGAGTGTGGTGGGAATTGTGGGCAGAAGTGGGGCTTACGATGCCATGTGGGAAGAAACAGGGCTTCCTGGGAACTGTGGAAAGACAATTTCTCAATGCTTTGATGTGGACTAAGAATGTCCCCTTCTGGCCACAGACTGAAGCAAGCCTAACATACCGGAATAGCATAATAAACAGAGCAAATAGCTGAAGCCATACAGGGAGCCGTCTTTGGGAAGGGTGCCAAACTGAACTCTTGGGTAACTCAGGGGACCTCAGTGGATGCCACAGACAGGATTCTGAAATAGTTACTGCCACATGGGGAAAGCAAATCTTCATGAGAACTCCAACCTCCTGGCTAGCCAACATAACAACCTATGAAACCACTTCTGGAATGAAGTGGATTCACCCTGCCAGAATCTTCTACTGTAAAACACCCAAGGCTTCATGGGTACTACTATCCTACAACACCCTTCCCCAAATCCTTCCTATCTCAAGTTTTCTCTTTTGTCACTTATCCTATTTTTAGAAGAAAGAAGAAAAAAATAAACTTTTTATTAATTATAAATGCTCTTAAGCAACACAAATATGAATTACAAGAAGATAATTACTTTTGAAGAGTTAAATGGTAACACATAGATGCTTTATAGTCTATATATAAACACAGCTCGAACCAATTGTGGGTGTGTAAGCCACAGTGGAGGGCCCATGTGAGGGACATCTGCATTGGGACCTGTTCCCAATCAACAGAAGGCAATTCTTCTTGGTGGTCTGACCACTTAACTTAAACAAAAAGGCTTGAGCCAACTTCTATCAATGGGCCTTTCTTCCAACCAAAGAAAAAAGAAAAATTTTAAAATGAGAGTTGGCTACTGGTTACGGCAATGTTGTGTCACAAGGTTAATAATGATGGGTTTTAGGTCACTGGCAATTTCTCATTTCAAACTAACGTGAACCATCAACCCTCAAGCATGGCTTGTTTAATGTGGGCTCTGTAGTACCCACAGTGCTGCATGGACACCCAAGTGGTGGGTGGGTGCCATTATCCTGTACTTGGATCATTACTGAAAGCAAGATAGGGCTTTCTAGTCTTGAAAAGAAAGAAAGGAGGAAAAAGGTTTTTAAAAGCTACAAAAGCTCCTGCTTTTGAGATCACAGAACACTGTGTAGACATACTCGATTGGAACCTGGATGGGATGGTGACTTTGAATTAAGTTCAGGGAATTGGAATTTATTTATTTATTTTTCTTCTTACTTTTAGAACTTAGTGGGGAGCTCTGAAACACCCCTAAGCCATAAGGAGATCAGTGCTATTTTCTACATTGTCTGTAGCTTTTCCTTAAACGTTTATTTCACTTTCAAACGCTCTGAGAACTCACCTGGGGGCTGGGGGATTTTTTCATGCCAGTTGTTGTGAACAGAGGTAGAAAACGCCAGTTCACGTCTCGTTTTCTATTAACAGTGTCTCCCTGGTCAGCCAGGTTCATGATCAGAGCTGGAGGGTCCTCCTAGCCATGGGATAAATTTACCTCCACAGATGATGGAGGCAAAGGATTGAAGGAGGAGTAGACGGTTAGAAACAGACTACAAACTCTGTCCTGACCAAGATCAGCCTGGAAGTCAAGGGGCCCTGAGGATCCACTAAGGAAAGAGGCAGGAATTCAGATTCCCAACTGGGTGGGGCAAGTCGCTGGGCCTCACTGCCCAGTGCTGCTAAATTATCTGTATGTTTGAACTTACAAAGAAGTAAAGGAATGGGAGAAGGGGATGCACACAAGAAGGGAGGGAAGAGGGAGGAATAGAAATGGAAGTTAAGAAAATAGGGTTTTTCAGCTGGGCATGGTGGTGCACACCTTTAATCCTACCATTGGGGAGGCAGAGGCAAGCGGATCTCTGTGAGTTCGAGGCCAGCCTGGTCTACAAAGAGAGTCTAGATCAACCAAGGCTACACAGAGAAACCGTGTCTTGAAAAAACAAAGAAAGAAAGAAAATAGGGCTTTTCCAGTGTTGGTGGGCATGCACACTGGTTCCACTGACACAGAAAGAGACCTGGGGATGTTGAGCAAAGTCGATTGATTCCACATCTAAGAATCTGTTGACCCCATTCCCACTGACCCTGCAGCCACATGGCTGCCCATGGTGACATTGAAACTGTAGAACAATGAACACATCCAGTGGTACAACAGCAGACACTACTTAAACTCTTGGACAGCTCTGAAAAGGACTATCATGCAGCTGTGTGCCTGTGTTATCTGCCTGTGTACACTGATAAGGGTGAGTCTATGAGATTGGCAGTGATAACGGGCAAGGTGTGTGCTGGAGTGAAAGACAAATCTCTATGCCTACTCTCTAACAGGGCCAGCTTCTAAAGATGGTTTTTCAATCGTTATATTTCGGTGACAGGAGGAAAAAATGTTATCTTGATAGTAAAAGATTTAAATTTATTGCTCTAGCTGAAACTGGTTACTGAATCGAAATTATAAAGTAATGAATCATTTCCTGAAAAAGTCAGGCCATTAGTAATGCCACTGTATGACGGACTACTTAAAGATGTCAAAAGGAAAGTGGGGGGAGAAAGAGAGTGAGGGTGGCGGCTGCTATCTAGAAAATTATATCTAAATGTAGATACTTTGAAGAAGACAATAAATCTACCTTTAAAAGAGAAAAGAAAGCTGATCATACTTTAAGATCACCGTGAAAAGGGTTGGAGAGATGGCCTAATGTTTAAAAGCATCTGTTGCTCTTCCAGAGGACACAAGTTCAATTCCCAACACCCACATTACAGCGCACAACTATCTGTACCCCCAGTTCCAGGGGACCCAGCACACTTTTCTGTCTTCCTCTGGCACTGGACATGCATGTGGTACACATACATATGTGCAAGCAAAACACTCATACGTATAAAATAAAAATAAATAAATGAAAAGGATTATCATGAGAAAAGAGTTATTCTGCTAATTTCTCCTCAGTCCCGTTTAAATTAATTTCTCTATAACTGCCATGAAGCTACATTGCTAGACATTTTCTCTTGGGAGGGTGGCTGGAGGTGGCCCAGCTCTCTAGGCTTTATCACACTGGAGAGATGGTTCCTGCTCTACTTCCCTATCTCAAGGCACTGTGACAAGGCCCTATATCTCCAATCTGATAGCCAGACTGACAACAAACAGGAGATGTGGGTGAAACTAGGGGGATGTCCTAAACTAACTTGGGGTGTCAGTTTGTATTTTAGAGTCCAACTATTCATTCTTCATGGCTGCCTTATTGATACACCTCTATAGGCAGGGTCCCCTAAACATCCCCTAAACATTAGTACAAAATGTCTGTATGCCACATGTTCTGAGGGCCAGATGCAGTCATGCCCTGGGGAAAAGCTTACCCCTGGGACTGCAAAGCACTGAAGTCTCTCTCACCCAAAAGCAAATGTACTACTCAGTACAGCCTTGGGGGACACTAAGTAACGCTCTCAGACGCTCTGGCCAAGGGTCTTCCTGAGAGTCACTGTGGAGGCTGTGTTCCTCCAACCCTGGTAAGATTGGCTATGATCCCCAGATGTGGACAAATCTTAGAGTCTCCTCTCAGGGGGTCTTAGGTTCCCGTTAAACTAGAACGCTGGCGAAAACTCAGTCCATCTTTTATGGAAAGGAAAGGAAGAGAGGGAATGGAGAGAGGAGGCAGTGGGTAAAGCCTTGCAACCCCAGCTCTGGAGCGTGAGGGCAGAGATGGGAAGAGTTTGAGAGCTGAAAGGAGGAGATCCAGGTTCGGTAAGAGAGATACTGTCTAAAAAAAGGTGGAGAGTGATAGCTGAAGAACCCTGTCCATGCACATGCACAGATGTGCCACTGCCACCTCCACACATGTGCACATACTTGCATGCAACACACACACACACACACACACACACACACACACACACACACACACACCTGAGAATGTGTGTGTGCATCAAAAGCAAAACGGGAAGGAAAAAAAGAACAAGGAAGAAGTTAGAAAAGAGGAAGAAGAAGAATGAGGAGGAGGAAAAGGGAAGAAGAAGAAGGGGAAGAAGAAGGGAAGTCACAATGCAGCAGCATTAGAAGCTAACATTTCCTGACCACCTACTTGTCCTGGGGACAGTATTAAGCAACTTACATGTGTTTTCTCACTTGGCCCTTATAGGCTCTGAGGCAGGAATTAGTATTCATTCCATTTTTCAAGGTGAGCAAGCCAAAGCCACAAAAGTTGGAGCAAACTGTCCCGATGATGTAACATCAAGGGGCAGAAGCAAAAAGCAAAGGTAGATCTGCCTGTGCCTGTACTTCTGAGGAACCATCTGTGCCAGGGAATGTAGTTTTCCATACCACGCCTTATGGTGAAACACTTCTCATATCTAACTCTAGATCTGACATGCATTACAGGCCAGTTCCCTGAGCCACTCATATGGAAAGACGCCGTCTTCCCTGGAACTCTCTAGGGCTGGCTTCTTTGTAAAATCTCTGGGCCTTCCCAAGCATCAGGTTTAGCATTGCACTAGGCTGTAAGAATAAGCATCATGATTTTTGTAGTTTTGCCTTGAAGGTCTCTACACACACCCTGACTATTGATGGAAAAGGAAGCCATCCTGAGTCAGGCCAACAGTCGGTGTCCACAGTGGAACCGGCTCCATTTGGTAGAAGGATTGAGCCTCTTAGGAGTTATGAAAAAAGATACACTGCACTGCCTAAAAACAAAAACAGAAGAAAACCTCACATATTCAGTCTATAGTGTACACATGTTGACCAGACTCCAGCAGTCGACTTGAAATCTTCTTACTGTCTCTAAAGAGAAGACTAAAAGACATATTTGGGCGGGGAGTGGGGGGAAGTGAATGGAAATCACTCCTTAATATGTTTCTAAGCTGACAGACTTACAACATTTTTTCTAAATTATCTACCCAAAGTCATGGGGGCTGCTGCTGGCAGGCTCCCTATGCAAAGTCATAATTAGCAGAAAATGGAAAAATCCAAGAAATATGGGGCCATGAAACAGGGTTCAGGGACCGAGGGCAACTGTTGATCCATGAGAAGATCAAAGCTGGGCAGAAACCATTCCTGGGTTTACACAGCTGAACGCTCCATGCAGGAACTGTAAAATAAACATAACCAGGACCCGGAGGGGGGCGTCTTGTGATTGGGAGTATGTGGGTGTCAATGAATCCTCAGGACATCAAGTGACCCCAGGGGCTGGAGGCCACCTCACTGCAGAGCTGGAAAGGGAAGCTTACACCTTTTTTTTTTCCCAATCGAGAACTTATCTTTAGTGAGAGAAAAAAAAAGTTACTATTCCGGCCTTCTGCCAACATAATAAGAGAGATAGTCATTAACCGATATGCAAAAAAGTTGTGGAGTTTCATAAACACGACCCTAAGAAAAGTGTATTGGTCAGAGCTTCATGATCTGAGGGTGAGAAACTCCCCACTCTCGTTCATGAGATTGAGCTGTTGTGTATGGCAGCCCGAGTGAGACCCAGAGCTCTCAAAACTCCTTCAGGAGCATAAATCCCTAAACTCAGTAATAACAAAGCCATATGTTACTGTGTGCATAGATATGAATTGCTGCATGAGGCACGAACACAACAGCGGCTCTCGGTATCATTTGGATTCATTAAAAATAAAACCATCTCATAAGCCTGCAAATGTTGATTTTTATTTTATTTTATTTTATTTTTGCATTATACAACTTTCATATTTCCCCAGTGTATGGAAGTATAATGTCTTTACATGGTTGTTCTCAATGTTTTGAACTTGATATACATGCAATATTAGAAAATAAAAATTATGTATATACATATATATATACATACATATATGAACTCTGTGGTTCATGTATTAGAAAACAATATGTTTTGCTCATTAAAGGCGCCAATATAAATGCTATAAACCATGAAATTACCTTTGAGCCCTTCCTGAAATAACCAGTTCACAAACAAATGACCCATGCAGAAAGGCAAAGGGGAGATTACAATAAGACTAAGTCACATTTTCGTTTCAGAATTGTTTTTAATATAAAAAAGCATTATTACCACAAAACCAACATCTGGGCCAGGTATATCCAATTTATGGAGGAAATATCAAACGACATAGGCTAAGACTACAAGCGGGGGCTCTACGTATTCTCCAAATGGGATACAGAACTCACATTTACAACAAATTGTCCCAATAAAAGAAATTCCCTTTTGGTTTTCTCACCCCAGAGAGGCAGCTCAAAGCAATGACAACAAAGGCGTTTTAGGGGAGTAAGTTTGATGGTTTTCATACATGCAAAATAAGACTCTATTGCAGTGATGAGCAGTGGGCATTATGGACAGCGGGGATCTCATCCCACAACTCAGCATGCTCAAGCTAAAGTTAGCGAAGCCCTTTGTGCACTGTGGTTCCCAGACAAACCACATCAGCACCATCTGGGAATCTAAGAATGCAGGGCATTGGGTCCTGTTCTGGGAGTCTTGAAATAAAGGCTCTGGAGTGATGTCCTGTGATGTATCTTCTGAAAGGGTCTCATGAGATGCTGGCATATGCGCTCTCTTGAGAACACATGCCACGTACAGATGCCAGGGCTGAGGATAGGAATTTTCTCTTCTCTGAGACCCCAAGGAGCATCCACAGGTTAGTTTTCCTGCTTCTAAAGTCATTGGCCCCTACTTTCTCCCACTGCAGAAAAAGCAGAAGCTGTGGTGTGAACATCTGCTCAGATTAAGTCTCTCCATGCTTTCTGCCCTAAGGTATATAAACTGCAAAGCTTTCGACTACACAAGCTCAGCCAACACTGGCACCATTGCAGACAGAAGCTAAGATCATGAGGCACTCCTGAAAGTATTGTAGGTCTTAAGACAGCAGAGACAAAGCACTTATGAAATAGGAATAGTCTACACCTCTGAGCAAGGTACCTTACAACTGCTGAGCCTTCATATGTGGGCCTTCAGTAGAAGGCTACATGTCTCCTTTGGCCAGATGTTATTGGTAAGTCATTCATGCATTGATCCACTCTTTTGTTTGTTTGTTTGTTTTTGTTTTGTTTTACGAACAGGTTTTTTTCTGTGTGGCCTTGGCTGCCCTAGGCTTGCTTTGTAGACCAGGCTGGCCTCGAACTCACAGTGATCCACCTGTTTCTGTCTCCCAGGTGCTGGGATTACAGGCGTGTGCCTTTATTTTGTGTTTGTTCATTTAGTAACTCATTTGTGTAAATCCAAACATTGACTTAGTTCTCTCTTCTCCCTCTTTCCTGTTTTCCTTACTCTGGCCCCCATCTTGAAATCATAATGCTGCATCACACCGTCCTCTATAGCAGAACATTATTATTATTTTGCTAGTATGATTATGTATACTAGACTGCTGAGTTTCACCATCATTTTAGGGAGTTAACAATCAAATAAACCATTGTAATACCCCGGGTTCAGTATAAAATAGAACTCTCCATTGAAAAGACTAAGATGACTAAGAAAATTATTTTTCTTAATTCTTAGTGGGTGGGGGGAGGGCAAACACAATAAATCCCAGCCCTACAGAAGAAGTGGGCATCAGTAAGATTAGGAACGGGGAAAGTTGGGGCTCTGGGGATGGATTAGAGTGAAGTGCTTGCTGTGTGTGTGCGAGCTTCAATCAGGACCTGCCTTTGATCCCTGTGACCCATATAAAAAGGTTAGGCATGGTGGCCCACTGTTGTCTCGCCAACATTGGGGAAGTGGCAGCAGATGGATCCTTGAGAATCACTGGCTAGTCACCCTAGCCACACTAGAGTTCTGGGTCCCAATAAAGAGCCCTGACTCTCACAACAAGGCAGACAAAAATTGATGAAGATACCTGAGGTTGACCTGTAGTCTCCACATAGGTAGATGCACACAGACGTGCCTTCCCAAACACATAAAAACATATACATATACCTATACATCACACACACACACACACACACACACACACACACACACACACACACACGCACACCAGCATACAACCAGGTACAAATCACATAGCATGGCTTTTTGATTCTGCAATTTCACCAACTGCAAATTCTTTCTAGAAAGGTCTGCTTATTGGTGCCTCTGTGTCTCCATCTCAACTCTGGGCTTGGCTGGAGGTGCTGAGTCAGGCCCGGCAAAAAGCAAAGCAGACAGACCATAAGGCAATCTGCTGCAGGAGGTTAGTTCTCCGTGCAGTCGTATACGTAAGGCTCCATTCAAGTACAAGAAGGAATGGAGCCGACCCTCTAGGAAATCAGCAGCAGAGGGAAGGCTAAGAAAAATGGAGGGACGATGCTACGTGCAAAGTGAAGTGCTAGGTCCCAAGGAAGGTTGTGAAGCATGTGCTAGGTAGGGCTTGTCTGTCCCCTCCAGGACTCATGCTGGGGTTGAGTCCTCACGATGAGATAATAAGAAGGTGAAAATTTCACTCAACTGACATATAGAAGTACAGATTTGGGTAGGGGTAATGATTAGATAAGTCCCCAGGGCAGAGTACCCATCATTGCATATTTATATTGATATAAATACAATTCTATATTTATATTTGATTTATAGGAAGAGGGGGTACTCCCTCACCCCTATGTCAGGCCCCAAGACACCTTGAAACTCAGCTGGCAAAGAGGAAGACCACTGTCTGAGCATGCTCCTCAATCCTGAGCTAGAAACATGAGCCAAAATAAGCTTTCTTTTTCTGATCATTTACCCGCTTGGCACTATGGCATAGTTAGCAACAGAAAGCAGGCTGAACCAGAAAGCCCTGCAGGAACTCAGGTAGGATGAAGTCCTATTAAGAACTGAGGGGGAGGGCTGGAGAGATGGCTCAGAGGTTAAGAGCACTGTCTGCTCTTCCAAAAGTCCTGAGTTCAATTCCCAGCAATCACATGGTGGCTCATAACCATCTACAATGAGATCTGGTGCCCTCTTCTGGCACACATGTGGGCAGACTACTGTATAATTAATTAATTAATTAATTAATTAATTAAAAAAGAACTGAGGGGAGCACACTAGAGCCCAGTACAAAGGCTGGCAGTTCTCCATCAACCAGGACAGGGAAACAGCCGACTGCCCACTCCTACATCTCTAGAGGAAACATCAGATCCATACAGCTTAAAAGCCACTGGACGGAAGGAAGGAGGGATGGAGGAAAGGAGGGACCACACAAGACCTAGACAAGTGGTGCCAGGTTATCAGAGGAGGGGGCACAGGAGACTGGAGACCTGGGCTCAGTTAAAAATGGTGCCAGGAAGGGAGAGCAAAGTTAAGGAACCCCCACTGCCCAGATCTGCACTGCACAGTTTGCTGGGCGAGGGTCAGACGTCTCCCTCCTTCATTTCTGGCAACAATGCTAGGAGGTGGGCAAGAGACCCCTCTTGCCTAGCTGGGTCAACTGGTAGCTCGGAGGTGAGGACACATTTCCGGAGCGACACAGTCAGATTAGGGTCATGATGGTGAGGATGTGTGTCATTAGTCTGATTCCGAAGTCATGGAAGGATGGGAGTAGAATCAGTGAGATGGGAGGCTCCGACCTCGGAGGCTAAGATGGGAGGCAGGAACATGCCCACGAAGGGGAGTTCACCCACCAGGTTCTGGAACTTCCTGGTATCCTGAGAGAATGGACACCTTTAGCCTAGATCACTGGCAAGGTGACTCAGAATTGAAAATCTCACCTTTCTGACCCATCCTTGAATACTTCACAAAACATTTTAATGGCATGCTCACTTAACTCTACAACACAAACCCTGCCTCCAATCAATCTAGTGATGCTAGAGGTTCTCGACACCCCAAGGCAAGGCCAGCATTTGTACTGCATGGGATTCTCTGTCTTTCTTAGAAGAGTCAGACCAGCTCCATCTTGGAAAGAGCTACTTCTTCTTCTTCTTCTTCTTCTTCTTCTTCTTCTTCTTCTTCTTCTTCTTCTTCTTCTTC